>OY856411.1:204540063-205774438 GCA_963693085.1 Alisma plantago-aquatica
CCGACATCGTTCCAATGTAATGGAGATCTGCATGGTTGGCCATAGAGAGCTTCATATGGTGGCATCCCAATACTCGCATGATAGCTATTATTATAGGTAAACTCAGATAAAGGCAGGTAATGGTCCCACGAGCCTTCCCAATCAAGTACACAAGCTCGTAGAAGATCCTCCAGAATCTGCACTGTTCGTTCCGACTGTCCATCTGTCTGCGGATGATAAGTTGTACTGAAGTTCAACTTGGTGCCCAGTTCTTCTTGAACCTATTTCCATATCTTTGAAGTGAACTTTGGGTCCCGGTCTGAGATAATGGACGCTAGAACTCCATGTAGATGTACAATCTCCTGTATATAAAGGTCAGCCAACTCAGAAACTTTTGCAGTGGTCTTCACAGGGAGGAAATGAGATGACTTGGTGAGACGATCCACGATGACCCATGCAACATCGTATCCCTTCCTGGTTCTAGGTAGCCCTACCACGAAATCCATGGTGATGTGCTCCCATTTCCATTCCGGAATTTCAAGGGGCTGTAGTAGTCCGCCTGGTCTCTGGTGCTCAGCCTTGATCATCTGGCATGTCAGGCATCTGGACACGAATTCAGCAATATCACGCTTCATGCCTCTCCACCAAAACTGACGTTGCAGGTCTTTATACATCTTCGTCGCGCCAAGATGGACTGTGTATTTTGACCCATGTGCCTCACTGAGAATCTTTGTCTTTTCGGATGACTGTTCGGGAACCCATATACGGTTCTTATATCGAAGACCACCATCAAGACCCACAGATAGATGTGTATGAGGTTTAGCCAGGAGAGAGAAGAGCTCTGCAAGATCGGGACTTGCTTTCTATGCCTCTAGAAGTTCAGAATGAAGGTTGGATGTGATAGAAAAGTTATTGACATGCATACGATCAGCCAGGAATTATGGTCTCCAGCTTGCTAGATCCTCCATGTTCCTCCATTCAGGTACAGACAGTGATGCACAAATAGCTCTTTTCCTACTAAGAGCATCTGCAACCACATTGGCCTTACCTGGATGGTAGCCAATGGTGAAGTCATAGTCCTTCAGGTACTCGATCCACTGTCGTTGTCGTAGATTCAAATCCTTTTGCGTCAGAATGTACTTGAGGCTTTTATGGTCAGTGAAGATATCAAACGTTGCCTCGTACAAGTAGTGCCTCCAGATTTTGAGAGCATGGATGATAGCAGCTAACTCCAAATCATACGTAGGGTAATTCAACTCATTGGGTTTCAGCTGTCTGGAAGCAAAGGCCACTACTTTCCCATTCTATTGTAGGACACATCCTAGACCATGTCGGGAAGCATCGGTGAATATCACAAATCCTTCATTGCCGGAGGGTAGAACAAGGACATGTGCTGACGTCAACTTCTGTTTGAGCTCTTAGAAGCTAGACTCACAAGCTGCTGACCAGATGAAAAGCTCGTCCTTCCCAGTAAGCTTAGTGAGAGGAAGTGCCACCTTGGAGAAATTCAGAATAAAATGATGATAATATCCGGCCAGACCTAAGAAACTTCAGATTTTAGAAGGATTACGAGGAGGTTGCCAATCAAGTACAACATATACTTTAGCGGGATCAACATATATGTTACCCCCAAAAATGACATGTCCAAGAAACATAACTTTGTCAATCCAGAATTCACATTTACAAAGCTTGCCATAGAATTTCTGGGCTCGAAGAATCTCAAGGATAGACTTCAAATGCTCTAGGTGTTTCTCCATAGAGTCAGAATAGATCAGAATATCATCTATGAAGACGACCAAAAACTCATCAAGATAAGGTTGGAAGACTTTGTTCATCAAGTTCATGAATACGCCAGGTGCATTAGTCAACCCGAACGGAATCACCAGAAATTCGTAGTGCCCATAACGAGTTCAAAAAGTAGTCTTAGATATATCTAAATCCTTGAACTTAAGTTGATGATAGCCAGAATGAATTTTGGAGAAGACTTTAGCAGTCTGAAGTTGATCAAAGAGGTCATCAATATGAGGGAGAGGATACTTGTTTTTAATTGTAGCTTGGTTCAACATGCGATAGTCAATACACATCCGCATTGAACCACCTTTCTTTTTAACAAAATGGACAGGTGCACCCCAAGGGGAAACGCTAGGGCGGATAAAACCCTTATCAAGAAGTTCTTGTAATTATTTCTTTAGCTCCATAAGCTTAGCAGGTGCCATCCTATACGGTGCCCTAGAAATCGGAGTGGTTCTAGGAAGAAGATCTATGGAGAACTCAATGTCTCTATTTGGAGGCAGCCCAGGAAGCTCCTCCGGAAATACGTCAAGGAAATCACGTACCACCTCCAGTCTTTCTACAGGCCCGTTGTCAGGACTGGTCTCTGAGACGAATGCGAGGAAGACTTTACATCCTTTAGATATGAGCTTTTTAGCTTTAAGAGAGGAAATTATTACATTATTATAGAATCTGCTTCCCCGAGGGATCACTACAGGAGAGGAATGAGGTTGAGAGAGAACTACCATCTTGTTTCTACAGTCAATGTGAGCATGATATGTGTATAGCCAATCCATTCCGAGAATAATATCAAAGTCTTCCATGGTTAAGAGAATAAATTCAAAAGGCATATCATGATTTTTGAATTTTAGAGGGAGGACATCGGTTTTTTACAACATAGTGAATATTTTTCCACTAGGAGTTGACACATCCAGAATGTATCCCAAGTCCCTTATATGTAGGTGCAACATTGAGGCCATATTTTGAGAGATAAAAGTATTTGTAGATCCAGAGTCAAATAATGCTTTAACAGGGTGTCCATTCAAGAAAACAATGCCTACACATGATAATTACAATATTAAATAATTGAAGGCATTGAACAAGATATTAGATATATGAAAAAGATTTAAGGTTACCTTCGACAAGCTGGTTCATATTTTCCCTAGCCTCCTCTGCTGTTACTGCAAACACCCTAGCATTGCGGTGTCCCTGAGGGGGTGGAGCACCTGTTGGAGGTTTGCCAAGGATAGACGCATTGGGACACTTGGAAAGGAAATGTCCCTCCTTCTTGCAGTTGTAGCAGACTGGCTTGGTGTAGCGACAAGGCCCATCATGTCCTCATCCACAAGTCTTGCATTTGTTGTGGTAATCCATCAGCTTGCTATTCTTCAGTCCTTTCTTCCCTAAACCTCCTCCTTTTCCTGATCCTTTATTATGGCCGGGGTGGAACTTCTTGAACTTCTCTTCCTCAGTGGTGGTCAACCCTAGATATCCCATGCTAGAAGGCTTCTGCAATCCCTGCTCCCTTTCCTGCTTAAGGGCCATGTCTAGGGCTTCATCAATGCTTCAGGGACGGGAGGCTATAACTAGGGTTTTCAGGTGTGCGGAGAGACAATCTACATAATTCTCAATGAGGTGGTCCTCAGTCCGGATAGGGGCATAGCGTTCCAGAAGCCTAAACTTTCGGGTATAATCGACCATTGAGAGACTGCCCTGCCTAAGCTCCATGTACATCTTCTCTTTCCTCTTCCTCTCAGTTATGGGCATGAAACGGTCGGTGAAGAGGGTCTTGAAGGCTTCCCACCCCAAGTTGTCTACTTCCTCTCCTCGGTTCCCACCATAGTTCTCCCACCAGATCTTCGCCCCTCCCTTAAGCAAATGGGTGGCGAATTTGACCTTTTTTTTCCTCGGGTACTTATAGGGTATGAAAGGAATTCTCTATGGAAAGGATCTAGGCCTCAGCCTTATCCATGACCTCAGGCTGATCTCCCCCCCAAAAGCAGTCAGGGTTGAGCTTAATGAAGTATATCACCGTCACCTCCTTTTTCCTAGAGGAGCTGGGTTCAGGGGTTCCTTTTGTGGCAAGGGTCTCCATGAAGTCTAGTAGGATTTTCTTTTGTTACTCCCATCTTTCTTTGGCCATAGTTTCGGGATCAGGTACTTCAGAGGTTTCAGGCTCTTTTCTCTTCTTAGAGGACGATTCCTCCGAGGCCTTAGAGTTACGAGTCTTAGGAGGCATCTTGAAATTAATTTGGACATATTAGATTTATTACTTCAACAATTATTCTCGTCATTATCATTATTATCATCACATGATATTTCATTATTCTCCTTTATCAATAATTAATGTTCTTAATGTTATGATTTATGGAGGATATCCTAAAATCCGTATCAGTCGATCCTTAGGACTTTCTAAATAGAGAGACTCCTTCCTAACCTCATAACAGAGGTAAGACGAAAAATTTATTTTAAAACATAGATGAGAGGGAAATTTTTCCTATAGAAGGGATGAGAGGGAAAATCTATAGATGAGAAGGTTCCTAAATTAAGGTAAGCCCAAGAATAGGGGACACTTAGGGTATTGGCCAGGTAGACTTATACTGCCATAAAGGAAGCCTCGTGATTGCCAAGCTAAGTGGCTTGGAGACTTTAGTCAGACCCATGGCAGATGCTATCCTAGACACCTCAACCCTTCACATCCCTAACTCAAGGACTACCCTAGACTCAAAATAGGGTGAATGAAGGTCATGTGACTTGATGTGTGAACATTGGCTCTGATACCAACTGTGACGACCCCAATTTCTATATACTTTCCATAGTGACATTCACATATATGCGTGCACTCATATCTATAGATGTCAAAAGGGAAAATATAAGAGATTAGAGTAGTCAACTAAAAAAATAGATATTTAGCCAAGATCAAGTCCACATCATCATAAAATGCCACACAAACATTCATTCATATAGATAAAATAAAGTTATTACATAACGAGAGAAAATATTGTTCTAGAAAAAGATACTTTATTACATAGGATCTCAGTCATCCTCAACATCAACTAGGAAATAAACTAACATCTAGCAAGAAAAATATAAGAGGAATAGGTCTATCTAATAAATCCTCCATGCTTATTAATTTACGCCTTCAGGTACTTTGAGCATGCATTTCACTTTGTTTGTCAATTGTTCCTTGTACCTAGAAAATACGAGAAACAAAACATCAACAAAGTTGGTACGTGGTAAAAGTTACACTAATAAGGTTGCATAAAGGAAAATATTTGAAAAAGAAGGAAAGAGAGATAAAACCATTTCTTAAGGTGAAAATCAAGTCAACACCCTTTTTATTACATTCATTTTGATGCGGTTGTACTACACCTATTGCACTTGACTTACATCTAGTGTGGGTAATAGAATATCATCATACATCTAACATGGGCCAAGAAAATCATACATCCATGTTAGGCAACATACATACACACCAGGATATGTGCTCTAGTACCTACAACCCATCACAATCATTTATGTTCTCTTAAATTTGGTGAAGTATAACTCATACTAGCTCAACCAAGCAATCATATCCAAATACGAGCATTCAAGATATTACATAGCATAGGCAACCAGAAATCTATTCTTATACTTATAAGACCACGTACCTGCTTGTTCAAGTCAGATATCCAAGAATGTATAATCAACAGGAAATAAGTCACCCTGCACAGAAAGCAAGGGTACAACATTACAATTGGTCCTTGTGACCAAGGCTAAGATATGTTCTTAGCTATTATCCTATTATATACTATCTAATTTCGATCATGGATTTCCCATATTTTTAATTGGGTTTTTGAGATATTATCAGATCTGATCCATCATACAAAGTTTGATTAAAAGATAATATTTAATTAATTAATTAGAAGATTTCCATAAACTAGGGTTTCTAAGATGGTTGTATAAAAAGGGGAAACCAACCCTAAACATATTAATCGTTCATAGAATCAGGGTTCATTTAAGGGTTTAGGACCAATCATAATCACTAATCATCATCTAGTGATATCAGATTTTGTTATAAAGATATACCTTTAATTTCATATAGAAAGAGAAAACTAGATTTAGGGTTTCTTCTAATCATTTGGTCATTTATCAACTTGGAAAAGTATTTCAATTTATTTAGAAATCAGGGTTTCATCTAGGGTTAATTACACCTTAGAAAGTCATACATCATCAAGAAAAACCATTATTAATAATTAATTATAATTAAGGAAGTCATTTAGGCTTTAGGCAACTATTTTTTAAAAAGGAAACAGATCTAGGTCCTAATAACAATTTATTTGGATAGAGCATTTTTTTTGATAAAAATGGTATATAGGTTTGATATTTGCTGCTAATCCTAGAATTTCCTATGATTTTCTTAAGATAAACCATTTCTGGGGAAAAAGAAAAGTTTTACCTCGATTAACGGCCGGATCCGACTGGATCGACGACTCTCGTTGATTCTAGGATTTGTAAGGAAGCCTGCAGATTATTGAATTGGAGTGCTAGCCCGTGACTCCTCTAGATAACGTGGCAAAAGCCTACTGGTCCGACTCAGTTTTTGCTGGCAACCTTCCCTCCCTTGCTCTGCTTCTTCTTTCTCACTGCTAGCCAAGCAGCTCGATCAACTCCGGTGAGCTCCTGTTAGCTCCTGCGTGGTGCTGCCGTGAGAAACAAGGTGCCTTAACCTTCGCGAGGCTACCCCAATCAGAGGAGTGAGGGTTTCCGACTGTGGCTCCCTCTAGATCTCAGTGCCACCACAGGATAGGTGAGGTCGCCGGCGTGAGAGAGGTTGCGGGTGGAGAGGGGTTCTGGGAGCCTGCCCTCTAGTCGCACACACTCGCGGTGGTTGTCGAAAGTGAGGGTGAGGTTGGAAGGGAGCAGAAGGTATTGAAGAGATCGGTTGGTGGTGGTGGCTGGAGGTTGAAGAAGGTGGATTGAGGAAGCAGTGCTCGGGGTGCTTCGGGTGAAATTGAAGCTGTAGGATGGTTAAAGGGGGAGAGGCAGAGCTAGAGGAGGCCATATATAGACATGAGGGAGGCTAGGCGAGGAAGCTCTAAAAGCTCAGTCATCGGAGTGAGAGTGAGCCGCGGTCCGATTGTTGGGTTGGTGCAACGACGCATGAAACTCGGTCAAATCTGGTATGATCGACCACAATGAAGCGAGACAAAGATATTTGTTGGGCTCAAATTTTGAAAAGAGGCATGAGGTGGCGAGTTTGGCCGAGCCTCACCTCCTACTACCTCCCCTCCCTTTGCGGGAGGTAGGAGACGAGGTCTCCTCTGTTAGATCAGGGTCTGATCCACAGATCGCCTGATCTAATGGCTAGGAGAGGGGCTGAGATATCAAGGTCAGTGTGACATCTATTCACACTTGATTAAAACAAAAACTTAGGTCTAGGCTATATATATAAAAGGTGATTTATTAAATTGGCCATAACTCTTGATTGGTAAACCCAATTGTAATGAAATTTTAGGGGTAGCTTCATAAGGTCATTATGCTACTATGGTATAAATTTGAGATCCAAATTTGACTAGTTGATATGTTCATTTACTAGATACATTAACACCTATATTTTATCATTATAGCATACTAGGGTTTGCATTTTCTTTGTAATTTGTGACACAACTTTGTTCAATTGAGTGAGGGAAGTATATGAGGGTATTTCAATCAACAAATTGATAATAAAACTTGTAAGAGAGAGAAAAATATTATAAAAACTCACTTTGTCACACCCACACCCCTATCACTTTGTACATTTGGGTTGGTTGAAAAAGGACTAACTAGTTATCTAGGCTGTCACTCACCATGTGGTAGGTTGATACTTTGAAGGTTTGAAAAGGTATGAGCATAAGGGTCTAACCCGATATGCAAAACCCTACACTTGAGTAACCTGATATAAGTGACACACACACACCTCTTGGATGATATGGTGGTAAGTACACATGTCTTGGATGATATGGTGGTAAGCACACACCTCTTGGATGATATGGTGGTAAGCACACACCACTAGAATGATATGGTGATAAGAACACACCTCTTGGATGATATGGTGATAAGCACACACCTCTTGGATGATATGGTGATAAGCACACACCTCTTGGACGATATGGTGATAAGCACACACCTCTTAGATGACATGGTGATAAGCACATACCTCTTGGAAGATATGGTGGTAAGCACAAACCTCTAGCCTGATATGGTAGTAAGCATACACCTCTAGCCCGATATGGTGGAAGCACCTCAAAACCAATATGGAGGTAAGCACCTCAAATCCGATATAATTGATCGAGTAACACATGAGTGTGTTATGTCAAATGAAACATTAATATGTAAAGAGTTTAATGCATTTTGATAAGTGTAGGCCAATGTACCTTGAGAAAAGGGTTGAGCCAACTGAATAAAGTATGATGAAATCAATATCTTAGTGAGGATGAGAGAGAAACTCATACTTTGTGTGATAATAATTTAATGATAAATGATGATAATAAACAAGTATGATTGAATACTTATGATATCAATGTATGCTCCTAATATGTGTGGAGCTATGAATTAGGGTTTTGATTCTTGATAATATGAACTTGAAACCCTAATTGACTAAAAAGGGAAACCCTAACCCTAATAATGGGAAGGTTGTATTTCTCTTGTATTGCATGGTGATGATATGTACTTGATATTGTTTTTATCATGAAATACTAACCATGCAGGTATCATGAGATGATGAGCATAGCCAGGTATGAGCTATGATGTTTCATATGATACAGATTAAATGGGCCTTGTGAGCCATGTGAAATACTTGTGCAACAAGTATAATGTATACATGGGTCTAAGGACCTAGAGGTAATAGTTACATGATAAGTGGTGACAATGTTCAGTGATGAACTAAAGGTTTGAATACCCAAATCTAGCAATCATTATGATGATCATGTTAAAGGATGAGAATCCCCCGTAATGTGATAAGGGTCTAAGATCTCGAGTGTTATGCATTCAATGTGTTCCAAAGATTATGAAAGTACTTGATAAATGTATTACACCTTTATTTGTAGCATTTGTTATAATTCATGCTTGTAACTTGGTTGATGCTAAAAGATACTATAATGCACCTAATTAATCAAGTGGAACATTATCATATAGTTGCCCTGGCCATAGATCCATTCAATGTCAGAATTTGCTGAATGCAGAGAGCATATTTTTGAATATGTGGGGATAATGGGAAAAAATATCCTTATGTCCAAATAGGGATTGCTATGTGGTCTCCCTCATCATCATAAAAGTATGTCTATGTGCCATGACTCAATATTAATATACTGGGGATTTCTGTGTGGTCTCCCTGAAGAGAGTGCATGTTGCGGCTGTAACTCTATAGCAAAGATGCCACTATACACTGGCAAGCTAATTATAGTTTGACACGTGATGTCACTGCCAGTGGTCTCATACTGACTGAGATAGGTGAGGTCTTGGAAGCTGGCTCTTCCTTTGACCTTGTATGGTCCCGATGCTTTATGTAGCCATGGTCGGTTGGAGTATGAGTGGTATACCTCATCTCCTCAGGGCATAAGTGTGATTGTAAATATGTAATCAGTCGTGTAGCATATTTGATTAAGGATTGAATACAGAAATATTGGTTGATGTTACACTACTTTTATACATCTTAAATGGATAGATGTTATATGTGTTCTTTGGATTCCTTATAAAGTAAATAGATGATTTATTGCTCTATCATAGATAGCTGCATTGCTTTAAAAGATGATATTTCTCTGTTATGCTTATAAATAGTGATTAATCTTGATTATTAATATAAAATATCCTCTGCTTAGTTTTATACTATTTACCTATGATAATAATGTTATTGGTAGAGAGTTATATCTCTCGCTGGGACTTTTGTCTCACCATGTTGGTCCCAACATTTTTAGGTGGACGCGAAAGCGGAGGTAGAGACTGTACTGCAGAGGGAGGACACCAACAATAGGGACAACGGTAACATCTCAGGTTGAGTGTGATGTCTATCTTGTCTTGTAGATAGAAGTCCTATGTGTTGTCTCTATACTCTCAGGTCCTTAGAAGTTAGTACGTAATGGTTTTATCAACGATCTAAAATTTTGGCTTGTATGCCTTGAGGTTTTATGTTACTTATGTATATGTTGGGGAAAAGCAACTGGTATATGATATCCTCGAGATGAGATGGTGTAATGTATGTACAATGTGAACCATGATGTATATATTGCTTTGGTTCTTTCTTTAAGAGTTTCCTAGCAATGGATCTCTTTGCAAAATGGTTTTAATTTTTAGTGATTTTCATTAGTCTGCTGCTAATGGTTATTCCACGTAATTACTGTGTGATTTGGTTGTCAGTTTGATAGAGGTCGTGACGAGTTTTTTTATCAGAGCCTAAGGTTTGCTGAGTCTACAGAGACATAGTATTAAGGTTGTTGAGTCTGTTCTAGTATCCTCTAGTTTATCTTATAGTGACTTCTGCTCATATAGAAGAAGAAGTAAAGCTGAAAGATGGTTGGAGCACTCGAAGAACATGTTGTTGAGAGAAGTATTGCTGCACCAGGAGGAGATGCAAGGGATCAGGCAAGAGAGGAATCAGTTCTTGAGAATCCCCATCCTGATGAAGCCATGCTAGAAAACCCTACCTCTCATGCTCTTTTCGGGCAGTTCATGACCACAATAACACACATGGTAGACCATATGCTAGCACCAGCACCTAGGGCACTAGTTCCCAATGAGGGACTTGGGTCTTGTAAGACCTTTGAGCAGGTAATCCAGGTAGGAGCCACCAAATATGCCGGTACACCTGACCCACCAGACATAGATTTATGGCTCACTGAGCTGGAAAAAGCCTTTAGAATCCTTAGCATCCCAGAAACTGACAAAGTTAGGCATGTTGTGTACCTATTAAAAGGATGCGTTGGCCATTGGTGGGCCTTTGAAGAAGGGAAAAGATCGGGTGTTGAGGTCGGATAGGAGGAGTTCTGACATGAGTTTGTTAGTAGATACTTTCCTAGGACTTATCTGGATGAGAAAATCTCATAATTTGAGTAGATTAAGCAAGGACCAATGAAGATTACTGAGTATGAAGCTAAGTTCATGGATCTTCTATAGTTTTGTCCACACATGGCTACTATGGAGGAGGAGAGGATTCAACATTTTGATAAGGGTCTAAACATTGAGTTATCCATAGTTGTAGCTGCTCTAGAGAATAGAGAGAGGTTTGCCACCTTTGTGAAGTCAGTTAGGAGGATAGAGAGGTCCGTGACTGAGAAACGTGAGGCGAACAGTAGGAAAGGACCTACCCAGTTCCAGGGATAGAGGTCTGGAAGTTTCAAGAAACTGAGATTTCCTGCACCAGTAGCACCACAAAGGTTTAGTGCTGAGATGCAGTGGATGTCAAGCAAGGGTAGAGTCCATAATTTTCTGCCAAGTGGAGTCCATAGTGCGACATCAATGTCAGTAATAGGACCATCTAGGCCACAATGGGAGAACAAAAACTATTTCAAGTGTGGGCAGACAGGACATATGATAAGGGATTGTCCAATTAGAGACACAGAGGTAGCCCAACCACCGAGGCAGAGTCAACAAGGCTATCAGAGGAAACCATTCAGTAGTGGCACATGAGGACGTGGACAGGCATCCCAAGTAGGTTCATCTGCACTAAACAACATAGCACAAAGTCGATAATAGGCAACGATGAGATTCTATGCTATGAATTAGTCAGAGGTAGTAGTCAATCCACGAGTCGTGAGAGGTCAGATGGAATTGTTTCATTATGATATGTCTTCATCCTACTTCATATCTGTTTTGATTGATCCGAGTGATACACATTATTTTATCACTCGAGAAGTGATTCATAACTACAATTTGACTGTCAGTCGTAGAGTAGATAATCTTTTATTAGAAACTCTACTAGTCAGATCTATAGTGTTGCAGGAGGTATGTTCTCCCTGTGTTCTTTCTTTTTTAGAACACAACATTCAGGTGGATCTTTTACCACTTGAGATGCATGAGTTTGATATAATTCTTGGGATGGATACCCTAGAAAAGTATAAGGTTTTCTTAGATTGTGGTTCCAAGCAAGCTATGTTCACAGACAGTGATGAGACATGGGCCTTTCTGGGGGATAGAAAGATTCTTCTAACATATCTAGTATCAACAATGGTAGTTGAGAGACTGATGCGACAAGGATGTGAAGCATTCTTGGCACATGTGGTAGATACCAAAGCAGAAAGTCCTAGTCTCCCTAAAGTTCCTGTTGTCAGGGAATTTAAGGATGTCTTTCCTGAAGAATTTCCAAATATTCCTCCACCTCGAGAGATTGATTTTGAAATTAATCTAATTCAGGGTACGCAACCCATAGCCCAAACATCTTATAGGATGGCCCCTGCTGAGATGGATAAAACAAAACTCAAGAAACAGTTATAGGAGTTGCTTGAGAAAGGTTTCATTCGACTGAGTACTTCACCATGGTGTGCTCCAGTTCTTTTTGTTAAAAAGAAGGACGGGTCTATGAGATTATGCATAGACTATAGATAGTTTAACAAGGTGTCTATAAAGAACAAATATCCTCTGCCAAGGATAGATGATGTGTTTGACCTGTTGCGTTGTGCAACAGTGTTCTCTAAGATAGATCTAATGTCATAATATCATCAATTATGTATCAAGGAGGATGACATACCTAAGTTAGCCTTTAAGGCAAGGTATAGTCATTATGAGTTTGTACTTATGTCGTTTGGACTAACTAATGCACAGTCACATTCATGGAGTTGATGAATAGAATCTTCCAACCATTACTTGATCAGTTCATAGTGGTCTTCATAGACGACATCCTAATATACACTAGAGATGGTCAACAACATGAACAATACCTTCGTCAAGCCTTGACTTTGTTGAGACAACACAAGCTATATGCTAAGTTTAGCAAGTGTGAGTTCTGGTTGTCAGAAGTGTCTTTTCTAGGACACATTATATCTTCTTCAAGTATTCATATTGATCCTAAGAAAGTGCAGTCTGTTGTAGGTGGGAACAGCCTAAGACACCAATTAAGATTCACAATTTCTTAGGTCTAGCAGGTTACTATAGAAGGTTTATTAAAGGCTTTAGTTCTATAGCATTACCCCTAACTAGGTTGACCAGGAAGGAGGTTCCTATTGTTTGGAATGACAAGTTTTAGCATTCTTTCCACTTTTTGAAAGAAAGGTTGACAAGTACACAAGTGTTGGTTTTACCTGAGTAGGGAAAGGGATACATTATTTCGGTGATGCCTCTAAGAATGGTATAGGATGTGTGTTGATGTAGAGTGATCATGTAGTTTCTTTTGCATCTCGACATCTTAAGAAACATGAGGAGAATTATCCAACGCATGGTCTAGAGTTAGTTGCAGTGGTCCACATGTTGAAGGTTTAGATGCATTATGTTTATGGAGAAACGTGTCAAATTTTCACAGACCATAAAAACTTAAAGTACATCTTCTCATAGCATGAGTTGAACATGAGGCAACACCGCTGGATGGGATTAATCAAAGACTATGATTGTACACTTGATTATTGATGAATGTATATTCATCTTAGTTTTAGTCACCATTTTCAGCCCAGTACTTGAAAGCTCACATATACCCCCTAAATAAGCTCATATACGATTTTCCTCAGTTTTAGATGATTATTTAGAGTTTTGATCAAATCCTTTTGTCTCCATTGCAGGATTGAGCATTGCACTATGTGCACCAGTGTAGGAGATGGTGGTCCCGCTAACCGACTATGGGCCCAAGAAACTTCTGTTAATTTGGAGCCTATTTTTTATGGCTAGTTCCTTCATCAGAAAGCATCCTCATCAGTCATAGGATTCATTAACGTAGGACAATCAACCCATATTAATAGCCCCCCCGAGGGTGGGTTTGTTCCAAGACAGACGAGGTCGTGACCAAGAAGATGACCGCGACCGCGGACAAGAAGAAACAACCACAACCGTGATGCTAGAGGATGCCTCGACTGAGGCAAGACACCTCGACTGCGCCCGCGATAGAGGCAAGACACCTCAACCACGACCGCGACTAGTGTCTCGACCATGACTGAGGCAAGACACCTCAATCATGACCACGACCGAGGTACATCCACATGACCTCGACTGAGGAATGCCAGTTGTTCAATTGTGAAGCACACCTCGACCGCGGCGTTAAGTCAGTTCACACCTCGACCGCGACACTAAGTCAGTGATCTGCACCTATAAATAGACGACCTCCCCATCCATTTGAGGCATCTCTTCCACTCCACAATGCCGACAGGCTACCAGTCCATGCCCAGTCAAGGAAGATGATCTCTACTGCCAAGGGCTACCTCCGTGGTATTGTTGTTACTCCGCCATCTCCTCTCCATCAAGATCTACTTCCTAGCCACGAAAGTGGTGGGATTTCAGATCTGTAGCATCTTCATCCATCAACCATCTCCCGATCCATCTCCTACGAGCAAGAGCATGAGAAGAGAAGGAAGAAGGAGAGAGAAGATCATCCTCATCCATCTTCCTGTTCTTCCCCTCCTCCTCTAGATCTACCCCACCATCGTCTAGAATACTGTTTCTCCACCGAGCTACGATCATCTTCTTCACCATGACCATGGTAGAATCTTTCCTCTCTCTTGTTCTTTTTGTTTCTATCACGAGGAGAGAATATTCCATTTCGCTGGGGTGTGGGGACTAGCCCCGCTGCCCGTGCTTACATATTCATGTTATACCATTCCATGGCTTGTATATAACTTTCCATTTTGTTGTTAATCGTTTAATGCATGCTTTGTGGATTGATCACCTGCCTTGCATGATCTATTATAACTTTTTTTGTGAGAACTTCAATATTTAGGATTTGAATATCATTTAACATGGTTTATGCCCATAGGAGAACTTCCGAAGGGATATCTCTGGAGTAGTAAGTGTGTGACCAGTGGGTAATGAGACATCGAGCCCATGGAGATACTTACACAAAATTTACTTCCTAACAAATGGTTTGCTACTCCATTTTGATAGTCGTATCTTACCTGGATGTGTTTTGGATGTGTTTGTATGTGTAGTGGCAGTGAAACACGATTCCGCCCTAGTGATTCCCATCATTAATCTAAACCAAGTTTAAATCCCACTCTTTTACTTTACTTACAATTAGTTTAACTAAACCCAAATCAACTCTTATTCTAAATATTAGTCTTAGTTGATACAAATTTGACTAGTAAGATTCTTAAAAAAGTCGTCCCTTGGGATTTGATTCTTAACTATACTATGATATGACCCATACGCTTACGGGTGGTACTATTACACAAGGTTTTGGTAAAAACGTAGAGATTTCAGCCCTAAGTGAGTTTGTTAGTGCAGTAAAAACCACATAAAATTCTAGCGCCGTTGTAGGGGGACAACGAAATCATCTAGTTAAATCTAGTTCTATTGAGACTAATCTAGGATTTTACTTTAACTTTTTATATTATTGATCATCTACTTGAATTTGGTTCTACTCCGTCCATATGAATCACAAAAGATCTTTCCATTCCATGTTACCCCAAAGACTAGTGCATGCCACGCTCCAACAACACCGGCCTTGTAGCTAGCTTTGACCCTGAGATAGAACAGACATTTCGTCATTAGAGCAGAGAGAATCAAGATAGGATGGCACAAGAGGAGGAAATTGCCCGGAGGGTAACTCAAGCCCTTAATGCACAAAGAGAAAGGCTTATACATGAAGCCCAAGCTGCAGTTCAAGAGGAAATCCAGGCAGTTCAAGTAGTAGATCAACAAGTTGAGTTACAAAAGGACCTTAGAGAATTCTCAATTCCTAAGGTTGTTGACGTTCAACACCCAATGTAACCGCTTCCCATTGCTGCTTTAAACTTTGAGATCAAGTCACATTGGATTTGTAACATCCCTGACTTGGGTTTAGGTCTAACCCTATTGTTTTGGCTAAGTAAGCTACTTAAAACTTTAATATAATCCTCTAAGGAGTTTTTTTTATCATGTGACACACTTATGTTTCAAGTTTGGCCCTGATTGAATGTTATTTGAGCAATGTTCTCATGTTTTGGACCAAAAAGCAATTTACTTAAAATAAGGGGTTATATTGCAATATTCACATGTTGAATGTACCTCATGTGTTTTAGCATCATAAGAGAGAGAATTATGCTAGGTGGTGGCTTGTACAAAGCCTAAATTCCAAGTTTGAACTTGTTTGAATAATGCTAGTGCCTTGTACACTGATTCTGGTATGAATTGTAAGTTACCCAAAATGTAGGGTTGATATGCAAATCACCACCTCTAGAATGTCCCTTCTCCCTCCTAGTATAATCTAGAGGAGATATAAATAAGGAGACACCATGTTTGAATCATTTATGAGTGATGATATTCTTGGTGATGAAAAGACCAAGAAAGGGTTGAATGTGAAACCCTAATTTGAAGTTTGTATCGGGTTGTAGAGTTCATATGAGAGTGCCTATCGGCCAAGGATCCATAGGGGGAGTCTCATATTGGTTTGCGAACTTTTAGCCTTGTCCATGAAGGGAAAAGAACCTCAAGGAGGTGAAGTGTATCAGTTTACAACTTCCTTGGAAAAGTTGTATCTATTTGTGAATAAAGTGGCGATTGAGTTGAGATATCTTATCCAACAAGATAGGTGATGGTCGAAATATCATCTCTAGATTATCCTCAAGTTTTTTGCATGTCAAGATAAATATGAGTGCATGAAAGGACAAGTGTCAACCATGCATGGACATGTGGCACCTAGTAGCTTAAAATGATGACACCTCATATACACACTTTTTCATGAACCTCAAGTATATATATATACCCTTCCTTTCACCTATAAGTGAAATTTTCAAAATTTACCACCCACTTGCTCTTAGATATTGTGCATATAGCTTTGGTATAGGCCATATCAAGGTGATATCGGCCATAGCAAAGTGGTATCAGCCAAGTGAAGTGATATCAACCAAGTGAGGAATATCGGCCACAAAGTAGTGATGTATCGTACATAAGTACTAAGGAGATCAAGTCTTTGACCTTTGATAAGCTCATATTCAACCTTGGGAACATGAAGCTTTGGAGCTTGGAGCTTTGAAGTTACTCTTGAGGCAGGCTATATAAATTGAACTCAATTATGTTATTATTTACCATCAATCTTGCCTTAGTTAAATGATTTACTTTCAAATAGAATTTTCTTGCATAATTGATGAATCCATGACCTCTAATAGTAACATGGTACTATTTTCCATGAACTAGAAGACTAGGAACAAGAGTCCAGAGGTTGCTGATGATGACATCATCATGGTTCAACTTGATATTGGGTTGAAGCACCTCTAACTCGATATGGTGTTGAAGGATACACCTCTTACCCGATATGATGTTGAAACCCTAGATAGTGATGGATATACACCTCTAGAACGATAAGGTGATGAGCATAAACCTTATTCATGATATGGTGAGTACACATACACCTCAAGGTCGATATGGTGATCACACATACACTTCTAACTTGATATGGTGTTGAAACCCTAGATGGTGATATGGAATCCGATATACCTTGGAACCCCATACCCCTATCATATTGTGTAATGGGTTGATTGTGAAGGGTTAAACCAATTGTATAGCCTATCACTCAACACATGATAGGATTGATCCCATGAAGATATTAAATAGTATGAGCATAAGGGTTTAACCCGATATGGCAACCCAATATGGTAACTCGATATGGTAACTCGATATGGTAACCCTATATGATGATATGAACACAACCAATAGCATGATATAGTGATGAATTTATACCTCATGGATGATATGAGTGACACATACACACAACTTGTGCATGATATGGGGTCAAGAACACACCTTATACCCGATATGGTGTTGAGTATATACCCTAACCCGATATGTTGTTGAAACTCAACATGGTGTTGTGAAACCTGATATGCAAACCCCTAAGATTGAGTAATCTGATATGGATGCACGATATGGTGATGAGGATACACCTCTATACCCGATATGGAAGCATACCTACACCTCTATACTGATATGGAGGAAGAACCTCAATCCAATACACTTGATTGAGTGATACATGTAGTATGTTATGTCAAATGATACTTTAAGACATGAAGGGTTTAATGCATTTTGATAAATATGGGCCAATGTACCTTGAGAGAAGGATTGAGCCAACCTAATTGAGTATGATGTAATAAATATCCTAGTGAGGATGAAAGAGAAACTTATACTTGTTTAATACTCATGTAATGAGTATACATTGATACTCCTAATACGTGTGGAGTCTGAATAGGGTTGTGATTCTTGATGAATGTACTTGAAAACCCTAGTCGGGTTAAAAAGGGAAACCTTAACCGTAATGAAGGGTAATGATATGATTTGAAACTAAAATTGGTTAATAAAGGGAAACCCTAACCATATTGAAACCATGCTGGTAGCATGAGATAATGAGCATAGTTAAGCATGAGCTATGATGTTTCATATAATACCAATTATATAGGTCTTAAGACCTAGAGATAGTTGTTTCCCAGTGAGAGGTAACAAGATGTTTAATGGTCCTAGTGAGCCATGTGAATAGTTGTTGCCTAGTGAGAGGTGACAAGATGTTTAATGGGCCTTGTGAGCCATGTGAATAGTTGTTGCCTAGTGAGAAGTGATGAGATGTTTAATGGGCCTTGTGAGCCATGTGAATAGTTGTTTCTTAGTGCGAGGTGACAAGATGTTTAATGGGCCTTGTGAGCCATTTGAATAGTTGTTGCCAGTGAGAGGTGACAAGATGTTTATAAAAGTCTCATGTAAGAAATGGTAATGTTCAAAATAAACTAGGGAAATGGAAACCCAGTAACATCATAATAATAATAAATAATTATAATAATAATGAAATCTTGTTCATACAAGCTTTATGCTTATAGCCAAATAAGGTCTAGTGTTTTCAATATGATTAAATGAGATATGAGGAATACTTGTATTACATAAAGGATGTGAATAGGTATGATGGCTTGGCCAAGGTATAATACCTAGTAAAGGTGATGTGGTATTCAATGATGAATTTAAGGGATTGATATCCCATAATGAAAGTGAAAGGGAAACATAAAGGTATCCCAACTACTATGGGATCCTTAGCAATATGGCCATGATCTTATGGGATTGGTACAATCCAATACCTGACTGAACTCTCTCAGGATTGGTATAATCCAATACCTGGCATTGATCTTACAGGATTGATACAATCCAATACCTGGATGAAATCTCTCCAGATTGGTATAATCCAATACCTAGCTATGATCTTACAGGATTGGTACAATCCAATACTTGGTTGAACTCTCTCAGGATTGGTATAATCCAATACCTAGCTGTGATCTTACAAGATTGGTACAATGCAATACCTAGCTAAAATCTCTCAGGATTGGTATAATCCAATACCTAGCTGTGATCTTACAAGAATGGTACAATCCAATACCTTTCTGAACTCTCTCAGGATTGGTATAATCTAATACCTGGCTGTAATCTTACAGGATTGGTACAATCCAATACCTAGCCGTAGTCTCACAAGAATGGTATAATCCAATACCTGGATGGAACATAATGATGTATATTCACAAGAATTAGTAGAAATCAATACATGACTAGCAGATTGGTTGCGGCCAACAACTAGAAATGAGAATGATTCATGGATATCATACCATGACAATATTATCAAAGATAAGCTTGAGGTGATGATATAGTATGACAGGTAAATGATACACATGTTCTTCATATTCCTTATAAAGTGAATAGATGATTTATTGCACTATCATAGATAGTTACAATGCTTTAAAAGATGAGAAATGTTCTAATCTACTTATCCACAGTGATTAACCTTGCTTATTATATAAAAGAACCTCTGCTCAGTTTTATACTATTTACCTATGATAATAACATTGTTGGTGGAGAGTTATATCTCTCACTAGGACAATTGTCTCACCCCGTGGGATCCACATTTTTTTAGGTGGACGTGTACAAGGGGGTAGAGACCGTACTGTAGAGGAAGAAGAACAACAACAACAAAGACAACAATAATAGCTCAGGTTGATTGTACTGTTGGTCGTTTCTTGTAGATAAAAGTCTTATGTGTCATCTATGTACTCTCAGGTCCTTGGATTTAGTACGTGATGGTTTTATGAACAATCTAAGATTTTGTCTTGTAAGCCTCAAGGTTTTATGTTGCTTCAATATATGTTTTGACAAAGCAACTGTTATATATTATCCTCGAGATGAGATGGTACATTGTATGTACAATGTGAACCTTGATGTATATAAAGTTTTGGTTCTTTCATAAAGAGTTTTCTAGGAAATGGATCTCTTTGCAAAATGGTTTTGAATTTTAGTGATTTTTGTTAATCCGCTACTTATGGTTATTCCGCATAATTAAGTGACAATTTGGCTATTAGTTTGGTGACGGTCATTACGGGATTACACTACTTCAAAACAACCCTTTCTATGGCAAGCAAGGCGAGGATAGTCAAGAACATCTTCTGAGATTTATAAATTTATGTGCCATGACTAAGTAAAATATATTTACAGATGATGCCATCAGACTCTGTCTCTTCAAATATTCCCTTGCAGATAGAGCCATGAGTTGGTATAACTCTTTACAGTGTGACCCCATCACCACTTGGAAACAACTTCAAAATTCTTTCTTGGAAAAATTCTACCCTCCTTCTCTCACCTATGTTATTAGGGGTCGAATAACACAATTTGTTCAGGTCCCTGGAGAAAACCTGGCAGAAGCAGGGAAAGATACAATGAGTTACTATGCGGGTGTCCACACCATGGAATACCTAAGAATCAACTCATCAAAAATTTTATAGGGGTGTAGATGATGATATTAAGAAGTTTTTAGACTCCTCATATGGAGGAAACTTCATGTAGAAAAGTTATGATAGAGCATGGAAGGTTGTCACCCTTGGAGTTTAAAATCAAGTCAACTGGGGCAGATCTGTAGGCAAAGGAGTACTAAAGGTAGCTATGGAAGAAATAGTCCTGAGTACAAGTCTATTGCCAAGTCCCTAAAGCTACTAGTTGTCAAGCAAGACAACCTCGAATCATCTTTCAATACCTATGAGAGGAGGTTCTCTCCCCCTTGACAGCCAGAATAAGTCAAGTCAGCTTCTCTATTTTGTGAAGCATGTAAAGGCACTGATCATTCTACTCTAGCCTGTAATATTCTCTACAATGTCGTTCTGGGAAATGCTTGTACCCAAGGAGGTAATGGTGAGATGGAAAATATGAATGCCATCCACACTACCCCTGGTCAAGAGTATTATCAGAATAGGAACCATCCTGGTTTTTAGAACAAAAATCCTTCAAGAGCAGATAACTCAAAACAACTCAGTTCAAATAATCAACATCGAGGCCCGTCAGGATTCTAGTATAATCAACAACAAAATTTCAGGAATCAAGGGAACTTCAGGGGTAACATTCAGAATAGAAATTACAACCAGTATCAAAAAAACCCTCAGTTCCAGAATCTCAACCAAGTCCCACATCAAAAACTACAACAAGGACAAAAACCCGGTCCCATCTCTTCTGATGACAAACTATTAACCATTGAGAAGATGTTGCAGTCACAACATACTATGATAGTAAATCAGCAAGCCCACCAGAAGGCTATTGAATCCCAACTAGCTCAACTTTCAGCTAGCCTCAAGCCACCTACTGAAGCTTTTGTTGGCCAACCAGAGAATAATCCTAAACATCCTGAGCAACTGAAGGCTATTTCTACTCGATCTGGAAAAGACTATTCTGATCCTCCTATCAAGACACATGTGGTAGTTATAGACGAGGATGGCTTGGTGATTGTCCAAGACACTAAAGTACATGAATCTCAACCGAAAGAACCACTGACGACTAATAAGGCATAAAAAGCAAGTTCTGAGGAACCTATTGGTGCAGAAGAAGAATACATGCCTGAGCCAGTTATACTAGTATACAAGCCTCACCCTCCTTTTCAAGCTCGACTAAAGTAGACAGAGCTCAACACTCATTTCACAAAGTTCAAGGAAGCAACGAAGAAGCTTCATGTTGATATACCCTTTCTAGATGTGCTGGATGAGATACCAGCCTGGTCGAAGTATTTAAAATATCTCCTAACAAGGAAGTATATAACTGAGGAATATGAGGCAGTAAAATTAGCAACAACTACTTTAGATATTATTTAAAGAAAAATGCACAAGAAGCAAAAAGACCCAGGATCTTTTGGGATTTTGTGCCATATCGGTGACTCCATATGTAAGAAGGGACTAGCTGAACTCAGTTCTAGTATCTCTATCATGCCACTTAGCCTTTTCAAGAGGTTAGGGTTTGAAGAACTTCTCCCAACTTGCATGACCATACAACTTGCAGAAAATTCTATGACTCTTCCTTTGGGAATCATTGAGGATGTTCCAATCAAGGTAGGCAAAGACTCTTATGTCCTATGTGACTTTGTCATCATGGACATAAAAGAGGACTCCAGATACCCTCTTATCTTTGGCCATCTATTCCTAGCCACTGTGAGAGCTTTGATTGATGTTGAAGTTGGAACCTTGCTCCTCAGACTGGGAAAAGAAATACTCGAGTTTAGAGTTTTTGAAAGTTTGTGAAGACTGAGCATGCAAGAGGAAGTCTATCTGATTAACTGCATAGAGAAAATGTCACTCCTCACGCAAGAAAATCATGAATCAAATGATCTTTTAAAAGTGACTCTAAAAAACCCATCTACTGATGACTCCATTGACAGACAAGTATAGAATTGTGATCTTCAACTCAACACTGCAGAAGAAGATCCTGAAGCTAAATTTTAGGAACTCAAGGTTGTGAACATAACTAAAGACCTATGCAAGAAACCAGAGGCCCCTGAAATGAAGCCCCTACCTGAGGGACTGAAGTACGCATTTCTGGATTATCTCAAGGTCTGCCCAGTTATCATTAATCTGACCTAACATCCGAACAAGAAGATAAACTCCATACAGAATTAAGGGAAAGAAGAAAGGCCCTTGGCTACAAAATGAGTGACCTCACTGGGGTCAGTCAAGCGCTTTGCATGCATAGAATCCCTATGATGGAAGACCACAAGCCGATTGTTGAACATCAACGGAAGCTGAATTCAAATATGAAAGAAGTAATCCACCTTGAAGTCATTAAATTTCTCAGTATAGGAATCATATATCCTATATCTGACTCACCGTGGGTAAGTCTTGTACATGTTGCCCCAAAGAAAGGTGGAACTACTGTGATACAGAATGAAAATAACAAACTCATTCCCACTCGAACAACCACTAGCTGGAGGATGTGTATCAATTATAGGAAATTGAACAAGGCCACACGTAAGGATCATTTCCCAGTGCCTTTCCTAGACCAAGTCTTAGAGTGATTCGCTCACCAAGAATATTTTTTCTATCTTGATGGTTTCTATGGATTATATCAAATTCCCATACACCCAAACGACTAAGAGAAAACAACATTCACTTGCCCCTTTGGAACATATGCCTTTAGAAGGATGCCTTTCGGGCTTTGCAATGCACCTGCCACTTTCTAGCATTACGTGGCAGCCATATTCGTTGTACTGACTGAAACTATTATGGAAGTTTTCATGGATGATTTCTTTGTATATGGGGATTCATATGACTCCTTCCTGAAGCACCTCTCCCTGGTCCTCAAATGATGTGAAGAAGCTCATCTAGTGCTAAATTGGGAGAAATGTCATTTCATGGTAAAAGAAGGCATTGTCCTTGGCCACAGGGTCATCAATAGAGGGATCGAAGTAGACAAGGCAAATATTGAAGTTACTTCTAAACTCAGGCTCTCAACCAATGTAAGAGAGGTCTGCACATTTCTTGGTCATGCATGCTTTTATAGAAGGTTTATAAAGGATTTCTCCAAGATAACCAAGTCTATGACAAACTTATTACTTAAGGATGTTGATTTCCACTTTGATGAAGAATGCATCAAGAGTTTTAACAATCTTTAGCATGCCCTTACATCAACCCCTATCATCAGAGCTCCATATTGGGAGCACCCATTTGAAATAATGTGTGATGCCAGTGATTACACAGTCGGTGCTATTTTGGGCCAATATATAGAAAAGAAACATTATGTCATCTACTACGCATCTAAGACCCTTGATGAAGCTTTAAGGAACTATGAAACTACCAAGAAGGAACTTTTAGCAATTGTGTATGCCTTTGACAAGTTTAGATCATACCTCATTAGTTTGAAGGTCATCGTCTACACTAATCATGCTACAATCCGTTACCTCCTAGCAAAGAAATATACAAAACCCATGTTAATCAGATGGATTCTCCTCTTATAAGAATTTGATCTTGAGATAATAGATAAGAAAGGCACAGAGAATGTTGTGGCAGAACACTTGAGTCGTATCCACACCATGGACACTGAAAATATCCCAATTAATGAATTTCTTCCAGACGACCAGTTCTTGAAAGCTTCAGAAGCTATCCCTTAGCACACAGACTATGTGAACTACGTTGCAGCCAGTGTCATCCACCCTGAGTGCACATGCATTGCACTGAAGAAATTCATGCATGATGTGAGGCAGTATCATTGGGATGAACCGTATATCTTCAAGCTCTGCGATGATGGTCTCTACAGACGTTGTATCGCTGAGGAAGAAGCTCAGCTTGTTCTAGAGCAATGCCACTCAGACCCCATTGGTGGCCATATGAGTTCCAAGAAGTCTGCTTTGGAAGTTCTACAATGTGGATTCATTTGGCCAACAATATCTAAGGATGCATACGACTTTGTCTTGTCTTGTGATAAATGCCAGAGGGTGGGTAAAATTACAAAAAGAGATGAGATTCCCCTTAAGATCTGGCAAGAAGTCAAGATTTTTTATGTTTGGGGAGTGGACTACATGGGTCCATTCCCATCCTCGTATGTATTCTACTACATTCTAGTCACAGTGGATTACGTCTCTAAATGGGTGGAGGCCATATGTAACGCCCGGACCCACTGCCCAAGGCACTAGTAGAGTTTTAGGAATGACGACTATCCCCACAGACCACCACTAGCCTTACTACGTGCTTTGTCCTCACTCACGCACATGCCAAGATCAACTTCCCGATAAGTCACCCATCCCAGTATTACTCCAAGATGAGCATGCTTAACTATGGAGTTCTTAGTGATGGGCTCCCGGAAAAGAAGGTGCACCTAGGTGATATGGGTAGTCCAATCATTCCTTATAAGATCATTATATCTGAGGCCTCAAATCATGGGACGTTACAATCTCCCCCACTTAGACTCTTGACGTCCTCGTCAAGGCTCAACTATGTGGCCTCATAACATATCCCCATTTCAGTGCAGACCCAACACGGCCCATGGACACCTAGCTCCCGATCACAGAATACCAGCGCAAGGGTGGCTACATCACCATGGACAACTCTTTCCAACATGCCTAGACCACACGGATTAAAGACTAGCATGCCATGCCCATCTAGGCCCCACGTACTAGAGGGGTTATGGCTCTGATACTATTTGTAATGCTCGAGCCCACTGCCCAAGGCTCTAGTAGAGTTTCAGGAATGACGATTGTCCCCACAGACCACCACTAGCCTTAACAGTGCACTTTGTCCTCACTCACGCGCATGCCAGGATCAACTTCCCGATAGGTCACCCATCCCATTACTACTCCAAGCTGAGCACACTTAACTATGGAGTTCTTAGTGATGGGCTCCCGGAAAAGGAGGTGCACCTTGGTGATATGGGTAGTCCAATCATTCCTTATAAGATCATTATATCCGAGGCCTCAAATCTTGGGACATTACACCATACCAACTGTCACTAGCGATTCAAAACAAGTTATCAAAATGTTTAGAGATATTGTTTTCCCCATTTTAGAGTTCCACACACTGTGATATCTGACGAAGGTTCTCACTTTCTAGAAAGAAGTTTTGAAGCTCTATTGAGAAAATATGGTGTAACTCACAAGGTAGCTTCCCCCTTCCATTCGCAAATGAGTGGAAAGGTAGAGGTGTCAAACCATCAACTCAAAGTTATCCTGGAAAAGATAGTAGACCGCAACCTGAAGAACTGGTCAGTAAAAATTAATGAAGCCTTGTGGGCCTATATAATGTCTTTTAAAACTCCTCTTAGAATGACACCATTTAGATTAATCTATGGAAAATCATGCCACCTGTCCATAGAACTTGAACATAAAGCTTAGTGGGCAATCAAACAACTGAATTTTGACATGAAAAAAGTTGGCCAAGCCAGGATTCTACAACTTTAGGAGCTAGAAGAACTTCAGATGACAACCTATGAGAATGCAAGAACCTACAAAGAATGCACAAAACTGTGGCATGATGGTCATCTAAAAAGGAAAGACATACAGGTGGGAGACCAAGTTCTACTGTTTAACTCAAGACTGAGATTGTTCCTAGGGAAACTTCATTCTCACTGGTCTGGACCATACATTGTCAAGAGAATCTACCCACCTGGTGCCTTTATTTTATGGAGTGAAAAGTCAGGAGAGTTTGTGGCTAATGGCCAATGCTTGAAGAGATATTTCACCACATCTGACATGAGCATTGAAGCATCACTGAATCTTTCCAAACCAGCATACCTGTCAAGAAAATGAAAGAAGCAAGTTGAGCCAATGACATAAAACAAATGTGCTTGTCAGGAGGCAACCTGATCCTTACCCTAGATTTTACTTCTAGTTTTAAATTAGAAAATTTTGCACCTGATAGATATCGCATCGCAAGATGCAATCTTATGTTTTGATAATTTTCATTTTGAGATTTCATATGGAGGATACGTTGTTGAGAGGAACACAACCACATATGGTGTAACATCCCTGACCTGGGTTATAGGCTAACCCTAGATGTTTTGCCTAAATATGTAATTAAATACTTGTGATTATTCCTTGGCATGTAATTAAGTTCCTGAGGAACATACACTTCCAATTTTGTCCTTTTTAAACAAAGTTGTAGTATTGTTTTGTAATGCAGGGACCTATGTGCAAATTACCCAGTTAGAGGGGATAACTTGCACAATTACACAGGTTAAGATGTTCCTCTGATGATAAGACATCATATGAGTGAATATGATGAGGTATGATGGATTTCCCAAGCTTGGGCATCAAGATGCAGCTTGTGGAACAATCCTTGTGCTTAAAACCCTAATTTTGGAGTAAAGTGCAATTTACCCAAAATGTGGGGTGAAACTTGTAAAATACACCTTCTAGAATATCTTTTATGACTCTTGACATCATTTCGAGTAAGAATGATGAAAGGGGTGCTTCAATTGAATAATCAGATAAGAAGAATGTCTTTTGTAGTAGAATCACTTAGTATGAGTAAAGAGACCTTTTATATATGTACCTTAGGTTGCATGTTGGTTTTCTTTACCCTTAGATCTTGAGTTTTTATAGGGCTTTGCTTAAGTTATGATAGTTTTAACTTACCTTAGAAGGAAGGAGGTACCTAGATGAGAAATCATGAAACTATAGGTCCTTATGGTGAAAACTAACCTAAGCTATATAAGCCTCTTCCTTTGCAAACCAAGTAAACGTATTCTCTTCTCTTCTTCACTTCTCATCTTGCTCAACCGACCAAGGCAGAGCTCTAGAACTCAAGGAGATGACCAACTTGTTCTGAGGTGAGAAGAGACCATCTTCTAGCTCGGATTCATGGAGGAATTCCTTGTATAAGGTTGGTTTTATGGTTAACTCACTTAGGTTTCTTGTTCTAGCCGACTTTCCCCAACCTTTCCTTGGAGAATCATCTTTGGCCAACCTGTGGAGCTTAAGACGCCATTAAAGGCTTGAATCTTGGAAGCTTGGAGCTCTAGGAACAACGTTTGAGGCGGGATTTATAACTCTAAACTTCTTGCTGTATTATGCACATTTATGTTCTTGCAAACTAGTACTTAGTTCTTCTTCTTCCCTATTCTTCCTTGCACTTTTGCAAGCAATCCGTGGAGTAACCGACCTGAACAGAGGTTGAAGATGATGGGTGTGAATTCCTAGGAAACTTTATCAAACGACCTTGGACCATTTGGTCTAAACGGTTTGCAAACCGTTTGATCTCATGTGGTCTTGCAAGACCGTTTAGATTCAAACGGTCTCCAAGACCATTTGATAGTGTTGACCAAGGGAAGACCATTTAGAGGTATGTTCGAAACATGTTGAGTTTAATATCTACAAATAATCATAAACTAAGTGCTAACCAATCACAAGTTGAAGGCACTTCAACCCCCTAAACCCTAATCGGGCTGAATTGCTGATTTCAAAGATAGATTTTGGTGAACTTTGGGTTGAAGGGCCCAAACGGTGTCAAGACCGTTTGGGGGTTCACTCAAACGATCTCAAGACCGTTTGGTGACAACCCAAGACCGTTTGGAGGTCTAGGGTTAAGGAAATTTGATGGATTGAGGGTCCAATTACAATAGGTTGATGAATTGATTAAAAATGCTGAATTTAGACCTAATTAGGGTTCAACCCTTATCCAACCGACTTAGATTTCAATGAAACTTTGAGAAAATGGTCTCAAGACCGTTTGGAGGATGTACAAACGATCTCAATACCGTTTGGGCCAAGTTTGGGCCCAATTGGATGTCAATTGATGGGTTCAACCTCAATTTGATTCACATTGTTGAACATTGATGATTAGCCGACTGAAAACCCTAATTGAGTTGGATTCAACCCCAATTGGCTTTCATTTGAGGGTCAATTTGGTGTCCAATTGATTAAGGCTAACCCTAATTGACTCAATTTACAAGTGGTTAACAAGGTTATGGCCAAGTGGAGGCTTCAACATAGATAACCATAATCGATTATAACCTTTGATTCACCTTTGAGGTCCATGCAGTTTTGAGCCCATTTGGACCAAACGGTCTCAAGCGATCCAAACGGTCTCAAGACCATTTGGGGCCAAACGGTCTCAAGACCGTTTGGGCTCAAACGATCTCAAGGTCGTTTGGACCAATCGATCTCAAGATCGTTTCATCTCATGCGATTTCAAGGTTGATTCATTTCAAACGGATTGGAAGTCAACTTTGCCCAAACGGTCAACACACCCATGCGGTCTTGGTGAACATGCGGTTTTGGTGACCATGCGGTCTTGGAGGTCAAAGTGCCCAAACTGCCCCCAAATAGTCTCAAGACCGTTTGGAGGTTGAGAGGTGAAACCGTTTGGAGGCTTTTAGGGCTGTTTTTGCTTAATCGTTTGAAGGTGTAATTGGTCCAATGGTGGTCTAATATAAACCCTAATGGTACCCTAAGACATTAAGGGACTAAGTGACTAATGGATTGACCCATGACAATAATCAAGGGTGTACTTTACCAATATGCCCTTGAAGGATTCAACTAAATGATACCTTGTTTTAATCAAACCCTAATGAAATGATAGTGGTGATTTGGTTTATGTTAATCAATGAGGACTTGACCCAACCTAATCTAGAGTGAGGTAATCACCATCTATTAGTAAGAGGAGAGATAAAGTACCATTTATGGTTGAAACTCAAGTAAAGTACCTTCAATGTACATGAATGTGCATGGTTAGGGTATGATCCACCTATGTGAGATCATGAAAACCCTAATTATGATAATTGATGAATCTTAACCTAATTTGAAACCATCAATGATGATGTTTCTCATACATGACGATGCTATGAGCTCAATTCATTATAAAGTGATTAGTAAACCCAAATTCTAGGGTGAAAACATGTAATGTGAATAGTAAACCCTAATTGGGGGTAATGTGATGAAATTTACAATTACCTTAATTCCAGGTTATGCTTTTAAGCATGAATCTTCATGAGCTAAGTATGAAAGGAGGAACCACTATTTCTAATCATAATGGAAGGGATTGGATAACCCTAATTGATGTAAATCAGGGAACCTAGCTCTTGTAAGAGTATGAAGGTACAACTCTTGAAATGAATTGTTTACTATTATTAGTTGAATTAACCATGCATGTTCTAATATAAGGATGATCATATCCAGGTAAGGATTATGATACCACATTTATTGAAAGCATGTTATTAGCTTTATGAATAGTGACATATCATGTTGCCCAGTAAGTGGCATCACATGAGATGATAGGTTGTAAGAGGCAAGTGTATCATCAAGATTATACTAATTAGATGACTTGTGATGAAAGGATTAAGAAATGACAATTGATGTGAGTTAGACTTGTTGCATTTAGTATTCTACTTTCATAGCTGCTATGCTAATGATTAATATTTGAAAACATGAATGATGTTAAAAGAATACTAAAATGTACCTAACTAATCAAGTATAATCATACCATGTAGAGCCCTGATCATAGATCCATCATAGTCAGAAGCTAAATGATGGTGAAACATGTTTTCCTAAGGGAACTCCTGGATCGCATATTTTTGAGTATGTGGGGGAATATGGATGTGTATATCCTTACATCCTAGTGTAGGAATTGATGTAGATGTATCTTAATCTATCAACCCTTCACTATATGTTTATACTGGGGTGATGTAACACTATTCTCCTGAGGAAATCCTTTATACCGCATCGATGAGAGATAAATAAGAAATCTTTCGATGACGAAGAGAGTACAGAATGCCACTGTGACTCTAATAGCAAAGTACCAGAATACCCTGGTGAGCTATAGTAGCAGAGACACTAGATGTCCTGCATGTATATCCTCACTCTGACTGAGGAAGATGAGGTCATAAGAATCTGGCTCTTTTGATGACCTAAGTATGATACCGATGCAACTTAACAGTGATCGGTTGGAGTATGAGTGGTATACCTCATCTCCGCAGGGCATAATAATGTTTGTAAAACATAATCAACCGCGTAGCATATCTGCTTAGGTTGAACTACGAGATATAATGATTGATGATTACACTGCTTAATACGTATGTTCTTCATATTCTTAAATGCTATTATTCTACTTAATATCAATCTGTTGTTGATTACCTTTTATTGCTCATGTTGTTCTTTGATTGCTATAATAAAGCTTCTAGTGGAGAGTTATAACTCTCGCTGGGACAATTATTTAAAATTGTCTCACTCCGTAGACTTCAACTTTTTAGGTGGTCATCGAGGACGAAGGAACCAGTCTGTAGGTGATCAAAACCAGCAGCAGTAGCACCAGGAGCAGCAGTGAATCTCAGGTGGAGATACTAACTGCTGAGTCTTGTAGTTAGATAGTCCTATGCCGTCTCTGTACTCTTAGGTCCTTGGAGTTAATTGGTCTGAGATTTTGATTTTCAATCTTAAGGTTTTGTATCTGGTTGTATATAATCACTCAAGAAGTGATTTAGCAGAGATGTAAGCTGTTATCATGCTTTTATGAAAGAAGATTTATGATTTCAAGATCTTGTCTCGAAAATTTTTAATTTTTCATGATTTTTCGTATTCCGCTGTTAATCGAATGCTTTCACTGAGTTTATATCGTGTTTTGGAGATCGGAGCTCACATCTGGTGGGCCAACCAACACAGTTTTTCCCCTCCATCTCGGATTTAGAGTTTACTCGAGATGAGTAAATTTCTATGTTCGGGGTGGAGGCTGGGTGCTACGTACTCTATTTTCCACCCACACCTATTTGTTTCGGACTTAAGATTCCATCATTGCAATTTTGAGCAAAATTTTCAAAATTTTAAGTTTTCAAAGTAGTTTTTTATAGAAACATGATGAAGTTTTGATGCTTTTATTTCAATCAAAGCCTTTACCTAGCCAGCTAGTTCTTTTTCCATGCAATTTTGAATCATTATACCCTCCTTATTCAAAGCAAAGCCACAAGGGGGACAAAATATGAAACTAGCCAATGGTTAGAAATCACCATGTGAAGCGTATGAATCCTAACATCACGATCCTTCAGTAAAAATAGCAAGTATCTTTTGAACTGAGAGGGATCAAACACATTGTGCTTCCTAACTGACTAGTGAAACAATAGAATGAAATCTCAACCGGATCCTCATCAAGTCATTATTTGAGCATAGTAAGGTAAGGAGAACAACTCAGTGCATTGAATTGTAAATCAAGTTGTATTATGATCTGAACTCTCTTCTACACTTCTTCTCCCATCCTCATACCCCTACATCCATAAAAAAGAAACAAAAAGCCATAAAAATAGTGCCAAACCCTAAGTTCGGGGTGGCACACCAGTCCTCTCTTTATTCGATTCTTCCATACCCCACTCTATGTAATATGGGCGTATCACCAAAATGAAAAAAAGAAAGCATGCCAATGTGCACAAAAAAAATGCAATCTCGAGTCGAATAGAGGAGAGATTCTTATAAAAGGTTGCATTCAATGAAATTATAACCATATAATAAAAATCTCGAGTCAAATAGAGGAGAGATTTACTACTTCCTTCCATACCCCACCTTCACTCCATTTTCCACCTACAGGCACGATGAATGCCTCCTTTTTTGCCACTCTCTTAAAAAACTCTAGTGTCAGATCAAGTGTACACTTGTTGTTCTGTGGGTATCTCTAGACTCTTACGAAGCTCTTAGACATGCTTGATGTTGGAGAAAGTTGGGAGGAAGTGCTTTTGGGAAATGAACTTGGGAATGAAGATATTGTATGACGTGTTCAGTGATCTCAGGATGTTAAGATGCTCAACCATATAAAGCAGAAAAGAAACAAATGTGATGTGAAGATGAGGCAATTACAAGAGTTGAAAGTATTAAATTGGTGACTATTTCAGATTTTGTGTTACTCGAGGACCATCAACATGTAAGTTTGGGGTGTTTTGATGAATGCATATTCATCTTAGTTTTATTCACCATTTTCGGCCCAGTTTTGCACTGAAAGCTAACATATACCCCCTGAATATGCTCATATATGATTGTAATCAGTTTTAGATGATTATTCAGAGTTTTGATCAAATCCTTTCGTCTCCATTATAGGATTGAGCATTGTACTATGTGGAACAGTGTAGGAGATGGTAGTCCTTGTAATTGACTAATGGGCCCAAGAAACTTTTGATAATTTGGAGCCTATTTTCGATGGCTAGTTCCTTCATCAGAGAGCATCCTCATCAGTTAGAGGATTCATTAACACATGCCAATCAACCCATAGCAATAGCCCCCCCCCCCCGCGCGTAGGGGTGGGTTTGTTCCAAGTTGGATGAGGTCGCAACCAAGAAGATGACCGCGATCGCGGCCAAGAAGAGAAGGTCCACGACTGCGGTCAAGAAGAAACGACCACAACCGCGACGCTAGAGGATGCCTCGACTGAGGCAAGGCACCTCAATCATGACCGAGGCAAGACACCTCGACCGTGACCGAGGCAAGATACCTTGACCGCGAACGAAATTAAGGGACGCCCACACGACCTCACCGAGGAACACCCACTGTTCAACTGTGAATCACACCTTGACCACAACGTTAAGTCAGTACACACCTCAACCGTGGCACTAAGTCGGTGGTCTACACCTATAAATAGATGACCTCCCCATCCATTTGTGTCATCTCTTCTTCTCTACAATGCTGACAGGCTAACACTCTGTCCCCAACCAAGGAAGACGGTCTCTGCTGCCAAAGACTACCTTTGTGGTGTCCTTGCTACTCCGCCATCTCTGATCCATCAATATCTACTACCCAGCCACAAAAGCAGTGGGATTTTAGATCTGTAGCGCTTTCATCCATCAACCATATCCCACTCCATCTCCTATGAGTAAGAGAATGAGAAGAGAAGGAAGAAGTAGAGAGAAGATCATCCTCGTCTGTCTTGGTGTTCTTCCCCTCCTCCTCCAGATCTTCCCTACCATCATGTAGAAGACTATTTCTCCACCCAGCTGTGATCATCTTCTTCACCATGACCATGGCAGAATCTTCCATCTCTCTTGTTGTTTTTGTTTCTATCATGAGGAGTGAGTAGTCCATTTCACTGGGGTGTGGGGGCTAGCCCCGCTGCCCGTGCTTACATGTTCATCTTATAACATTCCATGGCTTGTATATAACTTTTCGTTTTATTGTTAATCATTTAATGCATGCTTTGGGGATTGATCACCTTCCTTGTATGATCTATTATATTCCTTTGTTGTGAGAACTTCAATACTAAGGATTTGAATATCGATTAACATAGTTGATGCCCGGATGAGAACTTCTGAAGGGATATCTCTGGCGTAGTAGGTGTGTGACCCGTGGGTAACAAGACATCGAGCCCATGGAGATTCTTACACAAACTTTGCTTCCTAACAGATGGTTTGCTACTCCATTTGGATAGTTGTATCTTGCTTGGATGTGTTTTGGATGTGTTTGCATGTGTAGTGGTGGTGAAACCCGATTCCACCCCAGTGATTCCCATCATTAATCTAAACTAAGTTTTAATCCCACTCTTTTACTTTCCTTGCAATTAGTTTAACTAAACCCAAATCAACTCTTATTCTAAAATTAGTCTTAGTTGATCCAGATTTGACTAGCAAGATTCTTAAAAAGGTTGTCCCTTAGGATTCGATCCTTAACTATACTGCAATAAGACCCGTATGCTTGCGGGTGGTACTATTGCATAAGTTTTTGGTAAAAACTTAAGGATTTCATCCCTAGTGAGTTTGTTAGTGTAGTAAAAACCACATCAATTATCATTCAGGAAAAGCTAATGCAGTGGCAGATGCACTAAGTAGAAAATCTTCATCTCCACCCATAGATAAACCACAGTTGAATTCTTTAATGTGCTTTAAACTAGACATGTTTGTCTCTTTGAGACAAGTAAATGTATAGTTAAAAATATATTTGTTAGCTAGATTTCTGGCCGAGATGCATGTGAAACCTACTCTAAGACAACAAATTAAAGAGGCACAACATGCTGATACAATGATTCAGCAGACCAGGTCAGAGTATGGTAATGAGAAATAGGACGGTTTCCATGAGTTAGAGGATGAGGTAGTTTGTTACCATGGTAGGATGGTAGTATCTAATGCCAATGACTTAAGAAAGATAGTTATGTAGGAATCTCATTCATCCATGTATGCAATGCATCCAGGGAGTACTAAAATGTATCATAACTTAACACACACACACACACACAGATATATATATATATATATATATATATATATATTGGTGGCCTGGTTTGAAGAAGGATGTAGCTGAGTTTGTTATACGGTGTCCAGTGTGTCAGCAAGTTAAAGCAGAACACTAGAATCTTGCATGAACATTGTAACCCTTACCTATACCATAGTGGAAGTGGGATCACGTGACAATGAAATGTGTGGTTGGTCTACCCAGAACAGCCAAAAGTCATGATTCCATTTGGGTGATAGTTGATAGGTTGACTAAGTCAGTACATTTACTTCTTAGTAAAACAACCGATACTGCTAAAAAACTTGCAAAAATCTACATAGATGAGATAGTGTGGTTACACAGAGTTCCAGCCAAAATTATGTCTGATGGAGGTCCCAATTTACAAGTCATTTTTGAGAATGACTGCATAAAGCCTTGGGAACATAATTAAAGTTTAGCATAGCTTTTCACCCTCACACAAATGGACAATTTGAAAGGACTATACAGACTTTGGAGGACTTGCTTAGGGCATCTGTTCTTCAGTTTGTAGGAAGTTGGGACTTACACTTGAGCTTAATAGAGTTTACCTACAACAATAGTTATTAAAAAAGTATCGATTGTTGGTATGTATGCCCTGAGAGCCAATCATGGGATGATTGGTGGGATACATTAAGATTGATTTGATAAGCAACAAAAGCAAGCTTCCAATTCTTTCTATTTCAGTCATATGAGATAATGATAGAACAGATTGAATGTCTAGAGAATGACAATACTCAATGATGTATGCTTTCAAGTTAAGGACCTGAACAATTAGATCATACGGATGCTAAGAGTTTGTACATTCTTATTATGTCCCTAGTCGGATGCCATTATGGAAGGTAGATAGAAAACAATGACACACAAGACTAGATTGTGGTGTTGGTTGATGGTAGAATCTCGTTAGTCATGATATGGAGATATCAAACCAAACACATAGGTACTTGTTAGAGAACAAGTGTACCGGACAGACCCACCATTAGTTTGACACATGGAACCATGACATGGTAGTCACAGTCAGTTCTCACAGTGATGGTGGTGAGTGTGATTCTTTGACCTGAAATCACTACACTCAACACATGTCGTTGGGTACACTTTGACATCATCAAACGCAGTCCTGAAACATGGGTTGTGATAAAGGTGATGATTGGGTGGCTTTGAAACATGGGGCTTTTGAGGGGTGAGTGATAGATATGGGATTTGTCCCTCCTGAGGGAGTTTGATATCCATGGCCACTTTATGAGTAGGATTGAGATAGGCGTGCACACACATGTGTGAATCCGTATGCGATATTGATGTCATAAATATCTCCTCCAATCTACTCTGAGATCAAGAAAGTGAATGAATGTTGACAGGATGACTGTTCCATGCCTTGAGTTCATTTGGGATATTAGAGACAAAGGAATTATACATTTGCTATAACACCATTCACAGATTGTAGGATTGAAAGTTGTTCTCCAACTTTCCTTTTCACCTAGGTAGCACTGATGTGTGACTAGGCACCGCTCTTTGCTTGTGAAGTCATAAGTGTTATGGACTTTCACTGCCAACGTGAAATGGGCCTGCAGGGTCACACACATAGGATTTAACCTAGAAGAGGAGTTTATCCACAAACAATGTTTAGATTGATTGCTAAATGAGTTTAGTAGTTCAATTAAACACTCAATCAATTGATAGCTTAGTATCATAGTGTTCAAGGTGTTAGACTGATTGATTAGAGTATCAGATTGATTGAAACTGCAATTGACTGATTCTGCACAGTCTGCACTCCCAACCGATTGGCTCATGTGATGAACTGATCGGCTCAAGATAGGTTGAGACGACCGGTTCAGGGGATGAACCGATCAGCTCAACTAGTCTAAACGAGCAAGTTGGGAAAGTCAGGTTGGTGAGAAATTTCTCTTCATTTCACTTGTCCAATTTGATTGGAACAAGGATTGGTATTTGGATCAATTTGAAACAAAAGAGGAAAAGTCAATTAGGAACTGATCAGGACCATGAACTGATCAAATCATGCTTGAACTGATCGGCTCAGGTGTCCCAATCGATCGATTTAGGTGTGAACCGATCGACTCAGGTCCCCAACCGATTGTTTCATGCTTGAAATGATCGGTTCAGCTGACGCAGTTGGTTGTTTTGTGGAAAATCTCGAATCCTTCTACTCCTGCTTTAATCATGCATTTCTCGGGGTAGAGAACCCTGTCCCATGACCCTCCTATATATAGGGGTATTGGGGGCTTCTCAAACAACAACAATTCAGAACACTAGTTGCTCTATAAATTTTTCGTTATCTCTGGTTGTGGTAACCAGGAGAGCCCGAGAAAGTGCTACCCGATAAGGGATGCACAACAAGGGAAAGACAACTACAGAAAAGTGACTGGTTGCAGGAGAGTGTGTCAGTGACTAGTACGCCGATAGGAGGGTATGACTCCTTCCGGTGCCTTGTGTGATAAGGCGATTGGAGTTCCAGGTGGTCCGTGTGGACTACTACAGAGGTGGGAGATTTCTGCCGCTCAGAGGACACCTATCAATCCCGATAGTCCCGGTGAGACCAGGAGCTGCACAGACACCGTCCAAGATCGAAGGTGAAGATTGCACAAGCTACAAGGTAATGTCACTGAGCAAGCCTCGGGACAAGGTATGTCTCTACAAACCATCCTTCCTACTGTATAGACGTTGACGCGATTCCTTTATTCTAGGTTTGGGAGAAGAATTTTTTTGTTTCCGCTGCCTTCTCTACCTCCCCTAAAACCCAATAGTGGTATCAGAGCCACGTCAACTTCTCTATACTTTAGGATTATCGATGTGATCGATTTTGGTTTGTCACCTTTATTTATTGCATATGGTGTGAATAAAATTGGCTTTATGCATGTCCAATCCTAAATCCAAAAATCCCAATATACATATATGATATGTAATAAGAATGCAATCGATATGCGTCGCCCTTAAATGAGTTTTGTGGTGGATGTATAATGTGGTTATGGCCAATAAGCCCTATGTCTGTGTATGGTTGAATGTGGCTTCTTGCATCTCGGTCTGCGCACCGATTCCCTACCTCCTTTTCTTAATGTAACTCGATATAACTCGAGATTTCTTTCCTACCTTTTCTCCCCCCGAATGTAACTTGGGGTTTCTCAATTAAAATGTAAATAGGATAGAACTTTTATTTCCTATTATGTCAAAGAATGAAGGACAACCTGACGATGACTGATACGATCGGTTCAAGGCATGAATCTATCAGTTGGCATTCTAGATGACCGGTTCGAGGAGAGAGACGAGCGGGTGGGGACCAGAGGATATGCACGATGACCAGTGAACTGATCGGTTGGAGGATCCAATCGATCGGCTGGTGGCACCCAACCGACCGGCCTGATGGTGAGCCGATCAATCATGGAGATGAGTTGATCAAACCTAGAACGGAAAAGCACAGAGTTCATCTTGTACAAGTTGCATGTGATGTGGACCTAGATGACCGTGATTCCTCCTGTCTTGAGGAATCACATTAGGATGGCCATAATCATCACTTTTATCATTTCACATGTTTTCTATCAGATATAGCATGTATATGATACATACTATATATTTTGGTGATTGGATATGTATATGTAACTACAAAACCAAATCCATCATTAAATATTAAGTCTTATACGCCTTCCATTAGTGACACACATGAAAAACGCAATCCACCAAGCATAGGTTATGCCAAAGCGTGGTGCGCCGTCCATCTTGCGGAAGTATGAAGGGTAGACATGTAGGATCTACCAAAGCAGGATGCATGTTTACCGTGTCGACTTTTGGTTTAGACTTAACTGGTGATTCTTAGAGCGTCTAAGCCCAGAGGCACGAGATGAATGGCAAGGAGTTGCGCATGTCATCTATCTAATAGTTTCATATGATGCAATTGGCATGATGGCCTACCTAAATAGTCAAAGTTGTGGGCGATCAGCCAAAGCTGACTCATGACTTGATGAAATATGGATCTTGCCCACTAGAGGATTGTACTCTACAATCTTCTGAATTGATGGTGAGGGCTATCAATTTGAACAAAAATAGTGGGAGCGATAATTAATTTAAGTCCTATTTATATCGTCAACCTTTCAAATCAATCAAATAAGTCAAAATTGAGTTTTTGGACTAAAATGCATATATTTCCTTTTGTACAATAAATGGCTAATTAACAATAATCACTTTTTTGCGATCTGTCTTTGAGACCAACAAATTAAATGAGAATAATTCAACGACTAGTTAGGACATTGAGAAGTGTTATCAATCGAAGAGCGAAAGCTCTAAGTCCTAGTTATACTAGAACCAGATGAACTCGATCCCACCACACCAATGACTGAAAGTATGCTTATGGAAGCATACCGAGGATGCCATTAATGTGGAGTGCTTGATGTTGTGTTCTCTAAACTATGAGTTGTAGAGACAACATGAGACATATGATGTCTCCAAGACACTGTCCTAGTATGTCATGACAGAAGGAGATCCAGTAAGGTATTCAGACACTCAATGTGATTGGGTATGTGGAAAAACCTGACTAAGAAGGATTCCCTCTGAGCCAAGAGTTGGATACTCGTATGATACTGCAAATGTTGCGAGAATCATACAGTTCATGATGAATTACAACATGAACAACTTTGAGAAGCGTTGACAAAGTTGTTGGACATGTTGAGGACAGTAGAGGCAAAGATCAAGAAAGACAAACCCTAATCTTTAATGTGATCGATGAATGGTAAGTCTCAAAGGCAAGGAGAAGGGCAAAGCAAAGAAGCGTTCTGATGCTAGCCAACAATCCAAACCGTCTTTATCCTCGAGGCACAGATAAAGAAGGACAAGCCTAAGTATGTGATGCTGATCAATAGAAAGAAAGGCAGGTCCAAGGGCAAGGGCAAGGGCAAAGCTAAGAAGCGTTCTGATGCTAGACAGTAGCCCAAGTCATCTTCAGCCTCAAGGCACATGGGAGGGTGAACGAGGGAATTTCCCTCTATATCTGGAAGAACAAAAGAAGGAGGGGATGGAGATCTCCAGATAAGGTATCATGAAATGAACCGCTTCTGAGGTATATGATACCAATTTGAAGATCTGACATATATGATATGTAAGATCTACAAAGAAGTGATGGCCTTTATGAAAGGACCAAGAAAGAAGTACTCATCATTGGAGAAAGTGTTGCTGCCATATATAGGAGTACCTTTCAGTTTATTTCAGCCTAAAGGACACGTAATAGAGTTATGAACTGCTATTTCATATTTTCCAATGGATAGAAACACCTTATTTTTGCATATTGTATGACAATAATGGCAATTAATAAAGTTGATGTTTCCTTGTGGCAATGCCTTATTTATCTTGTGGTACTTAGTATGCATAAGATAAAATGATACCTAAAAGTTATTGATAACTCAAACAATCAAATTAGCATAACTCATGAGATATTCATTTCTAGTTTCCATATGATGGATAAATGAAGACTCTTTTGGTTAGAGAACTAGTAAGAGACATGAATCTCTTAGACATGATTAATCAATCTTCACTAATGGTAGTGGGAAAATGATTATCCTATTAGGTATAATACATGTGATGTATTTACATACCTATTAGAGTTAATGCCGATACTTCAAATGGTGTTTAGAGAAATATCAATATGAATATCTTGAAGTGTTCAAGAATATCATAGATGAAGTACAAATTTGGTAAAAGTATTAGTTCTTGATGTGATAAAGGCATAAGGATACTTAAACCAAATGTTTGAGAACCTTATGAGTGATTATGATAGTGTATCATAGTGAATTCATGGTTAAGGCATGTTGATGTCTAAATCAAAAAGGGAGTCATACTCTAAGAAGTTAGAGGATGATTGTAAAATAACTAAATTCTTCTTAAATAAAGAATACCCTACACTAATAAAGGACATTAAGAATCACAAAGGGTTGTGAGTTCTTATATCCTTGACAGATACACCTCGATTATCTATGTGATGAGTTGGTCATGTGATGAGTCAACTATCTAGATGAATATGAGGAACCAGATTTTGAGTTATGGTTTATGACCATTACATCCTAAATGACTTCCATGTGAACCATAAGGCATGACCTTGATGGTAGCACCCATTGGAATGAAATCCATAAGTGCGAATGAGTCTTAAGCGTTAAGACACATGGATAACATTTTGAGAAGGATGATGCTTGTTGATTGCAACTTAATGACTAAGAGATTTGGCATACAAATACTAAAACCACATTCCTATGAGGAATAAAACAAGGATGTGTACATGACACAACCTATAAGGTTTATGAATCCATTAATGTGAATGACGTCTATAAGTTACAATGGACTAATCAATGTGATTGATTGAGTACAAAGCAACTCATAGCTGGATCTTTACTTTGATAATATAGTCAAAAGTTTGACTGATATGACAAAGATAAAGAAGGGATCTGTGATTTAGTGGGAGCGTATTTGTATTCCACATGTCGATAAGGAATGAGATGTTCTAGAATGGAATCCTTTGTGGAAATTATCTTTAGGGAAGATAGAGATGTTTCTTATGTGATAGGAATAGAGATCTATAGAGATAGTTCTCGAAAACCTCTTGACTTGAAAAGAGATAGCATACATTAACAATCTATACTGAAGGGTTCAGTGTGCACAGATTCAGTGGGAGAAAACTTTTCCATGTTACATGAAGTTAGTATCCCAAGGCCGAGTGTCCAATTCTTATGAAGAATGGGAACACTAAGAATAGATATGAATCTATCATGTATGTAATTATCCCATTATCTTGCATGTATGGACATGGAAAGAATAAAATGCATTCATCATCTTGTATGTAGGACATGACAATATGATGTGCTCATCCTGATAACTCGTATGTGGGACATGACGAGTGGATGTTTGTCTAGTTCCCGTAAGGGTTACTGGAATACCATAAGAACTTGATAAGTACTTGAGAAGTACTAGTTCTATGGAAATAAGGAAGGGTTCACTGTAAAGAGTTACAATGATGAGAACTTCTGAAAAGGATAGAAAATTAATCGCAAAATATATATGGGATATATAAAAGTGAATGTTTGTTGATAAATGGAAACGTTCCAATAAAGCCGTTTAAAAGGAAAAGCCGAGTATCCATGTGTTAGAGAACATTAGTGGATACTATATGGATCTGGAAATTCATGAGATGAACTTATAGATATTCCGGTCATTGATGACAAATAAGGAGTGTTTGGTCATGCAATGTGGCTAAAGGTTAGCAAAGGAATACTAGATCGCATATTACGACAACTCCATCTCATACATGTGACATACAGTGAAGATATGAGAGAGACATGCATTTAATATCAAATTTGGCAAGGTGTTTCCATAACTCACTATGCTAGCACGAGAGCACAGTAACATGTGGGACATGTTTGAAGATCACTAAGAATATGATTCAAGGGTGATTGGCTCACAGTGCAAGTGGGAGTCTGTTGGTATGTATGCCTTGAGATCCAATCATGGGATGATTGGTGGGATACATTAAGATTGATTTGATAAGCAACAAAGTCAAGCTTCCAATTCTTTCTGGTTCAGTCATATGAGATAATGATAGAACAGATTGAATGTCTAGAGAATGACAATACTCAATGACGTATGCTTTCCGGTTAAGGACCTGAACGATGAGATCATACGGATGCTAAGAGTTTGTACATTCTTATTATGTCCCTAGTCGGATGTCATTGTGGAAGGTAGATAGACAACAATGACACACAAGACTAGATTTTGGTGTTGGTTGATGATAGAATCTCGTTAGTCATGATATGGAGATATCAAACCAAACACATAGGTACTTGTTAGAGAACAAGTGTACTGGACAGACCCACTGTGAGTTTGACACATGGAACCATGACATGGTAGTCATAGTCAATTCTCACAGTGATGGTGGTGAGTGTGATTCTTTGACCTGAAATCACTACACTCAACACATGTCGTTAGGTACACTTTGACATCATCAAATGCAGTCCTGAAACATGGGTTATTATAAAGGTGATGATTGGGTGGCTTTGACACATGGGGCTTTTGAGGGGTGAGTGATAGATATGGGATTTGTCCCTCCTGAGAGAGTTTGATATCCATGGCCACTTGATGAGTAGAATTGAGATAGGTGTGCGCATGCATGTGTGAATCAGTATGCGATATTGATGTCATACATATCTCCTCCAATCTACTCTGAGATCAAGAATGTGAATGAACATTGACAGGATGACTGTTCCATGCCTTGAGTTCATTCGGGATATCAGAGACAAAGGAATTATACATTCGTTGTAACACCATTCACGGATTGTAGGATTGAAAGTTGTTCTCCAAATTTCATTTTAACTTGGGTAGAAATGATGTGCGACTAGGCACCGCTCTTTGCTTGTGAAGTCATAAGTGTTATGGACTTTCACTACCAACGTGAAATGGGCCTGCAGGGTCACACACATATGATTTAACTTGGAAGAGGAGTTTATCCACAAACGAAGTTTAGATGGATTGCTAAAGGAGTTTAGTAGTTCAATTAAACACTCAATAAATTCATAGCTCAGTATCATAGTGTTCAAAGTGTTAGACTGATTGATTAGAGTATCAGATTGATTGAAACTGCAATTGACTGATTCTGCACAGTCTACACTCCCAACCGATCGGCTCATGTGATGAATTGATCGACTCAGGATAGGTTGAAACGACCATTTCAAGGGTTGAACGGATCGACTCAACTGGTCCAAATGAGCAAGTTGGGTAAGTCAGGTTGGTGAGAAATTTCTCTTCATTTCACTTGTCCAATTTGATTGGAACAAGGATTGGTATTTGGATCAATTCAAAACAAAAGAGGAAAAGTCAATCGAGAACTGATCAGGACCACGAACCGATCAGCTCATGCTTTAACCGATCGGATCAGGTATCCCAACCAATCAGTTCAGGTGTGAACCAATCAGCTCAGGTCCCCAACCAACCGTTTCATGCTTGAAACGATCGGTTCACCTGACACAGTTGCTTGTTTTGTGGAAAATCTCAAACCCTTCTACTCCTACTTTAATCCCGCATTGCCCGGGGTAGAGAACCCTATCCCATGACCCCCCTATATATATAGGGGTATTGGGGGCTTCTCAAACAACAACAACTCAGAACACCAGTTGCTCTGTAAAGTTGTTGTTCTCTCTGGTTGTGGTAACCAGGAGAGCCCGAGCAAGTGCTACCTGATAAGGGAGGCACAACAAGGGAAAGACAACTACAGAAAATGACTGGTTGCAGGAGAGTGTGTCGGTGACTATTATGCCGACAGTAGGGTACGACTCCTTCTATTGCCTTGTGTGACAAGGCGATCAGAGTTCCAGGTGGTCCGTGTAGACTACAATAGAGGCGGGAGATTTCTGTCGCTCGGAGGATACCTGTCAATCCCGACAGTCCTAGTGAGGCCAGGAGCAGCACAAACATCGTCCAAGATGAGAGGTGAAGACCGCGCAAGCCGTGAGGTAATGTCACTGAGCAAGCCTTGGGATAAGGTATGTCTCTACAAACCATCCTTCCTACTATATAGACGTTGATGCGATTCCTTTATTCTGGGTTTGTGAGAAGAATTTTTTTGGTTCCGCTGCCTTCTCTGCCTCCCCTAAAACCCAACATTGATATGGAACCATATGAAGCCTTATATGGTAGACATTGTAGATCTCTGTTATGTTGGTATGAGATAGGAGAATACCAACTTCTGGGTCCTAAATTAGTGCAACAAACAACTAAAAAGATTAAAGTAATACAACAACAGTTAAGCTGCACATGATAGACATAAGTCGTATGCCGATAAACATCGTAGACCTTTAGAATGCCAAGTTGGAGACAGGGTGTATCTCAAGGTCTCTCCTTGGAAAGGTGCTCTTAGATTTGTGAAAAAGGGTAAATTAGCTCCTAGATTTATGGGACCTCACCTAGTGACAACACAAATTGGAAAGGTAGCTTATAGGTTGGAGTTGACACCTGAGCTACATAGATTACATGCAGTGTTTCATATATCTATGCTGAGAAAGTGTCATCCTGATACAGAGTTGGTGTTGCAACATGTAGAGGTAGAATTGCTGACAAAGTGTCATCCTAATACAGAGTTGGTGTTGCAATATGTAGAGGTAGAATTTAATGAAAATATATTCTATGTGGAAGGTCCAATGATGATTCTTGACAGAAGAATCAAGAAGTTGAAAAAGAAAGACATAGTTCTTGTGAAAGTTCTCTGGCATCACCATGGCATTGAAGAAGCCACATGGGAGCTGGAGGAAGAAATGAGGAGGAAGTACCCTTCTCTTTTCTCTTATGACTTCGGGTACGAAATCCCTATTAGGGGTTGATAATTGTAACATCCCTAACCTGGGTTATGCCATAACCCTAGAAGTTTTGTTTAAGTATGTTATTTATAAACTTTTTTTAATATTTTGAAAAGTAATTAAGACTCAAGGAGAGTTTAATTTTCAAGTTTGAGTTTATTTGCAAACTATTCATGCATTATATAATGGTTTGGGTGTAAATTTTAATTTACCCAAGATGAGGGGTTACATAGAAATATGTCACATGTTGAACGTGCCTCAAGCTCTTTAGCATCATAAGAAAGAGAATGATGCTAAGGGGTGGATTGTGGAAAGCCTAAGTTCCAAGTTAGAGCTTGTTTGAATAATGCTTGTGCCTTGTGTACCAATATTGGTGCAAATTGTAATTTACTCAAAATGTAGGGTTGATATGCAAATTACCACCTCTAGAGTGAACCTACTCTCTCTTAGCATCATCTACTATATATAGAAAGAAAGAGGCACCATGTTTGAATCATATTTGAGTGATGGTATTCTTGGTGATGAAAAGACCAAGAAGAGTTGTATAGTTGAAACCCTAAAATGAGTTGTATTGAGTTGTAGAGCTTATATAGGAGTTCCTATCAACCAAGAAGCCATAGAGGAGGTCCCATATCATTTTATCAACTCTTGGAAAAGGCCATGACGAGTTAAGCACCTCAAGAAGGTGATGGATATCGGTTTACAACATTCCTTGGAAAAGTTGTATTAGTTTGTGAATAAAGTGATGTTGGGTTGAAATATCTTGTTCAACAAGATAACAAATGGCCAAAATCTTATCCCTAGATTATCCCCAAGAGTTTTGCATGTCAAGATAAATATGTGTGCATGCATGGACACGTGTGAACCCATGCATGGACATGTGTCACCTAGTAGTATAAGGTGATGACACCTCTTATACACTCTCTCTCATGAGCCTCAATTATATATACCACTCCTTTCACCTACTAGTGAAACTTTTTGAACCTTACAACTCTAATTCTCTTAGATATCATGCATAGTAGTTTAGGAGCAAGGAGGATCTTGAGCCTTAAGCTTAAGGTGATTCCATGGTCATCTTCAACCTTGGTTGAAGCATGATTCTCGGGTTGTGATTCTTCCTTTCTTTTCTTCTTCACCAAGTCCTTATCTATGGTGATTCATTGCATATAGAGGAGTTGTGAACAAGTCTTGTATCTTTGATAAGTTCATATTCAACCTTGGGAACGTGAAGCTTTGGAGCATGGAGCTTTGAAGTTGTTCTTGAGGCGGGTTATATAACTTGAACCCAATCATGTTATTATTCACCTTCAATCTTGCTATACTTGTTGTTCTACTTTCAATTTTGATTTTTCTTGAATAATTGATGAATATATGAGTTCTAATAGTTGCATAGGACTGTTGTCCATGAACTAGAATAGTAAGGGACGAAATTCTAGAGCTTGATGATGATGACATGATCATGGCACAAACTGATATCAGGTTGAAGCACCTCTAACCCGATATTGTAATGAAACCCAATATGGTGATATGAAATCCTTTATACCTTGGAACCCCACATCCCTATCATTTTTTACATTTGGGTTGGTTGAAAAAGGACTAACCAGTTGTCTAGGCTGTCACTCAACACATGGTAGGTTGATACTTTGAAGGTTTGAAAAGGTATGAGCATAAGGGTCTAACCCGATATGCAAAACCCTACACTTGAGTAACCCGATATAGGTGACACACACACACACCCCTCTTGGATGATATGGTGGTAAGCACACACCTCTTGGACAATATGGTGGTAAGCACACACCTCTTGGTTGATATGGTGGTAAGCATACACCTCTAGAATGATATGGTGATCAGCACACACCCGTAGAACGATATGGTGATAAGCACACACCTCTTGGACAATATGGTGATAAGCACACACCTCTTGGATGATATGGTGATAAGCATACACCTCTTGGATGATATGGTGATCAGAACAAACCTATATAATGATATGGTGATAAGCACACACCTCTTGGACAATATGGTGATAAGCACACACCTCTTGGACAATATGGTGATAAGCACACACCTCATGGATGATATGGTGATAAGCATACAACTCTTGGATGATATGGTCATAAGCACACATCTCTTGGATGATATGGTGGTAAGAACACACCTCTTGGATGATATGGTGATAAACATACACCTCTTGGATGATATGGTGATAAGCACACCCCTATTGGATGATATGGTGATAAGCACACACATCTTGGACGATATGGTGATAAGCACACACCTCTTGGATGATATGATGCTAAGAACACACCTCTTGGACGATATGGTGGTAAGCACACACCTCTAGCCCGATATGGTAGTAATCATACACCTCTAGCCCAATATGGTAGTAAGCATACACCTCAAAACCAATATGGAGGTAAGCACCTCAAATCCGATACACTTGATTGAGTAACACATGAAGTGTGTTATGTCAAACGATACATTAAAATGTAAAGATTTTAATGCATTTTGATAAGTTTAGGCCAATGTACCTTGATAAAAGGGTTAAGCCAACTTAATAAAGTATGATGAAATCAATATCCTAGTGAGGATGAGGTAGAAACTCATACTTTGTGTGATAATCATTTAATGATAAATGATGAGAATAAACAAGTATGATTGAATACTTATGATATCAATGTATGATCCTAATATGTGTGGAGATATGAATTAGGGTTTTGATTCTTGATAATATGAACTCGAAACCCTAATCGGCTAAAAAGGGAAACCCTAACCCTAATAATGGGAAGGTTGTATTTCTCTTATATTGCATGGTGATGATATTTACTTGATATTGTTTTATCATGAAATACTAACCATGCATGTATCATGAGATGATGAGCATAGCCAACTATCAGCTATGATGTTTCATACATACAGATTTAATGGGCCTTGTGAGCCATGTGAAATACTTGTGCAACAAGTATAATGTATACATGGGTCTGAGGACCTAGAGGTAATAGTCACCTGATAAGAGGTGACAATGTTTAGTAATGAACTAAGGGTTTGAATACCCAGATCTAGAAATCATGCTAATTATCATGTTAAGGGATGAGAATCCCCAGTAATGTGATAAGGCACTGAGATCCAGAGTGTTATGCATTCAATGTGTTCCAAATATTATGTAAGTACTTGATAAATGTATTACACCTTTCTTTGTAGAATCTGTTATAATTCATGCTTCTAACTTGGTTGATGCTAAAAGATATTGTAATGCACCTAATTAATCAAGTGGAACCTTATCATGTAGTTGCCCTGGCCATAGATCCATTCAGTGCCATAATTTGCTGAATGGTAAAATGAGTTTAACTCGGAGAGCATATTTTTGAATGTGGGGGTAATGGGTGAAAATATCCTTACATCCAAATAGGGATTGTTGTGTGGTTTCCCTCATCATCATAAGAGTATGACTATATTCCATGAATAAATATTAATATATTGTGGATTGATGTGTGGTCTCCCTGAAGAGAGGGCATGATGCGTCTGTAACTCTATAGCGAAGATGCCACTATACCTTGGCAAGCAAATTATAGTTTGACACGTGATGTCACTGCCAGTGGTCTCGTACTGACTGAGACAGGTGAGGTCTTGGAAGTTGGCTCTTCTTTTGACCTTGTATGGTACTGATGCTTTATGTAGCTTTGGTCGGTTGGAGCATGAGCAGTATACCTTATCTCCTGAGGGCATAAGTGTGATTGTATATATGTAATCAGTCATGTAGCATATTTGATTAAGGATTGAATACAGAAACATTGGTTGATTTTACACTACTTTTATACATCTTAAATTGATAGATGTTATATGTGTTCTTCGTATTCCTTATAAAGTGAATAGATGATTTATTTCTCTATCATAGATAGCTGCATTGCTTTAAAAGATAATATTGCCCTGTTCTGCTTATAAACAATGATTAATCTTGATTATTAATATAAAAGATCCTCTGCTTATTTTTTATTGTTTACCTATGATAATAATGTTGTTGGCGGAGAGTTATATATCTCGCTGGGACTTTTGTCTCACCCCATTGGTCCTAACATTTTTAGGTGGATGCAAATGAGGAGGTAGAGACTGTACTGCAGAGGGAGGACAACAACAATAGAGACAACAATAACAGCTCAGGTTGAGTGTGTTGTCTGTCATGTCTTGTAGATAGAAGTCCTATGTGTCGTCTCTATACTCTCAGGTCCTTGGAAGTTAGTGCGTAATGGTTTTGTATATGATATGAGATTTTGGCTTGTATGCCTCGAGGTTTTATGTTGCTTATGTATATGTTGAGGCAAAGCAACTAGAATATGATATCCTCGAGATGAGATGGGACAATGTATGTACAATGTGAACCATGATGTACATATTACTTTGGTTCTTTCTTTAAGAGTTTCCTGGAAATGGATCTCTTTGCAAAATAGTTTTAATTTTTAGTGATTTTTGTTAACCTGCTACTAATGGTTATTCTACGTAATTATTGTGCAATTTGGCTGTCAGTTTGATAGTGGTCATCACAGTAAATTGCTAATCTTCTTGATTCTAAATTTTACGAGTATATATTTAAATCATGATTCAGATGCACACATGTTTATTTTCATGCCTCAAATGAGTCTATAAGAAATAGTTTACAATTATATGGCTCAAGTTACAACTTTGCTATGAGTGTAGATATGGAAATTTACCATTTTGCACTATTTTAGATACTGAAATGGAAGAAATCCTTACTCTCTTTATTATTTATTATGCTTGAACATTATAGTAATTACCCTAAAATAATGAAAACAAACAAAAGTCGCATTCAGTTAGCTATGTAATTGATAATTGTGCTAAGATGCAATTATGATTAAAATTCTTGTGTGCAATCTATAACATTTGAGATCAGAACAGATGCTCTACAATATCACACTTAAGTTTGTGTATATGTATTTTACTACATATATATTATTGTATTGTGGAAATCCTAGATTTCTTGTAGATGGTGATCCATATGAAACTAAACATTCACTTTATGATAAAATATTTGTAAGATGAGTAAGACACCAAATGATAAAAGTGAAAACCTAATCTAATTTTTTAGGTACTTGAAGACCATGATTCCTCATTGTTCATACTAGGAAGGTGAATAATTCTACATTTAAGTGAATTGTAGAGTTTAATATACCAAATGTTATGATGTGAAAATTATGTGAAAAGAGAAATGTGATATATGGCATATGCTATTTGATGACTTGAAACAACCTTGTACCAAGGTGTGGGGATGAGAGGTAGTGATCATACAATATCACACCTAGAATTGTGCTAAACCTGAACTGAGTTAGATCTCTTAGGATATACCACTAAATAATAAAACATGGACAATGAGTCATACATGTGAACACATCATGTCAACTTATACTTGGATTGGTATAAGTCAAGTAGTTATCGAGAAAATAATAAAATAAAAAATGTGATCATAAATTATTATGTCATTTAATTATTTCTATGCACTCTCATGATATGTTTTATTTATTTTCAAGAAAAATATAGGATCAATGTAATTAGTCATGATACGAAAAACCTATGACCTCCCTAAAAACATTAAATACAACCAAGTTAAGAAATCATCATGCAACTTACATCATTTGAACCACTCCTTAAATATTGACATAAATCAAAATAATTACATTAGTAAGACGTCTAACGAGTTCGAATTCCATTAACATTATCACAATGACCTAAATTAAATAAAAAATTACAAGGAGTTACTTTTCATTTAGAACTACTTAATTCCATCAATTAGATCACAAGGCTTGTTTTTAGCAATATTACTCTAAAATTGATTACAATAGTATTGAACTTCTCTTCAAATGATTCCAAATCATATAGCATGAACAATAACATATATTCATGTATGGATTTATTAATGCAGATGTGGAATTTCAAGCAAAATTCTTATGGTTTACTAAAAATGTTACAATTATATACAACTAGTTATGATTTGATATGATTAATATTAAACATGAGTAAATATCTAAAATAGGATTAAACCACCAATGATAATACACCAAGATGGTGAATTCAAATTTCTTTCAATACTTTCTTTAAATTATGCCATATCCAAAAACCACCACCCAGATAGCTCCCTTGGGTCCATATTGTCCATCAACAAAGAAAGAGAGAAACTAAATAATAATAAGGGTTTGAAGAAGAGTTTGGGTTCAACTCTTATAGTAGGAGGTAACTATAAGACTCTTGACCTAGCTTTATGCCTAAGTGTAATTACTTTGTATAATGAGATGCTTAAACCTTAATTTAATCTTTTGAGATGTATTAATAACATGTGACACGCTTGTATCTTCATTTTGGTCCAATTTAATTAATGTTTGAGCTATTTTGTAATATATGTGCTTATTTTGGACCAGATTGCAATTTACCCATGAGTGAGGGTTATCTTGCAAATTGTCACATGAAGAAAATGTTTCTTGTTCTTTATCATCATGATAGAGAGAGGATGATGCAATGGAGCACCTTGTTTGAATGATGGTTGGTGATGTGACATCTTATGGTGATTCTAGGGTTTCTAGTGTTTGCAAAAGTTAATAAAGTGACTATCCGAGGGTTTGATGTTACCACCACTACACCATTTTTGGTGAGGGTAGTGACCAAAAAACATGCTTTGGATGTTGTGGTCTCGAGAAAGATGACCTAGATAGGGGTGGGTCGAAACACCTTGTCCTCTAGTGGAGTGTCTTGACCATGTATATGGTGCTTAGGGTTTTGGTCGATACCAAGTGTGCATGAGATATGTCTCGACCGAGACAAGGTAGTAGCCAACCTTGGAGGTTGCTACACTTTTTCTGGATAAACATGAACATTTCATAAATTGCATGTGAGTGGAGTAACGGCTATTTCTTTGGGGGACATGTCTTTTGATACCCTATTATGTTGACAGCTCATAATATCTTACTTCCCTCCTTTGGGTATATAACCCCTTCTCTCTACATGAGAGCAACTTTTTCGGCCCTACACTCTTACTCCTTCCTTGTAACCGACCTTAGAGCTTTGGGAGCAAGGAAGATCTATTATTGAAGCTTGAGTGTCCGATATATGTTGCATATTGAAGATCTTGTGCTAGATCAACTCTTTGGTGGTGATTTCTTTGAGATTCTTCTCTTGATAAGTTGTCTTAACTATTGACCACGTTTCCCCTCTTATTAAATCTCCATCTGCTTCTTCCTCCATGGTCATAGATTGTAGACCATCCATGGTGGATGTTTGAGAGAAACTTCTTATCATAAGGAGGTCATAGATTATATATTGACATGGTTTAACCCGAGTGAGAGTATGATTTCTTCTCTTTCTCCTTTCTTCCTTGGTTCATCCTAGGATTGTTTTTCCTCTTTCTTAATCTCCTTTTTGACCAAGGTTTTCTTCTCCTTTGAGGTGATCATTTAGCCAAAGTTTGGTGCTTGGTTGGAGTTCTTAGAGCTTGATATCTTAGGGGATTGTTTCTCTTCAAATCAGGCGAGTTATATAACTTTTCCTTCACCTATTATTAGCATATTAAACATGGTCATACATTGTAGTTATATTATTAAAAATGTGTTCTTGATGATAGAAGGAACAATATGTTTAGGGTTTAGCTTGTGGAGTATTCTTAAGAATATTATCTTTCTTATAAATCCTAAAAGCCTTGTACCTGATTTTGTAGTAAATGGAAAATGATGTGTTTCTTTTTATATGGAACCATGCTACTTTCTTTATGGTTCATTTATACTTGAACAATAGGAAGTTTTGGGTTTGTTTATGTGCATAATAATCCATGTATTATCTCTCTAAATATAACTATTTTTATGTTCTTCTATGATCCATAATGTAGGGTTGATGAACACTTGGTGTAGGGCATTGTTCTTCTTGTTGACGCTTGGTATTCCCTATTGTTAACCACCTATTTCGACCTTGTTCAGACCTTTTATGGTGTTGGGCATATAGCTAACCTACGGTCAAGACAACCTTTCATCTTCCATTACGATCGACACTCTCGCAAGTGGTGGTTTTTACCGTGACACCCGAAACTCTAAGGGTGGTCGCTACGCTACTGGTTGTGATGTAGTGTTGCTGCATGGGCCTTTAATCTGCTAATTGACGTTGCAACCAAGATGGCTAACCTATGATTGAGATGCATGTTTAGGTTATGTCATGAACGTAATAGGTCAAAACTTGGTTTGATGCAGTCATGACACCAATGGGTTAAGGTCATAACACCTTGTGATAGTATGGTCATGACATCCCATGGTGGAGTTACGGTCATGACTCCCCATTTAGGTGTCTCCTAGTGTCGCGGTCATGACATCATGACTATGTAGTGTCATGGTTGTAACATCTAGGGTCGAAACCATGTTGATGTGTCTCGATCATGACCATGTGAAGTGTCATGGTCGTGATACATCTGGTTGTGTGAGTGTTCAAGACACATATGTTATGGTGGTCGAGACACCTACATGTAAGTATTTACATGGCCAATACATAGGGTAATGGTATACATAAGGTGTTGTAGTTATGAATGGATAACCATCAACAGTAGTACTTAACCCTAGTGTTCTCCAAATATGTGGGAGGTGGTAGAATTATGGTTTAGTGGTTGCATTATCTTATGAAACCCTAATTGGATATTTATGAACCCTAACCCTAATCTTGTGACAATGTAATATATGTGCTCACTCTACTTGATGAATGCTATTCTATGATAGAATTTTCTCTCCTATTTATGTAATAATAAATTGTAGGTGAGATGAATGACATATCTATGTAAGTGATATTGGTGAATTTTGTATAATACAAGGTGGTGATTATGAGCACTGTCGAAATAAAATGTAGGGGTTGATATTCCATAGTAATGTGGTATTGGTGATGACCTAGTAATGTCTGTGATAAAATTGGCATGGGATGATGAGACAAATTCTCACTTTGTACATTTTATATCTTCTAAAGTTGAATCTTACCCTTCATTTTGTAGAGTTTGTTTAGGGTTTATATGTTGTAACTTGATTGATGCATTAAATTATACCCAATTAGAATATCTAATCAAGTGAAACCCTAGTGATGTAGTTGCCTTGTATCATAGATCCATCCTCAACGACGTATTTAGCTGGATGGTGAAACACGTAACTCCTATGGGAAACTTGGAATGCATATTATTGAATATGTGGGGTACAAGTGGAGATATCTCCTTGATCCTTAAATTGCTGATATATAGTAGTATAATGTTTTTTATGGACATCTATGTGTGAGATTATTCTCTAGTGTTGTGCCATGTACTAAGGCAGACTAGTTGTTTTTCATGACCATAGATTTGACTATGAGTTGTTGTCAACAGACTAGAGCTTTGACTATAAGTTATTGTTTAGCTATTTGACTGTTATGTCACTGCATTGCAGACTTGAACTAACCGAGTATTGTTGGTGATGATCATGGAGTCTGGATCTTCCATAGATCTCGGATGGAACTGATTTCAACTTAGCAATGGTCAGTTGGATTTGAGTGGTATGCCTCAAATTCTCAGGGCATAATAATGAAAGTTATAATACAACTGTGTAGTATAATTTCTCAGGGTCAAACACAAATCACATTGGATGACCCCATGCCTTATTTCTTGTATTTTTTAGTTTATATCAGTCATACATATTCTTCGTATTTCTTCTAAAAGTATAATATGTTCTACTGCTCAGTTTTAACTACTTAAACTGCTTAACTAGTAATACCTTCTCTATTTAATTGCTCTATTATATTTCTGTGCTTATAATAGTTGGCGGTGAAGAGTTACATATCTTGTTGGGACGTTTGTTCTCACCCCATGGGTTCCTCAACTTTTTAGGTGGTCATGGATGAGGAGGTAGAGGTCATGGTGTAGGTGTAGAGAAGCAAGGAGAAGAGTAACTACTAGAGGTTGTATATGCTGCTATAGTTTTATAGTAGAGTCCTATGTGTCATCCATGTCCTATCATGTCTTTGAGGAGATTTTGTTGTTTTGTATATCAACACGTAGATTTTGGCTTTGTGCTATTAGTGTATAATAATGGCATGTATATATAAGTAGGTTGCAATATGTAATAGTTGTGGCATGACAATCTTTGAACATGATATGTAACATCTTTTGGTATATATGGAATACAGATGGATTGAGTTGAAGGCTTGTTTATGAAATATTTCCACTTGAGAAATTGCATTACATATGGTTTTAATTTACCCTAATTTGTGGTAATATTGTGATTAGTGATAATTCCACGCTTTGTTTTGAGTAATCACGCTTGTGTGGAAAAGGGTGTCACAGTTTGGTTGGTATCAAAGCTATAGGTTCACTGAGTCTACATGGACATAAAACTAGGGTTTGTATCTGTTCTAGTATCCTCCAGTATTTCTTATGGTCACTTTTGATTATGCAAAAGAAGAAGAAGAGAAGAAAATTGTCTAAAGAACATGAAGAACATGTTGCTAAGAGCGGTGTTGCTGCACCAAGAGGTGGTGCAAGGAGGCAAGAGAGGGTTGATGTTGTGGCAGAAGTGCCTCAAGTTGACCCAGCCAATGTAGCCAACCCATCATTCCAGTCCATGTTTGGACAATCCATGGCTACAATGACACACATGCTGGATAGGATGCTTGCAACCCAACCTAGGGAAAGTATCCCCGATGCTGAAACATAAGGTTCTGGGAAGACTTTTGAAGGACTTCAACGTGTAGGAGCATTGGAGTATGTGGGTACATCTGATCCAGTAGATGTAGATATGTGGTTGACTAAGCTAGAAAAGGCCTTTAAGACCCGTAATATCCCTGAAGCGGATAATGTGAAACATGATGTATATTTGTTATAAGGGAGTGTTACCCACTGGTGGGCCATAGAGGAGGAGAAAAGGTCGGGTGTTGTGATTACTTAGGAAGAAGTCCGACGGGAGTTCATAACTTAGTACTTTCCAGAAACTTATTTGGATGAGAAGATTTTATAGTTTGAGAATATCCAACAGGGATATATGTCAATTAGTGCTTATGAAGCTAAGTTTATGGAACTTCTAAGATTTTGTCTACACATGGCTGCAATGGACAAGGAGAGGATCGTGCACTTTAAGAAGGGTTTGAGTACCGAGCTAAGAACTTTAGTGTCATCTTAGAGAATGGAGAGAGGTTTGACACTTTTATGGAATCAATTAGGAGAGTGGAGAGGTCTGTGATGGAGAAGTGTGAGATAAAGGCCAAGAAGAGGTCTGCACGGTACCAATGACAATCTTCTGGAGGCTTTAAGAAGCCTAGGTCCTCAACACCTCAATCTCAACAAAGGTCAATGACTCAATCATAGTGGACATAGAGTAGAGGCAGAGGCCATATCTTTCCACCTATAGGAGCTCACAGTGCAACATTAGTGTGAGAACCCATTACACTAAACGAGATTACTCAAAACATAAAACACAATCAATCACCAATTAACCACATATCCAAAAATATGGGTAAATTTATACCGATTTCAACATAAGCACCTGCTCAGAAACATTTGCATAAGATCCCAACTTTTTTCTTTTATCCATACTATGAAAAGAATTTGATACAAATTGTTCTATCACCTTAAAAACAACATATATGCATAGGATACCAATTTTTGTATGTGCCACACGAACAAGCATTAACATGGTAAAAAAATTCCGATTCGTTTGCAACACCATATACAAACTTTTCCCGCCCGAGCCTGTAGTACAAGGATGAATCAAGGGCACACTAGACATCTAATCAACTATCTCAAAGATTCATTACTATAGCTCCTCTTTGCTGCTACATGTTTGTTTTCATCACTTCTGATTACCTAAAAATAATGTGTCGAACCACAAGGGTGAGACCCATGTCCCAGCAAGAGATATACCCACCAACAACGTTTATTGATTACAACATTTTAAATAATTAAACAGTTAAGCAGTTTAATCAGATATAAAAAATAAGATCATCAGTATTGATGATTAACAAAATACATAAAGGAGCAGATAATAACTATTATCATTAGCCAAACTATCATCCTTTATCTTGTTGATAATATAAGCAATTCAGTAGCATATGCATATCTAGCATCATGAGCAAGTCTAGTAACATAGCATAGCTAACAACATGAGCATGTCTAATTGGTTGAACATATCAACATTATAAGAAGATCTAACAACATAAGCACAACTATATAGATAAGCATGATTAGAAGTATATGCATCTCTAGTTACAAAGACATGGCTAACATGCTAAACATAACTAACAACATGAGATAGCTAACATCATGATTATAATCAGCAGTAGCAACATAGTTATCAACACAAGCATAGCTACTATATGTACGTATCTAAAATCTTAAGCATATCCACAACCTAAGTATATCTACTATCTCTTGATTGCACTAAGCATCATCTTTATGTAAAGATAACAAACAAGGGTTATCATCCAATGTGAAATGTCATGTATAACCCTAAACAAATATGCTACACGGTTGTATTACATCTTTTATTATGCCCTAGGGAATTTGAATTGTACCATTCAAAGTCCAATCGACCCCTGTAAAGGAATATTTAGTTCTGTACAAGATCTAGGAGTGTCGGTATCCTAATATCTCTTCCCCTCGGTCAGTATGAGTAAAAGGTAGTGACATATCAGTCAAAGATGCCACCATAGTGACATATAGTCATGTAACTAGCCCACCTTGGTACAGGTTGCAGCGCTAGCATCTAGGGTATTCAAACCCAATCACTGAGGTACAACCGCAATTGTCCTCTAATCACATCATGTTATAATCACTGAGACACGACTGTAGCCATTCTCAATCACATCAGATGTATGAGGCATGGCCATAGCCAACCTCCGCAATCTAAATTATGGATGACAAGGACATATCCTCAACCTGTCACCCCCACATACTCAACAATATGCACACTGAGTTTCCCTTAGGAATACTCATTTCACCATCCATCAAGTTCTGACATTGAAGATGGCTCTATGACACAGGGCACTACATGATTAGAGTTGCACTTGATTAGTTATACCAATTGGGTGAATTAAGACTGCATCAAAAAAGTGGACATACAAATCCTAATTCACTTCTAGCAAGCATATAAATATCACAACTTTTAAAAGATATAAAATGTGTGAAACATAATTTCTCATCTCATCATCACATGGTACTATTCACTTGCCATTCATGAGACCACACTAACCATCATACTATCACAAGATATAAATCCTTTTCACAATATCACAAGGTATCAACCCTTATCAACATAAGAGGATTACACCTAATTTAGGGCTTAACCATGCATAAAGGTCATTAAGACCATCATACTATCACATGATATAAATCCTTTTCAAAATATCACAGGGTATCAACCCTTATCAACACAAGAGGATTACACCTCATTCCGGGCTCAGCCGTGGCCATAGGTCATTAAGACCATCATACTATTCCCTGTAAGATCATCATTATCTTTGCACGCCTTATAAAAAGGCTCTATAACGTCACTTACATATAATACACTGGATCAACACAATATTGCATTAATGATCTAGGAGATATTCATAAACAATCATAGCATGGTTATATTAACATTAAGAACATTCCTTTGTTACATCAACATGCAAGGAATATAGATATGATTAACCCTCATCATATTCATAATTCACATGTTTAGCATAAGAAAGTATCGACCATGTGGCTATGATAACCACCAATTAACACATTAAAGTTATGATCATATTAAGGAGGTTATTTCACCATCATACCATCATATAAGAATGTTAAACATGAATACTAATCTTTATCTATTTGCATTACATTTACATTCAACAAGATAAATTATACTAATGTTACTAATAAACACTGATACCCAAACCCTAACTCACGACTTCCCCATTAGATCATGAATGCATAAGGTGAAGCATCACCATCACATTCCATAGTATTCTCAAGTATGAACCCACACATAAATCAAGGTGTAACCATCAACTTATAGCATATTAGGGTTTCAACAACAATAAGAGAGTAATCCATGATTACATTAGTCATTCAAGGACTATTCATACCCAATTACCATCAATTAGTTAAATTAAAGCTAGGTATAACAAGCTATACCTCATTAGGGTTACATATCAACACAATATGATTATCATCCCTTCTATTCATATGTGTGAATAGGTAAGACTACCTTATTAAGGGTAACCCTCCATTTGTTCCATCATCTTTCAACCCATATCACCATACCACTATGTCACCCAGAATCATTGGATGTTTAAAAGGTAAGATCATTGGTTGTTTACATAAGTAAACACCTTAGATAAATCACCTATGAAGTCCTTGAGTTGTGCTCTAGAAAGAGTCACCATTTAACCCTAGACATCCCTTGATGAACAACATTCACTTTATTAGGACCAACATATTACATTAGGGATCCTTCCAATTTATTGGATGAAGAAGCATTAAATCTTAACCATTAGGTCAAGTTCATATATTAAAACCATCAATTGTGGTATAGGTCCGACCATTGCATCAAATGACCCAAGAAACCCTTGGTTTAAGGCTTACTTATTGCTACAAATACATGCTTAACTCACCATAGGCTGTGGATACCTGATCGCACATAATTATTGACCATTAAGTCACCATAGGTTATTAGATCAGCACTATATTCATTAATCACCATCGAATATCAAGCTAATGTCACCATTTATTGATAGCATCATTAGGGTACTTAGTTGTTGATCATTAAGATTCTAATTAAGCCAAAACCTTACCTAAGGGGTGAAATTCAGTTGACACCCTTGGTCACCATAATCAGTTGTCATGAAGACAACACCATCATTTGTTGCAATGGTACCACCTATAGGTCATGTGTTTATAGAAGAAATCAACTTAAAACCCTAAAATTGACCATTGGTTGATAGGTGCTTAGCACCATAGGTTGTCAAACCAACCTGATCCAATTCATAGTATACCTTAGGAATAATTTACACATGATCACATGTTCATATAGAACTGAAATCAGAATAGGGAACATTATAAAAATAGAAATCCAAGTCAAGCATAGCTTTTTAGTGCATGGATCATCATTTTCAAGCAAGAACATGATCTAGAAAGCTTATGGTAAGCAATAAACGTGGAGGAAGTTATAAAAATTGCCTCTAATTAGAAGATAAACTCCCAAACAGAAGAAAACATGAGAAACCACGGTAGGAAATCCAAGCATATGTTGTGAACTCGTCCATCTATCACCTTTCTTCATCAAATGAGCAAACCCTAAGCATAATGAACAAGAAAGGTAGGGTTTTAGAGATTTTGAGCAATTTCTACCATGGAAAAGTAAGGTTCCAACCTGGATAAAGGTAGGAGGAAGGATAAAAAAGAAATAAATGGAGGAAATAAGGGGATTCTTACACTTTTAGGTCAAGATCACTAGAAGGAAGCTTTTTAAACCCTAAAGGGAAGTCAATTGCAACCCTAGATTCTTTTTCCAAGAAGGTCCCCTCTTTCTTCTTCCTTGGATAGAAAATTCACAGAAGCATAGAGGGAGGACGATGTTTGTAGAAGGAGGGAAGTTTTGGAGAGAAAATGGCTCATTTTGGTGCTTAGGGATAAGTATATGAAACTTTAAGATAAAGAAAAAGAAAAAGTTTAAGTTCTAGTATCTTTCCAAGTGTCCATGGCCTTAAACTATTAAGAATATACAAGAACACACACAAGAAGATCCCCCAAAATCCATATAGAATTTCTTATCCCTCGTTTCTTGAATTTCCAAGAAAAAAAAACGACTCATTAGTTGATTGCTACTAAAGGTAGCTCATCCATCAAGGGGTAAACCTTAAAATACCCTTGAAGAAAACACTTTCAAACTAAGGTTTAAATAGGTGACCTATGATTAAAAAGCTCAATAATGATGAGAGAATATACAAGGAACATAATAAAAGTGATAAATTCCAAAGAAACCTCTCAATTGGGTAAATTGCAAAAAAGTCCAAAATGTGCATAAAATTGCATAACTTGCTCAAACAGTGTCCAAATTGGACCAAATTTGAAACTTAAGCTTGTCTTATGATTTAAAAGCATATAACAAGGTTATATTAGGGTTATAAGAATTCAAATATGATAATTAAGCTTATTCAACTCATTAAGTAAGTTTAGGGGCCATACAATTAGTATCTGTGACAGAGCCGTCTAGGCCATGGTATTAGAACAAAACCTATTTCAAGTATGGATAAGTAAAGCATACTAAGTGGTACTATCTTGTAAAGGATGAAGAGTTGACTCAGCAGTCAAGAAAGAGTCATCACGGGTCACAATAGTGAGAAAAACATAGTGGCAGAGAACGCAGACAGGCGTCACAAGCTGGTTCTTTAGGACATGCTGGTAGAGGAAGAGGGTGGCAACATGTGATGACTTGATTCTATGCAATGAGTCAGCTGGAAAGAGTCACTAATTGTATCACCCCTGACTTGGGTTATGGCTTAACCCTAGAAGTTTTTCTTAAGTAAGTTGCTTACAAACTTGTTCTAAACTTTTGAACAGTAATTAAGGCTCTTGGTGAAGTTTATTTTCAAGTATGAGCATAATTGCAAACTATTTGTGCATTATATGATAGCCAGAGTGAAAGGTGAAATTTTCCCAAGATGAGGGGTTACATTACAATATGTCACATGTTGAATGTGTTCTAAGTGTTTTAATATCATAAGAGAGAGAATGATGCTAAGTGGTGGCTTGTGGAAAGCCTAAATCCCAAGTTATAACTTGTTTTAACAATGCTAGTACTATATGCACCAATTTTGGTACAATTTGTAATTTACCCAAAATAAAGGGTTGAAATGAAAAATTACCACCTCTAGAGTGCCCCTACTCCCTCTATGTATCTTTTAGAGGAAAGAGAAAGAATTGAAGGTAAAGCCTTATATGTGTTGTATTGAGTTGTAGACTTGATATAGGAGCCCTATCGTCCAAGGAGCCATAGTAGGAGTCTCCTATCGGTTTGTTGAGCCTAAGAAAAGGCCATGACGGGAAAAGCACCTCAAGGGGGATGGTCCATGATGAGTTGCAAGTTCCTTGCAAAAAGTGTATCAGTTTGCTTATTTGATGAGATAGAGATGAGATAACTTATCCAACAAGATAAAGATGATTGAAATATCACCTCTAGATTATCCTCTAGACTCTTGCATGACAAGATATATATGTTTGCATGAATGGACACGTGTCAACCATGCATGGCCAAGTTGAAGTGGGATTTAGGGTTATGGATATTCCTCTCTTTCTTTCTTCACCAAGTTCTTAACTATAGTGATTTCTTGTCTATGGATGATTTTTCAATGAGCCTTGGACCTTGGAGAAGTTCATCTTCAACCTTAGTAACGTAAAGAATTGGATCTTGGAGATTTTAAGTTGTTCATAAGGCAGGTTATATAACTTGAACCCAATCATGTTATTATTCATCACCTATCTTGTTATACTTAATGAACTACTTTCAATTCCAAAATCTTCTTGAATAGTTGATGAAATTATGAGTTCTAGTAGTTTTTGGACCTGTTGTCCATATACTATAATAGTTAGAATAAAGGCCTAGAGATTGAATAAGATGATATCACATTATGAAGTGATATCGGGATCAAGCATGCAAACAAGTACCTCTAACCTGATATGCTTATGTACATATATCACTAGCACGATATTGTTATGAGATTATATCTCCTTGCACGATATTGAGATGAAGTTCACACCTTGAACATGATATGGTGTTAACCATATACCTTTTTCATGATAGGAAGTCACGCAAAGACTCCATGCACGATATAGGGTCAAGTGTATACTTGTAAGTCGATATGCTAAAACCCTAGTTTGGGTAACCCGATATGAGTAAGATAAGCAAGTACCTCTTGCACGATATGATCATGTAGTACACACCTGCTACACGATATCTTGAAGAACACATCTTATGCACGATATGATTGATTGAGCATATACTTATGCACAATAAAGGACATGGATTCAAATACATGGTATAACCCAATATGGGTTGAAATACCTTAAATCGATATGAAAACCAAGATGGGGGGTTAACCCAATATGGAGATGGATGATAGCTCATACATGATATGAGACATGTCTTATGAATGATATGGGAGATACCCACTTACACCTTATACACGATACAAGTCTAAGACTATGCCTCTTACACGATATAGAGATAGTGAACACTCTAAACAATATAGAGTCAGAAACCCAAGGTGATGGGTAAATCGATATAAGTGGTGAGTGACACCACATGGACGATATGATTGATATTCCTTGGCTGATAGGAATATCACCTAATTATATTTTGTGAACGATATGAGGTCCAATTCATACTTCATGCACGATATGGCCCATTCTACCCAATATGGTAGAAACCCTAGAGGATGGCTTGAAATACGATATACCCTATCCTTTGTATAATGGATTGTGATAAGATAATTCAATTAGACACCTAGTTTGTCATGTAACTATATGATAGGATTGATCCTTGAAGGTATAAAGAGGTTATGAGCCTAAGGGTGTACCTAACATGGTAACTTGATATGTTACCCAACATGGAGACCCGATATGATAATCCTGGATGGGAAACCGCTATGGTATCTTGTATATACCACTTAAATGATATATGATGAGGCATACACTCTATGCCCAATATGATGCACACCTTGTGTATGATATGGCACCAAGCACATAGCTTATACTCAATATGGGGTCAAGCACCTAGCTCATACCCAATATGAAGTTATCTTGAGATGATAAGAACTAAGTGATAGTCAATCTGATATGGGTATGCGATATGATGTTAGGGGATACACCCTAACACATGACATGGTGATTTGGTTATACCACAAGCCCGATATGGATACACTACATGAAATAAGAATGTATCGTAAAGCATAATATGTTAATATACACACATCTTGATACCCGATATGGTAGGGACACTTCAATCAAATGTGATTGATTGAGAGACATATGTTGCATGTTGTGTTAATTGCAATATAAAAGATGATGTGAATTGTAAATGATGAACTAATATTCCTCAAGAGGAGGATTGAACCAAAAGTATGATGTAATCAATATCCTATTGAGGATGAGAGAGAAACTCATACTTTGTGTTGATAATCATTTAATGATAAATGATGAGAATCAATAAGTATGATTGAATACTTATGATATCAATGTATGTTTCTAGATGTGTGGAGCAATGAACTAGGGTTTGGATTAATAATATGAACTTGAAACCCTATTCGGCTATAAAGGGAAACCCTAACCCTAATAATGGGAAGGTTGTATTTCTCTTATTGAATAAGCCATGTGAAGCATGTTAAATACTTGTATAATAAGTATAATTTTTATGTGGTCTGATGACCTAAAAGATATTTGTCACCTAGTGAGAGGTGACAAAATGTTCAATGAGCCCTGTGAATAGTTGTTGCCTAGTGAAAGGTGACAAGATGTTTAAATGGGCCTTGTGAGCCATGTGAAATACTTGTGCAACAAGTGTGATGAATACCTTAGTCTGAGGACCTAGAGGTAATAGTTACCTGTTATAGAGGTAACAATGCTATGCGGTGATCTAAGGGTTTGAATACCCAGATCCAGTAATCATGATAATGATGATGTGAAGGGATGAGGATTCCCAGTAATGTGATAAGGGACTGAGATCCTGAGTGTTTTGTATCTAAATGTGTTTCAAAGAGTAGAAAAGTACTTGATAGAAGTATTACACTTTTCCTTGTAGCATTTGTTATGATTGATGCTTATAACTTGTTTGATGCTAAAAGAATACTGTAATGCACTTAATATATCATTAGGAATCATAAAATGTTGCCCTGACCATAGATCCATTAGCATCAGGAATTGCTGCATTGTGAAATAGGTTCTTCCCATGGGATAACCTGGAGTGCATATTTTTGGAATATGTGGGGGCGTAAGCTTGGACGGCCATATGTGAGTCGATCCCCTTACGAACTCAAAATAAATGGGGATTTGGCTATCTGCCATACACTGGCTCGAGTGCGACTACGGTCGTAGACTTAGTTGAGCATGGTGAACTGGCCCGTGGCTTAGAGTATGGTTATATGCCATGACTCAGTAATTTCATAACTGGGGATTGTTAGTCGGTGTTCCCCTAAGAGAGTGCATGCTATGGCTGTAGCTCTGAGGGAAGATGCCACTATACCCTGGCATGCTCTATTTGCAGATTGATACGAGATGTCACTGCCAGTGGTCTTGTACTGATCGAGACAGGTGAGGTCTTGGAAGTCGACTCTTCCATTGACCTTGTATGGTACCGACTTGTGAGATGTTTTTGGTCGGTTGGAGCATGAACGGTACACTTCATCTCCTTAGGGCATTAGTGTTATTGTAAAATGTAATCAGTTGTGTAGCGTATTTTCTTAAGGTGCTTAAGGATCAAATAAGAAAAACATTGGTTGATGCATGCTTCAGTTATACATCTTAGTTAATACATGTTATTTATGTTTTTTACATTCCTTGTAAAGTAAATAGATGGTTTATTACTCTACCATGGGTAGATGCATCATATTTCTTAAGTAAATAGATTACTTAGTTATGTTCATACAATGATTAATCCTGCTCATTAATATAAGAGAACCCCTGCTCAGTTTTATAATGTTTATCTGTGATAATAATATGGTCAGAGGAGAGTTATATATCTCGTTGGGACAATTGTCTCACCCCATGGGATCCAAAATTTTTAGGTGGACGTGTACGAGGCGATAGAGACCTTTCTACAAAGGAGAACAATAGTTGAGGAAGTTGTAACAACTCAGGTTGAGTGGATTGTCTGTCGTGTCTTGTAGATAGAAGTCCTATGTGTCGTCTCTGTACTCTCAGGTCCTTGGAGTCGATTCGTAATGGTTTCATGAACAATCTGAGATTTTGGCTTGTAAGCCTCAAGGTTTTGTATTGCTCCATTATGTGTTTGATAAGAGCAACTGTTATATGTCGTACTCGAGATGAGATGAAATAATATATGTATAATGTGAATCATGATATGTATAAATTTTGGATCTTTTAGTAAGAGTTTTCTGGAAGAGGATCTGCTTGCAAAATGGTTTTAAATTTTAGTGATTTTTGTTAATCTGTTGTTTATGATTATTGTACATAATTAGTAATGATTTGCCTGTCGATTTGATGGCGGTTGTTACAAGTTTGGTATCAGAGCTTAAGGTTCGCTGAGTCTACAGAGTCATAGGACTAAGGTGTTGAGTTTGTTCTAGTGTCCTCCAGTATATCTTATAGTGACTTCTGCTTATACAGAAGATAGAGTAAATCTTAAAGATGTCTAGAGAACACAAGGAACATATTACTGAAAGCAATCCTGCTGCACCAGGAGAAGGTGCAAGGGACCAGGCAAGAGAAGAACGACTTCCTGAGAATCCCCAGGTTGATCCAACCATGATAGAGAACCCTACTTTTAATGCTCTCACCGGATTGGTTATGACAACATTAGCGTGTATCGAGGATCAGATACAAGCTATACAACCTAGATTACCAGCCCTCAATGATGAAATTTTGGGATCTAGCAGGATTCTTGATCAACATCATTATGTTGGAGTAATGGAAAATGTTGAAAGAATTAGGTTATGACACAAAATCAGAGTTTGCTATAGGCGTAGGCAACCAAGACATCTTATAAAAGTCTGTCCAGAAAAGGATAATGAGGTAGGAATTAAGAAAAGATCTATCTAGACTCGAGAACAAAAGCCTAGTAGTTCTAAAAAGGGAAAGTTTTTGGTATCACCATTGCAACCAATGTCTAAAGCACCAGGGCAGTGGCAATAAAGAAAGGGCAAAGGACCTGATGTTCCACTAGTTAGAACTCTTGATTTAGCTTCTACATTAGTTATAAGGCAGACACAACCAGGGAATGATTATAAGATATGTTATAAATGTAAACAGTTTGGGCATATAAGATGCTTTTATTCAAAAGGAAGGAGGGAATGACCCAACCGCCGAGGCAGAGTCAACAAGACTCTCAAAGGCAATGGTTTAGTAGTGGTACATGAGGACGTGGATAGATGTCCTGAGTAGGTCCATCTACACTGAACAATAGAGCATGACGTTGGAAACAGGTAATGACAAGATTCTATGAAAAGAATTAGCCTGAGGCAGTAATCAATCCACAAATTGAGACATGTCAGATGAAATAGTGTCATTCTGATATGTCATTTCGTGATTCTATCTGCTAAATATAAGAAAAGTAGTTATCATTGAGCTTCCTTTGACTAGTCCTATGAGGACATAAGGAAGGCGAGAACTTACATTCTATTCAGTAATCTTTAAAATGCATTACAATTTCTTTTATCTATGTGAAAGAGGATGAGGTATAGAAGTTATGCCTGGAGAAAATCTAGGGATGCTAATTCCTATGTTTTTGATGATATGAAAAGTAAGGAATATGATAGTAAACAAAGTTCATACTACCTAATCTCAGTACTTGTATACCCTAGCCAGGTATTCAACTATTGAAGATAAGGTGAGTATGGAACTCTTAGATTGTTATCTTTCTGATTACTCTGATCAAGTAGTCATTTTGAGACAATCTAGTGAGCCTAACGAAACTAGAAATATGGCATGGATATTTTTATCACATCCTAAGTGCAATAAATGGAATCTGAGATGATCTCAAATCAATCTATGTGTATGAAGAAGTAAAAAAATATAATCCTCATGATAAGAGAAAGTGAACAAGGGAGATGATCCATGTTTGATAAAGTCTATGTGAATAGTAAAGATCTTTTCCATAATGTGGAAATGGAAAATGTGATAAAATCACAAAATGTTCATAAACATGTTAGACAATAACAAAGAAAGGATGGCTCTGGTTCTTATCTTCGTATCCTTCCTCTTGAAAAGATTGATAAAGAAATTCCTCACCGTTGTTTTGATAACAACTTCGTCCTCCTCCCAAGATCTGTCGGCGTTCTTCAGTCTAGTGATCTTATTCCTTTGTCTCTTGGCTTGCACCAGTGATTGGAAGTATTTAGTGTTAGCATCTCCTGCCTTCATCCAATCGAATCTCGCCTTTTGCCTCCATTCTCCGCCTTCTGCAATTAGTATGTCGGTGTACTCCAACTACATCTGTGTTATCTGTTCTTCTTGCCATTCACTCCCCCTCCCTCCAGTGTCAGCTTGGAGCTTGTTTATCCCATTCAACAATGTTCATTTCCTTGCTGTGAGTTGTCTTCTTTCTGATCTATCCCATTCTATTGATCTCTTCATCATCTTGGACACTGCCTCGTGGTCGGGTATGTTGTTGTCCCAGTTCTCTTGCATAAACCTCTAGAATGTCTTCCTCATATACCAAATAGTTCTCGTCTTAGGGTGATGCACAAACCGCCTGGTTCTGTCATCCGTTGTGATAAGAATCGGGGAATGATCTGAGTTGATTCTCGGTAGCACTTCAACTTTAGTTGCTGGGAATGCTTCCAACCACTCATGGTTAGCCACTGCCCTATCTAGCCTCTCCGTCAACCACCCTCGTCTAAAGGTCATTTTTGGGCCAGATGCCCTCAGCTCCTCCAGGCCGGCGCTCGTAAGACCCATGGCGAACTCCCTACAACTGCTCACCATGATGGGTTCACCCCCCACCTTTTTGTCATCCCGTAGAACCGCGTTGAAATCACCTATGACCATCCATGGTGAAGGCGATGTCTCTGCAAAAGTTTGTAGGTGATCCCACAACAGTCGTCTGCCTACCCACTTTGTGCTCGCATACACGAAAGTCAGCCTCATCTGTTTGTTAACTCGGCAGTGAATGAACTGCTTGTGCCTGGCTACTATCTCCATCATCCCTATCCTGCTCTTTCATAGCACCCATATACCTCCTGAATATACCGTCACCTCGACTCAATAGGATCTGTCAAACCCTAATGATTTCATAATCCTATCCGCATTCATTCCACTTGTCCTAGTCTCCAGGACTGCAAGAACACCGATCTTATAAATTTTGGTTAAATCTCGTATTGTGTTTTGGGTATCCTTCCTGCAGATACCCTGGACATTCCAGGTTGCCACTTTCATTGGGTAACCATCTCTGTAGTTCTCGGGTCCTCTGTGCCCGGTTCACTCTCCTCCCGTACCTCATCGTTCCTTCTATTCTTTTTCCTTGGTCCATTCCTTGAAAGGTCTTTTGAATTGATCACCTTCCTATTCCTGAGATGGATACCTACCAATGCCCCAAACATCATCAGCTTGCTCGGACTGCCCACCATGTTCCTCCTCGTCTGTGTTTCTCCCATAACGAATTTTAGCCCTTCCCCTTGACCTGCCTCGCCTTCCGGTATGATCACTATATTCTCTCCATCTATGACCACGGCCCTGTGATGTTGCTCCTCTCCGACCTTGAGCGTCTGCTCCCCCTTACTCTGTTTCCTGCTGGTGTTGGTTCGGTTGGCGTCCTCAGCCATCCGTTTCTTCTTGTTCAGTGTCTTCCACTGTCGCCATTCGAATCCTGGTTTCAGACTGACACTCCCTGCCGTCTTTGATCCCCCCTGCTGTTCATCTTCAGCATCCAAATCCACAAACCTATTGTTTGTTGGAATACCTCCTTTCCTCCCTAGTGCGTCTTCCTTCCTCGGCCGCCTGAGAAAAGGTTGTGCGTGTAGGTTTTCCGAGAATTTCCCCAAAGGTTTCACCGATACTTCTGTCCCATCGGGCTACTTCCCTGCACTCGTCTGGGCTTCAATGGCATTCTTCCATTCAACACAATCTTCAGACAAATGTCCGACTTTCCCGCAAAACATACAGATGCTGGTTAGATTTTCATATTCAATGTTGTACCACACTCCTTGTACCATTATTTCGGGCACCAAAGGTTTGCTGATGTCTAGCTTAACTGCAATTCTTGCAAATTTCCCTCTTCTCCTTTGATCAGTGTTCGAGTCCACCTTGATTGTTGTCCCTATGGTGTCCCCGACTTCCTCCAAGAACTGTGTTTGGTAAAGGAATATAGGCAATCGTGGGATCCTTAACCATATTACCATGTGTTTTGGATTGGAAGAGGATGGTGAAAACGACCGGTCCCATGGTTGCACGCTGAGGTAGGACCCCATAAATGGCCATGGTCCTCCCATAAGAGCCGTCAAGTAGTCATCTTCTCGCGTCAGTTGCACGATGAAGTAGTTGTTCTCCAGGTCGATAAGCTTGAATGCCCCACCTGGTCTCCACATAGCCTTGATTCTATCCTGCATCGTAAGAAATCTGACATTCCTGGCGATGACTTTCACCACTACCGCTTACATCGATGGACTCATCAGTGCGTCGAATCTACCTTGCTCAATTTTGAACGTCGGTATTCCTTCTATCATGCTTGTTCGGATGTCCTGCTTTTGTAGTTTGGCGTTCAGATCATCAAATCCAAGGAACGACAATCTGCCTGCACCTTTGCCGTCGCTGACTATGTCTTTATAGGACACGATTTTCCTAGGTGCTGCTCCCTCTGCCAGCACCTCTCCGACTTTCCCGCCTTGTAGCGTCGGGAATTCCTCCATTGCCGACGGGCCGGGACCCCCTCCGATTCCGGGTTTGTTGGTACACTCCTCCTTCGTTGTACGATTTCCGAAGTTCAAGGAAATTCCCAGCCGTCGGAGAATCTCATGTTGTGATTGCTTCTTACTCATCCGGACTGTATCTGCTAGTGGGTTGTTGTGCAAGTCTGCCGGCCTGTCTGACCTGCCTAAGTCGGTGGTTGGTAGTGGACCTTCCTTTCCGCTCCCTGGTTCGTTAGATGTCCCCGCTGCAGGTTCTGTAGTCGTGCCTATATCGACCTCTTCATTTCCAGTTACCTCCTCCATCCCTTCCATCGCATCAATCTCTCTTCCTTCCTCCCTCACCGCTTCGTATGGTGGTCGAGTTCCGCCAAAACATCCTCTTCCTCCATGGCCTCCCCGACCGTCGTTCCCGCCTCCGCGCATGAACCCTAGCAGAGCCGCCAAAACCCTAGCAGAGAAAAAATGACAAAGTCCCGCAGATTCAGGAGAAGGACATGACGCTCATGGGACGTGCACCAACAAAGGAGGAAATCAAAGAAATTCTAATGAAAATGAACCCTATAAAAGCTCCAGGCCCCGACGGAGTGGATGCCGGGTTCCTACAATGGAACTAGGATCAGCTGGGCGAATCCATTACACTAATGACACTTAACTATTTTGCAGGGGGTCGATTGCAGATAGCCTTGCAAACACAACTCTGATCTTGATTCCCAAAAATCCTGCACCGGAGAACTACATCCAGCTGAGACCAATTGCTCTAAACAATGCAGGACGTAAGTTTTTATCCAAAATTATGGTGGAGAGGATCAAACCATTCTTGCCCGCCTGGATATCGCCCGCACAAAGCAGCTTTGTGCCGGGCAGATGAATTACTAAAAATATCATTCTGGTCCAAGAGCTAATTCATTCCATGAGAACCAGGTCGGGGAAAAGTGCAGCAATGGCCATGAAAGTGGACCTCTCAAAGGCGTATGATAGAATGGAGTGGGAGTTCATTGAAGACACGTTGCGCAGAACTGCTATACCAATGGAAATGATCACTATCATCTTAAATATAATCAAGGCAGGGGAAATCACGATCAATTGGAATGGAGAGAATCTCCAACCTTTCAAAGCATCCTGGGGGGTGAGACAAGGAGATCCTCTATCTCCTTATATCTTTGTACTATGCCTGGATAGGCTAAGCCAAGAAATTGCAGCAGAAGAAAGGGAGGGAAGCTGGGTGCCATTCCGGGCAACAAGAAGAGGAGTCGGCATATCTCTTGTCTACTTTGCGGACAACCTTATTCTGTTTGGGGAGGCAACACAACAACATGCCCGCACTATGATGAAGGTATTGAAGAATTTTAAACGAGTGTGAAGACAGATGTTAGCTAAGGAGAAATCAACTATCTTCTTTTCCAAGAACACTACTAATCCGGTAAGAAGGGCAATCACCAGGATCACAGAAATATGCCAGATGGAGAATCTTGGGAAGCATCTGGGAATTCCGATCATTCATGATAGGCCAAAGAAGGAGCTATATCTCGAAATCATCTAGAAGATTGAAAACCGAATATCAACCTGGGCGAACAAGTCATTGTCACTAGCGGGAAGGACAACAGTGATTAAGTCAGTTCTCAACACCCTCCCAGTATATTTGATGCAATCGACGGCCTTGCCTATGGCGGTGTGTGATGGTATTGATCAAGTGGTAAGGACTTTCCTGTGGAAGGGGGCAACGAGACAAAGCGGCATACACCTGGTAGCCTGGGACAAAGTCACAGCCTGCAGAAGTGAGGGAGGTCTTGACATCAAGAGGGAGAGAGTCTGAAATCAAGCCTCACTACATAAAACATGTTGGGACTTCATGTCGAATAGGGAAACGGTTTGGAAACAGGTGATGAAGGAGAAATACTGGCATAAAGCCAACAAGGGAAGGACGTGCGCGTCGGGTCTCTGGAGATCGATAGCCAGAATCCATGCTGAGCTGAGCAATGACATTGGGAAGATTATAATGTCAGGAGCTAACACAAAGGTGTGGACAGACAGATGGCTCGAGGGTGGTCGTTGTCCGGAATTGAGGCAAGGCAGAACTATTCCTGAGGAGCTCAATGACCTTACGGTCGAGGCAATGGTGGATTTGCATGACAACTGGGATGAGGAGTTCACCCGTCATTGGTTTACAGACAACTCAGCGCAAACAATACTATCCATACCTCTGCCAGATCCATCCGCGGGAACTGACAAACTTTTGTATCTACAGGATGAAGCCGGAACACTCACTACAAAGCGGATATACAGAAACCTACAAAACAAATACTCGACAAAGACTCCTGGGAGGTGGAAGACCATATGGCAGTTACAGGTGCCTGAGAGGGTGAAAATGCTGCTATGGCTAGGGCTGCATGACAAAATAATGACAAACGAGGAAAGAGTGAGGCGCGAGTTTACTGAAGATACCCAATGTCCACGATGCCGAAACAGGAGTGAATCCCTTTTGCATTATTTCGTCACTTGCTCAGAAAGTAGGAAACTGTGGAAGCTCATCCAGGACGCTACTCAACTCAACTTGAAACCAGGCCCAATGTTTGAGCAATGGCTAAGGGTCAACTCGAGGAAGAAGAAGGACACTACAGACTGGAATATCTGGCTAACGATGACGATTTGGAAGATTTGGGGAAGCCGATGCGTAGTGGTTTTTTAGGAAACTAAAACTAGCACATAGGGCTTATATGCAACAATCAAACAGGAGGTGAAGATCTATAGGAAAGTGTTTGCTCAAGCAAAGGGCCTTCCAGCACCCATGGAAGAAACAACTTGGACACCGCCGAGGGAGGGATATATAAAACTTAACGTGGATGCTGCAGTGAAGAGGAGGGAAATGGCTTCAACATTTGTATTCAGAAACCACACAGGTCAATGGCTTGGAGGGGGATATGACCAAGGTTCTATCACAAACATCCTCAAGGCGGAAATGAGAGCTATTTCATATGGAATTCAAGAGTGCAGGGGTCATTTCAACAATCTACAGGTTGAATCAGACAGTAAAAAGTGATAAGCATGATACAAGGTAGGATGGACACCCCAGTAAGCTGCAGGCAGGAGTGCAGATTCATCAGGAAGCTCACATGCTCATTTCAATCAATCAAGTTCTTATTCAAGAGGCAATCCAGTAATAAGGTAGCAGACTTCCTGGCCAAATGGGGAAGTGGTAGGAGTGAAATTCGGGGTAGGTGGCAGCAGCGTCCTGAATTCCTCTCTGAGGTGATCAAAGGGGAAGCTACACTGTGCCACATTGTATTATCAGATGATGATGAGCCTGTACTGAGGGAACAGGATGAATAATATTTTCCCCAGGGTCTAAAAAAAATAACAAAGAAAGGAATGATGATATGTAATCATCCATATAATTCCTATGCAGATGGCAAGGAACCTAGGATGAAACAAGAGTATATGACTCATGAACAGTTGAAAGTTTGTGCAACCCTGGGTAATGATGGGGTGATAAAAGGAATATGTTTCTTTGTGTTCTTTAATTTTAGGGACATGGCAATAAAGTAAGTTTTATGAAACCTGATTTGCATGAGATGGAAGCATTCTATTGGTGGATACTTGGAAAATTATCAGTTCGTCTTGAACTTTGGTTCCAAGATAAAGATATGTGTAATGGGTAATGTCCCAAGATGAAAGAAAGATTCTTTTGTATGTTTAGATTTAGTATTAACATTAGAGAGATGGAGATTATGAGGATGTGATGTGTTTTTGACACATGTGACGGTTACCAAGGTATGGAATTCTGGTATCCAAGATGTGTCGGTGGAATGGGAAAGTGAGAATATGACTCCTGATAAGATGAATAATGTTTGGTTACCTAGAAGGGCCAACCTTAAGATAACTATAGTCTGGAGATCATATGTTAGGGGTTTATGCTCTGCATAAACATAACATCGATAAGGATGTATCATTCAAGGATCAATTGTAGAATCATTTTGGGAAAAGGTTTATCAAGCTAAAAATAATTCCTTAGAGTATCCCTATCTAGATCTGTTGAGGTAGCCTATACATAACATCTAGAGATACCGAATATGTTATTCTTTAATAAGTGACCTTTCCTTATGATAAGAGAATGTACAACTAGGAAGATAGTTGGTACAAGTCAAAAGAAAGTTTTGTGTTGTATCAACAAATTAGAGTGGCATTGAAGATGTATGATAAGACTTATAGTCCCAAGAGGGTGACATAACATAACTATAATCTCTCCATGAAAGAGAAATGATAAAACTAAGTGAGGTTTGACACTTGAATTATCCAAAGTATGAATAGCACTTCTTTGACTTAGAAAGTATTACCTAACACAATATTGACTCCGCAGTCTGTAATGGATAAGACAACTGAGTATGTGTTGTGTGTGATAGATCTTATGATGATCTTTAATGGAAGGACTTTGTGCTGGTCAAAATTCTATGGCATCTCCATGACATCAAGATGTTATGTGGAGACTTGACATTACGATGCATGAGTGACAATTGTCTTCCTTCATTTGGGATTTCGGGGACAAAATCCTTGTTAGGGGTTTATAATTGTAACACCCCTGACTTGGGTTATGGCTTAACCCTAGAAGTTTTGCTTAAGTAAGTTACTTACAAACTTTTTCTAAACTTTTGAATAGTTATTAAGGCTCTTGGTGAAGTTTATTTTCAAGTATGAGCATTTTTGCAAACTATTTGTGCATTAAATGATAGTCTGAGTGAAAAGTGCAATTTGCCCAAGATGAGGGGTTACATTGCAATATGTCACATGATGAATGTGTTCTAAGTGTTTTCATATCATAAGAGAGAGAATGATGCTAAGTTGTGGCTTGTGGAAAGCCTAAATCCCAAGTTATAACTTGTTTGAACAATGTTAGTACTACGTGTACCGATTTTGGTACAATTTGTAATTTACCCAAAATATAGGGTTGAAATGCAAAATTACCACCTCTAGAGTTCCCATACTCCCTCTATGTATCTTTTAGAGTAAAGTGAAAGAAGGAGACACTATGTTTGAATCACCCTTGAGTGATGATACTCTTGGTAATGAAAAGACCAAGAAAGAATTGAAGGTAAAGCCTTATATGTGTTGTATCGGGTTGTAGACTTGATACAGGAGCCCTATCGGCCAAGAAGCCATATTAGGAGTCTCCTATCAGTTCGTTGAGCATTGGCAAAGGCCATTCCAGGAAAATCACCTCAAGGGGGTGGTCCATGATGAGTTGCAAGTTCCTTGCAAAAAGTGTATCAGTTTGCTTATTTGATGAGATAGAGATGAGATTACTTATCCAACAAGAAAAAGGATGACCAAAATATCACCTCTAGATTATCCTCAAGAGTCTTACTTGGCAAGATATATATGTTTTCATGCATGGACACGTGTCAACCATGCATGTCCACATGTCACCTAGTAGCATAAAGTGAAGACACCTCTTATATACTTTATCTCATGAACTCATGTATATATATACTTCACCTTCCACCTACTTATGGAAGTTTATGAACCCCAAAACCCTCTCCCTTGGATATATGGTGTATAGAATCTTAGATATCATGCAAAGTATCTCAAGGAGAAAGGGGAGCTTGAGCACCACACTTAATGTAAGACTTTGGTCATCTTCAACCTTGGTTGAAATAGGATTTTGGGTTATGGATATTCCTCTCTTTCCTTCTTCACCAAGATCTTAACTATGGTGATTTCTTATCTATGGAGGAGTTGTGAAAGAGCCTTGGACATTGGAGAAGTTCATATTCAACCTTAGGAATGTAAAGCTTTGGATCTTGGAGCTTTTAAGTTGTTCATAAGGCGGGCTATATAACTTGAACCCAATCATGTTATTATTCATCACCTATCTTGTTATACTTAATGAACTACTTTCAATTATGAAATCTTCTTGAATAGTTGATGAAATTATGAGTTCTAGTAGTGGTTGGACCTGTTGTCCATGTACTATAACAGTTAGAATGAAGGTCTAGAGATTGAAGAAAATGGTATCACTTTATGAAGTGATATCGGGTTCAAGCATACAAACAAGTACCTCTAACCCCATATGGTTATGTACATACATAAGTAGCATGATATGCTTATGAGATTATATCTCCTTGCATGAAATGGAGATGAAGTTCACACCTTTAACACGATATGGTGTTAACCATATACCTTTTGCATGATAGGAAGTCAAGCAAAGACTCCATCCACAATATAGGGTCAAGTGTATACTTTGTAAGTCGATATGCTAAAACCCTAGTTTGGGTAACCCGATATGAGTAAGATAAGCAAGTACCTCTTGCATGATATGATCATGTAGTACACACCTAGTACATGATATCTTGAAGCACACATATTGTGCATGATATGATTGGTTGAGTATACACTTATGCACAATATAGGACATGGATTCAAATACATGGTATAACCTGATATGGGTTGAAATACCTTAAACCGATATGAAACCCAAGATGAGGGTTTACCCGATATGGAGATGGATGATAGCTCATACATGATATGATCCATGTCTTATGAACAATATGGGAGATACCCACTTACACCTTATACACGATACAAGTCTAAGACTATGCCTCTTACACGATATAGAGATAGTGAACACTCTAAACAATATAGAGTTGGAAACCCAATGTGATGGGTAAACCGATATAAGTGGTGAGTGATACTACATGGATGATATGATTGATATTCCTTGGATGATAGGAATAGCACCTAATTCTATTTTGTTAACGATATGAGGTCCAATTCATACTTCACGCACGATATGGCCCATTCTACCCAATATGGTAGAAAACCCTAGATGATGGATTGAAATCCGATATACCCTATCCTTTGTATAATGGATTGTGATAAGAGAATTCAATTAGACACCTAGTTTGTCATGAACTATATGATAGGGCTGATCCTTGAAGGTATAAAGAGGTTAAGAGCCTAAGGGTCTACCTAACATGATAACCCGATATGTTACCCAACATGGAGACCTGTTATGATAATTCTGGATGGGAAACCGATATGGTATCTTGTATATACCACTTAAACGATATATGATGAGGCATACACTCTATGCCCGATATGGTGCACACCTTGTGCACAATATGGCACCAAGCACATAACTTATACTCGATATGGGGTTAAGCACCTAGTTCATACCCGATATGAAGTTATCTTGCGATGATAAGAACTAAGTGATAGTCAATCTGATATGGTTATGCGATATGATGTTAGGGGATACAACCTAACACATGACATGGTGATGTGGTTATACCACATGCCCAATATGGATAGACTACATGAAATAAAAATGTATCTTAAAAAATAATATGTTAATATACACACATCTTGATACCCGATATGGTAGGGACACTTCAATCATATGTGATTGATTGAGAGACATATGCTGCATGTTGTGTTAATTGCAATATAAAGGATGATGTGAATTGTTAATGATGAACTAATATTCCTCAAGAGTAGGATTGAACCAAAAGTATGATGTAATCAATATCCTAGTGAGGATGAGAGAGAAACTCATACTTTATGTTGATAATCATTTAATGATAAATGATGAGAATCAATAAGTATGATTGAATACTTATGATATCAATGTATGCTCCAAGATGTGTGGAGCAATGAATTAGGGTTTGGATTAATAATATGAACTTGAAACCCTATTCGGATATAAAGGGAAACCCTAACCCTAATAATGGGAAGGTTGTATTTCTCTTATTCAATAAGCCTTGTAAAGCATGTTAAATACTTATATAATAAGTATAATGTTTATGTGGTCTGATGACCTAAAAGATATTTTTCACCTAGTGAGAGGCGACAAGATGTTCAATAAGCCATGTGAATAGTTGTTGCCTAGTGAGAGGTGACAAGATGTTTAAATGGGCCTTGTGAGACATGTGAAATACTTGTATGCGATGAATATCTTGGTCTGAGGACCTAGAGGTAATAGTTACTTGTTACAGAGGTAACAATGCTGTGTGGTGATCTAAGGGTTTGAATACCCAGATCCAGTAATCATGATAATGATGATGTGAAGGGATGAGGATTCGTAGTAATGTGATAAGGGACTGAGATCTTGAGTGTTATGTATCAAAATGTGTTTCAAAGAGTAGAAAAGTACTTGATAGATGTATTACTCTTTTCCTTGTAGCATTTATTATGATTGATGCCCATTTGTTTGATGCTAAAATAATATTGTAATGCACTTGATATATCATTAGGAATCATAAAATGTTGCCCTGACAATAGATCCATCAGCGTCAGGAATTGTTGCATGGTGAAATGGGTTTTTCCCACGGGAAAACCTAGAGTGCATATTTTTTGAATATGTGGGAGTGTAAGCTTGGACGGCCATATGTGAGTCGATCCCCTTACGAACTCAAAATAAATGGGGATTTGGCTATATGCCATATCCTGGCTCGAGTGCGACTATGGTCGTAGACTCAGTTGAGCACGGTGAACTGGCCCATGGCTCAGAGTATGGCTATATGCCATGACTCAGTAATTTCATAAGTGGGGATGGTTGTTAGTCGGTGTTCCCCTAAGAGAGTGCATGTTACAGCTGTAGCTCTGAGCAAAGATGCCACTATACCCTGACATGCTCTATTTGCAGATTGACATGAGATGTCACTGCCAGTGGTCTTGTACTAACCGAGACAAGTGAGGTCTTGGTATCCGACTCTTCCATTGACGTTATATGGTACCGACTTGTGCGAAGTTTGTGGTCAGTTGGAGCATGAACGGTGTACTTCATCTCCTTAGGGCATAAGTGTGATTGTAAAATGTAATCAGCCGCGTAGCATATTTGCTTAAGGATCGAATACAGAAAACATTGGTTGATTCACGCTTCAGTTATACATCTTAATTGATAGATGTTATTTATATTTCTTTACATTCCTTGTAAAGTAAATAGATGGTTTATTACTCTACCATGGGTATGTTGGTATGTATGCCCATAGAACAAGTCATATGATGATTGTAATGGGATACTTTGTAAATGATTTGAATAATAATAAGGGCAATTTCCAATCTATATGTTTAAACTGTTTCTGAGATGATGGTGTAACATGATAGATGTCTAAAGATTGTTTTACTCAATGACGTATGCTTTTGGGTTGAGGACCTAAATGATGAGATCATACGGATGCTAAGAGTATTCTTTCTTGTTTAGTCCCTAGTCGGTTTTTATTGTGGAAATAACCATAGACATCAATAACACTAAAGACTAGATTGTGTGTTGGTTGATGACAGAATCTCATTAGTCATGATATGGTGATATCAAACCAAGCACATAGGTACTTGTTAGAGAACAAGGTACCGGACAGACCCACCGTGAGAGTGACACATGGAACCATGACATGGTAGTCACAGTCAGCTCTCACAGTGATGGTGGTGAGTGTGATTCTTAGACCTGAAATCACTGCACTCAACACATGTCGTTGGGTACACTTTGACATCATCAAATGCAGTCCTGAAACATGGATTGTTATAAATGTGATGATTGGGTGGCTTTGACACATGGGGCTTTTGAGGGGTGAGTGATAGATATGGGATTTGTCCCTCCTAAGGGAGTTTGATATCCTTGGCCACTTGATGAGTAGGATTGAGAAAGGCATGCGCATGCACGTGTGAATCAATATGTGATATTGATGTCATACACATCTCACTCGGTCTACTCTGAGATCAAGGAAATGAATGAACATTGACAGGATGACTGTTCCATGCCTCGAGTTCATTCTGGATATCAGTGACAAAGGAATTATACATTCACTGTAACACCATTGACGAATTGTAGGATGAAAGTTGTTCTCCAACTTTCTACTTTCACTTGGGTAGCAATGATGTGTGACTAGGCACCGCTCTTTGCTTGTGAAGTCATAAGTGTTATGGACTTTCACTGCCAATGTGAAATGGACCTGCAGGGTCACACACATAGGATTCAACCTGGAAGAGGAGTTTTGTCCACAAGCAATGTTTAGATTGATTACTAAAGGAGTTTAGTAGTTCAATTAAACACTCAATCAGTCGATGGCTCAATATCGTATGGTTCAAGGTGTTGGACGCATTGATTGGAGTATCAGATTGATTGAAATCGCAATTGACTGATTTTGCCCAACCTGTGCTCCCAACCGATCGGTCCATGTGATGAACCGGTCGGCTGAGGTTGATGAACCGGTCGGCTGGAGTGTCCAGGCCGATCGGCTCATGCCCAGGTTGAAACGACCGGTTCAAGGGTTGAACCGATCGGCTCAACTGGTGCAACCGACCAGTTGGGAAAAGTCATGTCGGCAAGAATTTTTTTTTTGGTTTCAAATTGCCCAATTCGATTGGGAATAACATTGGTATTCGATACCAATTGGGAACGAAACGAAGAAAGTCTTTTTGAGCCGGATTAGGACTATGAACCGATCGGTTCAGGGCACCAACCGATCGGTTGGAGTGCCCCAAACGATCGGCTCAGGTCCAACCAATCGGCTCAATGGCCGAACTGATCGGTTCAGTTGTGAACCGATCATTTCAAGTTGTGAACCGGTTGCTTTTTGTGGAAAATTCTCGAACCCTTCTACTCCTGCTTTAGTCCCGTATTGCCGGGCACAGAGAACCCTGTCCCATGACCTGCCTATATATATAGGGGTATTGGGGGCTTCTCAAAGTAGGACTCAGTGCAAGTTGATTGCTCTGCAAAGTTGTCGTTCTCTCTGGTTTTGGTAACCGAGAGAGAGCCCGAGCAAGTGCTTCCCGCAAAGGGAGGTGCAGCAAGGGAAGGACAACTGCAGTTGCAATTGACAGCAGGAGAGTGTGTTGGCAACTAGTACATCAACAGGAGGGTGCGACTCCTTCCACTTCCTTGTGGGATAAGGAGAGTGGAGTTCCAGGTGGTCCGTGTGGACTACTTCAGAGGCGGGAGGTCACTGCCGCTAAGGAGGACAACTGTCATCCGACAGTCCAGTAGGAGGAGGAGTCTTCAGTCCCGGTGCGAGCAGGAGCTACACAAACACCGTCCAAGACCGGAGGTGAAGACCGCGCAAGGCGCGTGGCACTGTCGCCGAGCAAGCCTCAGGACAAGGTATGATTTACAAACCATCTTTCCTATTATATAGATGTTGACGCGATTCCTTGTGTTCCGGGTTTGGGGAGAAATTTTTTGTTTCCGTTGCTTCTTTGCCTCCTCTAGAACCCAACAGTGGTATCAGAGCCACGTCAACCGCTCTATATTTTAGGATTATCGATATGATCGATTTTGGTTTGTCGCCTTTATTTATTGCATGCGATGCGAATAATATCAGCTTTATACATGTCCAATCCACAAATCCCTAATATACATATATGATATGTAATATTAATGCACTCGATACGCGTCGCCCTTAAATGAGTCTTGTGGTGGATGTGTAGCATGATTATGGCCTATAAACCCCTATATCTGTGTATGGTTGTTTGTGTGGTTGCTTGCATCTCGGTCTGCGCACCGATTCCCTTTCTCATATTCCTGATGTAACTTGAAATAATTCGAGAATTCTTTTCCTACCTTTTCTCCCCCCGAATGTAACTCGGGGTTTCACAATTCAATTGTAAAATAGGATAGATTTTATTTCCTGTTATGTCAAAGAACGGCGGAAAACCTGAAGATGATCGGTTCAAGGAGTGAATCGATCAGTTGGTGATCCAGATGGCCGGTTCGATGAACGAGATGATCGGGTGGAGACCTGATGAGATGCACAATGACCGGTGAACTGATCGGCTGGAGGCGCCAGTCAATCGGCTGGTGGCACCCGGACAACCTACCTGATGGCAAGCCGATCAATCATGAAGATGAGTTGATCAAACCTAGAAAGGCAGACACAAATTTCATCTTGTACAGGTTGCATATGATGTAGACCTTGATGACCGTGATTCCTCTTGGCTAGAGGAATCACAAATAGGATGGCCATAATCATTGCTTTTATCGTTTATGCATGTTTTCTGTGGGATATAGCATGTATATGATACATACTATATATTGTGGTGATTGGATATGTATATGTATATAAAACCAAATCCCTCATTAAAATATTAAGTCTTATACGCCTTCCATTGGCGACACACATGTCAAACTTGATCGACCAAGCATAGGTTACGCCAAAGCGTGGTGCGCCGTCTATCTTGTGGAAGTGTGAAGGGTCGACATGTAGGTTCTGCCAAAGCAGGGTGCATGTTTACCGTGTCGGATTTTGGGTTAGACTTAACTGGTGATTCTTAGAGCGTCTAAGCCCAGAGGCACGAAATGTTCATGGCAAGGTGTTGCGCATGTTCATTCATCAAGAGTTGCATATGATGCAATTGGCAAGAGTTGCCTACCCGGAAGATCTGAGTTGTGGGTGACAGCCAAAGCTGGTCCATGGCTTAGAGGATTCCAGGATCTTGACCCACTAGAAGATTGTACGCTACAATCTTCCGAATTGATGGTGAGGGCTATCAATTTGAGTCAAAATAGTGGGAGCGGTAATTAATTAAAGGCCTAATTAACTATCGTCAAATTTTATCCAAATCAAATCAAAAAGGTTTTGACAAATGCAAATTTTCTCTTGTAGAATGGCAAAAGAATCATCTTTTAAAATGGGCAAATTAATTGAGAATAAATTCCATAACTGGTTGAGGACTGTGAGAAGTGTTCTGCACAATCCAGATATACCAGGAGCCTTAGTATCCACTCTATGTACGCTTAATGCATTGGTGAAGAGGAAAGTAGGTAAGGGAGAGAAGTGTTCTCTCGCCAAACCAATTTCTTCTACATGGAGAGGATGGAAGGAACAATGGAAGAAGAAGTCGGAGATAGAGATCTCTACTTCTGGTGTATACGTGATAGAGATTAACTTTACTACTTCTTCGTCATGGGTACTTGATACTGGATGCGGATCTCACATTTGTTCAAATGTGAAGGATCTTAAGAGAAGTAGGCCTTTGGGGAAAGGCGAGGTTGAACTACGTGTTGCTAATGGGGCAAGAGTTGCCGCCAGTGCCGTAGGAACCTATGAGTTAACTCTACCTAGTGGGCTAATAATAGAGTTAAAGAACTGCTATTATGTACCTTCCATAAATAGGAATATCATTTCCGTCTCTTGTTTGGACAAAGATGGATTTGAATTTCTTATTAAGAATGGAAAGTGTTCCATTTCTAAAGATGGGATCTTTTATGACAGTGCCCCTATGTCTTATGGTCTATACTTGATAGACTTGGAGACAAGTGTATAAAACGTAAACACCAAAAGACAAAAACTCAACGACTCAAACAAAACATATCTCTGGCATTGTCATCTAGGGCACATAAATGAGAAGCGCATTTCTAGACTCCATAAAGATGGTTATCTAGACTCTTTTGATTATGAATCAATAGAGACATGTGAATCTTGTTTGTTGGGCAAGATGACCAAGACTCCCTTTTCAGGTAAAGGTGAGAGAGCTAGTGATCTATTAGGACTCATACATACTGATGTATGTGGGCCTTTTAGAACTAATGCGAGAGGTGGGTATCGGTACTTCATTACCTTTACTGATGACTTCAGTAGGTATGGCTATGTGTACCTGATGAAACATAAGTCAGAAACCCTTGAAAGGTTCTGTGATAAAGTGGATTTTTCTCCTATTTGTGAATAATTACTCTTATTACTTTAAGTCTTCACTACTTATGTCTCCTTTGACTTAACAACTCTATAATGTCCACCAAAGTCAAGATTTCACATTTTGAGTCAATATGATACACATTTATGCATGAAATGTTAGTGTTGTTATACCCTTAAACCCTTTGATTAAATTGTTGATAATACATGCTTATTTTGATTTGATATTTTGCACACTTATTCTAGACCCTGTTATGAAGCAATGGTCCAAATTTGAGACCATTTGGACCTTCCTACGATTTGTTATGATTTTCCTAAGATCTACTCTTTTATACCTTGTTTTAGCTCAATTCCATGCCTTTATCTCTGTTGGGCCGGCCACATAGGCCCAATACAACACTGTAGCCCATCTTCTTGTTCCCTCCTCTCTTTTTCCTCTTCTGGAAACTGACGAACGACCAAGGAAACGCTCTCCGCCTCCACCAGTTTGGGTAACGGAAGGGGGGCATGACCCCAAACCCTATCTTGCCAAGTATAAAACCCTAGAGTTCTAACCCACCTCCTATCTAACCCTAGTTCCTGTTCTTCCTTTCCTCCTCCACTGTTGAGCCATTCTTCCCTAACCCCTCAACGGCTATGCCTTCTGCCGCTTGAGTCCGATTCTAGCATGGTAAACAACAGCGGCGGCTGGTACACCCTCAACGGTGGCGGGTACACTACATCTTGGGCGGTCGAGGTGCCATAGTCCACCATCCCTCTGACCCTAGCCGCCTGCTGTAGTCCCTACGGTGATGAAGAAGCAGGGGCTGGCGGCGCTGGATTAGACCTGGCCGTTTTCCTTCACATGTCTCTGCTGCAGCGAGGATGGGAGGGATGGATGTTCAAGCGTGAATCTGACCTGCCCCACTCCATCTCCGTTCGCCCCCCCCCCCTTCAATTGCAGCCTGGCGGCGGTTGGGAGCCCGGACAACAACCACTGCATCGGCTCTGTTTTGCCGCAAGAACAGGGGCGCGCCTGAGCGGGTCGGGGAGACGAAGTTCCCTCCCATACGGGCCGACCCCAGCCAATGCTTTTGGGCCGAGCAAGAGAGCCCAGCGGCCTGCCCGAAGCCTACCAAGGTGTTTTCTTTTGCTCTATTATGAGGTTAATATCATGGCTTTTTCTAAGACCTCTTTAACAATGCTATGATGGTTAAAAATATACAAAACTATATATCAAAATGATCAGCAAGAGAAGACTTATACTATGAGTTTGGTTTCAAGCCTTAAATCCTAGTGCATCCCTTCTAGTTTGATAAAACAATCAACTTGATCATGATTAATCACATGTGGTATATAAGTATGTTCAATATTGGGACATTGATGCTTGTCTTACCCACTAATCATCATAGAAGTAACTTAGGGTTACTTTTGAGCCTAATAAACATCCTAATAATTATCTTTGATCTATGATTAATTCATATGTCATCATGTGACTCTTTTGGACTATAATGTTGAACTTGCCCTAAATTGTTGATCCTGCTTCTTTTGGTCACTGACCTAATCTTTTAGGTGTTTCTAATGGCTTAATGTTTCTGATCTAAATCATCTTTTAGATTTAGACCTCTCGACTTGATGAATCATGATATAGGATGCTCCATTGTGAGTCCTTCGACCCTAGAATGCATGTAAATGCCTTAAACCTTGATATGATCATAGAAAGTGCATGGAACATCAAAATGAAATGAAACTTGAACCACACTCTTATGATGGACCCTAGATCATTAGGAGATCATCTAATGTACTAATAACCAACCTTGAAACCAGCTTGGCCAAAACCATCAAATAAATATAATCATGGTTAATTATGAGAATCTAATGCATATATGTAATCTTGTTGTTAATCAGGTTTGGCTTATGATCTAGATGGTAATGGACGTGTTAAGTTAAGAATCTCTGAATCAGGTATGGGCCTTATCTAGTTATACGACTACCGCTTTCTTGCTTGAAAAGACATATATTGTATGCTTGTTTGTCTATTTTCTCAAATATTGCCATGTAGTATTGCTATGTGTTACTCGATGTTTGCCTCGTCAGTTTTATAACTTGAACACATATATATTTTGAACTCCATTATAATATTGATGATAAAGGGCTCTTGGTTACGACCTTGAGGTCCATCTCGTATAAAAGGGTTAGCTAAGCTTGAGCACCCTTACGGACCCTTCCGACGGGAAGTTGGTCAAAGGCCTTAAACATGTTTGATATTGTTGGTATAATGGAGTGAAATGACATAAAATATGATTTCGCATTTGTTAAACAATTAACATGTTTATTCTTGTTCGTTTAATCTTGAAATATTTTCAAAATTATGCGAAGCTTATATATATGTGTATCTTTCGGCCCCATACTCAACACCTCGTGTGTTGACCCATTTCTCGTATGTTGTTTTTAGGTTCAGAGATGGCTAGAAGGTTGAAGGGCTTGGTGAGCTATGCTAGGTGTACTTGTTGTAAGATCCAGATATAGTATACATGAGCAGACTTGTACAAAGTGACTCTTGAAACATGAAATTCAAATCATGTAATATAATGATGTTTCTTAATATATCTTGTGGATTGTTGAGATTATGTTGGTGCCTTTATCTTGTTATCTGTTCATGTGTGCTAAGCTTTACGCTTCCGCATATCACCTTTGATATTTGTTTGGTTCATGGGACTGGGATTCCGGTTCCGTGACAGATGGTATCAGAGCGTGAACAATAACTACACCAAACATTACTCACATGAAACACAAACTAAACTCACCTTACATCTCAACCCTAGAAACTTAATATTATGTCTTTCGTGGACTAGGTTGACTTAGCCTCTAGGTTAGAACCTAGATTTTCTAGAACTAGGTGTAGACTTGTGTAAGTTACCTCCCTAGACATGACTCGCGACATGTGCTTAGGATGTCTACACAAGTGTGCACCATGTTCTTACTAGTTCTCTAGGTGTCATGATACTAGACTGCCTAATGAGTGTGGTAACTCGTTTTGGTTTTGCTTTTTTTTATTCGAATGAAGTATGGTGGTTTTCATCGCCTGTTTAAACGTTGGAGAAAACATATTTCAAGTATTATTATATGTACATATGAAAAATGTTACCACACACAGAAAGGCAGTGAGTTTTCATGCAACCTAAGAGAAAGAGATGTAACATCAAGTCTAGATGAGAGTTTAGATGATAGTTTTAGTATCTCGAGTTGTCTAGAGCCATGATATAGGTTAGGCAAGTGAATAACCTAGAAACCTAAGATGATGATTATGATATTGATGATGATGTTGATGTTTTATAGGACCCAAGATGTTTGAGGAAGGTTAAGTAGTTTGACGATATGAGATGAGTTTGACCATGCAGTCCTAGCTAGACCTAGCACCTTGTATGATACATACCACTTGGTTGATGTGCTAAACGTAGCTAGTAGGTGGACATGCTTGCTTGTACCTAGTCTTGTATGTGTGGAGATATGATATATGGTTCGAGACCAACACGGGCCTCAATCTCTTTACAAAGGAAGACCTCTAGCATGGGACATATGAATAGGGTGACATGTTGATATGAGTTGACCCGTATCGGGGAAAGGTTAGAGTACCTAAACTCCAAAATATTTGAAATGTTGAATAATATGAATGATGAAATACTTGATGATGAGTCCCTAGCTAGAATACTTCTAAGTATATGAGTTGAGTGGCCTAGCGTGTGCGGTTTCCTTGAAAATGTTGAACCCTAGATGTCCTATGAAAATATCTAACCCTAGAGAAAGAGGAAATTGAAAATTTTGATGCTTGATATATATATATAGGTGAGGGTGATGTCCCAAGACCTAAGATGAGGTATTTGATGTTTGATATCCATGATGAGCCTCATACTCGGGTTAGTAGTTGTATATAAAGGAATCTAGTGGTTACCCTTATTTCTTGAAAGATGGGTAGAAAATTTTGTTATAAGTTGAAAGTTGTGGTTAACATGTCTTGTTGGACACATATATGATTGAGTGGCTAGTGATTGTGAAGCTCTTTCTAGATACAAGTGAGAAAGTTACAAAACCTCGATATTGATGATAATGTTGTTCCTTGAATGATGCTTGATACATGGAATATCTCACTTATGTTTAAAAATTGATACATGCTAGATGAGTCACTCACATAAGCTAGACCTAACACGAAATCATACCATACATAAAATATGTAGCTTTGAAATCATAAACTTGATATGATGATGTTTAGAGATCTTAGCTTGAATAGTCAGGGGTAACATGCCTAATATCATACCCAAATGAAAACAAATCAACTCGATATGTGTTTCTCTCAGGGTGATATTTCTAATAAATAAGATGAACAAATTGCTTATATCAGATCCAAAAACGAGAAATAGTGAACATGATTGGGTAAAGTTGGTAGAACTTTATGGGAAAAAAACATGCATAACATCTAGAGTAAAGATGAGATACACACTCGATGATAGTGTAGACCATGAACATAATCTATGGGAGTTGATAACACAGATTTTGATGATACCCTTTGGTCTTATATAAAGATATGAACATAAACCCTAATGTATGGATACTAGGCGATGGAAGACCCTAATGCCATGATGATGTCATAACATGGTGGGATAATAAGTAAATGTGTATATCATCGATATGAGTACCACCCTTGATGGCAGTAACCTAAGTGTGCATCCCATGTGAATAATTCATTGACAACCATGAAGGGATATATATACTCGATAGATTTTGACTTTGACTTTGACTTTTAGATATGATCTCTGATGAATTTCGAGGACGAAATTTCTTGTATGGAGGAAAGGATGTGATAAAGTGGATTTTTCTCCTATTTGTGAATAATTATTCTTGTTACTTTAAGTCTTCACTACTTATGTCTCCTTTGACTTAATAACTCTATAATGTCCACCAAAGTCAAGATTTCACATTTTGAGACAATATGATACACATTTATGCATGAAATGTTAGTGTTGTTATACCCTTAAACCCTTTGATTAAATTGTTGATAATACATGCTTATTTTGATTTGATATTTTTCACACTTATTCTAGACCCTGTTATGAAGCTATGGTCCAAATTTGAGACCATTTGGACCTTCCTACGATTTGGTATGATTTTCCTAAGATCTACTCTTTTATACCTTGTTTTAGCCCAATTCCATGCCTTTATCTCTGTTGGGCCGGCCACATAGGCCCAATACAACACTGTAGCCCATCTTCTTGTTCCCTCCTCTCTTTTTCCTCTTCTGGAAACTGACGAACGACCAAGGAAACGCTCTCCGCCTCCACCAGTTTGGGTAACGGAAGGGGGGCATGACCCCAAACCCTATCTTGCCAAGTATAAAACCCTAGAGTTCTGACCCGCCTCCTATCTAACCCTAGTTCGTGTTCTTCCTTTCCTCCTCCATTGTTGAGCCATTCTTCCCTAACCCCTCAACGGCTATGCCTTCTGCCGCTTGAGTCCGATTCTAGCATGGTAAACAACAGCGGCGGCTGGTACACCCTCAACGGTGGCAGGTACACTACATCTTGGGCGGTCGAGGTGCCATAGTCCACCATCCCTCTGACCCTACCCGCCTGCTATAGTCCCTACGGTGATGAAGAAGCAGGGGCTGGCGGCGCTGGATCAGACCTGGCCATTTTCCTTCACATGTCCATGCTGCACCGAGGATGGGAGGGATGGATGCTCAAGCGTGAATCTGACCTGCCCCACTCCATCTCCATTCGCCCCCCCCTTCAACTGCAGCCTGGCGGCGGTTGGGAGCCCGGACAACAACCACTACGTCGGCTCTGTTTTGCCACAAGAACAGGGGCGCTCCTGAGCGGGTTGGGGAGACGAAGTTCCCTCCCATACGGGCCGACCCCAGCCAATGCTTTTGGGCCGAGCAAGAGAGCCCAGCGGCCTGCCCCAAGCCTACCAAGGTGTTTTCTTTTGCTCTATTATGAGGTTAATATCATGGCTTTTTCTAAGACCTCTTTAACAATGCTATGATGGTTAAAAATATACAAAACTATATATCAAAATGATTAGCAAGAGAAGACTTATACTATGAGTTTGGTTTCAAACCTTAAATCCTAGTGCATCCCTTCTAGTTTGATAAAACAGTCAACTTGATCATGATTAATCACATGTGGTATATAAGTATGTTCAATATTGGGACATTGATGCTTGTCTTACCCACTAATCATCATAGCAGTAACTTAGGGTTACTTTTGAGCCTAATAAACATCCTAATAATTATCTTTGATCTATGATTAATTCATATGTCATCATGTGACTCTTTTGGACTATAATGTTGAACTTGCCCTAAATTGCTGATCCTGCTTCTTTTGGTCACTGACCTAATCTTTTAGGTGTTTCTAATGGCTTAATGTTTCTGATCTAAATCATCTTTTAGATTTAGACCTCTCGACTTGATGAATCATGATATAGGATGATCCATTGTGAGTCCTTCGACCCTAGAATGCATGTAAATGTCTTAAACCTTGATATGATCATAGAAAGTGCATGGAACATCAAAATGATATGAAACTTGAACCACACTCTTATGATGGACCCTAGATCATTAGGAGATCATCTAATGTACTAATAACCAACCTTGAAACCAGCTTGGCCAAAACCATCAAATAAATATAATCATGGTTAATTATGAGAATCTAATGCATATATGTAATCTTGTTGTTAATCAGGTTTGGCTTATGATCTAGATGGTAATGGACGTGTTAAGTTAAGAATCTCTGAATCAGGTATGGGCCTTATCTAGTTATACGACTACCACTTTCTTGCTTGAAAAGACATATATTGTATGCTTGTTTGTCTATTTTCTCAAATATTGCCATGTAGTATTGCTATGTGTTACTCGATGTTTGCCTCGTCAGTTTTATAACTTGAACACATATATATTTTGAACTCCATTATAATATTGATGATAAAGGGCTCTTGGTTACGACCTTGAGGTCCCTCTCGTATAAAAGGGTTAGCTAAGCTTGAGCACCCTTACGGACCCTTCCGACGGGAAGTTGGTCAAAGGCCTTAAACATGTTTGATATTGTTGGTATAATGGAGTGAAATGACATAAAATATGATTTCGCATTTGTTAAACAATTAACATGTTTATTCTTGTTCGTTTAATCTTGAAATCTTTTCAAAATTATGCAAAGCTTATATATATGTGTATCTTTTGGCCCCATACTCAACACCTCGTGTGTTGACCCATTTCTCGTATGTTGTTTTTAGGTTCAGAGATGGCTAGAAGGTTGAAGGGCTTGGTGAGCTATGCTAGGTGTACTTGTTGTAAGATCCAGATATAGTATACATGACCAAACTTGTACAAAGTGACTCTTGAAACATGAAATTCAAATCATGTAATATAATGATGTTTCTTAATATATCTTGTGGATTGTTGAGATTATGTTGGTGCCTTTATCTTGTTATCTGTTCATGTGTGCTAAGCTTTACGCTTCCGCATATCACCTTTGATATTTGTTTGGTTCATGGGACTGGGATTCCGGTTCCGTGAAAGGTTCAAGGATTTCATGAATGAAGTACAGAACCAACTTGGTAAAAGTATTAAGGCACTTCGTTCCGATCGAGGTGGAGAATACTTGAGCCAGGAGTTTGAGGACCTTCTGCGAGCCCGTGGTATTGTATCACAATGGACTCCGCCTGGAACACCACAGCATAATGGTGTGTCTGAAAGAAGGAATCGCACATTGTTAGATATGGTGCGATCAATGATGAGTTTTGCTGATCTTCCAATTTCCTTCTGGGGTTATGCTCTTGAAACCGCCGCGTTTACACTTAACCGTGTACCATCTAAATCGGTTCAAAAGACACCATATGAGATATGGACTGGGAAGCGTCCCAATTTGTCTTTTATGAAGATTTGGGGTTGTGGGGCTTACGTCAAGAAAATGTTTCCTGATAAGCTTGGACCCAAATCTGATAAATGTTACTTTGTTGGATATCCCAAGGAAACCAAGGGATACTATCTATACCACCCTACTGACAACAAAGTGTTTGTTCCCAGTGATGCTGTGTTCCTAGAGAAGGAATTTATTTCCAAAGGAAACAGTGGGAGGAATATAGAGCTTGAAGAGGTTCAAGCCCAACAAGAGAACATTGAACCGGTAGATATACCAGAGGAAAATGAAGATTCACAAGGTGTTGTGGAATCTCAGTCTCCTCAGGTAACACAAGGACCTCGTAGATCTAGTAGGACTCACCTTGAACCTGAGAGGTTTGGATACCTTGTAACTCAGGAAGGTGGAGAGTTGATCATAGATGATGATCCAACTACCTACGTAGAGGCTATGGAGGGACCAGATTCTGAGAAATGGCTTGAAGCCATGAGATCCGAGATGGAATCCATGTACTCCAACAAAGTATGGACTTTGGTGGAACCACCCGAAGGGGTAAAACCCATAGGATGCAAGTGGGTCTTCAAGAAAAAGACCAACATGGATGGAAATGTGCAAACTTATAAAGGCAGATTGGTTGCGAAGGGTTTTCGACAAATTCAAGGTGTTGACTATGACGAAACCTTTTCTCCAGTTGCCATGATTAAGTCCATCAGGATCATGCTTGCTATTGCAGCCTACTATGACTATGAGATTTGGCAGATGGATGTTAAAACCGCATTCCTTAACGGGAATATTCATGAGGATGTGTACATGACACAGCCTGAAGGTTTTGTAGATCCAAAGAATGCCAATAAAGTCTGTAAACTGCAAAGGTCAATCTATGGATTGAAGCAAGCATCTCGGAGTTGGAATCTTCGATTTGATGAGGAAGTCAAAGTGTTTGGCTTTATTCAAAATGAAGATGAACCTTGTGTGTACAAGAAGGTTAGTGGGAGCTTGACCACATTCCTCATATTGTATGTAGATGACATACTTTTGATGGGGAATGATGTCTTAGCCTTAGAGAAGGTAAAGACTTGGCTTGGGAAAACTTTCTCAATGAAGGACTTAGAAGAAGCATCCTACATTCTAGGAATTAAGATCTATAGAGATAGATCTAGAAGGCTTCTCGGACTAAGTCAGAGCACGTACATTGACAAGGTGCTGAAGCGGTTCAGCATGGAGAACTCAAAGAGAGGCAACGTCCCTATGCTACATGGAGTTACCGTCTCTAGAGCTCAATGTCCCCAATCTTGTGAAGAGAGGGAGCGTATGAATGGAATCCCATATGCATCAGCCATTGGATCCATCATGTACGCTATGTTGTGCACACGCCCAGATGTCTCGTATGCTCTAAGCATGACGAGCAGGTACCAGTCAGATCCCGAGGATGCTCACTGGACAGCCGTGAAGAACATCCTCAAGTACTTGCGAAGGACTAAGGATCAGTTTCTTGTGTACGGCGGCGAGGAAGAGCTGGTTGTAAAGGGTTACACCGATGCAAGCTTCCAAACCGATAAAGATGATTACAGATCGCAGTCAGGATTTGTGTTTTGCCTTAATAATGGAGCTGTGAGCTGGAAGAGTTCCAAGCAAGAAACAGTTTCCGATTCTACTACAGAGGCCGAGTATATTGCTGCTTCGCATGCAGCAAAGGAGGCTGTGTGGATCAGGAAGTTCATTTCTGAACTTGGTGTAGTTCCCAATAGCTGTGATGCAATTGAGCTTTATTGTGACAATAATGGATCTATTGCACAAGCTAAGGAGCCCATATCACATCAGCGGTCCAAGCACATACTGCGGCGCTTCCATCTCATACGAGAGATCGTACAACGAGGAGATGTGAACATTTGTAAAGTACCAACTGAAGACAACATAGCTGATCCACTGACTAAGGCCCTTTCTCAGCAGAAGCATGATGGTCATGCTAGGTCACAAGGACTGCGTTTCCTTGGTGACTGGCTCTAAGTGCAAGTGGGAGTCTATTGGTATGTATGCCCATAGAGCAAGTCATATGATGATTGTAATGGGATACTTTGTAAATGATTTGAATAATAATAAGGGCAATTTCCAATCTATATGTTTAAACTGTTTCTGAGATGATGGTGTAACATGATACATGTCTAAAGATTGTTTTACTCAATGACGTATGCTTTTGGGTTGAGGACCTAAACGATGAGATCATACGGATGCTAAGAGTATTCTTTCTTATTTAGTCCCTAGTCGGTTGTTATTGTGGAAATAACCATAGACATCAATAACACTAAAGACTAGATTGTGTGTTGGTTGATGACAGAATCTCATTAGTCATGATATGGTGATATCAAACCAAGCACATAGGTACTTGTTAGAGAACAAGGTACCGGACAGACCCACCGTGAGAGTGACACATGGAACCATGACATGGTAGTCACAGTCAGCTCTCACAGTGATGGTGGTGAGTGTGATTCTTAGACCTGAAATCACTGCACTCAACACATGTCGTTGGGTACACTTTGACATCATCAAACGCAGTCCTGAAACATGGATTGTTATAAAGGTGATGATTGGGTGGCTTTGACACATGGGGCTTTTGAGGGGTGAGTGATAGATATGGGATTTGTCCCTCCTAAGGGAGATTGATATCCTTGGCCACTTGATGAGTAGGATTGAGAAAGGCATGCGCATGCACGTGTGAATCAATATGTGATATTGATGTCATACACATCTCACTCGGTCTACTCTGAGATCAAGGAAATGAATGAACATTGACAGGATGACTGTTCCATGCCTCGAGTTCATTCTAGATATCAGTGACAAAGGAATTATACATTCACTGTAACACCATTCACGGATTGTAGGATGAAAGTTGTTCTCCAACTTTCTACTTTCACTTGGGTAGCAATGATGTGTGACTAGGCACCACTCTTTGCTTGTGAAGTCATAAGTGTTATGGACTTTCACTGCCAACGTGAAATGGACCTGCAGGGTCACACACATAGGATTCAACCTGGAAGAGGAGTTTTGTCCACAAGCAATGTTTAGATTGATTACTAAAGGAGTTTAGTAGTTCAATTAAACACTCAATCAGTCGATGGCTCAATATCGTATGGTTCAAGGTGTTGGACGCATTGATTGGAGTATCAGATTGATTGAAATCGCAATTGACTGATTTTGCCCAACCTATGCTCCCAACCGATCGGTTCATGTGATGAACCGGTCGGCTGAGGTTGCTGAACCGGTCGGCTGGAGTGTCCAGGCCGATCGGCTCATGCCCAGGTTGAAACGACCGGTTCAAGGGTTGAACCGATCGGCTCAACTGGTGCAACCGGCCAGTTGGGAAAAGTCATGTCGGCAAGAATTTTCCTTTGGTTTCAAATTGCCCAATTCGATTGGGAATAACATTGGTATTCGATACCAATTGGGAACGAAACAAAGAAAGTCTTTTTGAACCGGATTAGGACTATGAACCGATCGGTTCAGGGCACAAACCGATCGGTTGGAGTGCCCCAAACGATCGGCTCAGGTCCAACCGATCGGCTCAATGGCCGAACCGATCGGTTCAGTTGTGAACCGATCATTTCAAGTTGCGAACCGGTTGCTTTTTGTGGAAAATTCTCGAACCCTTCTACTCCTGCTTTAGTCCCGTATTGCCGGGCACAGAGAACGCTGTCCCATGACCCGCCTATATATATAGGGGTATTGGGGGCTTCTCAAAGTACGACTCAGTGCAAGTTGATTGCTCTGCAAAGTTGTCGTTCTCTCTGGTTTTGGTAACCGAGAGAGAGCCCGAGCAAGTGCTTCCCGCAAAGGGAGGTGCAGCAAGGGAAGGACAACTGCAGTTGCAATTGACAGCAGGAGAGTGTGTTGGCGACTAGTACTTCAACAGGAGGGTGCGACTCCTTCCACTTCCTTATGGGACAAGGAGAGTGGAGTTCTAGGTGGTCCGTGTGGACTACTTCAGAGGCGGGAGGTCACAGCCGCTAAGGAGGACAACTGTCATCCGACAGTCCGGTAGGAGGAGGAGTCTTCAGTCCCGGTGCAACCAGGAGCTGCACAGACACCGTCCAAGACCAGAGGTGAAGACCGCGCAAGGCGCGTGGCACTGTCGCCGAGCAAGCCTCGGGACAAGGTATGATTTACAAACCATCTTTCCTATTATATAGATGTTGACGCGATTCCTTTTGTTCCGGGTTTGGGGAGAAAATTTTTGTTTCCGCTGCTTCTCTGCCTCCTCTAGAACCCAACAGGGTAGATGCATCATCTTTCTTAAGTAAAGAGATTACTTTGTTCTATTCATATAGTGATTAATCCTGCTCGTTAATATAAAAGAACCCCTACTCAGTTTTATAATGCTTATCTGTGATAATAATATGGTCAGCAGAGAGTTATATCTCTCGTTGGGACAATTGTCTCACCCCGTGGGATCCACAATTTTTATGTGGATGTGCACGAGGTGGTAGAGACCTTTCTGTAGAGGAGGAACAAAAACTGAGGTAGTAGTAACAACTCAGGTTGAGTAACTGTCTGTTGTGTCTTGTAGGTAAAAGTCCTATGTGTCCTCTTTGTACTCTCAGGTCCTTGGAGTCGGTTCGTAATGGTTTCATGAACAATATGATATTTTGGCTTGTAAGCCTTGAGGTTTTGTGTTGCCCCAGTATGTGTTTTATAAGAGCAACTATTATATGATGTACTCGAGATGAGATGAAACTGTGTATGTATAATGTGAATCATGATATGTATAAGTTTTAGATCTTTCCGTAAGAGTTTTCTGGAAGAGGATCTCCTTGCAAAATGGTTTTAAATTTTAGTGATTTTTGTTAATCCTCTATTTATGATTATTCCTCATAATTAGTAATGATTTGGCAGTCGATTTGATGGAGGTCACTACATTAACCCTTGAGTTGTGATAGGTCATATGGAGTTATTTCTTTATGACTTGTCTTCTTCATGTTTCATATCTGTTTTAATTGACCTAGGTGTGATGTATTCTTTTATCACTAAAGAAATGATTGATAGTTGTTCCTTACATGTTAGTCATAGACAAGATATTCTTCATCTAGAAACTCCTCTAGTTGGTTCCACAGAGCAGCGTGAAGTGTGTCCATCTTGTGTTCTTTCCTTTTCAGGCTGTAGCATTCAATTGGTTCTCCTACCACTTAATCTACATAGATTCAATTTGATCCTTGGGATGGATACTTTGGAAAAGTATCAGGTGGTCTAGACTTTAGTGCTTAGATTGAAATGTTTGTGGTTGGTAATGCTTCTTGGGTCTTCCAAGGTGATAGGAAGATTCTTCCAACCTGTGTAGTTTCATTTATGATAGCGGAGAAGTGGATGAGACAGGGTTGTGATGCATTCTTGGCACATGTGGTGGATACAACGGTAATGAGTCCTAGTATTTAGGAAGTGCCAGTTGTACATGATTTCGAGGATGTGTTTCCCGATGAGTTTCTAGGTGTACCCCCTTGATCGGATCAAAAGGAGGGTCAGACTTTGAATTTATAACCAGAAACCTTCAAGGACCCCCGCAACTTTATTACGATGACAAAGTATATATATCGGGTTGAACACCAAGAAGTGGGGATGTTTAGGACGCTTAAGATCTCGATCTTAGGTCAGATAAGCCAGAATCTGATAGTTGATAAAAGTATGGAACTAGAACAAGACTAGAAAACTAAAACAAAGAAAAGAAAAGAAAATAGAGTCCATAGGATTCTACTAATCAAAGAGAAGGAGTTCATGGCTATGTAACCATAAGTTGGGCAATCTATGCACCTATTCTCAGGCGTAGAAAACCCCCAAACTCCCCAACAAGCAACCTACATCCAAACATAGTACGTACTGTGGTACCTGTTCGCATGGGGTAATCCCACTCGCTTTTGTGCAGCATGACTAAAACCCATCAATGACATGAAACCTCTCTCGAGGATGACAAATCAACACCCTAAAATATTCTAGATACCCTCTTAGGTCTAGAATATTTTGAGATGCTAGGAACATGTGTGATCTGGGTAGAACCTGGTAGTGGGCCCGACCGTACCAGTCTTGGCCTAGATGTGCCTAGGTCTATAGTTCTGCACAGATTACCTTGAACCATCCTCCTTTTAGATTCTGATCCAAACTATCCTCTCTTATATTTTTCTACAACGAATCTCTCCATATAGGTAGAAATAGAAGTTTAAACAAGAAAGAGATCAACCACCCCAAGCTTAAACCTTTGCTTGTCGTCAAGCAAGACTTTGCTCAAAGAACAAAAAGATAACATCCAAATTAAGCATGACGATAAATGCTAAAGTTGAGAAAAATTGTTTAAATCATTAATTCTCTTGACCCATGTAATTTTAGAACAAACCCCCACCAATCAAGAACAATCCTACTAAAGTAAGATCAAAGAGTGTCCATGCAAGATTAAGCAAATTCACTACAATCTGTCAATACACATGAGGGTTTGAATCATAATTTTTAAACATAAAAGAATTGTCACATAGGTGATCATGTGGGTGATGAGCAATGAGACATTATCATGTATTCATGTAGACCAATCGGGAATAATGCTCCTCCCACTTATTTAGGTCCTAAGAAACAACAAAAGCAAAAAGACTCCAATGACTTCTGAGGATCATAATCTGAGTCAGGTTGGTCCATGTAACGAATAATAGTCCCTGCAGTCCGAGCCAGTTGGCCCAAAGCAGTGAGATGAACTCCTCGTACTAAGCTCGAACCAACCCTACTACTGGGATGATCTCATAGGTCTCCTAGGGGTTCCTAGTGACTCTCTAATGAGCTTTAGGGTGGCACTACCAAGCACGACATATCCACGTTCATGAGCGCAGCCATACACCGGTTGGGAACCATCCTCAACTCTCCTAAGAGAGAAAACAATGCTCATATTTTTATTCACACTCGGTCTTTTATTCTTTGCATTCTAATTTATAGGATTGGGTGAGAAATATTTTGATATTTTTGGGATTTTAAGGGCGGTTAAGCCTCTTTTGCAAATTTTTAATTTTTCATCTTTTACACTCAATCTAAGGTGAGAGGGCATGTAGTCCATCAAGGAAAACACTTCAACTTGGTTCTAGCTCAAAACTCATCATTATCCTCTTGATACTTGTATGAAAAGATAGTAATTATGATTCAAGAGGTTCTTAGAATAGAGGCAAGTTTGTGAATAATGCAGCTTGGAGTCTTGATCAAACTCTAGCCAACGGTTCTAAAATTTTGGGTTTGTCATTCATAACATAGATCAAGGAAATAATGTTTTAAGCTATGAAAAAGGTGTAAAACCTTAGATGTATTACCAAACTTAAGGAATGAGTCAATGAGCAAGCCAAGCAAAAGACAAAGGAACTTTTAAGATGAAAAATGTGCATTTAGGCACATGGATAGGGATTTCGTTCCAAGATTCGCATCACATAGCCTTAATTGCAAAGCTACAAATTATGAAACAAAGTCTTACAAAGTTGAAAATTTATGCTAAATGCAAGGAACATAGAAGATGATCATGCATGCATGCAATGGAAGAAATAAAAGGGAACATAGAGGGTGGTACATCCTGCCACCCCAAGCTTAAATTTTTTTTCTCATCCTCGAGTAGATCTTAAGCTCTGGTTGGTGCAGAAGGAAGCTACTATTGGTAGTAATTGTTTATATACTGGTTTAGATCATCAATCCCGCCTGGTGGGTTCTCATAGTCCTGGTACATTCCTTGATGAAAGTGGAATGGCTATCTGAAGTCCTGGGTCAGCTGGTAGAAAGGCTGGAAGGATTGTTGGAATGGCTACTAAAAAGTCAAAGGAGGTGGTAGAGGGAATGTTGTATCGAACCTCTGTCTGAGGTACTGTACATCCTGCTCCATCGCATCGAACCGTCAGTTGGAGTCATCCCTGAAATGAGTCATAAACTCATAAAGGTGGCCCAAGTTGAGATTTGGGGCATATTGCTCCTGCTAAGGAGACTGCTGGTAATCTGGTGAAGGCATCTCTGTGTAGGGACCTCCCTGATATGGGATGTTGTGGAAGGTTGCCCCTATCTGTTGTCCGGCCTCCTGAGTCTCTGGCACTGGTGGTGCTAAAGAAGATGCTCCTATAGTCAAACCCTCCTGACGAACATTGCCCTGAGCGTCCAATAGAGAGACGTCCATGAGTATTGTCTGACATGTGAACTCTGTGTTTGTTGGTAGTAGTACTCTGTGCCTTCCATGACAAAAGATATAAAGATATCCTTTGCTGCTCTATTTGATCACCCCTAAGTGAATTAAGTGATCCAAGTCCAACTTGGACCACTCAGCCTTTTACTACATAAGTGTCAAATGTCCATCTCCAATCCCAAGATGGCGCACTATGAAAGTGATAATACCTTCCATTGGCATGAATTGGACATGCTTCTTAGAAAAATTATGAAAGTGGTGGATGATGAAGTTCCCCACATTCACCTTTCTTCCTATTGCTGCACACCACAAAATGTATCGGTCTGCTGAACTGAGTGCCATTGACTATCCTGCTTCTCCAAGACAAAATTCACGATCATTCGGTGCGGATAATGAAGTGCCAAGTTGTGGATGTGCAAAGCTTTGGCAGTTATAGAAACATATTTATCTTCCCCCGTAAGCATCTTCCATGCCTAAGCAGAATTAAAATCATTGTCCCCTATCTCCAGTCGGCCCCTGGACATCTCGGCGTAGTCCTCAGCAGAGCATGATAACCAGTTATTGAGATGATCCTCAGTGACTTAGCAGATCTGGTTCAACAGGCAAAAATGCATGATAATGTTCTGGTGGTCCTTTGGGGTCTCGAGCGTAGCATAGAAATTGTAGGTAAGTCTTTGATAAGAATCACATTGCATGTAAACAAGGATGTCTAGGCCAACTGCTGCAAGATATCTGTTGACTTGTGCTTGTATCCCCATCTTGATGAGTGTGGTATGGTCGGCATATCATGAGCCTACCAGTCTGTGCTTGTCTTTAATTAAGGCATCAAACTGGTGCTTTTGCTTCATATTTTTTAACAGGGGAGAAGGGAGGGAGCTTTGGTTAACATCTTCAAGAGTAGGGTGGCGTCTGCTCCCCTGAATTGAATCATGCGATGAAGTTGACCGGCATAAAGACATCGATCGTTCTACTGACTCTCAACGTTGATCCCCTACATATGAAGCTTTGTATGCCGCTACTACATACGGGCCCTCCTGATGGCCTGTCAAAGTATAGAGCTCAGTGTTGCGATGTGCTCTCGACCATCTCTCTCTTGGGACTTCCTCGAATGAATCACCATAGTAGGTGTCCATCTGAGTGACAAACACACGGTGGTAGTCAGAATTGGTCTCGTGCGACTCGAACCCTGCTGAAGCAGAATGCATGGTCTCATCTCTGTACATCGGGTTCATGGTTCACGTATCTTGGGGTGGATATTATCTCTCGTGCTCTACCAATGACGAGGATCTTCTTTCCCCTTTCTTTTGTGGCATTGTCTTCTTTAGCTTCTTGAAGCTATTTCTCATTGCGTCCATGGTGCTGATTTTTTGCTGGTGATTTTTGGTCAGATCTGGTCAGGCACAACCGTTCTGAGGTGGGCATAGTCAGGCAGGGTGAACTCGATGTTGCCACGGGGTCTACTGTCAACTCTCAGCACAGTCAGGACTGACCTAGCATTGTCGTATCAATGAGAAGTTACTACGATTGATAGAGGCAACGAACATGTGTATGTGGAGGGTGAAGATATCAGTTGCGTGGGGTGATTGTGATGACTTCAACGATGTCTACTGCTGTGGGGGTCAGTCTGCAGAGACGACGATTTGGTGGGGTTGTTCTTCCGCCGACTCTACACACAGTTGTGCCGAGCTTTGGCACAGTCGTGCAGGTGAGGTGGAGAAAGCATCATTAGCGGTGGTCAAGTAGGATACGACAGCGTGGAAGAGGATGGTGGCACTCGAGGTAGCGTCAGAACAACTGCTATGTGGTCATTGTGGATGGAAGGTGGAGGAAAAGTATGATGGAAGGAGCATCATTGGTAGCAGCAACTGATGCTACAGCTGCGGCGGCTTCTACTATTGTAGTTGTTGTGGTTGCGGCAGTTGCTTTCGGCCTACTAGCAGGTGGGGGAAATAAGGGAAAGATAGGAAATGGGCGGGGGTGGTGTAAGGGCTTTGCTGGAGAGGAGAGAACTTGGGAAGTGAGTGTGGGAAAGATTGGCTCGACCCAGGGATATTTATAGGATGGGCGCGCACATTCACCCTTATCCTGACCATGCCATGCTGGGCATGGTCATGCCAAGGTGGTGGGAAAGGTGGTCTAATGGAAAAAATTGAGGTCAAAGGTGTGAAAATCCGGTCAAAAAGGAAAAAAAGTCGGAGACAAACTGACACTTCAATCAGTCAAGCCGACAATATTGTCAATTTGACTGATTTTTAACTATTTGACCAAGAACTACATGCGAAAAGTGATTTCTCATGTAACACGACAGCTGACATGGTTGTCCGCAGCTAGGCACGGTCGTGTCGAGATGGAAAATTAAACAAAATGTCTACTTTTTGACTGTTTCTTAATAAACGAGGAATTTAGACAAAAACATGAGAGCGGCCCGACTGTGTTGGCCTGGCACGACCATGCCGATGCTGGCCCAGGAGGGCTCAGGTCTCAGAGAATCCAGATTTAAGCGGATAAAATGAGGGTGAAATGTGTTGAAAACAACTTCAGAATCAAACACCGGAGGAGAACAACAAGATATACTAAATAATTTCTTACAAAAAGATAGGCCAAAAATAGCTGTTAGGGTGAAAGGGAGGAAATTCATGAAATAAGAGTAAAAGAAATCTAGATGATGCAAAGGGAACTAAATTTAAACAGTTATATGAAAGATAAAACTTGAATTGATTTTATTGTGTAAAAATTTAAAATTTAAAATTAAAGAAAAATTGTGTAGGTAATAAGGGGTGGTTGCCCTACAACTCCTACACTTGGATCCCAAATCTGTAGTTTTGGGCTCCATGTTAAATGTGTCTCACCGACGGGCTCTGCCACTTAATAGGAGTAGAATAGGCAAAGATGCAAGCCCTTCTAATTCTGAAGAAGAGGAATAAAATCTAAAGACTCATGAAGTCATCTCTCTGCTGGGATTTACTTAAACTGCACGGAAATGAGTTGTTTGGTAGAGCATCCTCAAGGTACCCCTTAAGATATGAATAAGAATGGGAAGGCCCTAGGATGTTGATGTAGGATGATATGGAGGGAAGAGACTGAAAATTTTCTAGAGGACTCCTCTCTTCTCTCTCCACCTCTGATGTTGAGGTTGGATGCTCAGATAAATTTTAATATGCAGTCTGAGTCATCCAATCATCTTCTAAACAAGAAGTACCTCCCGTTGAATCTGTTTGCAGTTCTACAACCCTAAGCTTGTCACCTTCTATGGGGTTTGGGGTATCTTCATGCTCAACAGCCATGTTGTAGTGGATTGTCCATCATGCTTTGTCAATGTCTACCAAGCCTTGTAAGGGAATGGTAGCACATATCTTCTTGTGTTTCTCTAGCTCTTTGTCGTCAGTATACTCACTGATCCAATTTGAGCAGTTGTTGTCATCATCCTCATCAAACAAATTGTTCCAAACTGTGATTGGCATACTTCTCAAAGCGAAGTACAAGTCTCAATATGAGAGGTATTAGTCTGGTCTGAATCAATGTCTGATTTAAGTTTCTCAAATTGATCCTCAAGTTGTGAGGTCTCTTGGATGCTCTGAGGAGTATAAAGGTCATCATCATCATCATCATCATAAAACCATTCATGCACAGGGTTGTAGATTCCATTGGTTGATCAACTGAAGCATCTGGATAAAATGAAGGGTTCCCCTGGATGGGTGAGTCTTCACCAAAAAATCTTGGTGAATCCAGCTGACAGCCTGAATAGGATGTTGAGGTATGTTCTATATCAGGCCCAATGATATGGTATTGATGACTGATGTCTTCATGATTGTGCTCTGGCACTTGTAATCGTGTGGCAACTAAATAAATGAGCTCTTGAAGTCTCCTTTCCTATTCAACATCCTTATCATGAAGCTGTTAGACTTGAGTAGATATGCTTTCAAGGTTCGTCAATTCCGCCATTCAATTTTGTTGGAAAGTTGTTGTATCAGACTGATGCACTTGGATGTATCCTTTTTCAATATCTTGAAGTATACTTCTACTACGGTCTGCGATCTCAGTGGATACTTTGAGCTGATGATCCTGCTTTTCTAGTATCTACTGGAGTGGATCGACATTTTCTTGTAGATGAGGAGCTGAGGAGGAGACTAGTGCATTGATACTTTCTCCAGCTAGCTCCACTACTCTGATCAATTCTTTATCCCATGATAACATGGAAGTCAAGGGCTGATCAACCATCTCCTTTGTTGGAATTTCAACATATGATGACGGTGGAGGCGAGTATAGCTCGACTAGTTGTAGAGCACGACCTTCAATTATTTTCCAACAGTCGGAACTTTGGAAAAACTCCGGAGGATAGGTGGACAAGATAACTTTTCTTGCGTAGGCAAGATCCATGGCTGAAAAAGTATAAGAAAATGGAAATCTATTCAGTATATATGAACAAGTATGTGTAAAACAAAAAGAAAACTATGCATATGTATATACATGCTTAAGGATGATAGAACAAAATTTTTTAGGCATGTAAACGTGGAAACCACATCCCCGACAACAATGCAAAAATTTGATCGGCTCCAAAGGAGGGTCAGACTTCAAATTTATAACCCAAAACCTTCAAGGATCCCCGAAACTGTATTATGGGGTCAAACATAGGGACGCAGGGACATTTAGGACACTTAAGATCTCATTCTTAGGTTAGATAAGCCAATCTGATAGTTGATAAAAGTATGGAACTAGAACGAGTCTAGAAAAATGTCACAAAATAAAATAAAACAAAGAAAACAAAAAATAGAGTCTGTAGGATTCTACTAATCAAAGAGAAGGAGTTCTTGGCTATGTAACCACAAGTTGGGCAATCTATGCACCCGTTCTCGGGCATAGACAACCCTCAAACACCCCAGCAAGCACCCTACATCCAAAAATAGTACAAACTGTGATACCTATTCTTGTGGGGTCATCCCACTCACTTTTGCACAGTGTGACTAAAACCCATCAATGACATAAAACCTCTCTTGAGGATGACAAATCAACACCCTAAAATATTCTAGATACCCTCTCAGGTCTAGAATATTCTGAGATGTTAGGAACATGTGTGATCTGGGCAAAACCTGGTAGTGGGCCCGAATGTCCCAGGCTTGGCCCAGCCATGCCTAGGTTGATAGTTCTGCATATATCACCTTGAACCGTCCTCCTTTTAGATTTCGATCCAAACTATCCTCACTTATCTACTTCTACAATGAATCTCTCAATATAGGTAGAAATAGAAGTTCAAGAAAGAAAGAGATCAACCAAACTAACAATCATAACCTGAAAGAGAAGATAGAATAGAAACGTACAAGATCTAGAATAAAACTACTTTCTTAAGGTAAAAGTACATAAACATGCCCAAAATGGGCTACATATCTAAGAAGGAGCTCAACTAGCCATGGACAAGCATAGTTGGCACCTAACAAAGATGGAAGAACATCATTTGTATAGAAACAAAGGAGAGAAATTGAAGAAAGGAGAAGAAGAGATCTATCCCATAGAGGAGAGGTGGATCTCACTCCTTAGCCTCTGTATAGGTCATATCTCATCTTTGGGTTGTCCTCCTTGGTCTTATGGACTCCTTGGCCTCCTTTTTCTTTGATTCTGCCCCAAACAACAACTTGGTGGGTGTATGGAGGTGGAAGATGGCTGGGAATGGTAGGATATGAGTGAATGGTGGTAGAAAATAATGGTGGATGGAAACAAACTGGAGAGATGGATGTAGGATGAGCACTTCATCCTTTTCAGACATCTGAACTCTCCCACCTGTCTCTGGGAACCAAGAATGTGTGGAGCCACAATGTGGAACCTCCAAAAATTCAGAACCCCTCTCCAGGTCATGAGGGGTGGGTATTTATAGGTGAAGGTGGAAGACAATCACATCACCTACCTCAGTCGCAGCCCTAGTCTTGGCCCGACCATGTCAGGATGGGAATGGTCATGTCGAGATTCATGATTGATGCAAACACCGTGATAGAGGCAAATTCCTGAGGTTGAGACAGATGCCTTAACCGAGACCATTCATGTCGTGGTAGCGGTCGTGCCACAGTCCAGAAAGGTCATGTCACGGTCGAGGTCTTGTGTAGATGCCGCGATCGAGACTGATGTGCTATGGTCACGATCGTGGCCTTGGCCTTGGCCCAACTGTGCTGAGGTTGGCCCAATCGTGCTGAGTGTTAGTCGACACAACATCTTGGTTACGGTCGTGGCGTTATATTCTTGAGTTCAGTTGCAACATCCTTTTTGGTCATGGTCGTGGTATCATGGACCAAACCCGCCCCCTGGGGGGGGGGGGCTATTACTGGTGATCGATGGGCCAGCTTCGATGAACCTTCTGACTGGCGAGGATGCATTTTGATAAAGGACTGGCCATTGAAAATAGGATCCAAGATATCAAAATTTTCTTGGGCCCGCTAGTCAGTTAGTGGGACCACCATCTCCTAAGATGGTGCACATATTTTGGTGCTTAGTCTATTGCAGTCATGATGGATCGAAGTCTAGCAGCTGCAAAAATTATGGGTTGGAGTGAAATCTTGGAGAATAGATGTCTTTTTAGGTTTGATGCCTACAAGTCCCAAAATTAGCTAGTTGAGAAACTTTATCTATAAAAGATATAAATTACTAAAAGATAAGAATCTAGGGTTATTTTGGGCATATTAAGGCTATAATGAAACAAAACCATAAATAAATGCTTGCATAAATGCCTGACTTTGGGTGTTATCACCCCTCCCAGGGAGATTGATTTTGATATCAATCTAGTTTGTGGTACCCAACATATAGCATAGACATCGTATAGGATGGAACCACCTGAGATGCAAGAATTAAAGAAATAGTTGCCAGAACTACTTGAGAAAGGTTTCATTAGACCGATCGTATCTCCATGGGGTGCTCCAATTCTATTTATGAAGTAGAAGGATGGATCAATGAGCTTGTGTATTGATTATTGACAGTTGAATAAGATGATGATTAAGAACAAGTATCCATTTCCATGTATAGATGATTTGTTTGATCAGTTATGGGGTGCCACAGTCTTCTATGAGATAGAAATGAGGTCAGGTTATCGTCAGTTACGATTGAAAGAAGATGACATACAAAGTCAGCCTTTAGGACAAGGTATGGTCATTATGAGTTCATGGTTATGTAATTTGGGATAACCAATGCACTAGAAATATTGATGGACCTGATGAATAGGGTGTTTAGGACCAATGTAGTTGTATTTATAGATGATATCCTTATCTACTCTAGAGGTAGTGAACAACATGAGCAACATCTACGTCAGGCTTTGACTTTGTTAATGCATCACCATTTTTATGAAAAGTTCAGTAAGTGTGAGTTGTGGTTAAGGAAGTGGCTTTCTTAGGGCATGTAATATCATCTAAAGGAGTCTGTGTAGACCCAAAGAAAGTGGGGTAGTGCGAGAGTGGGATCACTTGAAGACAACTTTCTAGGTTTGGCAGGATATTACAGGAGGTTCATTAAGAACTTTAGTGCAATAGCATTACCCCTAATAAAGTTAACAAGAAAGGATATTCCATTTGTTTGGGATGACATATGTCAATGATCTTTTATGATCTTGAAGGAGAGATTGACCAGTGCACCAATGTCACTACCACAATAAGGAAAGGGTTATATTGTTTTCTATGATGCATCTTAGAATGGTCTAGGTTGTGTACTGATGCAAGATAAGAGCGTGATTTCTTTTGCTTCACAACAACTTAAGAAACACAAGGAGAACTACCCAACGCATGATCTAGTGTTAGATGTTGTGGTCCATGCTTTGAAGATATGGAGACACTACTTGTATGGTGAGAAGTGTCTGATTTCCACCAATCACAAGAACTTGCAATATATCTTTTTGAAGCAAGATTTGAACATCTGACAATGATGCTAGATGGAGTTAATCAAGGACTATGATTGTACCATAGATTACCATCCAAGAAAGGAAAATGTGGTGGCAGATGCTTTGAGTAGGAAGTCTTCCTCATCATCATCTACTGAAAGGCATAGTTGAGTGCCTTAATATGTCACAAGAGAGATGTGTTAGTCTCCTTGTGATGGATGAATGTTTAGTTAGAGGTGTATATGCTAGAAGGTCTATTGTCACAGCTACAAGTAAAGCTGACGTTTAGTTAATAGATCTGATATGTGCAACAGTATGATACTGTGGCAATTCGGGCAGAGTTGGGCAGTGAGAAGCGTGATGGCTTCCATGATCTGAGGATGGGATAGTGTGTTATTGATGTAGCCTAATTTTAGGGCTCCATCTTGTGCCATTTTGTACTTAAATCACATTTAGACATGTTAGATTACAAGCTAATTACTCCAATATGCTTATCATTACCAAATGCACTTATGGACATTCTTTGCATTCATTTCAGGTACTTGGACCATGATTAGGATGAATGAGAGAGAAGGAAGGAGTCCTAGAGTTCCTCTACCCATGGAGGGGTCCAAAGTAGGCCCCAAAGCTCCCTCAAACTACCTTCAATGGCCAAGGATTGACATCAAGCATAGAAGTCCTTTGATAATGATGTTTGAAGTCATTTTTACCTATGAAGACCCCAAAACGGCCGTGGTGTCACAGAACGACAATGCGGGATGATGCAAAAGTTACAGGTTGATGGCCAAATTCACAAGCTACAATAACACGACCACCATGGCCGTGCTACCCAGCACGAACGTTCTATGAAGTCCCCAATACGGCCGTGCTAGCTGAAGAATGGAACGGGTGTGCACTTGGGAATGACCTCCTCATGAACTCCACCACCACGGCCGTACTACCCAGCATTGCTGTTCTAGCTAGCCCCCACCACAGTCGTGCTGCCAAGCACGGTTGTGCTACTAGCCTTCACTTTGCCCCCATCAAACCTATGATTTTACACTTCATTAGAACAGTCATTCCCCTCTACCACAGCCGTTCTCACCTCCACCCACCACGGACGTGCTACCCAGCACGGCCGTACTGCCACCCAAAATCTACCACTTTCTGCACTGATTTTCCCACAATACCCCTACTTACCCTAGTGCTTTCACCACCACCTATATATACATGGGTGGTGGCCACAACACTAAGTTAGCTTCTCCTAGCCACCATTACTCCTCTCCACCCACTCCTTGAGCATTTAGTGCATTCCCCTTGCATTTATGCTCTCCACCCACCACTTCCATCTCCATTTCACCTTGGAAACCTAGTTTTCTAGGTTTTCCTCCATAATCCCCCATATCTTCATGCCCATCTGCAACTTTGGAGGAGAGAGGATGTCCCAAGAAGCTAGGAGGTGAAGAATAAGGCTTCTTCCACGAGCTCCATGGGATTTCTTCCCCTTCTTCCCCATTCTCTTGCCATTTCATTGATTATGTGTAGCTAAGACCGTAGAGGTGGGCTATTTGGGGATAAAATGTGACTTTGATACCATGTTGGGGGAATTTTGGCTTGTAATGAACTTATTTCTATCTATGATGATTGCTCCATGCTTTTGTCTCTTATCCCATTGTCGTGCGTGTGATTTATACTTTTTTCTATGAATTGCTTGTTTGATAGTGCTTGATGATACCATGTCTCTAGGAGAATTGGGATGCATGTGGCAATCTTAGGTATGACTCCTAGGTCCCAATAGGGGATCCCTAGCTAGTTCCCTTTGTTCCTACATGCTTACCTACTTTCCTAGTACTTGGTATGAGACCTAAGTTACTAGTATAAGTGGGATTAATGTGATTGCCTAGGGTTTTCTAGAGGCTATAATGGCTAGTAGCATGAGGTCATATATCCTCATCTCTACTCCCATATACACCCTTGGCCCTCAATTGATCAATACCACTTATTCTAGAAACTTGGATTTGGTTATTCCTATTAGAATTACACCTAAACATAGTCTTCCACTAGTAGTATAGGGTACATTCTAAAAGCATTTTCCTTATTGTTTGGCTTGGTAATCTAGATGAAAGATGAGAACGATGCTTGTCCAATAACCCTCCCCTAACTAATATTAAAGTTACATCCCCAAACGGCCCACCTACCTTAATCATCTTGTTCAAAACTCAACTTGCTCTACTTACTTGGCTATGCTAGTATAGTTTAGTTGTTCCTGCTTAACCTAGTCAATTGCTTAGTTTTGATAGTTAGGGTTAATTTAGATATTTTCTTATTGTAGTGGTTAACTTACTTTCTAAATTGCTTCTTGCTCTTCTAGTGTGGTGTAACTACCTTTGCTCTTTCTTAGTTAGTTGGTTAACCTAGATTGTTAAACTTACTTGTTTAAGTAACTTAGGTTCAATTCTACCTTTCTTGCTCATTCACTTAGATTAATCACAAAACAAACCCCCCTTTTAAACCCTTCAACCCTAGACTCCACATTAGGAACATAGCCAATGCTAACATAGCTCTAGTTCCCCATCTTTCCATGAGGATCGACCCCTTCACTTGCCCTTCAGCTATGCTACAATAGTACCCTATGCGCTTGCGGGTGACCTATTTGGTATTGTGATTCACTTAGTTAGGTTTAATATAAATTTCAAAATTCTTGCACTTGTGTCCTCCCTTAGGGTTGCATCTAGCCACCTCTAGTTGGCTAGTGTGTATCCTTGGTGGGAATCACAGTAAGCTTTCTGGCATCTTTGCTGGGGATAGAGGCGCTTAGCCTAGCAAGTTAGTGTAGATTAGCCTTTCCTTTTTCCCTCATCATTGCTATTCTTTATTATTTCTTCACTTTTGCATATTTCCATTCTAACTTGGTTTCTTGTTGCATGTTTGTGTATTGTGCAGGTGACAACTATGCATGTGCCACACACATTCCACTTGTACTGACTTGGTGTTGTACGAACTCGGGATAGGTAGAAGGAGATGCCAAAGTCGACGCAACCAACATCGAGAGGCCGAGATGGCAGACAACAACCCTCATGCAAATGCTCAACCACCTCCATCGCAGACTAACCTTCTACTCCATGAGTATTTCACCCAGGAGAACTACAATTCACCCATTTCCACCCTAGTTGACCAAATGTCGGGTCGACAGTTCTCCATTCCACCCACACTCCTTGGACTCCTCCCCACTTACTATGGGATGGAGAATGAGAATCCCTACCATCACATCGATGCATTCCTTGAGACGTTCTCCACTTTCCGTACCCCCGCCGCTATCGATGACTCCATCCGGAGAACCCTCTTCCCATTCTCCCTAAAAGAAAAAGCAAAAGAGTGGTACGTTTCAAAGCCAAAGTTGGAAACTTAGAATGAAGTCAAGAATGGATTCCTCAAAAAGTTCTTCACAATTGCTAAGTTGTAACATCCCTGACCTGGGTTATGCTTAAACCTAGATGTTTTGCGTAATAAAGTTGATTATATTCTTTCTATTATCTCTTGAAAAGTAATTAAGGCTCAAGAGGAACTTATATTTCAATTTTAGTCCTTTTTGAATAATGTTGAAATAATGTTTTACTTGTTTTGGGATAAAGTGCAAATTACCCAAGTTAAGGGGTTAAATTGCAAATGTTACATGGTGAAATGTTCCTATAGTATTGAAGCATCATAGGAATGAGAATTATGCAGATGTATGGCTTGTAGGGGCCTGAATAACAAGAAAGAGCATGTTGAACAATGTTTGTGCATTAAAACCTAGTTTTGGTGTAATGTGCAATTTACCCAAAATCTAGGGTTAAATATGCAAAATACCACTTCAAGAGGGTCCCTCATGATTCTTTGCATCATTTAGAGAAAATAATTGAGAGGGGTGCCTCATTTGAATCATTTTCGAAGAAAGAGAATCTTGATATTAAAATAATCAAGATTTAAGCATAATTGGAACTTTACTTCAAATTAATGCAAAAATAAATATGTTAATCGAAGTGCCCTTAAAAAAAATGGTAATGGTTGAAATTATATCAAGGTTGGACGAGCATGTGCCTTGCAATGGCACGAAAATGTCTAAGTGAGTGGAGAACCCACTCACATTAGTTAAATCAAAAGTAATATCCACTAAAAATGGGATATTAGTATTATATGATTTAAGGTGCTTAATTTGCTTATCCTTAATTCATGGATAATGAAGAGGAATTAGAAGGAGGGGCAGATGGATTTTCATGCAAGGAATTGATGGGGGAGAGGTGGCACCAATTTTGGAATTAAAAGTATTTTATAAAATATCTTCTCTCTCATTGAATTTCTTATAAAAACACCTTTTACAACTCAATTGAGAGGCTTTTTCAAAACCACTTCCACTCTTTGCTTGAAAAACGACCAAGGGATCTTTGTAGGATCATGAGGACGACCCCAAACCTGTTGGTAAGCTCCATGACCTCTATTCACCTTGATTCCATGGTGGAAATAAAAAATCAATGCATGATTTCTTCTTATCTCGATTCCATCTTCATTTCTAGCCATTCCTTTTCACTCAAAGCTTAAGGACGAGCTTGGGATAGTGGAAGGTGTTGCTTTCACCATTAAAGACATGGAGGTTGAAGCTTTGAAGCTCAATTGAAGGTGGGTTATATAACTTGAACCCTTGAATGTTATTATTGATTTCATACCTCTATCAATTGTTGATCCTTTCCTCATTCTCGGAATTTTATTTGATTGATTGATGCAATCACCATAAAAATCACAGCAAGCTTCATGCGTTTATAGATTTATGATGATGACATCATCATAAACACACACCTCCATAAGTATCTATTGCAAACGGTTTCAAAATTTTGAGTCCAATCGGTTTCAATAAAGTTAGCTAAACGGTTTCATCAAACTGTTTGAAACCAAACGGTTTCAAAACCGTTTGGAATAGTTGACCACAGTTGACCATTTGGAGTTCATATGCTGATGTTGATGGTTGATGACCCATTAAATCCAATTGATTGGTTTCAAAGGGTTCATAAGTTAAAGGTCCATCAAGTATCAAACCCTAATCGGGTTGAGTGCTGAAATTCTCAATCGATTGATTTAATTATTGGGTTGACTAACCCAAACAGTCTCAAGACCTTTTGGAGGTCACCCAAATGGTCTCAAGACCGTTTGGAGGTCAACCAAGACCATTTGGAAGTCTATTTTGAAGTATGATTAGATGGTTGAAGATCCAATAATATCAAATTGAAATACAATAAATAGCTCAATTGATGATCGATTCTATGATGCAAACTCTAATTGAATTTTACAAATTTCAATGATGGGACTAGTCAAACGGTATCAAGACCATTTGGAGGTTAACCAAACGACCTCAAGACCATTTGCGGTCAGGTCATGACATGGCTAAGTGGTGATTCAATGATTTCAATAGAATTAGTCCTACAATGTCAACAATTGAAGGTATCTCAATTTCAAACCCTCATTCCATTAGGTTAAAACCCTAATTGATGGTTTCTTAAATTTAAAACCCTAATTGATGGTTCAATTGAAGGGTGATTTAAAGGTTCAATTAAGGTAAATTCAATGTTTCAAGTGATAGGTGGATTCAACAAGTAAAATCCTGAAATCAATTTAGTTGATGGATATCTTTTGGTCCATTCAGTTTTGAGAGGGTTTCGACCAAACGGCCTTAAGACTGTTTGAGTCCAAATGGTCTCAAGACCATTTGGGACCAAACGGTCTCAAACCGTTTGGAGACCCAAGATCATTCGGTTTCAAAATGTTTTGTCTAAATGGTTTTATATGTCCAATCAGTTTCAACTTGATTTGGCTAAACAGTTTCAAGCATCAACCTTGCTAATTAAACGATTTCAAACCATTTGAACTTAATTGGTCAAGACCGTTTGAGGTCTAAGTGACCAAGACCATTTGAGGTCTAAGTGACCAAGACTGTTTGAGGTCTAAGTGACCAAAACCGTTTGAGATCTAAGTGACCAAGACCGTTTGGGATCTAAGTAATCAAGACCATTTGAGATTCAGCTGGTCAAACCATTTGGACACCTAATGAGAATAAAGGTCAATTAACTACTTGATTATTAATGATGTAAATCAAAGGTGATTACAATGGTTATACATTTGAGTTACTAGGGTAATTAGTACCTTTTGAGTGGTTAACCTTTGATGCTTACAAAAGCAATGACTTAATATGCTGTGACAACCCTTCATTCAAGTTGATTGGACCTAATCCTATTAAGATTGAAATAATTGACATCCTAGAGAGAATGAAAGAGATAGGAATTCCTACATGAATGGAAATCATGTATTGGTTAAACCTCAACACTTTCAACATGAATAGAGTATGTAATTAGGGTATGATCCTTAATAAAGAGATCATGAAACCCTAATTGAGAAGGTTGATGAGCCCTGACCCTAATTTAGGACAATGCTTTGGGAAACCCTAATCTAGGAGAATGATGTGATCCTAATATAGGATGATGACATGAGAAACCCTAATTCAGGGTATTTTATTGTAAACTCTAATTGGGATGAATAGTAAACCCTAATGCAGGGTAATGCTATGTGAAACCCTAACATAGGGTGATGCTATGTGAAACCCTAATACAGGGTGATGCTATGTGAAACCCTAATGCAGGGTAATTCTATGTGAAACCCTAACACAAGGTAATTCTATGTGAAACCATAATATAGAGTGATGCTATGTGAAGTCCTAACACAGAGTGATCCTATGTGAAGCTCAAATACAGAGTGATGAGTTATGAATGTAATAAGAAAACCCTTGTATTGCATGGTACTGATATATAATGGATATAATTGTTATCATGAGTACTAATCATGTAGGTATGTTGAGATGATGATCATATCTAGGTATGGGCTATGATGCTCTGTATATTGAAAATGTTTTATAGGCCTTATAATCCTTCATATGCTTTGTTGCTTAGTGAGAGGTAACCTGAAATTAATGAGCCATGTGTGCCATATGATGTTTTAATTATTGAAATTGTTTATGGGCTTCATAAGCCACAATATGCCTTGTTGCCTATTAAGGGGTAACAAGAGGTGATATGAGCTATGTGAACTATGTGGAATCCTTGTGTGGCAAGATTCATAATTTCTTTGGTCAGATGACTTAAAGATATTAGTTACCTAATAAGTGGTAACATGTATTCCATGATGAATTGAGGGTTTGAATACCCATATTCTATAATCAAGATGATGAACTTGTTAAGAAATAGAAATGTACCTGATGAGATGAGGGATTAAGATCCCAAAACTTTATTAAAAGAGTATGGTTACATGCCATGACTCTGTAATACAATACCAGGTATTAGCTATGTGATCCAAGCCTGAAGAGAGTATATGTTACGACTATAACTCTATAGAAAAGATGTCAATATACCCTGATAAGCTAATTGTAGTTTGATATATGAGGTCTCTGCCATATAATCTCAGATTGACCGAGAAGGTTGATGTTACTCTGCTTAGTATATCCTAGAAGGATAAAGGTTATACATGTGCCTTAATTCCTCATTAAATAAGCATCATGTTGACTTATCCAGTTATAGATGAAATGCTCGGAATAAGAATACTGCTCTAATCTATTTAGACATTGATCTATCTACTGTTGAGTATATAATTCTTCTACACAATTTTATTCAAATAAACTGCAATAATAATGTTTTGGCGAAGAGTTATATCTCTCGCTGGGGCAATTTACAATTGTCTCACCCCCATGGGATCCACATTTTTAGGTGAACGCGGACAAGGAGGTAAGAACCCTTTAGTAGGTGAAGGACAACAACATCAGCAGTAGAAGAGAACGACAATGATTTCTCAGGTAGAAACACTGGCTGTCATATTTTGTATATGTGTATAGAAAGTCCTATGTGTCGTCTCCGTACTCTCAGGTCCTCGGAGTCAGTAGTTGATTTTAATGAATCAATCTGAGATTTTGGCTTGATGCCTCAATGTTTTTATGCTGACTGAATACAGTTTAATAGATCAATTGATGTTGTAATCTTTGAGATGAGATAATCCAAGACATGTACCTTTAAACCAGAATGTAAATGTGTTACTTTGGTTCTATGTGAAAGAGTCTTCCTTTGTTGGATCTCTTGGTAAAAAGGTTTTCATTTTTAGTGATTTTCCATAATCCGCTTCTAATGAACGCTTCCGCTTAAGTAGATCTTATTTTTGTGATCGGTGTGTCACAGTTTAGTGGTATTAGAGCTCTAGGTTCATTGAGTCTACAGAGACATAGGACTAAGATGTTGAGTCTGTTCTAGTGTCTTCCAGTTTATCTGATAGTGACTTCTGCTCATATAGTAGGAGAAGAAAAACTTGAAGATCTTTGGAACACACGAAGAACACGTTGCTGATAGAAGTGTTGCTACACCCGGAGGAGGTGCAAGAGACCATATTAGGGAAGGACCTATACCTGAACAACCTCAGATGAACCCAACCATAATAGAGAACCCAACTTTCCATGCATTGTTTGGGCAGTTCATGGCAACCATGACACACATGGCAGACAGGATGTCACCACATGTACCTAGGGCACCATCCCATAATGAGGGATATGGAGCCGGCAAGACTTTTGAGAGACTTCACCGGGTTGGAGCGATAGATTATGCTGGTACAACTGATCCAGCAGATGCTGATTTGTGGCTGACAGAGCTGGAGAAGGCTTTCAGGATCCTTGATATTCCTAAAGTCGAGATGGTAAGACATGCTGTGTACCTCCTAAAAGGGAGTGTTGGTCACTGGTGGATTATAGAAGAAGATAAGAGGCTAGGTGAAGAAATTGGATGGGAGGTATTCCGACGAGAATTTGTCATTAGATACTTCCCTAAGACGTATCTAGGCGAGAAGATATCTCAATTTGAGAGGATCAGACAAGGAAAGATGAAATTTAGTGAGTATGAAGCTAAGTTCATGGAGTTGTTGCAGTTTTGTCCGCATATGGCAGTTAATGATGAGGAAAGAATTCAACATTTTGAGAAGGGGTTGAACACTGAACTGACCACTCCTGTGTCTGCTTTAGAGAATAGGGAGAGGTTTGCCACTTTTGTGGAGTCGGTAAGGAGGATAGAAAGATCTGAAATCGAGAAACGACAGATCAGTGATAAGAATGCATACACTCAGTTTCAAGGACAATGATCTAAAAGTTTTAAGAAGCCAAGATTTTCTGCATCGGCAGCACCGTCGAGATTCAATACCCAGACGCAATGGACATCAAGTAGGGGTAAGGACTGTAGTATTGCTACAAGTAGAGCCCCCAACATAGCATCAACATCGGTGACTGGATCTCACAGACCCTATTTTGCGACCAGGGTCCGTTACCAATGTAGACAACCGGGACATCTAGCAAAGGATTGTCTAGACGGGAATTCAATGGTGACTCTTCCTCCAAGGCAGAGTCAGAAAGGCTCACAAAGGAGGTAGTTTTCTAGTAACAATAGAGGATGTGGACAAGCATCCCAAGCTGGTTCATCAACACCTAACAATCAAGCACAGGGTCAACAACCAGCAACTGTGAGGTTCTATGCAATGAATCAATCTGATGCAATAGTCAACGCTCGGGTCGTGACAGGTCAGATGAAATAGATTCACTCTGATATTTTCATTTCATGATTCTATGTGTTAAAATAAGAAAGTAGTTGTTTTTGAACTTCCTCTGACTAGTCCTATAAGGACATAAGGAAGATGAGAATTTACATTTTACTCAGTATTCCTTAGAATGCTTTATAATCTCTCTTATCTGTGTGATAAAAGATGAGATATAGAAGTGATGCCTGAAGAAAATCTAGGAATGAAAAATTTTGTGTGTATAATGATATGAAAAGTGAGGAACATGATAGTAAATAAAGTGCATACTACCTAATCTCAATACTTGTATACCCTGGCCAGGTATATTATTATTGGAGATAGGGAAGTATGGAACTCTTAGATTATTATCTTTCTGATTACTCTGATCAAGTAGTCATTCTGAAACAATCTAGTGAGTATAATGAAATTACATAGGGATTGCTAAGTGAACTTTCCCAATTACATAGGAATTACTGAGTGAACTTTCCCAATTACATAGGAATTGTTGAGTGAACTTTCCCAATTACATAGGAATTGTTGAGTGAACTTTCCGAATTACATAGGGATTGCTAAGTGAACTTTCCCAATTACATAGGAATTGTTGAGTGAACTTTCCCAATTACATAGGAATTGCTGAGTGAACTTTCCCAATTACATAGGAATTGCTGAGTGAACTTTCCCAATTACATAGGGATTGCTAAGTGAACTTTCCCAATTACATAGGGATTGCTAAGTGAACTTTCCCAATTACATAGGGATTGCTAAGTGAACTTTCCCAATTACATAGGGATTGCTGAGTGAACTTTCCCAATTACATAGGAATTACTGAGTGAACTTTCCCAATTACATAGGGATTGCTAAGTGAACTTTCCCAACTAATTAGGGATTGCTAAGTGAACTTTCCCAGCCACATAGGGTTTGCTAAGTGAACTTTCCCAAACTAATAAAGGATTGCTGAGTGAATTACCTCGATTAAATATATATGTTTCCTCTTTGATAAACAACCTTGGGTAATGATAGGAGTATGTTCCTTTATGTTTCTTCTTTTCATTAACATGACAATCAAGTAAGTATTATGACATTTGATGTACATGGATTAGAAATAATATGTTGACGGATATTTAGAAAAGTATCAGTTTGCTTTGGACTTTGGTTCCAAGATAATGATATATGTAACTAGCAATGTCCTAAAATAAAAGAAATACCTTGTGCATGTATACCTTTGATGGTAACAACAAATATGATAAAAATGAGATGTGTTCTCAACAAATATGATGAATACCAAAGTAAGGATTATTGTACCTGAGAAATAATAGATGATTTATGTTGGTTACCTATATTGGTCAACTGTGAAATCAATCTAGTTACATAAAATAATATGGACATCATATGTTAGGGGTTTATGCTCTACATAAACATAAACATTGATAAGGTTGAAGTAATGGAAGGAACAATTGTAATTATGGTGGAAAAGTTTATCAAGCTAAAAACATTTCCTTAGAATAACCCTGTATGGAAGAACTTTGTGTGGATTAAAGATCTATGGTATCTCCATGACATTAAAATAATCAAGATTTAAGCATAATTGGAACTTTACTTCAAATTAATGCAAAAATAAATATGTTAATCGAAGTGCCCTTCAACCAAAATGGTAATGGTTGAAATTAGATCAAGGTTGGAAGAGAATGTGCCTTGCAAAGGCACACAAATATCTAAGTGAGTGGAGAACCCACTCACATTAGTTAAATCAAAAGTAATATCCACTAAAAATGGGATATTAGTATTATATGATTTAAGGTGCTTAATTTGCTTTTCCTTAATTCATGGATAATGAAGAGGAATTATAAGGAGGGGAAGATGGATTTTCATTAAATAAATTGATGGGGGAGAGGTGGCACCAATTTTGGAATTAAAAGAATTTTATAAAATATCTTCTCTCTCATTGAATTTCTTATAAAAACACCTTTTACAACTCAATTGAGAGGCTTTTTTGAAACCACTTCCACTCTTTTCTTGCAAAACGACCAAGGGATATTTGGAGGATCACGAGGACGACCCCCAACCTGTTGGTAATCTCCATGACCTCTATTCACCTTGATTCCATGGTGGAAATCAAAAATCAATGCATGATTTCTTCTTATCTCCATTCCATCTTCATTTCTAGCCATTCCTTTTCACTCAAAGCTTAAGGAAGATCTTGGGATAGTGGAAGGTGTTGCTTTCACCATTAAAGACGTGGAGGTTGAAGCTTTTAAGCTCAATTTATGGCGGGTTATATAACTTGAACCCTTGAATGTTATTATTGATTTCATACCTCTATCAATTGTTGATCCTTTCCTCATTCTTGAAATTTTATTTGATTGATTGATGCAATCACCATGAAAATAATAGAAAGATTCGTGGGTTTATAGCTTGATGATGATGACATCATCATAAGAACACACCTCCATAAGTATCTATTGCAAACAGTTTCAAAATTTTGAGTCCAATCGGTTTCAATAAAGTTAGCTAAACGGTTTCATCAAACCGTTTGAAACCAAATGGTTTAAAACCGTTTGGAATAGTTGACCACAGTTGACCATTTGGAATTCATATGCTGATGTTTATGGTTGATGACCCATCAAATCCAATTGATGGGTTTTAAAGGGTTCATCGGTTAAAGGTCCATCAAGTATCAAACCCTAATCGGGTTGAGTGCTGAAATTCTCAATTGATTGATTTAATTGTTGGGTTGACTAACCCAAACGGTCTCAAGACCATTTAGAGGTCACCCAAACGGTATCAAGACCATTTGGAGGTCAAACTAAGACCGTTTGGAAGTCTATGATGAAGTATGATTAGATGGTTGAAGATCCAGTGATATCAAATTGAAATACAATCAATAGCTCAATTGATGATCAATTCTTTGATGCAAACCCTAATTGAATTTCACAAATTTCAATGATGGGACTAGTCAATTGGTATCAAGACTGTTTGGAGGTTAACCAAATGACCTCAAGACCATTTGAGGTCAGGTCATGACATGGCTAAGTGGTGATTTAATGATTTCAATAGAATTAGTCCTACAATGTCAACAATTGAAGGTATCTCGATTTCAAACCCAATTCAATTAGGTTAAAACCCTAATTGATGGTTTCTTAAATTTAAAACCCTGATTGATGGTTCAATTGAAGGGTGATTTAAAGGTTCAATTAAGGTTAATTCAATGTTTCAAGTGATAGGTGGTTTCAATAGGTAAAATCCTGAAATCAATTTAGTTGATGGATATCTTTTTGGTCCATTCGGTTTTGAGAGGGTTTGGACCAAACGGCCTTAAGACCGTTTAAGTCCAAACGGTCTCAAGACCGTTTGGGACCAAACGGTCTCAAACCATTTGGAGACCAAAGATCATTCGGTTTCAAAATGTTTTGTCTAAACAGTTTTATATGTCTAATCTGTTTCAACTTGATTTGGCTAAATAGTTTCAAGCACCAACCTTGCTAAATGGTTTCAAACCATTTGAACTTAATTGGTGAAGACCGTTTGAGGTCTAAGTGACCAAGACCGTTTGAGGTCTATGTGACCAAGACCGTTTGAGGTCTAAGTGACCAAGACCGTTTGAGGTCTAAGTGACCAAGACCGTTTGAGATCTAACTGACCAAGACCGTTTGGGGTCTAAGTAATCAAGACCATTTGAGATTCAACTGGTCAAACCATTTGGACACCTAATGAGAATAAAGGTCAGTTAACTACTTGATTATTAATGATGTAAATGAAAGGTGATTACAATGGTTATACCTTTGAGGTACTAGGGTAATTAGTACCTTTTGAGTGGTTAACCCTTGATGCTTATGAAAGCAATGCCTTAATATGCTGTGACAACCCTTCATTCAAGTTTATTGGACCTAATCCTATTAAGATTGAAATAATTGACATCCTAGAGAGGATGAAAGAGAGAGGAATTCTTACATGAATGGAAATCATGTATTGGTCAAACCTCAACACTTTCAACATGAATAGAGTATGTAATCAGGGTATGATCCTTAATAAAGAGATCATGAAATCCTGATTGAGAAGGTTGATGAGCCCTGACCCTAATTTAGGGCAATGCTTTGTGAAACCCTAATCTAGGAGAATGATGTGATCCTAATATAGGATGATGACATGAGAAACCCTAATTCAGGGTATTTTATTGTAAACTCTAATTGGGATGAATAGTAAACCCTAATGTAGGGTAATTCTATGTGAAACCCTAACACAGGGTGATTCTATGTGAAACCCTAATACATGGTGATGCTATGTGAAACCCTAATGCATGGTAATGCTATGTGAAACCCTAACACAAGGTAATGCTATGTGAAACCCTAATATAGAGTGATGCTATGTGAAGTCCTAACACAGAGTGATCCTATGTGAAGCTCAAATACAAAGTGATGAGTTATGAATGTAATAAGAAAACCCTTGTATTGCATGGTACTGATATATAATGGATATAATTGTTATCATGAGTACTAATCATGCAGGTATGTTGAGATGATGAGCATAGCCAGGTATGGGCTATGATGCTCTGTATATTGAAAATGTTTTATGGGACTTATAAGCCTTCATATGCTTTGTTGATTAGTGAGAGGTAACCTAAAATTAATGAGCCCTGTGTGCCGTATGATGTTTTAATTATTGAAATTGTTTATGGGCTTCATAAGCACAATATGCCTTGTTTCCTATTAAGGGGTAACAAGAGGTGATATGAGCTCTGTGAACTATGTGGAATGTTTGTGTGGTAATATTCATAATTTCCTTGGACATATGACTTAAGGATATTAGTTACCTAATAAGTGGTAACAAGTATTCCATGATGAATTGAGGCTTTGAATACCCATATTCTATAATCAAGATGTTGAACTTGTTAAGAAATAGAAATGTACCTGATGAGATGAGGGATTTAGATCCCAAAACTTTATTAAAAGAGTATGGTTACAGGCCATGACTCCGCAATACAATATTAGGTATTAGCAGTAAGATCTAAGCCTGAAGAGAGTATATGTTACGGCTATAACTCTATAGAAAAGATGTCAATACACCCTGATAAGCTAATTGTAGTTTGATATATGAGGTCTCTATCATATAATCTCGTACAGACCGAGAAGGTTGACGTTACTCTGCTTAGTATATCCTAGAAGGATAAAGGTTATACATGTGCCTTAATTCCTCATTAAATAAGCATCATGCTGACTTATCAAGTTATAGCTGAAATGCTCGGAATAAGAATATTGCTCTAATATATATATAGACATTGATCTATCTAATGTTGAATATATAATTCCTCTACATAGTTTTATTCAAATAAACTGTAATAATAATGTTTTGGAGGAGAGTTATATCTCTCGCTGGGGCAATTTATAATTGTCTCACCCCCGTGGGATCCACATTTTTAGGTGAATGCGGACGAGGAGGCAGGAACCCTTCAGTAGCTGAAGGACAGCAACAACAATATTAGAAGAGAACGACAGTGATTTCTCAGGTGGAAACACTGGCTGTCATATTTTGTATATGTGTATAGAAAGTCTTATGTGTCGTCTCTGTACTCTCAGGTCCTCGGAGTCAGTAGTTGATTTTAATGAATCGATCTGAGATTTTGGCTTGATGCCTCAATGTTCTTATGCTGATTGAATACAGTTTAACAGAACAGTTGATGTTGTAATCTTGAAGATGAGATAATCTAAGACATGTACCTTTAAACCAGAATGTAAATGTGTTACTTTGGTTCTATGTGAAAGAGTCTTCCTTTGTTGGATCTCTTGGTAAAAAGGTTTTAATTTTTAGTGATTTTCCGTAATCCACTGCTAACAAATGCTTCCGCTTAAGCAGATCTTGTTTTTGCGATCGATGTGTCACATAAGTTAACCTACATGAGAAGATGCATCACCTCCTTTGCCCAGAAAGAGAATGAGCCCTTCTACGAGGCATGGGAGAGGTTCCAAAAGCTTCTCCACGACTGCCCCCACCATGAAGTGCCATTGTGGAAACTAGTTCAAGCCTTCTACACCTGGCTTGAAGAGTTGAGACAAAACAACATTGACAAATCATGCAGGGGCACTTTCATGGCAAAGCCACCCAAAGAGTCGTGGCCTTTGTTCGAGCATCTTGTTGAAAATTCCCGCCATTGGGTTTCTACAAAAGGGGAGCATGGCGGTCTTAACTACATCCCTCCACTTTCTTCTGTAGCTCCAGCCCACAATGTTGTTGACCCCGAAATGATGGTGGACATGATGAAGAACCAAGCTGGTGGTTCTTCAAGCCAATCCACCATGGTGGGCGATGTTGAAGATGAAGAAGTGCATGCCTTGCAATCTTTTGGCAACCAAAGCAATTAAGGCCCCATGTCCAACACTTATACTCTTCAGTGGATAAACCATCCCAATTTCTCATGGAAGCAAAAAAATGAAGATGGGCAAGGACAAGGGCATCCAAGGCCACACGATAATTCAAAGCTTGAAGAGGAAGTGCTTAGAAGACTAAGAAGCTTGGACGAGGTGAATAAGGATGTGTGATTAGATTTATATCTCTCTTTCTAGGAGGGAAGAAGGAAGACTTCCGTCTCAACCAATGACCAACCGAAACAATGATGGTACTTTCCTAGGAAACACTCAAAGTTCATATGCTCCGTCGTCATATCAAGCACGACCAAATCCCTATGCTCCATTACCTCCTCAAGAACCTCTTAACTACCAATATGCTCCACCTCCACCTCATTCATACCAACAATCACCTCCACAATACCACCCCCATCCACAACAACAACCACCACAAAAACCACAACTGCAATTCATCCTCCAAAACCCAAATCCACCTCACCAAAGACCACCACCACCCGAACAGCCACAAACACCTCCACAAGCCTCATCTTCTACTACCCATGAGCATGTGAAGGCGGTGACTACTTTGAGGAGTGGCCGGACTTTGGAGCACCCCCATGATATCGTTGTTGTTGATAGAGGTGATACTAAGACTGGATAGGTTGATACTGAGACACAACTTGAGGATACTGCGATGAGAGCCAGAGTTGATATTGTAACACCGGGTAGTGATACTGTGATTCCTATGATTCCCATTGATGATAATGTTGATCTGAGCCATGTGGGATCCCAACTCCCCCCGTTTCCTAAAGTTCTTAAGGATCCTTCTGTTGAGAGGAGAAGAAAGAAGCATACTAAAGACATCCTTGTGACTTTCAAATAGGTGAAAATCAACATTCCTCTACTTGATGCAGTCAAGCAAATCCCTTCTTATGCTAAGTTCCTAAAAGATCTATGCACCTTCAAGAGGAAGACCATAGGGACAACCCCAAAGAAAGTCAAGCTCACCAAGCAAGTGGGCTCGATTTAGCAGCACACCATGCCAAGGAAGAGAAAAGATCTCGGTGCTCCCATCATCTCATGCTACATTGGGGCACATTGCATAGACCAAACCCTCCTAGACTTGGGTTCTAGTGTTAACCTAATCTCGTATGATGTGTTTGCTGAGATCCAAAAGGGACAATTGAGTCTGACTCATTGTACTTTGCAGTTGGCTGACCAATAAGTAAAGACGCCTAGAGGGTGTGTTGATGATGTGCTTGTGAGGCTTGTTGATGAGACTTCTACTTTCTTCCCTACCGACTTCATTGTCTTAGACATGGAAAAAGACACAAGGATGGTGCCTATCATCTTGGGAAGGCCATTCTTAGCTAGAGCGGATGCAGTGATTCATGTGAGGTCTGATACTATGTATGTGACATTAATGCACATGAAGATATGATTGAACATCTTTAAATCTTCATCCACAACCGAGGTAATAGGGGCCACTGAAGAAGATTGTTATCTCAATGAGTGCCTGGATGAAATTGTGGAGGAATGCCTACCTATGTGGATTCAAACTGCCACTCAAGATAGAGGTCTAGAGATAATAGTTGAGTTCCCAGATGATGATGATGAATTTGATGAAAAGAATGAGCTAGCCTTGGTGTCTGCAAGCGAAGACCTTCCTTCTATTTCTGAACCTTTAAAGAACTCCCTTGAAGAACCTCCCACTCTTGAGTTGAAGTAGCTTCCAGAAGGATTGAAGTATGCTTTTCTAGGGGTAAATGACACCCTCCCAGTGATCATTTCCTCCATTCTCTCACCAGAACAAGAGGAGGCATTGATGAAGGTCTTAAAGAAGAACATCCAAGCCATTTGATGGTCTATAGCTTACTTGAGGAGTATTGATCCCTCGATCTGTGTACACAAGATCTATCTAGAGGATGATGCAAGGCCGACCCACCAAATGCAGAGGTGGGTGAATCCAAAGCTAAAAGAGGTTGTGACCTAAGAGGTTGTGAAATTGTTAGATGCTGGAATTATCTATCCTATTTCTGATAGTACATGGGTGAGCCCCATCCAGGTTGTGCCTAAGAAAGGTGGGATCACCATAATGGAAAATGCGGATGGTGAACTTATGCAGGTAAGAGAATAATCAAAGTGGAGAATGTGTGTTGACTACCAGAAGCTCAATGAAAAGACCAAGAAGGACCACTACCCTCTCCCATTTCTTGACCAGATTCTAGAGAGGCTAGCAGGGCAAAGCTTCTATTGTTTCCTTGATGGGTAATCTAGATACTTCCAAATTGTCGTGCATCCTGTAGATCAAGAGAAGACAACATTCACCTGCACGAGTGGTACTTTTGCCTACCGAAGAATGCCATTTGGATTGTGTAATGCCCCTTCTACATTTCACAGACCTCAATTTTTGTGGATATGCTTGATTCGTCATTGGAAGTGTTCATGGATGATTTATCGGTCCTTGGTAAAACTTTTGATGAATGATTACTTCATTTGGCCACTATCCTTGAGAGATGTGTAAAGGTTCACCTAGTGCTATCTTGGGAGAAGAGCCATTTCATGGTGCCCGAAGGCATTGTTCTGGGCCACCAGGTTCCAAAGGATGGAATTGAAGTTGATATGGCCAAGGTGAGCCTCATTTATACTCTTACTATTCCTTCCACCGTAAGACATGTCCAGTCTTTCTTAGGACATGTAGGTTTCTACCGCCGATTCATAAAAGACTTTAGAAAGATCTTGATACCTCTATGCCACCTACTCGAAAAAGATGTTGACTTTCATTTCGATGACAAGTGCGTTGAAGCCTTCAACCACTTGAAGGAAAAACTAGTTTCTTCTCCTATCATGCAACCCCCATATTTCTCTTTGCCATTCAAGATTATGACCAAAGCATCCGACATGGCAGTGGGGGTTGTGTTGGGCCAAAGAGTTGGCCAGATTCCACATGATATCTACTACGCAAGCAAAACTCTAGATGAAGCCCAAAGAAACTACACAACCACTGAGAAGGATTTGCTTGCAGTCATCTTTGCTCTTGAGAAGTTTCGATCATATCTTTTGCAGAACAAAGTGGTGATATATACAGACCACACTGCACTAAAGTACCTCATGTCAAAGAAAGATTCAAATCCAAGGATGATCAGATGGATTTTGTTGCTTCAAGAGTTCAATGTGGAGATTATAGATTAGAAGGGAGTGGAAAATGGTGTTGCTGACCATCCCTCCCGAATTGATGAGCCCTTTGATGATACAAATCAAATCAAGGAAACAATGTCACATGAACAACTCTTCCTACTCTCATCCACTCAAAAACCATGGTATAAACACATAGCTAATTTCTTGGATAGTGGAAGGATACCTAGCACATGGACAAGGGAGGAAAGAAAAAGATTATTTGCTATGGTCAAGAACTATGCTTGGGATGACCCTCACCTCTTCAAATATTGTCCTGATCAGCTCATTAGGAGATGTGTTCTGGAGATAGAACAATAAAAAATCCTATCCATGTGCCATTCTGGAATATGTGGAGGTCATTTTGGAGGGAAACACACAACTACAAAGGTTCTCCAATGTGGGTTTTATTGGCCATCCTTGTTCAAAGATTCCCATGAATTTTCCAAGAGTTTTGAAGTGCCAAAAAGTGGGTACTATCTCCAAGAGGGACATGATGCATCTATCACCCATTCTTGTGGTGGAGGTGTTTGATGTATGGGGAATTGACTTCATGGGTCCTTTTCCTCCCTCCTTTATGTATGTCTACATTTTGGTTGCCGTGGACTACATGTCAAAGTGGATTGAGGTTGTTGCAACCCAGACGAATGATCACAAGGTGATGTGTGACTTTATGAAATTGAACATCATTTTTAGCCATTTTGGCATTCCAAGAGCCATGATTAGTAATGGCGGAAGTCATTTCATTCACTACACTTTTGAAGGATTGCTCAAGAAGCATGGGGTAAACCATCATGTAGCCACTCCTTACCACCCTCAAACTAGTGGTCAAGTTGAGTTGGCCAATCGGGAGATAAAGCTCATTCTAGAGAAAACGGTGAGGCCAGACTGCAAGGATTGATCACTTCATCTCAATGAAGCTTTATGGGCATATCAGACTGCATACAAAGCCCCAGTTGGAACTACACCATTCAAGCTCATCTATTGAAAAAGTTGCCATTTACCAGTTGAAATGCAACACAAGGCACTATGGGCTTTGAAAACTATGGATCTTGATGGAGAAAATGCCAGAATGAAAAGGAAGTTTCAAGTGAATGAGTTAGAGGAAATGTGCCATGAGGCGTATGACATGTCCCAGAGCTACAAGGAGAGGAAGAAGTTTCTTCATGATAAGATGATCAAAAAGAAGGAATTTGAGCCCTACAAGTGGGTATGGTTGTACAATTCAAGGATGAAGTTCTTTCTCAAAAAACTCTAGTCTAGATGGGAAGGACCTTATCTCATCAAGAAAGTGTATCCATCTGGGGCTGTTGTGATTTGTGAAAAAGGAGCAAAAGAGTTCGCTGTCAATGGACAAAGATTGAAGCCATTTGTGGAAGTAGGTCCGGACAAGGCCAATCAAAGTTTTGACATTGTGATGCTTGTAGAAGAACAACAATCTGATAAAGAGATGTCTTTGGAAGAAGATGAGAAAGAGATATACTAAAAGAATGCTTTGAGAATCCCAAGGAAATGAAAGAAGTCAAGGATCAATAAGCTCGACTGAAGGTGTAAAATTTAGCGCTAGTGAAAGGCAACCCACGTGGTTTGAGATTCTCGAACCTTACTTTTTTGATACGTTTGCTTTCTTTTACACAAAACACATACACACACATGTGATTGATAGTTTTGTCTTTACTTTTGATGAAACAATAGGTCAAATAGGATCAAGTTGAGAATTAAGGAACACTCAATCAAAGTGGTGGATATAACACCAAGGAAGATCTTTCAAGTGGATTAGATGATGTGATTCTAATAGATTTGATGAAATCTAGAGAATTTGAACTGACAGAGGTCAACACGGCCGTGCTGGAGAGAAATGGTCATGCTGTCTAAGTTAAAATCAACAGAGAGGATGCAATTTTTGGTCGCTGGTAGCACGACTGTGTTGACCAGAACGGCCATGCTGGCATGGAACGACCGTGTTGGTTAAGTTAAAAACAATAGGGAATTTCGAGATTTAAGCCATTGGTAGCACGGACATACTGACCAGAACGGCCATGCCAGCTCTTTGCCAACACAACCATGCTAGCCAGAATGGCCATGTTGGTCCAAAAAAAGCACTTAAAGATCCCGATTCTGCCCGACCCAACACGACCCCACAATCATGTTTCCTTCCGAGAACGGACGTTCCGCGCTCCCAGGTGATTAGGGCGAGCTCCCATGACCCCCAAATCACTTCCTCTTACCCGCAAACTCTGGATTTGAGTTTCCCTTGCCCCCCAATCACCTTCCCTAACTTGTAGCTTCGATTTTCATTGTTCATCACCACCAATTTCTCCACCTCTGAGCAAATTCCACCCCTACAGCCCGAAACTTCATTTTTGTTGTTCTAGCTCATTTTTCCACCAAAGAACCTTGCAACAATGAAGAGCATGGACAAGGACATCAAGAGAGGACTAGAGAAAACTACAAACATCCTCACTGATAGCAAAAGTCGATCCAAACGGGCGCCCAGTTCACAACAGTCTGATAGCGCCTCCTCACCGTCCAACTCCATTTCACGATCCTTTGGACGATCGATGTTGATGAGTGCCTCCCGACTCCACTCTTCCTCTAACGATCACGCCTTGGTTCCAAGCTACAACAACCCTGGGGAAGATGAGGAGGAAGAAGAAGAAGGTTTGGAGAACATTGTAGATTCAATTGAAGTTAATTCACCGACTCGTGAGTGGAGAACCAAGAAGTCTAATGAGGCATCTTCCTCGTGCTTGCCTCCATGACCAGCTCCAGCGAGACATTCCACATTATCAGACCGACCTAGTAGAAGCCATGAGAGAGTGCCCTTAAACTTGGACATGAGTTCGGGGTCACACACCTATGAAGAAGAAGAGGTAGAAGACACTGAGAGTGAGGAAATGGAGGATGAGTCAATGGATTTTTTGTCTAAGCTAGAGGAAGACAAATTGACATGGGTGGGAAAGAAACCAGAAGGAACCACATATGGCAGGGGAATAGCAAGAAGGGATGCAATGAAACCTCTCCACCCTGAGTGCTGACAAGGAGGGTGATTCCCACCAGATATGCATGTATGCCTACAATGCAATCCCTAGGGATCAACTTCATGTTTAAGGATCAACTACAACGTTGTGGACTGTACAAGATTTTAACTAAGGCTGAAGAAACATATTTGGATCTTACTCATGAGTTCTTTGCAACCTTAGAGAAGGTATAGTACCAAGGAGAGGATGCTATTAGGTTCAAGTTGAACTGCTCAACACATGTACTTAAAGCTTCTCATATCAATGCAATCTTTGCCCCGAATTTTGAAATAGAAAAAAGCTTCAACAAGGGAAGATTTGACAAGAGTGGTAGAGCATATTACTCTAGGATGTGGAAGTCAACCACGAGTCAATCTACCATTGCTGCAGGGAAGTCCAAGATGAGAAAGATCTACAACCCCTTCTTGAGATACTTGCAAAAGGTCCTAGCAAATACCTTGTTTGGCCGCTATGACAATCAAGGATGTAGTTCTCAGAAAGACTTATTTGTTATGGCCACAGTTGCAAGTAGGGGATTTGTAAACATTGGTGCCATGGTGATTGATCACTTGAAGACAATCCCTTCCAAGAGTAAAAATCCATTCATCATGGGAGGAATTATCACCACTTTGGCAAGGGCAGTGGGTTGCACAATATATGGACTTACTAAGGTAGATGGAAGCAAATATGTGGATTTAAACTATCGTGCTAGGTCCCAAATGATATCCCTCAGAGATAACCAAATCTTCTATGTTTTGAACCCCGGGTACCCTGGGGTCACCCTGGAACTCCCATATCACACCAGCCCCCTTCTCATGGATGTGGGACCTTCAGATGACTTTTTAGGGTTGTTATCATGGTATGGGGAAGATCACCCTAGAGAGGGGTTCAGAGCACTGACCGACCTAAATCGCACGTCCAAAAGGGGCGGATTTGAAGTAGTCGAACTTTTAAATTACCCGATTCTTAGCCCCCCACAACGATGACGAGGTCCGAAGTAGAAATCGGGGTCGAACCACAGGGACAAGGGAGGTAGTGTTAAGAACACGGAATCAACACATTACACTCTGGAAAAGGGTAAGATGAGGATAAAGTTCCCAAAGGAACGGCTGGCGAGGATCGATAAAATAAAGAAAACTATCTCCAACTGGAGTTACAAGGAAAAATTAAGGTTTTTGGTATTTATCAGTTTTTAGGGTTTTAGCGCAACAAAACCAGAGGAGATAACACCATTGCCTCGGTAAGGATTAAGAAGCCAACGTTGCACGTGGCCTATTATGATTGTTATATACAATCTTCCTCCTTGGTTGTATATAAAAAATAAGTATATCATGTTGTCAATATTGATATTAGGGCCCAAGCAACCTGGAAATGCTATTGATGTTTACCTTATACCTCTAATTGATGACCTAATGAAACTATGGGAAGAAGATATTATGACATATCATGCTTCACGTAAAGAGATCTTTAGTCTGCGTGCTATGTTGCTTTGCACGAACATCCAGTACCCCTTCTCTCAAAGAGGGTACCTCTAACTAAGCACCAACACCCTCTCTCAAGGTTGCTGGACTTGGGTTAGAGAGGAAAGATAACTGAAGCAACTCCGATCCTGGGTACTCTCGTACTCCCTGGTCGGACCAAACACTAGAGCCACAACACCTCTCTTAAGGGAGTTGTAACGCATATTTACCATGCGTAGAAACGCAAGTGAACGTGTCGAGTAGTACAGGCCTTTGTGAGGCCCGAGTCAAACTCAGGGATACGTGCAATTGTCGGGGACTCCTAACTACTCGCGATCAGCTAAGCCGATTAACAAGTGGAGAGTTGTTGTTAAAATTAAAAGAAAATAAAACAAAACAAAACAAGCAATCGATTAAATGTTGGTTTAATCAATTCAAAAGGAGATCTTTAGGGTTACGGTTTCACCGTGGGTTTTCATTGTATTAAATTCTATATAGCTACTCAATTTTATCTCTCTATCTAGGTAGTGGCCTGAAATCAGAATTGCCCACTGTCGTGGTACAATTCACTACCTATGTCTAGGTCAGTTCCACCGTCGTAGTAACCTATACCCTAAACTAGGTGCATTATAAACGACCTCTCGGTATCCACCATTAATCTTACACCACCTTGTTCAAGGGATTTGTCAATTAATGTAAATTATGTCTCTTTTCAACTGTTAATTCTTCTTTCAAAGCAATTAAGGGCATTAGGTTATTATTATGGTGATCAAGCATAACAATATATTGGAGAACACGAAACTATACCACGGATTTAAGAGATAAGATATGAATTACTATTATAAAATCGTCATACAATGAATCCTCGGGCTACTCCCGGTCCTAAAGATAAAGGGGATTAGCCCCGCATGTTCATCTCAGAGTACAATGTAGTAAAGAAAAGGGGAAACATGAGAAAAACGAAATTGAGTGGTGAAACCCCTGAACGGAGAAGGTCCAATCGATCCTTGGCCGGTGTGGAATCCGCGTTCTGCCGCCTTTCGGTGGTGGAATTCATCTTCTGCAGCGTTCGGATCGGCTGGGGCGTGCTCTCGTGCTCCGTTCTTCTCTCCTTTGCTCTCCGGGATGTGTGCAACAACTAATGATGTGACTCCCCAGTCAAGGGTGCCGTCATTAGGTATATCTCCCTAATTAGGTCTCCAATTAACCACAACCGTCCGATTAAGATCAATCTGAAACAAACTCATATCTGACGGTGTCGATACCATCGATGCGGGTCAATGGTATCGACGAACCTGTAGCGATGGTTTTGTCGGTTTGTGTCGTTGTAGCTCCACCAGTCGATAGTATCGACATTTTGGTCGATAGTATCGACACACTTCTCACCAGCCACTTGATGGTGTCTCGACACCATCGACATCCCTATCGATAGTATCGACTGTCTTTTGGTCCTTGTGGCTGGCAGCCTGTGGTCCGGTCGATGGTATCGACCACCGTCGATGGTATCGACGGCAGCAGATACTTGTTTTTCCTGAAATTAACACACGGAACCACATAAATTCACACAAAATATATTCTTTCGATAATTAATGCTAAAAATGCTTAAATAAAGGGAATTTGACATAAAGAAGTAGCATAGACCAAAATGAATGAATTATGCAACATTAACCATAAAAATGACTAATAAATGCATAAAACACATATCAAACAAGTCTATAAATGCGACTCAAAATCATCGCATCAAACTCCCATAAGCTTGAACATTGCTCGCCCTCGAGCAACTATTTCTTAGAATAGAATTGCTAGAATCAACTAAAGAACAAAGCATCACAACCGAAATCCCATATGACTCCCACTGGACATTCGCATACCGGCCCTCGCTAACCACAGAATGATAATTACCCTCAAGGAGACAGTAATCATCCATAAAAGATATTAACCTCAAACCGATGAACACTATCACATAAGGCAGTTAACATAATAAAATTCATCAGTCTAGACTTAGTGCATCTTGTGATCTTCTATACTATGTTGCTCGCCCTAACTACCATCTACATGGAAGCAGTTCTCCTGATATTCATTAGTGAGGAGAAATTCACGGTGGTCTACCAATCCAAGCAACGGGTGGATGGAATAGGTGGCTCATGGAAGAAGTGTAAGTATTATACAATTTCAACATGCATAAAACAAAAATGCCCTAAATGATGCAAATGCACATGAACAATGCCCTAATGCCTAAGATTAGATGGAATGATGCATGTACTAACCATCCGTCTCAAAATGAGATATATATCCAATTAATCTACATCATGTACTCACTTATCTTGAAATACAGGTGAAATTATGTTCCTTTCTCCTTCTTATTTTTGTTGCTTCTGAATTTCTTCTTCTTTTTTTTCCAAAACCTTATATCCATGATTGACAATGAATACTTATTGGGCTTATTTTTTCTGCATAACTCAATATTTGCACTATTTGGAAGGTATGGAACAATTGAATACACCATTAAAGAATAAATAAGGTACATGACATACTTTATGCATAAAAGTTATGAATGCAACTACATGACATGCACCTAAGGGTAATGTGCATGTATACCTATTCTAATCTTTTTATTTTTTTCTTCATGCAAACATAAGAAAAATTTCAATGCAAGTCCTATCTACATGCCATGCAATCAAAGAGAGTTAAAACCGTACTTTACTTCCAAATCTTGGGTGGATTGTGAAAACAATGAGGTGGACAGATCACAAGACTAGTTGACTGAACCTTAGAAAGATATTATGTGTCCCTCCTTACTGACCTGTGTAGTAGTTAAGAGGTCTTTTCTCTCTTACTTCAAATTAAAGTCTCATTATCATTTGGTCAGTTTAGGCTCAAACAACCATTTCCGTCCACTTTCATGAATCATTAGGAATATACAATTGTGATTTTCTATTTTAAAGTTGACAAAACCAATCATTTTCTAAGTTAAGTGATCAAGGTTAAACAACACTCAAGCTTGTGAACACTCAAAATTTTTTTAGTTTCCCTCAATTCCCCATGCACATGCAACTGAGATGACTCAACATTAAAGACATCCACGATTACACTAGATAGATTGTGGATCCTAAAACAAACTAAGATTACAGAAAGCAAATAACAGGAAACAAAAGCAATAAAACTAAAAACAGAGAAAATGAAAGATAGAACTATTCCAACACCCCCCTAAGCTTGAATTCAACTATGGCCTCATAGTAAAAAACAATCTTAAAGGTTGGAACAGAGATACCACTTTTACTCTTGTGGTGGAGGAGGGTACTGCGGAGCCGTAGGGTCCCAAGAAGGATACTCCCCCTGGAAGCTTGGATCAAACTGGGCCCTGGGTGGAGGTTGTGGATAGCCTCCAAAGTAATTTTGGCTCCAATAGTGGTCGTAGAAGGGCTGTTCTTGCATCTCCATCCGCTGCAACTGATCATGGATTTGCTATTGGTTGTCAAGGAGAAGACGCTCATTCTCGAACATTGCCCTTTGGTTGTCCAGTATCCGGTTCATAGTATCTTGAATACCAGTATACATTGCCATGTGCTGCTGCTGCGTCTGCTGGATGTCTTACAGCATAGTGTACATGCCCTGCATAGAATAAACATCCTTGCTTGGCTGCGAGGGCAGAGGTGGTGGTAGAGTAGGCTGTGATGAAGAAGATGCACCCAGATGCATCCGAGGACGCTTCCGTGGTGCCACTCGTGCTCGAAGAGGTGTAAATGCCTCCTCTTCCTCCTCAGCCTCGTCGTCATTTCCGTCGTCGTCGCCGTTGTTGGCGCCTTCTTCATCGGAGTCGGAGATGTCTATGATTGGCCATCGGAAGTGATGCACCCTGTCGATGTTGAAGACTGGATCAGGCAACGAGCACTCCTGATAGGTGTGGTTGACATGGCAGTGCGCATACGCCAAACCATCTCGAAGAAGTAGGAGATTGGACCGATGCAAATGTTGCAAGTTCACCTTGCTCCTAGTAGATAGAGGAGTGAGGGTCTGGAAATTCAAATCGATGTATGAAGCCAGCTTGGTAATGAGCCCGCCGAAGTGAATCGGCGCTTTCCTCGTACTCCTCTTCAACACTCTCTGCAACACTCTCTGCAGAAAGAAGGCACCCCAATTGCACTCTTGACGCTTCAGGAGATTATACAGAAAGAATAAGTCCGTCTCCTAAAACTTGCTGAGGCCCAAGTCACCCCGAGCAAATAGCGTCGAACTGAGCATCCGGTGTAGAACCTGGATGAAAGGGTTCTCTAAGTCAGCTATCACAACATTATGGTATCTAACGGACTTCCCCGGAGGCACCGTAACCAGCTCGGCGAAGATGGCGTCATAGTCGGTGCGGTTATCCGGGCGCCGGTAGTCGTTTGGCGAGTGGTTCCAGTTGAAGATTCCGTTGAAATGCTGAAGTGTGATGTTGTAGTCATTGTTGTATAACTGGAATGACACCCGACCTTTGATCCACTTGCGGTCAGTGGCAATTACGTCATTGGGCATGACGCAGACGTCCAGAGATGCCATGAACTCTGCCACCAACTCCTTGTACGTCGGCCACTCGTCGAAGAACGGCTGTCCATCAGTGTGATACTCGAGCTCGGCAGGTCGTCGGCTCGTGTGGCGCGCCTGTCCCTTCAAGACATAGGCAAGGTTCGCGTCGAACCTGAGGTTGCAGATTGTATCCCGATCAACATATCGGGTCGGCTCTATCTTCCTCTTCAAGATCTCTTCATAGATCTTCTTCACCTCCGCAGATGGATGAATCAGCCGCAGGTGTGCGATGGATGCCGTCAAAGGTGGCACAAACACGGGGATGTCCATCGGATTGGCGCGTGAAGATGACGCACCAGCTACGTGCACCACGTTTGCGAGAGAAAGAGGATTAGAAAGGAGCTCGGTGAAGATTGGAGAATCGAATCTCCGCTCGATGAAGAACTAGCTCGGTGTTGCTCGTCGATAGGCTTGCACAGCTCTGGAACTCGCTCGGCACAAGTGGAGGAAGATTGCACTAAAGGTGTGATGTCATCTGATGCAACTACTCCCCATTTATAGCTGTGGCCGGCGCTACTGTCTGCCCGTCGATACCATCGACGCGAGTCGATGGTATCGACTCAGGTAGCATGATCCGTACCTCCGTTAGTATCGACGGTCGTTGATGGCTGGATCTGCATGGCCCTGATTGCTGACACGTTGATACTATCGACGCGGGTCGATAGTATCGACCCATCCCCCAGATCGACTTTGTGGCTGATGTGATCGTCGTTGATCTTCCTTCGTGGATCGTTGACATGGCGCGTTGATACTATCAATGAGAGTCGATAGTATCGACTCTCTAAATAGGGCAAACCCTCGTGAGGCCCGGCCGCCGCCATCTTTACATGAATGTTTTGATACCATCGACACGCCCATCGATGGTATCAACTTTCCTGAGTCGATTTCTTCTGAAAATCTCCAGAGATCTCGATGGTATCGACTGGCATCTTGATACCATCGACCTTGTCTTTTCGATCTGCCTATAGGTATGTCGATACCATCGACGAGGCCGTCGATGGTATCGACGCAGTGCGATTCTTGTAGTCACAAACCTGTACCACGGTCGATACCATCGACACAAGGGTCGATGGTATCGACTCTGCCTCAGCCCTACACATGTAACAAACGATCACGGTATCTTTTTTTTACACTAAAAACTAAGTAAAAACAAATTAAACTACGGATGTAAATGAACTAATCTAAGGTACCAATGGTTGGGTTGCCTCCCAACAAGCGCCCTTATTTAACGTCTTAGGCTATATGACTTGAATCACCTCATGCATCCAAAAGTGAAATGAGTTTGACTTCATTCACCTTCCTTGTGTAATCTTCTCCAAAATATAGCTTCAACCTCTGTCCATTCACCAAAAATGTCATCTCACCATCGTGAACCAAGATTGCGCCATGTGGTTTGACCTCTTCCACCGTAAATGGTCCACTCCATCGGGATTTTAGCTTCCTGGGATGCAACTTCAGCCTTGAATTAAACAGCAACACAGGATCTCCCTTTTTGAAGGTGTGCATCTGAATGTGATGATCGTGGATCAACTTAGTGCGCTCCTTGTATATCCGAGAGTTCTCATATGCAGTCATGCGCAACTCATCCAATTCATTTAATTCAAGCAACCTCTTTTTCCCCGCCTCATCATAACTCAAATTGAGCTTTCTTAACGCCCAGTGTGCTTTATGCTCTAACTCCACCAGTAAGTGACAAGCTCGGCCATATGCCAACCTAAAAGGCGTGGTGCCTATAGGTGTCTTGTATGTCGTCCTATATACCCACAATGCATCCGGCAGTAAGGCACTCCAGTTCTTTCTCATGGAAGCCACCGTACGCTCCAAAATCTTCTTAATTTCATGATTGGAGACCTCCACCTGTCCTTGAGTTTGCGGGTGATACGGGGTACCTATGTTATGTTTCACCCCATATTTCTTCAATAATGCCGAGAACTTTTGATTCTTGAAGTGCGTACCCCCATCACTGATGATCATCCGGGGCACTCCAAACCTGCAAAAGATGTTTTCTTTTATGAATCTGCACACTACAGAAGAATCATTAGTCCTTGTGGGTATTGCTTCTACCCACTTTGACACATAATCAACAGCTAGAAGAATATATAAATTCGAATTTGAGGACACAAAGGGTCCCATGAAATCCATACCCCATAGGTCAAATACTTCAACCTCTTGGAAAACATTTAGAGGAATTTCCTGTCTCTTTGAAATGTTACCCACCCTTTGGCAGGAATCACATTGTCTCACGAACTCATAGGCGTCTCAGAACAAGGTAGGCCAATATAGGCCACTTTCCAACACTTTGGCCGCCGTACGAGAGCTCGCATGGTGTCCGCCCATAGGTAGAGTGTGGCAGTGATGAAGAACACTCTCATATTCCTCCTCAGGTACACACATGCGTAGAACACCATCCCTGCATTGCTTTAAAAGAATGGGGTCATCCCAAAAATAATAACGTAGAGAATGGAAAAATTTCTTCTTCTCTTGATATGTCCAATCTTTTGGGATGATCCTGCAAGCAAGATAATTCACGATATATGAAAACCATGGATCTTTAAAATTAACTTTAAACAATTTTTCATCCGGAAATGTCTTGGTTATGGGTATGTGTAAATCTTTTTTATCCACCCTCTCTAACCTAGACAAATGATCCGCCACGACATTTCCAATCCCCACCTTGTCTTTAATTTAAATATCAAATTCTTGTAGGAGCAAGATCCACCTAATCAATCTAGGTTTGGCATCTTTTTTCTCCATCAAATATTTAATAGCAGTGTGATCAGTCCAAACAACTACTTTCAATCCAACCAAATATTGCCGGAATTTTTCAAAAGCGAAAATAACGGCAAGTAATTCTTTTTCAGTAGTTGTGTAATTTAATTGAGCATCATTCAAAGTCTTAGAAGCATAACAGATTACAGTGAGTTTATTGTCCACCCGCTGTCCCAACACAGCTCCTACAGCAAAATCGGATGCGTCACACATGAGTTCGAACGGCTTAGTCCAATCCGGTGTTTGAACAACCGGTGCGGAAATCAATTTCTCCTTCAGCACGTTGAACGCGTGTAAACACTTATCATTGAAATAAAAAATGGCATCTTTCTCGAGAAGCTCGGATAAAGGTTTGGCGATTTTAGAAAAATCTTTTATAAAAAGATGATAAAATCCAGCGTGTCCTAAGAAACTTCTTACCCCTTTTACTGAATTTGGTGGGGGCAATTTAGAAATTACTTCAATTTTCACCGGATCTACCTCCAAACCTTTGCTAGACACCTTATGTTCTAGCACTATCCCTTCACTTACCATCATATGACATTTCTCCCAGTTGAGGACCAAATGTGTGTCCTCACATCTCTATAATACCTTATCCAAATTATAAAGGCATTCATCAAATGAAGCACCATAAACGAAAAAATCATCCATAAAAACTTCAAGACAGCGTTCTACCATATCAGAAAAAATGGCAAGCATGCAACGCTGAAAAGTCGTTGGTGCATTGCATAATCCAAAAGGCATGCGGCGATACACAAAAGTTCCATAGGGACAAGTGAAAGTAGATTTCTCTTAGTCCTTGGGATCGATTGAAATCTGATTGTATCCCGAATACCCGTCTAGAAAACAGAAATGAGATCGGCTGGCTAAGCACTCTAGAATTTGTTCAATGAATGGTAAAGGAAAGTGATCTTTCAGCGTAGCAGCATTAAGACGGTGGTAATCAATACAAACTCACCACCCGGTTACCAAACGGGTGGTGACATGTTCATTTAAAATGTTTTGAGTGACAGTAATACCCCCCTTTTTAGGGACTACCTGCGTGGGACTTACCCATGTCGAGTCTGAAATCGCATATATGATACCTGCGGAGAGAAGCTTAATCACCTCTTTCTTCACCACCTCCATCATGCTCGGATTCAGTCGAAGTTGTGGTTCGATCACCGGATTGGCTCCCTCCTCGAGCTGAATCTTATGCTGACACAAGGCAGGGGAAATCCCCTTGATATCTATGACAGACCACCCTAATGTTCCCTAATGGTTCTTCAGCACTTTCAACAATTGGTCTTCCTCTTCCGCACTCAGATATGCAGAAATGATCACAGGTAACTTTTCTTCCTCCGCTAGAAAGGCGTACTTGAGGTGCGGTGGCAGTGGCTTTAACTCTAACTCCGGCGGGCTGATCAATGATGATTGAAGCGGAGGGGGAAGTTCACCTAAATCTTCATAATACCTCGCATAGAAACATGGAAGCATCTGAAGCATCTTGGCGCACTCCTTGAGTTATTTGCTTCTCATCCAATCATGAGTGATGTTAACTAAACAAGCCTCCAATGGTAATTCCAGATATGCATCAAAAACTGAATTTTCTATAGCATCATCCTCCATAGAGGGAGGAATGTCCTCATTCTCATCATTCGGGAATCCTACAGCCTTGCAAAGGGAAACTACTTTGGTTTGCTCCATGATGTCTACAGCCAAAGTCCCTTTGTCCACCTTAGTCATTACATGAGCCATATCCAGAACTGGCTTCCCTAGACAAAGTGAGATAGTATTATCAAAATGTTTCATCACGTGGCATTGCTCCTTGGATTTCGGTGAAGTGACGTTGGAAGGCATGACCATCTCAAATCGGTCATCGGCGATACCCACGGTCAACCGGCCTCTCCCCATCTCGAGTATCATGTCGTTTGTAGCTTGGAATGGTCTTTCGAGTAGTAGCTCATTGCCTTGCTCATCTTGCATCTCCATGATGACAAAATCTGCAGGAAATAGAAATCTATCCACTTTCACAAGCACATCTTCACAAATCCCATATGGTTTCACTACAGAGTTATCCGCCAATTGAATTGTCATGTTACTTGGCCTTGACTCCTTTAATCCCAACTTTTTGAATGTAGAAAGGGGCATTAAATTGATGCTTGCTCCCGAGTCACATAATGCTTCACCAAATTTGACTTTCCCGATATAGCACAAAATGTTGAAACAACCCGGATCTTGCCTCTTTGGTGGCAATGTGCCCATGATGAAGGCACTCACCTGCTCTTTAAGCACAACTACTTCCGTGTCTGGAATTTTTCTCTTCTTAGTGATGATGTCCTTCAGAAATTTCCCGTAAGACGGAATTTTCTCAATAGCTTCCAATAGAGGGATGTTTACTGAAAGCTTCCTGAAACAGTCCAAGAACTTTTTGAATTGATCATCTACCTTCCTTGCCTTAGCACTGTTCGGATAAGGAACCGGTACAGCCTGTGCCCTTTGATGCGGTGGCACATAGGGTGTCTTTTTCTGAGGTCCCTCCTCCTCTACAATAGGGTCTTCAGTAGCATCCACAACTGTGTCATCGAGTGGTTCTGTGATCGGTGCGGGCAGCTCCTCAGTGGCTCTAGCTTCTTTTTCAGCTTGGGGTTTGCTTGCTTCATCAGCCCTGGGATTTAACAATTTCTTGCCACTTCTTAGTAAGATGGCCTTAGCTTGTTGGTTCCCTCCTGGAACATTAGTATTTCCTGGGAAACCTAGATGTGCCGGCTTCTTCAAACTGGCTATCTCCGTAGCCATCTATGCCATAGATATCTCTATTGTCCTCATTTGAGCCCCATGGCTCTGCAGTGTCTGCTCGAATTGGTTCATGAACTCCCCTTGTTGCTTTATTTGCTGGCCGAAAGTATCCATGAGTTCTTGGTTTTGCTTTATAACTTGATTGAGCAGCTCTGTGCTCTTATCCTCTGCAGCTGGCTGGGGTTTAGCATCCGGATCCTGCAAGAAGTTGTTGGGATCCTTCCAAGAAAACTTCTTGTCTTTTCTCCATGAATAGTCATTGTTCCTGTAACCTGGCTACTGCCTCATAAATTTCACTTGAGCCTCGTCCCTCGGACTCAGTATCCTCCTTTGCAAGCATTTTCTTTGCGAGAAGATCCATCTTGTCATTTAGTTCCTTTATTGCCTTAGATTCTCCTACTACTCGAACCTGCTCCACGGCGCCTCTTTCGCCCCATGATTGTTTCTTTGCCATGTTCTTTAAGATCTCCTAGCATCTAGTGTCTGTGTTATTCAAGAAGAATCCGGAACCGGCTGAATCTAGGTTTCTTCTATCATGCTCAGAGAGAGCAAAATAGAATATCTTCACTTGGGTCTCCTTATCCAGCCCATGATGCGGGCATCACCTGAGCATGATCTAAAATCTCTCCCAGGTCTCAGAATAAGTCTTGCATGCTTGTTGAATGAAGTTGTGGATCTTTCTTATCATGTCATTGGTCTTTTTAGGCGGAAAGAACCTCTCGAAGATGACCTCCACCATGTGGTCCCAAGACTCCAAATATTCATCGTCTAAGTTATGTAGCCATTCGCACACAACTCCCGCTAGTGAACTCAGGAAGAGCTTCAAGTAGAGCACGTCCTGTGGAAATCTGTCAATTTTTTACCAATCACAATTCTCCACAAACTGACTTATGTGCGCGATGGGGTCTTCATTTTTGAGGCCATGGAAGGCATTGGACTTCACCAAGTTGATCAAAGATGGATCAATCTTGTATGTCGCAATATTCAACGCTTGCTTCTTTATAGGCCCCTTGGAAGCGGACGAGGAAGACACCTTGATCTTCTCCCATATTGTCTGTTGCTCATCCATCTCTTCTTATTTGGGTTCAGAATTTATATCCTCCAGCTCGTCTTGATTATATTCGCCTTCGTCTTCTGGTCCTGGTAGTGGAACCTCTGGTGCACGACCCGCGTAGTCAGTACTACGCGTATGTACCATGCACAATACCTAAAAATATAAAAATTAAATTTAGTACAGTGCTTGGCGATTGCAAATATTCAGAAAATAGATTATGAATTTTTGGAATGATAAAAAAAATAAAAAGGTGGCCTAGAATGGCCGCTCACAGCACTCGAAGTGCCAACAAATTGTTGTATCCCCAGCAACGGCACCAAAAACTTGACGCAGATTTACCGTGCGTAGAAATGCAGGTGAACGCATCGAATAGTATAGGCCTTTGTGAGGCCCGAGTCGAACTCAGGGATACGTGCAATCGTCGGGGACTCCTACTAACTACTCATGATCAGCTAAGCCAATTAACAAGTTGAGAGTTGTTGTTAAAATTAAAAGAAAATAAAAACAAAACAAAACAAGCAATCGATTAAATGTTGGTTTAATCAATTCAAAAGGAGATCTTTAGGGTTACGGTTTCACCGCGGGTTTTCATTGTATTAAATTCTATATAGCTACTCAATTTTATCGCTCTATCCGGGTAGTGGCCTGAAATCAGAATTGCCCACTGTCGTGGTACAATTCACTACCTATGTCTAGGTCGGTTCAACCGTTGTAGTAACATATACCCTAAACTAGGTGCATTATAAACGACCTCTATGTATCCACCATTAATCTTACACTGCCTTGTTCAAGGGATTTGTCAATTAATGTAAATTCCATGTCTTTTCAACCATTAATTCTTCTTTCAAAGCAATTAAGGGCATTAGGTTATTATTATGGTGATCAAGCATAACAATATATTGGAGAACACGAAACTATACCACGGATTTAAGAGATAAGATATGAATTACTATTATAAAATCGTCATACAATAAATCCTCGGGCTACTCCCGGTCCTAAAGATAAAGGGGATTAGCCCTGCATGTTCATCTCAGAGTACAATGTAGTAAAGAAAAGGGGAAACATGAGAAAAACGAAATTGAGTGGTGAAACCCCTAAACGGAGAAGGTCCAATCGATCCTTGGCGTGGAATCTGCGTTCTGTCGCCTTTCGGTGGTGGAATTCATCTTCTGCAACGTTAGGATCGGCTGGGGCGTGCTCTCGTGCTCCGTTCTTCTCTCCTTTGCTCTCCGGGATGTGTGCAGCAACTAATGAAGTGACTCCCCAGTCAAGGGTGCCGTCATTAGGTATATCTCCCTAATTAGGTCACCAATTAACCACAGCCGTCCGATTAAGATCAATCTGAAACAAACTCATATTTGACGGCGTCACTACCATCGACGCGGGTCGATGGTATCGACGAACCTGTAGCGACGGTTTTGTCATTTTGTGTCGTTGTAGCTCCACCAGTCGATAGTATCGACATTTTGGTTGATAGTATCAACGCACTTCTGGCCAGCAACCTGATGGTGTCTCGACACCATCGACATCCCTGTCGATAGTATCGACTGTCTTCTAGTCCTTGCGGCTGGCAGCCTGTGGTCCGGTCGATGGTATCGACCACCGTCGATGGTATCGACGGCAGCATATACTTTTTTTCCTGAAATTAACACACGGAACCACATAAATTCACACAAAATATATTCTTTCGATAATTAATGCTAAAAATGCTTAAATAAAGGGAATTTGACATAAAGAAGTAGCATAGACCAAAATGAATGAATTATGCAACATTAACCATAAAAATGACTAATAAATGCATAAAACACATATCAAATAAGTCTATAAATGCGACTCAAAATCATCGCATCAAGTTGCAACGGGAAACACGATTCGAAAGCTAGTCAAAACATGATCCAAGCATACAAGCTAGAGTTCGGATACTAAACAAAGTAATCATCCAACAAAAAGGAACCAAACATAAAGTCAAAAGATATTTAAAACTCCTCTAATTCCATTAGCATAAGCATTATATAAAAAGGTTTGGTTACATTGTGTAAATAAAGAAAGTAAATGACTGAAAAAGGAAAGATAGGTATCGCCTCCTTGATTTAGGAGATCGACAAGAAGCAGTAGATCCCTAAGGTCCCTCTATACCGATACCGGGCGGGAGCCTTGCCCGATACGCATGTGTCGGGCGACGTCCCCTATCGGGTGACACGCCATGACAGGAAGACGTATCGATCAAAGCGCTCATGCCCGATACGGTCGTGCCGGGATGCCACCATCTTGGGCGACACACCGTAACGGGTGATTCGTATTGGGCTCAATATCGTGTCGGGCTAGAGACCACTTAGAGTATCAGGTTCCTCGTATCGCGTGGCTTTTCTGGTCGATATCGGGCTGCTGCGGCGATCGGGATGGATTCTAAGTGAACCATTCCCGCCCTCTCGGGTCGGGGAAGTGCTTACCTAGTATCGCCCGGTACACCTCTGGGACACGACACACTAGCTCCATGTGCTTTCCAAAGTTAGCTTTCGTGAGATTCCGACCCATCCCATCGAGGTCCTGTAGTTGCTATTTATAGGCAGCAGTTGGAAGAAGTTGCGGTTCTCCAGGTGCCACGTGTCCTCCATCGGCTCTATTAGCGTGGCTTCAGGGATGCTCGATGTGTGTGTCACCTGGCACAACGGGTGTCGAGCAGTAGACATATCGAGTATCGTGACGGGTGGGCGCCTGCCAGTGGGTGGCTTGTATCACGCGACACGCTTCAGTAGTCATGGCGAGTATAGCTCCATGTCGTGTGAGTGGTGTGTCGCCCGTCAGAGTCTTCTTGCGCGGCACACCCGTATCGTGCAGCATCCGTATCGGGCTACTGTATGGCGGGGAGTGAGTGTGTCGGCCGACTAGTAGGAGGGTCGATGTAGGTAGAACACGTTCATGGGCTGGGATGGGCCTTTTACTGATTTTTGAGTGGAAAAATGAGGAAAACTCTGCAAAAGATGATAAAATTGGGTTAAGAGCGTAGCACAGCCTGTTTATTCAAAAACATGACAAAAATGAGAGGAAAACAGTTTAAAAGGGAAATTTTGACAATGAAATAAGGGCCATAAACATCACAAATTTTGGTGTTATCAACTCCCCCAAAATTAGCATTTTGATTGTCCTCAATCAATCTTAAAACTTTGTTTGTGATGCTTCTTCTTAACCGGTATAGTTTTCAGACAAAAGGCTTGAGCGAGTACTAAGATGTCTTAAAGAGAATACTGCCCGACCACGAACAACATACTTTACTTTTCCCGCCTTATTTAAGAAAAAAATTTCTCCACAGCTTCGGCGAGACTTGGGTGCATGATTTCAAAGTTAGCTTTCACACCAAATAACTTTTGGGAACAGAAAGTTGTGTGTTTGGTAGGTTTAAGGCTTTTTGGGTTTTTCTTGTTTCCCATTGGTCCTTCTAGGTATGGGTCCATTAGCGGGCGAGTGGTCCCTACAGTCCAAGCCAGTTGGCTTTAGAGCAGTGATTTCACATCCTCCGTACCACTGCCCCGGATCTACCATGCCTAAAGATGGGTACTTTTAGAAAACAAGTGTGTGTGTATCTTTTTTTTTCATTTGGCACAACTCTCATGTTTTTATTCACTCTCATAAGTCTATTCTCTCTTTTTGGGATTTTATTGGGTAAGGGAAAATAAGAGAAATTTTTGCTGTTTGGGTAGCTTTTTCCTTCTGCATACACGTCTCTTAGCTGTTGTGAGATTATTTTTTGAATTTTTTGGCGTGGAAAGTCGTAGTCTTTTGTTGTTTGAGACTGCATTTTCAAAAAGACATAACAAAACATGCACCTCTTTGAACATATAGAAAACAAACTAGCGAGAAGTCATATCAGGTTTTTACTATAAGGTGTCTTTGTACATATTTATAGAGACAAAATAAGCAAAATTTTTGTTTGAGGCATGTATATGTATATGTACACATGTTATAGAAAAAGAACAAAAGGGTGAAGTTCGAAAGACTTTTAGTACCTCCCTCACTGGTACATAGAATCCCCCCAAACTTACTCTACACTCTGTCCCAGAGTTGTGAAGTAGATCAGGTAGGGTAATGTTTACTCAGTGAGGGTTAGCTGGTGAGTACGCCTTTTCCAGATAGAAGCTCCCACACATATTCTCCGTGTTTGCTGTGGTAGTCGATGTGGTGGAGCTGGTCAGGCGTCTCTTTATTTGATATCCATTCCAGCACGAAGATGCTGCAGTTGTTGGATAAAGGAATTTGTTATGGACTGCGGTGGCAAAACTGAAGCTCGTGCCATTTTCTAGCTTCTGTATCCAGGAATGGTTGTATCAGTGCTGCCACCTCATCATAGTATTTTTGTACCAAGTGCTCAAGGGATGTCAACGCCGTCGATGTACACTGTACTGGATGATCTTTGTTGCTGTCTGAGCTGTTATAGAAGAATCCTGCTTGTTGGCGAGTTTACATCGTCAGGAGCGTCCAGTGGTTGTAGTGCAAGATAGGTAGGAAGATCATGTATGGAACTCTGCACTGCAACTCTGCCAAAAATGATTGTTTCGCTCCTGACTCATCGGCTAGGCAGATGTTGTTGAACAACATTGGATGGGTTATGTATGTGTGTTCAAACTTCTTATGTATAATCTGGATGTAGGCAGCCACCACTGATATCGCCATACATCCTCCTTCTTTTACCATGTCCCTCAAATCGTCAACTGGGACTATGACACTGCATGCCTCATAGATGACGTTTGCGGGTGTAGAGTCAGCTAACTTCAAAAGAACTTCATTGACCTGCTCCTATGTGAGTGTAGAGCACGAGAAATGTTCGAAGTTGTTGAACAATTCTTCTGAAGTTTCAGGCGAAGCGGGGTCTTCGATTCCGTGTACCTCCCGTAGGATTTCTAACCACTTGCCTGTCCCATAGATGTCTACTTCTGTCTTGGCTTCTACTTCTGGAGTGCTGCTGGGTTGTAATGATTCGTCTGCTTTGTCACTATCCAGTAGCTTGTCCGGTACCCCTGTGTCTTGGAAGTAGTGCTTGTCTTTGATCAGCAATAGAGAGCAGGTGCTCCTGAGTTGAAAGAAGTCTTGGCCCTGGAGGTGCCTTATATTTCCAAAAATGTTGAGAAGCTCCATGGCGCAAGACGACCAGCGCGCTATTCCCACTTCCTAATTCATATTGGATGGGGAAGCCTCTGATAGAGAAGAAGTTCTAAATGCCGCTATGACGTTGGACTCTTTGCTTGATAGCTCGGAGAAGACGCATTGGTAGAAGCCTGAGATTTTTATCCTCTGGGCGACTGAAGGTAAGTCCTAAGCGTGGCACCTCCTCATTGCAACAAGTGAACAATTAGACATCATGGTTCTAGAGGTCTGCTACCCATAGGAACCAATTGTTGTGGTGCTTGAATGGGGCCAACACGAGGTTCATGTTGTGCTCTTCAATATATCGCAGCATGTTGGCCACCGCAATGGAGTCTGATACTCCCATCATCAATCTTCTTGCCAAGGTCGGGGTGGCGTTGTATATCGTTTGCCGACCTGTCCTGGTGCTGACGTTCTCGATGATTGCACTCTCTAGGACCCTGAATAGCTTTTTGCCGACGATGTCTGGGGAGCGGAATAAGTTTCTAACTGTTCCCCGTTGTACTGAAAAATAGTCGTCGCTCTAGATGACTTCTTCTTCATCAGCCTGCGACCTCAGGACCTTATTCAACAGCTTTTGGTCCCTAATCATCAGGTATCTGATGGCCCTTCTGTCGAAGTCCGCCATCTCAAAAGAAGTTATTTCTGACGGCACAGAGAATTCGTCTGTCGTCAAGCTTTTTCCTCTGGGGGGTGTCTTTGGTTGGCAGCTTCAATGTCCCCCCCATCTCCCTCTGACTCATCAGAAGAATCCTCCCTAATGCTGACTGATTCGTCATTATCTTCAGCTTCATCAAAGGAGGTGGAGGGAGCCAAGTCATCTATGCCTCGGGAGCTCTCCACTCTTGCTGGAGACCCGTCGGCAGACCTGTGTGTCGTCTCTTTGTTGGGCGTTGTAGAAGGCCCGCTTGAATAAGACGACGCACCAGAAGTTGAAGGTGCGGATGAGGAGGGTGTGGAGCCTGAGCCTGGGGGTGACAGAGACCTTCTCGGCTGCCTTGGGCACAGATGGTCGTCCCCCTATTCAACCTCTCCTCAATCACATCAAGGCACTGGAGGGCCTACTGTAGTGTGGCGTTGATTGCCTCTAGTTGGATGAGAAGACCAACTAGAGTCAACAGTTGCTGCTCTTAGCTATTCAGCTTCTGTTGGAAAATAGTAAACTTGCAGGTTAGCGAAGAAAAAGTAGCCGAGTGGCTTTCTGTTACCTCCCGCAAGTTATCGAGTTTGTGCCCCAGCATCTGTCTGAGCGACGGAGGGGCTCCTACAGATCTCCTTCTCATCCTCGCGACACTCCTCTCGCGTGAAGATCTACCCGACGAGTGTGCAGCCTCACTTGGGGTAGTGTCGATCTGGACTGTTCGCGAGGTAGTTGCTTCTGGGTAAGGCGTCAGCACTTTTTCGGCTGTCTCTGCCTCACCTTCTTGTGGTGGTAGAGAGGGTCGTGGTGTGAGTGGATGTTGCTCCACCTCTGTGTTGTCGGTGACCTCCTATGCAGCTGCCATAGGAGACACCGGCGGTGGTGTCGGCGTAGGGTGTGCAGCTTCGAGCTCCATCTCGAGGATCTCAGTGAACGCCCCATTACTGGCGCCCGACTGTGCTTCTTCTTCTGCCACTAAGGGCACCACAGAATACTCTGGAGTTGCGGCTGTCTCTTCCGCAGTAGCTTCCATCGGGGCTAGCATGGTTGTCTCAGCCCTAGTTGTCTCGGCAACCTCCACGATCACTGGCAATTCTTCAGCCGCGGCAGATGTTGTCGTGGTTGTGGCTGGTAAGGCAGGAGCGACGATAGCTCTATTAATTGCTGTCGTCGGCGGCTCTGGAGCTGTGGGTGTCTCAGTAGGAGTTGTGTAAGATTTGTCCTGCCGTGTGTCGAGAGAAATTTGTTCTCCTCTTGCAGCCGCCCTCTCTTGTATAATGGTGGTGGTGGCGTAAGTAGCTTCGACCTCCACCACTTCAATCTCTATGGTGGTGAAGACCAGCTTTTCTGCATCGTAGTTGGTGTAGTTAGGAAGCGGAAGGAGGGTGTTTGTTCTTGCAAATTTGTAGAAATAGCTTCACCCCTCCTTCTTGATGATGCTAACCCTCATGAGGAACTTGAGGTCGATCTTCTCATCGCCCCTTGTCCTTGAGAGACTGCGCGGTTCCCTCGGGTACACTAACCCGACCGCAATCAGATTGATGATGCCACCCATGCAGTATTCCTTGGTGGCATCTTTTATGGGGTGCAGCCTATTCAGCAAGAAACATCCCAGGTTGACAACCCTGCCCTCCATCATGTGACAGATGAGATGGAGTTCTTCGGTGTAGACATTTCTTGATTCATTCTTGCTGAAGAGTAGGCACGCCACGAACTTGTGCACTATTCTCCACAAGAAGGAGTGCACTGCCGCCACCTTGCTTCCCGACTTGAATGATGACTCGTCGGTCAGCTTCCTCCATAGATCCACGGGGTTGAACCCATATCCTTCAGTGATCTTTGCACCGTTGTTAAGTAGTTCCTTCTCTGCCTCGCTGGAAGAGAATATCTCATTGACCAGCTTCTCGGAGATGGCATGCTCGACATTGTATAGCCGCCCTTGCAGTCTGTCTACTCTGCCATATTCTTCGATTTCCTTGGGTTTATTCTGCACCCAGCAGAGAGACGACATGAACTCCCTGGTGAGTTCAGTGTAGGAGGCGGAGTGGCTGAAGCAGATCTTCCTCAGCCCTACTGTAGCTAGGACATTTTCTAGCTTGTCAAAATGCCTAGTTGTAGGAAGGACGACTGGTGGCAGAATATGCTTGACCTGTAGATTTTTGTTGCCAGTTCTGAGTATCGGCACCCGTGCTCATTGTCTCTGGGCACGACCTGCCTGGTGTGTGATCCAGAGGTTCTGCCATTGCGGTTGAGACTGTTGTTGGGGTCGTTACTTCTTCCGTCCTTGGTCTCTTTTCGGCCGTGGATGGCCCAGCTGCCTCAGGGTTTGGGCGTTTCTGCCCGACTGTCGTAGCTCCTACTGTGGCCTCGGTGTCGATCCTCTGACCGTGTTCGTCAACTTGAATGACGGTTTGCTTGGTACATGCCATTTCTGTTATCCTCAGACAAGTTTATTATGCATTTAAATGTTTCACCTTACTCGATATCAGGTAAGGTAAAAAAACGTAAAGTCGATATCGGTGTGTAAAAGAAAACTAATTGCACAATAAGCCAAACGGGTCGGCCCGATACAAGAGCTACCCGACACCACCGCATCGGGCTTCAAATCTGAATGATATGATGCTCGCTCGATATGCTCATGTCGGGCAATACGAAGTTCGGCTCAAAATCGCCATAGGTTCATCGTGAGACATCGGGCGTTACCGCGAACGGGTTTAATGCTTGATACAATCATTCTGAAAAAGGGTGTCTCTCGTCAGAAGAAACACGCGAGGCGATACAATACTGGGAGACACATGAAAAATCGAACGACATGGCCATTGTCTGATACACCTAAAGCTCAAAGTGTGTCGGGCGACAAAGTCACGTGAGGCGAAGTGCCCGATACAGTTGCTTTGAAAGAAAATGTGTCGCCCGACAAAAGAAACACGTGAAGCGATACAAGACTGGGAGACACAGGCATTGCCCGGTATAAGGTATCGGGCAAGCGCACGTTATAGATGTGTCGTGCGACACGCTCAGAAGGTAACGCTGCAAATAAAGGTATTTCGAGCGATATAAAGAAACCAACTAAGGCCGTGAGTCTGATATGAAAATGTGCGACAGGAGGGTCGTATCGGGAAAGCCAAATGATACGGCTATCAGGTTATACCTTTGTGATTTGAAGATAGCTTGCACGACACGGGAGCGGAAGCTAGGTGGCCGATACTAGAGCAAAGAGAGAAATTACTACACGATATAGGAGTAGGTGAGGAGTAAATGTCATTGCCTGACACAGTTTAATCTCAACTACTATATATAGCAATCCAAGTCGGGGGTAAAATCGGTAAAACAGGGGCACATGTCGGCCGAGGAGACAAATCATTCTTGAGACGGGCAGTAAAATAAGTCGCATCCGTCAAGTCAAGGGTCATTACTCGTGTCGCCCGACACGGATGATCGTTGCCTGGTGTATCGCCCGACATGGCTTATTGCTGAGGCGCGATGCCCAATACGACGTCGCCTGATAGGGGTGTGTCTCGCATTCCGTATGAATCCCTTGCCCGATACCGGCCAAGGAGCAAGGTATTCTTGCCCGATACAAGGCTTCAGAACAAGATACATGATGAAAAACCAAAACTAAAGTGAAGGAAAAAGCAATTGATGGGTAAAACATCATTGGCCTAAGGTGAAGTTCCCAGCCTCAGATAGCATTACTCATCAATGCTCATAAAACCGAGCGGTGGCCCACAAAACAGAAGAGTCAGAGCGTGTGACGCATGCACTGAATCGGGCCTTATTACAATCATAATGTTCATAATGTTTTTCTTGCAGAAAAGGAAATAACGTCCTGTTCTAGAAAAAGTAAAACTCGGGCTGCCTCCCGAGGAGTGCTGTAGTTAGCTTCGTCAGCTTGACAGCTTCAGATCCTTCACTTTATACCTTCCGCTGTTTCCACATCTTGCAGACTTATCTCTATCCTTCTCACGAACGCTTCATCTTCATAGAACCTTTTTACTTTGTGCCCGTTCACTGGAAAAACTTTGGATGGATCTTCTTTATCATACAGCTCCATCATTCCTGATGGGTATATCTTTGCTATGGTGAAGGGTCCAGACCACCTTGTTTGCAGCTTACCTGGAAAAAGACAAATGGAAGATTTAAATAATAAAACTTTGTCACCTTCACTGACATTCTTGTTCCTCAGGTGGGCATCATGCCACACCTTGGTCCTCTGTTTATAGATCATTGCATTCTCATAAGCATGCATTCTCAACTCTTTGAGTTCCTATAACTATAGATATATATTCTCTCCTTCCTTCTCCAGATCCATATTCAGGAACTTAATCGCCCAAAGAGCCTTGTGTTCAAGCTCTAAGGGTAGATGACAGGATTTCCCATAAATCAATTTATAAGGGGTAGTTCCAATGGGTGCCTTATATGCAGTTCTGTAGGCCCAAAGGGCATCATCGAGCTTCATTGACCAATCTTTCCTTGTGCGGTTGACAGTATTTTCTAAAATCTTCTTAATTTGTCTATTTGAAACCTCCACCTGCCCAGAAGTTTGAGGGTGGTAGGGCGTAGCAACCTTGTGTTTTACCCCATACTTCCACAGGAGTGGTTCAAACTGTTTTTCCCCAAAATGCGATCCACCATCTCTTATCATAGTATGAGGTACTCCGAAGTGAGGGAAGATAGTCTTCTCAGACAACTTGATCACTGATTTGGAGTCGCAGGTCTGGGTGGCAACAACTTCCACCCATTTAGACACATAATCCACCGCGACCAAAATGTATTGATATCCTTTTGATGGGGAAATGGACCCATGTAGTCAATTCCCCATACATCAAAGATCTCGACTTCGACCCAATTGGCCATAGGCATCTCATTTCTTCTTCCAATGTTTCCTGTCGATTGGCATTCTTTACAAACTTTTACATAATTTGCAGCGTCCTTGAACAAGGAGGGCCAGTAAAAACCCGATTGCAGCACCTTAGCGGCAGTCCTTTCGCTCCCCAGGTGTCCTCCATATGGTGAGGCATGGCATTCTTTCAAAATGTTTGGAACTTCTTCTTCAGGGATACACCTTCTATACAGGTTATATGTGCATCTTCTAAAGAGAAGAGGATCATCCCAGTAGTAGTTCTTTACATCCAAAAAGAGTTTCTTCTTTTGATTGTAAGTTATATCAGGAGGTAACTCCCCGTAGGCGAGATAATTACAAATATTTGTGAACCAAGGCAAATCCTCATCTTTGGTTTCAACCATCAGTAAGGCTTCATCAGCATAGTTGTCATTAATAGGTGGCTCTTTCTGGCCTTCGACTATGATCCTTGATAAGTGGTCAGCGACTACATTTTCAGTACCCTTCTTATCAACGATCTCGTGGTCGAACTCTTAGAGTAACAAAGTCCACCTTAACAGCCTGGGCTTGGTATCCTTTTTCTGTATAAGATATCTTATTGCCCCATGGTCTGTGTAGACCTTCACCTTTGTTCCGATAAGATAAGATTTGAACTTGTCGAAAGTAAAAACAATCGTGAGCATATCCTTCTCTGTAGTCGTGTAATTTACCTGAGCCTCATCTGGAGTGCGACTGGCGTAGCAAATGACATGGTGCCTTTTGTCCTTTTTCGGTCCCAGGACTGCTCCTACAGCATAGTCACTGGCGTCGCACATAAGCTCGAAAGGTAGCTACCAATCTAGAGCTTGAAGGATAGGCGGTGAGACAAGCGCATCTTTTAAGGCCTGAAAAGCAATTAGACAATTGTTAGAGAAATCGAACTCAACATCCTTTACCAGAAGGTTTGACAACGGTTTCGAAATCTTTGAGAAGTCTTTTATGAATCGTCGATAATAACCGGTGTGCCCGAGGAAACTCCGCACTCCAGTCACAAACTTCGGTGGAGGCAGTTTAGATATAGCTTCAACCTTGCTAACGTCTACCTCGATGCCACGCCTCGAGACTTTATGCCCTGGCACAATGCCTTCTCGTACCATAAAATGGCACTTCTCCCAGTTCAAGACTAAACTCTTTTCTTCGCAGCATTGCAAAACCAGAGACAGGTTTTTTAGACAGGCATCGAAGTCCTTCCCATAGACAGAAAAGTCGTCCATGAAAACTTCCACAATGTCTTCCAGAAAATCCAAAAACATCGATATCATGCAATGCTGAAACGTTGCGGGAGCATTGCACAAGCCGAAAGGCATTCTTATGAAGTCATAAGTACCATAGAGACAGGTAAAAGTAGTTTTCTCCTGGTCGTCCGTCAAGATGGGGACTTGATAAAACCCAAAAAAACTGTCCAAAAGCAGAAATAATCATGATGCGCCAATCTTTCCAGAACTTGATCAATGAAAGGAAGCAGATAATGATATTTTTCCATGGCTTGGTTCAGTTTTCGGTAGTCTATACACATCCTCCATCTGGTGACGGTACAAACTACCACTTCATCACCTTTGTCTCCTTTTACTACTGTTATACCTCCCTTCTTCGGTACCACATGGATCGGACTCACCCAATTACTATCACTGATTGGGTAAATGATCTTGAAATCCCTCAGTTTGATTACTTATTTCTTCACAACTTCTTTTAGCATCTGGTTCAATTTTCTCTGAGGTTGAGCTAGAGGTTTAGCAGATTCTTCCAAATTAATGTGATGCATACATAGCGCAGGGCTAAGGCCTTTGATATCCTCTACTGAATATCCTATAGCCTGCCTATGGAGCCTCAACTCCTCCAGAAGCTTTTCCAATTGATCCTCTGTAAGATAGGCATTAATGATGACAAGATTTCTCTCTTCTTGATCTAGAAATTCATACCTTAAACCTTCAGGCAGTTGTTTCAACTCTGGTTTAGCCTTGGGTGCCTTTTCTTCTGGTGCCTCCTCTAGAGAAGCAAACTTAATTATTTCTATTACCTCTTCCTCGTCGCTCAGATCTTCATCAAATTGATTTAGATAATTGAGAAACTCGACAACCGCTGGACCTTTAGAATCAGAGTCTTGATTGCTCAATGCTATCACAAGTGGGTCTACCATTGTGATATCCACTTCCATCTCTTCAAAAAACTGGTTGTAGCTTTCTACAAAGTAAGCGGACTCTAGTAGGGATGGTCCCTTCATAGCATCCTTTACTTTGATATCTAAGTGGTCATTTCCGACCCTTAGAGTGATTATTCCTTTGGCAACATCAATCAACGCTCTTCCTGTAGCCTAGAAGGGGCGTCCAAAGATGATAGGATAGCTAGGGTCCTCCATAGTGTCAATGATCACAACGTCGCAAGGAATGAAGAAACTTCCCACACGGATCGGTACATCCTCAACAACACCTATAGGTCTTTTGAAAGAATGGTCAGCCAATTCAATCCTCATGTTGGTCTTGACCATATCTGTCAAACCCAAATGCTGCATTAGGCTTAGGGGCATAAGGCTAATGCTAGCCCCTAAATCAGCAAGACCTTTCCGCTCGACATTATCTTCAACAACAAAAGGAATGGTGAAAGCCCATGGATCCTTCTTCTTGTTGGGTAAATCCACTTTGAAAAAAGCAGAAGACATACTAGCTAGGTGCACGGTCTCTATCCTTCCACCTCTTTTCTTCTTAGTGATCAAATCTTTGAAAAACTTAGCGTAGGTCGACATTTCCTCTAAAGCATCCAAAAAAGGTACTTCGAGGTGAAGCTTCTTTACTGACTCCATAAACCTCTCGTAGCGCTTTTTAAGATGTGCCTTTATAAGCTTGTAAGGGAAAGGAAACTTAGGAGAGTAAGGATTTCATTTACCGAACAACTCCTCCATAGATCTTAGTTCTGGCTCCCTGACATGAGCTTGTTGATTCTCTTCCTCTGCTGGGTTCTCTGCCGCAATCCTTGGTTCAGGTTCCTCGGGTCTGGCTTCTTCAGGGCGTTCTACTGTCTTCCCTAATCTCAGCACTGCCATTTTAGCTGATTCAGTGTTGGAGGGTATCTTACCTGAGAGATTCTTTATTAACTCGGCCATCTGGGCCAGCTGTTGATCTATTTGGTGTTGGTGAGTTTGCATGTCTGCCATCTGAACTTGCATAGTGTTTAGAACTCCTGAATTGGACAGTGCGCTTTGCGCCATCTGGTTGTTGATAGTATCCTATCTTTTGACAAAATCGAACAATTGACCCACCAAGCCTGGTTGGTTCGAGTTCTTGTCCTGACTTTTCTCCTTAGCTTGACCCTGGCTTTGGCTAGGGTTAGCTTCTTGGCAACTTTGGTACTTTCCTTGCCCTTGGAAGTTTGCCTTGTTCGATTGGAAATTGGTAGTTCTGGTGAACTGACCTTGTCCACTCCTTTTCTCAAAACCTTGTGGTTGCTTGGTTGGGTTATTCAGCTGATGCGAGTTTTCGGCCGCATCCTTGTTGCCATAGTTAAAACCAGGGTGATCCGGTCTTTTGAAGCTGACAAAAGAAACGTTCTCAGCTTCCTCTACTTCGGATTCACTTTCAGTTGACTCGTCAGGTTGGGTGTAAACGTAGTTATCAACCCCGTGTCCACCTTCTCCATAGGTGACACATTTCATGACTTTCTCAACCTGTTTCTTCCCTTTCCCACCTGATTCTTTCAATTGTCTAACATCAGTGGCTATCTTCTGGATTTGAGTGGTGATAGCTTCCAGGGCTTTGGATTCTACAGAGGGCCCTTCATTAGTGTCCTTCTTAGCATATCCTCTATCAGACATGTCGTAGTCTGTGTCGGCCTACAGTTCAGCCATGTTCTTGATGATCTTTTTGGATCTACTGGGCTTCTTCCCTAGAAAGTCACTTCCTGCAGCTGCATTCAACGATACCCTTTCTTCATGGGTCAGACCATTGTAGAAGGTGGTTATCAGAAAACCCTTCTTGTAGTTGTGATGAGGGCAGTCCCTCTGATACTCTTGATACCATTCCCAAGCTTCGTGTAGATTCTCATTTGGCTTTTGCATGAATGACATGATCCTCTGTCTATTCCTAATAGTTTTCTCTGTAGGGTAAAACTTGTTCACAAAAGCGTCCGCCAGCGCATTCCATCCGTTTAGAGCTTGATGCGGTAGCCCGAGGTACCAGGATAGGGCCTTATCCTCTAAAGAAAAGATGAAGCCCTTGCAGTATATGACTTCCTGCGGAACTCCCCACATTTTAATGGTATCACAGATATTTTTGAAAGCATCTAGATGATGGTAAGGGTTGTCATTCTTCGAATTCCCTCGAAAGCTCTTGTTCTGGATCATAGAAATGACAGATGGTTTAAGCTCAAAGTTGGTTGTGTTGAACCTCGAGATGACAACGGGACATCTTGAGTTATTGGCATTTGTGGCAGCCAACTCTCTGAGGGTCTTTTCTTCTTTGTTAGAATCTTCACTGTCACTGTCCCCATGGTTCTACTCCTGATTATGTTGATTTCTTCTGCGTCTTCAGTGATGATGACGTCTCTCATGGCGATGGTCATCCTCGAATTGTTCTGTTTCAGGTTCTTCCTATTGATGATCATTATTATAACGATCATTGTCCCCATGCAGAGGTGAGTGTGGTCTAACTCTTGTGTGTCTCTCATCCTCAGAAAGAGGTGGTTCGACGCGAGGAGGCATGACTAGCGGTGTCGGTGTTCAACTGAGCAAAATGCTTCCTTCCTGAGTACCTAAATAGAAAGTATAATCAAATTAGAAAACTTGTATTAATAAAACGAACTAGTCTATACTCATTTCAGGTTAGAAGATCAAACAGAATAGTGTTTTCAAGCTCATTACTAAGCTTGAGGCACGGGAGTGTAGTTAGTGGATTCGAGTTCGTCAACAGTACCATTTTTCCTTGTCCCCGGAAACGGCGCCAAAAAGTTGACCGGCCTAAATCGTGCATCCAAAAGGGATGGATTTGAAGTAGTCGGACTTTTAAATTACCCGACTCTTAGGCCCCCGCAACGATGACGGGGTCCGAAGTAGCAATCGGGGTCGAACCACATGGACAAGGGTGGTAGTGTTAAGAACACGGAATCAACACATTACACTCTGAAAAAGGGTAAGATGAGGATAAAGTTCCCAAAGGAATGGCAGGCGAGGATCGATAAAATAAAGAAAACTATCTCCAACTGGAGTTACAAGGAAAAATTAAGGTTTTTGGCATTTATCAGTTTTTAGGGTTTTATGATAAGTGTCGCTTTGCAATATCAATCACTAAGATTGTTAATCCTAGAGTTTAAACCTTTTTTACTTCTGGTTTTAAGGGTAGTATAGAAGGGTCGATCCCACAGGACAACTTTTTAGAGATTGTTCTTAGAACCCAAAGTTTGAAGAACTTGTTATTTGTTATTGGTATTTTTTTTAAGATTTAGAACAGAAAGTAAAAGTCAAGTTAGGGGTTTGATTGATTACACTAATGCAAGAAAGAAAATGTACTTAACAAGAATAAGAAAATGCACAAGGAAATTTTAAGATTATTGTTAACACAAGAAAAACTATATGAATGAAAAGACTAGGAATAAAAGAAAGCAAAAATATGCGGTGATTAAATCAAGAGATGGAAATCGAGACGTTAGGGGTTTTCACTACCTTAGTCAAGGAAAAATAAACTAATCCTTAAAAATGACGGATTTGATGAAGGCAAGTGAATTAATAAAAATCCACTAAAGACATACTCCACATGAGCCCATTGGTCCTGGTGCTCATGCTTCTTAGTTCATCATCCTAAAAGAAGAAGATCCACGGTCGTTTCAAAACTTCTATGTGATTGGTTTTGTTGTTCTAAATCCAAACTTCCACGGTCATATCCTTCCGGATTAACGTTTGATCAAATCAATTAATTACTTTGATAGATCAATTAGTTATCAAACCCAAAAGCCATCTAGAGTCATTTTTTAGGAAAAGTCGATAAAGCCATGGCTAAGGGGTTATTCTCCTTGCCTCGATAGAAAACTACTCACTCATGGAGAGGGAGGAGACAGAGGAAGAAAGTACTGAAGCCATAGTCTAGCCCAAAATCAGGAGGTTAATCCTTATGCTAGAGACAATAAAATGGCTTAGTTCTTTGTTCCTTGCTCTAAAATTAAAGAACAGAGAAAAGAAGATTAAAACTAAAGCGAAATAAAGAGATAAGAACTAAGTATGAAAGAACAATGCTTGAAATAAGATCTACTTTATTGCAGAATAAGAAGATGATTACAAAAATAAATACTTCAGAATCCCAATACAAAGAGAAATCCAAGATGCCTTGAGGAGGAGGAAGTGTCCCTCCTTTTATAGGAGAAGGGTGGGGGTATACATTAGGTTTAGGGTAAAATAAATGGCCTCCGGCAGCTGCTAACTTTCTAGATCTAGTCAATAGAGGAAACAATTGATTTCTTTGCATCCCTTTTGCATTAATTTCCCGCAACAATGGTTTCGAGCGTATTTTTGGGCCAGTAAAAAATTTATAAGCGGCCCAAAAATATATTTTTTCTGTATATAATTAAATTATCTTTCCAACGCATACTTGAAAAATAAATTCCGCCTTGGGATGTGGGAGTTATACCAATTTTGGTGAAAGGTATATATTGAAATCAGACTCTGCGGGAAAACGTAATGCTACTTTCACTGGTTAATTGTGCAGCCAAATAAACCCCAAAATTGCAGCAAAATATGTCTTTTTTGTAGCCAATAAAATTTTCTTTTCATTCTATACTTTATTTTGAAATTCCTCCTTTAGAAGCAAAATATATGGCTATTTTGGTAACGAGTATCTCAGGCACTACGGGAATATTTGAAAGTCTCATATCTTCATCTTTTATTTTCTCAATTAAATTACTTAGATAATTCCTAAAAATTAAGAAAAATATCATAAGAATTCAAAAAAAGTATATAAAGAAGATGAAAGTGCTATTTATTTTTGAATTAGCTAAAATTAACAAAAAAAAGTCCTAATTAATTATTCTAAATGAAGCAAAAATAAGAGATGAATATGCATTCATCATTTTAGCGCAACAGAACCAGAGGAGATAACACCATTGCCTCGGTAAGGAACGAAGGAGGAAAACTTCGGCATAACAAGCGGTAGCAGGAACATCCAGTACCCCTTCTCTCAAAGAGGGTACCTCTAACTAAGCACCAACACCCTCTCTCAAGGTTGCTGGACTTGGGTTAGAGTGGAAAGATAACTGAAGCAACTCTGATCCTGAGTACTCTCGTACTCCCTGATCGGACCAAACACTAGAGCCACAACACCTCTCTCGAGGGAGTTGCAATGGGAAACACGATTCGATAGCTAGTCAAAACATGATCCAAACATACAAGCTAGAGTTTGGATGCTAAACAAAGTAATCATCCAACAAAAAGGAACCAAACATAAAGTCAACAGATATTCAAAACTCCTCTAATTCCATTAGCATAAGAATTATATAAAAGGGTTTGGTTACATTGCGTAAATAAAGAAAGTAAATGACTGAAAAAGGAAAGATAGGTATCGCCTCCTTGATTTAGGAGATTGACAAGCAGCAACAGATCCCTAAGGTCCCTCTAGCCTGATACCGGGCGGGAGCCTTGCCCGATACGCCTGTGTCGGGCGACGTCCCCTGTCGGGCGACACGCCATGATGGGCAGACGTATCGATCAAAGCGCTCATGCCTGATACGGTCATGTTGGGATGCCACCCTCTCGGGCGACACATCGTAAACGGTGATTCATATCGGACTCGGTATCGTGTCGGGCTATAGACCACTTAGAGTATCGGGTTCCTCGTATCGGGTGGCTTTTCTGGTCGATATCGGGCTGCTGCGGTGACCGGGACGGATTTTAAGTGAACCATTCCCACCCTCTCGGGTCGGGGAAGTGCTCACCTAGTATCGCCCGGTACACCTCTGGGATGCGACACGCTAGCTCCAGGTGCTTTCCAAAGTTATCTTTCGTGAGATTCCGACCCGTCCCATCGAGGTCCTATAGCTGCTATTTATAGGCAGTGGTTGGAAGAAGTTGCGGTTCTCCGGGAGCCACGTATCCTCCATCATCTCTATTAGTACGGCTTCAGGGATGCTCGACATGCATGTCGCCCGGCACAATGGGTGTCGGGCAGTAGACATATTGGGTATCATGACGGGTGGGCGCCTGCCGGTAGGTGGCTTGTATCGCGTTACACGCTTCAGTAGTCGTGGCGAGTACAGCTCCCTGTCGGGTGAGTGGTATGTCACCCGTCAGAGTCTTCTTGTGCGGCACACCCGTATCGTGCAACATCCGTATCGGGCTGCTGTATGGTAGGGAGTGAGTGTGTCGGCCGACTGGTAGGAGGCCCGATTCTGGTAGAACACGTTCATGGGCCGGGACGGGCCTTTTACTGATTTTTGAGTGGAAAAATGAGGAAAACTTTGTAAAAGATGATAACATTGGGTTAAGAGTGTAGTGCGACCTGTTTATTCAAAAACATGACAAAAAGGAGAGGAAAATAGTTTAAAAGGGCAGATTTGACAACGAAATAAGGGCCATAAACATCACAAAATTTGGTGTTATCAAGCACCAAATGTAATCTTACCTGAAGAAGAGGGAGAAACAAATGTGCTAGAGCAGCAACGTCCACTTGAGCAACCACGCCACACTAGACCTAGAGTGGAGGATTTTGATGCGCAACCACCTTTGACAAATACATATGACATGTCAGCCATTCATGCACAATTGGAGGGGATTCAAAAGATGCAACAAGACATGTGGTTGGATCAACAAAAGATGCATCATCAAATCAACCACATGTACCACTACCAGCATGCACAAGCACAGAGGAACCCCCAATGGGGGGAGGATTTCTAGAGAGGAATTTCTGGTTACTAGGAAACATACCTTCCTCCACAAGTGAACTAGTGGGGCTATTACTACCAGAACCTTCCCACCACAGGGAAGATCACCACCACAACCACATCCATGACGTCTACCCTATCATTCCTAAACTTTGGTTTCATGCTGAGGACAACATGATTCAAAAGTTTGGGGTGGGTGATGCAGCCCTATTTTAGGGCTCCATCCTGTGCCATTTTGTATATAAGTTGCATCTAAACATGTTAGATTACAAGTATTTTCCCCCAATTTGATTATCATTGCAAATACGCTTATGGATGTTCTTTGCGCTGTTTTTCAGGTACTTGGACCACAATGGCTGGACGAGTGTGATGGAGGGACCCAAAGGAGGCCCCAAAGCTCCCCCAACCTACCTCCAGTGGCCAAGAATCATCCCCGAGCAAAGACATCCAAAATTGACAAAGTAAGAAGCAAAATCAGAAGTCAAGCCTCACCACGGCCGTGGCCCCAATGCCACGGTCGTGGCTTTATTGCCAAATTCCAACAGACTGCAACAGGGAAATCCACATAATCCCACGGACGTGGCCACCTGCCACGACCGTGGCCCTTGAAGACACCACGGCCGTGGCCATCAGAACGGTCGTGGTCAGTAGAAGAGAACATGGCCGTGGCACCCTGTCACGGTCGTGGGAATTAAATTGTGAAAAATCAGTTTCCAACAGGGAAGTTGCCCAGAAAGCCACGACCGTGGCCAAGTCGCCACGACCGTGGTCGATGTTGATCAAGACGCCTGTGGCCCCTCCCCACGGTCAGCCCGACTCCTCCAAAATGGCCGTGTTACCCAACACGACCGTGGTGCATGCTACCCACCACGACCGTGGCACTCCGCCACGGCCGTGGCCACCACCCTACTTTGCTTTTTCACCACTGCCTTCACCCCACGACTGTGTTCACCACCCCACGGTCGTCCCCCACTACCCTCACCACGGTCGTGGCACACCCACCACGACCGTGGTGATCACATACCCTACATAACTTTCCACTATTATTCCTATTCTACCCCCACTTAACCCTAGCTCCTATATAAGCACTAGTTGCTCCTAGGGCTCGAGGTTAAGCACTCCTAGCCGACCCTAGCTGCTTCCTTGCCTCCATTACTCCAATCCACCCATTTCCTTGCAATCTACCCCATTTCCATCCATTTTCCACTCATTGCCACCATAGAAACCTAGTTTCTCTAGGTTTCTATCCATCCATTTCGCCATTTTCATGCACCCATGCACCTTTGGAGGAGGGAGGTCGTCTGCAGCTGCTTGGAGGTGAAGAAGGAGGCCACTACATCGAGCTCCATGGCGTTTTCCCTTCTTCTACCCCTTTCTTTTCTTGTTTTCATGATCATGTATAGCTAAGCCCCCTTGTGGTGGGCTGTTTGGGATTAAAATGTTACTTTGATACCATGTTGGGGGATAAATTCTTGTAATGAACTCAATTCATATTCATGATGATTACTTCTTGCTTCCATCTCTTTTCCAATCTTATTGCATGTGGTTTGTGCTTCTTGTATGGATTGCTTGTCTTGAGGTTTTTGATGACACATCATTTCTAGGAGGAATTGGAGTGTGTGTGGCAATCTTAGGAATGGCTCCTAGGTCCAATTAGTGGATCCCTAGCTAGCCCCCTTTGTTCCTACATACACATCCCTCCCCCTACAAATGAGTGTGAGATTTAAGTGGCTAGTGTAAGTGAGAGTGGTGCAATTGCTTAGGGCCTTCTAAAGGCTAGAATGGCTAGTGGCATGAGGTTAAATCCCTCATCTCCACTCCCATCTCTACCCTCAACCCTCAATTGTCCAATATCACTTACCCTAGAAACCTAGATTTGGCCAATCTCACTAGAACTACACCTAACCCTAGTCTTCTACTAGTAGTATAGGGTATGTTCTAATGGCATTGCCCTTGTTGTTTGGTTTGGTAATCTAGATATGAATTCAGCACCATGCATGTTTAATGAACTCCCCCAACTAAAATCAAAGTGACATTTCCCAAACGTCCCACCCACCTTAATCACCTTGCTTAAAACCCTAATCGCTTCGTTTGCTTGTCAATGCTAGCTTAGTTCAATTGCTTTAGTCTAACTTAGTCAATTGCCTCGTTTTGTTAGCTAGTGTTAATTTAGATCTTTCATCTTGCTTAGTGGTTTACTTAGGCTCTAAATTGTTAGTTGCTTGCTTAGTTTGGTATAATTTGTTCTTGCTCTTGTTTAGATAGCTTGTTAACTCAGATTGCTAATTTAGTCTTTTGATAACTTAGTTTCACATTGTTTTTCCTACTTGCTCGTTTAGCTTAATCAATCAAAAAAACCTTCAAACCCTAAAAACCCTAAGCTCCGCATAAGGAACATAGCTCACGCTTTCTAACTCTAGCGCCCCCTCTATCTCCGCAGTTCGACCCCGCATCTTGCCTTTGATCTATACTACAACAGTACCACGTACGCTTGTCGGCACATTGTTTTAGTTTTAGTGATAGACTTGATTTGGGACCATATAAGTTTCGAAAGCAAGGATCCCATCCATCATCCCGTGCCTCCCGACCTCGTGGATTGCACTCGGCCACCCTAGTTGTCCGGTATTGTAACCCTCTAGCGGGAGGGCACCAAGCTTTCTGGCGCCGTTGCCAGGGAGTGAGGCGCTCGACCTAGTTAGATAGTGTAGCTTAGCCTTTCCTTTTGCCCTCACCATTGCTATTCTTTATTCTTTGTGTTACTCTTACATATTGGTTCGCTAACTTGGCTCCTTGTTGTTTGTTTGTGACGTGCGCAGGTGACAGCTGCGCATGCGTAGTACGCATTCGACTTGCACCGACTTGGTGGTTTACGACCCCGAGATTGGGAGGAGAAGACGTCAAGCTCGCCGCAACCTACACCGAGAGGCCGAGATGGCCGAGAACAACCCACCACCGGATGTTCCACCTCCACCACCGCACCGCCCGCTTCATGAGTATTTCACGCCGGGGAACTACAATTCCCCCATAGCCACGCTGGTGCATCAGATGCCCGGTCAGCAGTTCTCCATTCCGCCAGCACTCTTGGGACTTCTGCCCACATACTACGGAATGGAGAACGAAAATCCTTATCACCATATAGACGCATTCTTAGAAACGTGTTCGACCTTCCGCACGCCTGCTGCCACCGACGACTCGATCCGTAGAACGCTCTTTCCTTTCTCCCTCAAGGAGAAAGCCAAGGAGTGGTACGTCTCGAGGCCAGAGCTCGTCACATGGAATGAAGTAAAGAATGAGTTTCTAAAGAAGTTCTTTCCGATAGCCAAGTTATCCTACATGAGAAGGTGCATCACATCCTTTGCCCAAAAAGAGAACGAACCTTTTCATGAGGCATGGGAGAGGTTCCAGAAGTTGCTTCGTGACTGCCCTCACCATGAGGTCCCGCTTTGGCAGCTGGTTCAAGCCTTCTACACCGGGCTTGAGGAGCAGAGCCAAAACAATGTAGATTCTTCTTGCGGGGGCACGTTCATGGCCAAGCCGCCCGAGGACTCATGGCCACTGTTTGAACATCTTGCCGATAATTCTCGCCACCGAGCTTCCACTAAAGGGGGGCATTGCGGCTGGAACTACACTCCTCCACCTTCCTCCGTGGCTCCCGCACGCAATGCCACCGACCCCGACATGATGGCAATGATGACCGAGATGATGAAGTGGATGAAGAATCAAGCTGGTGGCCCTTCTAACCATCCCACAAGGGCAGTTGATACCATAGACGAGGAGGTCAATGCTCTATATTCCTTTGGTGGTCGCAACAACCAAGGCCCAATGTCCCAATCCTACACTCCCAAGTGGAGGAACCACCCGAACTTCTCTTGGAAACAACCAAACGAGGATGGGCAAGGACAGGGGCAGCAAAAGCCACGCTACAACTCAAAGTTCGAAGAGGAAGTACTTGGGAGACTGAGGAATCTAGATGAGGTAAAGAGAGAGGTGTCTTCTCAAGGACAGAACATCAGCCGTCTTGAGCAAAGGCTCGACCAAATTTCTATCTCACTTGCTCACTGTGAAGAGGGGAGACTGCCATCTCAACCTATGACGAATCCTAACAGCAATGGAAGTTGTGTGACTACCAACCAAGCCGCATACATCCCACCACGTGTCCAAGCAACCTCACTTCCACAATATCAAGGGCCACCACACCCATATGCTCCGCCATCCCACCAACCCCCGCTAAACTACCAATACCCACCACCTCCACATACTTACCAACCTCCACCTCCACCACAACCAACTTGCATACTCCAAAATCCTAATCCTCCCCAGCAAAGACCACCACCACCTCCGTCCTCACAAGCTCCTCCATCTGCACATGAGCAAGTGAGTATGATCACTATCATATGGGGTGAAGAAACTGCTCAAGGCTGTGGAAAAAGGGGAAAGAAAGTGACTGAGGTTGGAAGCAATGTCCCGATACGTGAGGGATCCAGCAAAGATAAAGAAGACTCCAAAGGAATTTCCGCCCAAGCACCACCAGAGAATGATAGGTACACTCAGATTGCTACTGCACCAGACGCGAATGTAGAGGCACTCTCATTGGCTCCACCCTCACTCGGGGATGCAGAAATTATCATAGACATAGCAGATTTTGAAGCCATGTCCTTATGGAAACCAAGATCTTTACATGATACTATCGTCGCCATCACCCCTCCGCAAGTTCCAGCCACTACAGTGGTGATAGTTGATGAAAACAGGAAGCAACCCCATGAAGGTTCGACTCTCCAAAAAGGGGGCAGAAATGTTATGAATCTCCTAGGAAACTTGAAGCGGGGAATAATAGGTGTTACATCACTCTTTTCATTGATGAAGGACATATGCATGGTAAAGAGAAAGTTAGTGCTATTGCCAGCCGAAGAGATTGTTGCCTCAAAATCTGTGAACTTCATCTATGACAATGGCTTCCCAGAAAAGAGAGGTGATCCGGGAGTACCTCTGATTTCTTGCTTCATTGGCACACAACCCGTCCAGCACGCTCTCATTGACTTAGGTGCAGGAACAAGTCTCATGCCATGGAGCATGTACCTATTGCTTGGCCTAAATAAAATGAAACCAGTGGAGTGCGCCATTATCTTGGGTGACGAAACCAAAAGGAAGCCCTTGGGAATCATGCAGAACACAATAGTGTCGATGGATGAAAGAGTGAACATTTCCTATGTGACCAATTTCCCGATAGTGGACACCGCACCTATTGATGGAGAAGAGTACCTCATATTGGGTAGACCTTTCCTATCTACTGTGGGAGCTGAAATCAACATCCGCAAGGGCACGCTGATGGTTACTTACAAGAGGAAAAAGTTTGACTTCTTCATGTTCACCAAAGAAGAGAGAGATGAGATGGCCAATGAAGACTTCGACGAGAGTTTGTGCTATCGTGACCCTCTGGAGCTGTGGAGATCGAGCCCATACTTCTATTCCATGTACACTCCTTGGGACGAAGCACATGTCGTAAGAGCGCTCGACAGGATCACCGTAGAAGAGAAGGAGGGCACCGTGGGTATCAATACATGATGAAAAAGAGCAACAAGCTCGGTGGAAGGCTATAAATTTAGTGCTTGTGGGAGGCAACCCACGTGGTTTGAGATTCTCGAACCTTGTTTTTACCATACTTTCTTTTGGTTTCCAAGAAACACACACACACTATACTTGATAGTTTTTCTGTTTGTGAATCATTTTAGCACAGGCACAAGAAAGAAAAGATGAAGCTGAAGAGTTTAGCCGAGACAGAGGTCAAAGTGGAAGAAAAGATTGCAACTCAATGGAGGAGCTACAGGAAGAAAGCCAGAACGGCCGTGCTGCCCAGCACGGCCGTGGTGGCCCTGTCCCGCTCACCTAAAAGTTACTTGGACCACTCCAGCTCTCGCCGGTTGCCTTTCGCAACCCCACACATTTTTACCCTACTAGTCTAAACTTCTATTTCATGATGAGGACATCATGAGTTAAAAGTTTGGGGTGGTAGGGCGGTAAGCCTTCTTTCGCCGCATTTTTCTCTGTGTACCTTGTGCTGAATTTTTGCAAGATGATCAAACAGTTTGACTGACTTACCATACTCGATTACCTTGACCTTGTGTGCCTGCTTGCATTCATGCATTCATGTAGTTAACTTCTGCATTTTTGAGTAATTTTTCAAAATTTTTGCTTCTTCATACCATGCATTGCATTCTCATGTAGTTTTTGATAATTTCTTTTGCATGTTAAGTAGGATTTTCTGGTTTATGTTTTTAAATTCCCTAAAGTAGGTTTAGATGCGATTTAGTGCAAATTGGCACCATTTTGGCCAATTTTGCCCAGATTTGAATATTCTTGCTCTCATAGGATGTTTTGACTTAATCTCCAATGTTTGAAATGAAAAGGTCTACTCTTGTGACAAATGCATGCTACATTCTTAGATCTTATTGATATATGCTCTTGTTTGTGATTTTTTACATGTGAACCACATCTCTTAAGTATGTGAATGTGTTGGTTGAATCATGAATTGAGCAAGCGACAAACGCTTAAAGCCAATGGAATCACTTGGTAGAAATATGAATTTTGTGTTAATTCTATCATGTGATGTGATATTACTTGGTGAAGTGTTGAATTAACGTTCATGCAGGGAATCGTATGTTGAAAACTACATTGATGACCCCTCTTTGATCCGACTTTTCTTCCACCATCTTCATACCCCTACGCCTCATAAAAAGATGCCAAAGTGCACATATTAGCCGTGGCCACCTCCAAAAGTTTGGGGTGGCCACATCTTTACCTCCCCGCTTCACTCCATCCACCATATGCCCTATCTATACCAAGGGCAAAGAAAAAGAAAAAGAAAAGCAAAAATAAAATAAAAGGATGCTCCTATTTAAGAGCATTCAAATAAAGAAAAAAAAAGAGTGTGTAAAAGCACCCCAAATCTTACCGCAACCCTTTCTTCTTCTTTTATGCCCATTGAGCTAGAAAACATCAAATCTAGCTCACTTTGCCCTTTCTACAGCCGAGTGGATCATCTAGTGTGGTTTGAAGCATAAGACCGAATGCATGAAAGTGAAACAACACTCCTAGTCACCTGTGATTAACACCAACATGAAACGGTTTACCCGGAATGACATAAATGACATATGGACAACTTGTGTTTCTATGCTTTATATTTGAAGTTTGTATGCTCAGTGCTTAGTTCATGATTGGGTTGTGAAAGAAGGAGAGGAGAGATGTGAGACACATGCACTTAGTCATTTCCAAGACCATATATATTCAATAATCTTCTGCTGCTTTGCATTTGTCATTTGTTTTTGTTGAAAAGAACGGAAAAGAGAGATTAAGTTGGAGCATACTTGAGGACAAGTATGTTTTAAGTTTGGGGTGGTGATGCAACCCTATTTTAGGGCTCCATCCTGTGCCATTTTGTATATAAGTTGCATCTAAACATGTTAGATTACAAGTATTTTCCCCCAATTTGATTATCATTGCAAATACGCTTATGGATGTTCTTTGCGCTGTTTTTCAGATACTTGGACCACAATGGATGGATGAGTGTGATGGAGGGACCCAAAGGAGGCCCCAAAGCTCCCCCAACCTACCTCCAGTGGCTAAGAATCATCCCCGAGCAAAGACATCCGAAATTGACAAAGTAAGAAGCAAAATCAAGAAGTCAAGCCTCACCACCGCCATGGCCCCAATGCCACGGTCGTGGCTTTATTGTCAAATTCCAACAGGATGCAACAGGGAAATCCACAGAATCCCACGGCCGTGGCCACCTGCCACGACCATGGCCCTTGAAGACACCACGGCCGTGGCCATCAGAATGGTCGTGGTCAGTAGAAGAGAACACGGCCGTGGCACCCTGCCACGGTCGTGGGAATTAAATTGTGAAAAATCAGTTTCCAACAGGGAAGTTGCCCAGAAAGCCACGACCGTGGCCAAGTCGCCACGACCATGGCCGATGTTGATCAAGACGCCTGTGGCCCCTCCCCACGATCAGCCCGACTCCTCCAAAACGGTCGTGTTACCCAACACGGCCGTGGTGCATGCTACCCACCACGACCGTGACACTCCGCCACGGCCGTGGCCACCACCCTACTTTGCTTTTTCACCACTTCCTTCACCCCACGATCGTGTTCACCACCCCACGATCGTCCCCCACTACCCTCACCACGGCCGTGGCACACCCACCATGACTGTGGTGATCACATACCCTACATAACTTTCCACTGTTATTTCTATTCTACCCCCACTTAACCCTAGCTCCTATATAAGCACTAGTTGCTTCTAGGGTTCAAGGTTAAGCACTCCTAGCCGACCCTAGTTGCTTCCTTGCCTCCATTACTCCAATCCACCCATTTCCTTGCAATCTACCCCATTTCCATCCATTTTCCACTCATTTCCACCATAGAAACCTAGTTTCTCTAAGTTTCTATCCATCCATTTCGCCATTTTCATGCACCCCTGCACCTTTGGAGGAGGGAGGTCATCTGCAGCTGCTTGGAGGTGAAGACGGAGGCCACTACATTGAGCTCCATGGCGTTTTCCCTTCTTCTACCCCTTTCTTTTCCTGTTTTCATGATCATGTATAGATAAGCCCCCTTGTGGTGGGTTGTTTGGGATTAAAATGTTACTTTGATACCGTGTTGGGGGATAAATTCTTGTAATGAACTCAATTCATATTCATGATGATTACTTCTTTCTTCCATCTCTTTTCCAATCTTATTGCATGTGGTTTGTGCTTCTTGTATGCATTGCTTGTCTTGAGGTTTTTGATGACACGTCATTTCTAGGAGGAATTGGAGTGTATGTGGCAATCTTAGGAATGGCTCCTAGGTCCAATTAGTGGATCCCTAGCTAGCCCCCTTTGTTCCTACATACACATCCCTCCCCCTACAAATGAGTGCGAGATTTAAGTGGCTAGTGTAAGTGAGAGTGGTGCAATTGCTTAGGGCCTTCTAAAGGCTAGAATGGCTAGTGGCATGAGGTTAAATCCATCATCTCCACTCCCATCTATACCCTCAACCCTCAATTGTCCACTATCACTTACCCTAGAAACCTAGATTTGGCCAATCTCACTAGAACTACACCTAACCCTAGTCTTCTACTAGTAGTATAGGGTATGTTCTAATGGCATTTCCCTTGTTGTTTGGTTTGGTAATCTAGATATGAATTGAGCACCATGCATGTTTAATGAACTCCCCCAATTAAAATCAAAGTGACATTTCCCAAACGGCCCACCCACCTTAATCACCTTGCTTAAAACCCTAATCGCTTCGTTTTCTTGTTAATGCTAGCTTAGTTCAATTACTTTAGTCTAACTTAGTCAATTGCCTCGTTTTGTTAGCTAGTGTTAATTTAGATCTTTCATCTTGCTTAGTGGTTAACTTAGGCTATAAATTGTTAGTTGCTTGCTTAGTTTGGTATAATTCGTTCTTGCTCTTGTTTAGATAGCTTGTTAACTCAGATTGCTAATTTAGTCTTTTAATAACTTAGTTTCACATTGCTTTTCCTACTTTCTCGTTTAGCTTAATCAATCAAACAAACCTTCAAACCCTAAAAACCCTAAGCTCCGCATAAGGAACATAGCTCACGCTTTCTAACTCTAGCGCCCCCTCTATCTCCGCGGTTCGACCCCGCATCTTGCCTTTGATCTATACTACAACAGTACCCCGTACGCTTGCGGGCGCATTGTTTTAGTTTTAGTGATAGACTTGATTTGGGACCATATAAATTTCGAAAGCAAGGATCCCATCCATCATCCCGTGCCTCCCGACCTCGTGGATTGCACTCGGCCACCCTAGTTGGCCGGTGTTGTAACCCTCTAGCGGGAGGGCACCAGTAGGGTGGTATGCCTTCATTCTTAGCTATTCATTTTCTACCCGATCGTACTCATTTTGATCCTGATCTTTCTAGTGTAGATTTTCTGTTGATTGTATTCATGCATACATATAGTTTACTTTCATGCATTTTCTTCGTAATTTTTCAAAATTTTTACTCTTTCATCACTCCATAGCATGCATCGCATTCTCATGTAGTTTTTGGTAATTTTTGAATGTTTTAACTAGGATTTGTTGTTTTATGCTTTAAATTCCCTAAAAGTTAGGTTTAGATGTGATTAAAGGCAAATTGGCACCATTTTGGCAAATTTTGCCCGAACTTAAATGTCCTTTCCCAAAAAGCATGTCTTGACTTAATCTCCATTGTTTGAAATGAAATTTTTAATCCTTTGACAAATGCATGTCGTTCTCTTAGATTTTATTGCTATATGGTCTTGTTTGTTGACCTTTTACATGTGCACCACTTCTCTTAAGGTTTGTGAAAGTTGACTGTTTTGTGAATTGAGCAAGCTAAAAATGCTTAAAGCCTATGGAATCACTTGGTAGAAATGTGAATGTCATGTTGCTCTATCATGCGGTGTGATATCATGTGATGAAGTGTTGGATTATTTTTCATGCAGGAAATCTTATGTTGAGGACTACACTAATGACCCCCCTTTGACCGGACTCTTATTTCACCATATTCATACCTCTCTGCCTCATGAAAGGATGCCTTAGAGCACATATTCAGCCTTGGCCACCTCCAAAAGTTTAGGGTTGCCATATCTACGTCTCCGTGTTTCGCTCTATCCACCATATGCCCTATCTACACCAAGGATAAAAGAAAAGAAAAAGCAAAAATAAAATAAAAAGATGCTCCTATTTAAGAGCATCTAAACAAATAAAAGATGAGTGTGTAAAAGAACTCCAAAACCTTTCCGCAACCCTTTCCTCTATTTTCATACCCATTGAGCTAGAAAACATCAAATCTAGCTCATTTTACCCTTTTCTATAGCCAAGTGGGTCATCTAGTGTGGTTTTAGGCATAAGAATGAATTCATGAAAGCAAAACAATACTCCTAGTCATCCTTGATTAAAACCAACATGAAATGGTTTACCCAGAATGACATGAAGGACATATGTACAACTTGTGTTTTCTATGCTTTATATTTGAATTGTGTATGCTCAATGTTCATTTCATGATTGGTTTGTGAAAGAGGAGAGGAGAGAGATGAAGCACATTCACTTAGTCACTTCTAAGATCATGTACTCCAAAATTTTTTGTTGATATGCATTTGTCATTCTTTTTCTTGTTGAAAGAAAAACTAAAAAGAGAGATGGAGCTAGAGCATACTTGAGGACAAGTATGTTTTAAGTTTGGGGTGGTGATGTAGCCCTATTTTAGGGCTCCATCTTGTGCCATTTTGTACTTAAATCACATATAGACATGTCAGATTACAAGCTAATTACCCCAATATGTTTATCATTGCCAAATGCACTTATGGACATTCTTTGCATTCATTTTAGGTACTTAGATCATGATTAGGATGAATGAGAGAGAATGAAGGAGTCCTAGGGTTCCTCTACTCATGGAGGGGTCCAAAGAAGGTCCCAAAGCTCCCTCAAACTACCTTCAATAGCCAAGGATCGACATCAAGCAAAGAAGTCATTTGATAATGAAGTTTGAAGCCATTTTTTCCTATGAAGACCCCAGCACGGCCATGGTGCCACAGAATGACCATGCTGGCTGATGCAAAAGTTACAGTGCGATGGACAAATTCACAAGTTACAGCAACACAACCACCACAACCATGCTACCTAGCACAGACGTTCTATGAAATCCCCAATACGGTCATGCTACCCAGCACGACCATGCTAGTTGAAGAATGGAATGGGCATTCTCTTGGGAATGACCTCCTCTCAAACTCCACCACCATGGTCATGCTACCCAGCACGGCCGTTCTACCTAGCCCCCACCACGGCCGTGCTGCCCAACACGGCCGTGCTACCAGCCTTCACTTCACCCCATCCAACCTGTGATTTTACACTTCATCAGAACGGCCATTCCCCTCTACTATGACCGTTCTCACCTCCATCCACAAAGGTCGTGCTGCCACCCAAAACCTACCACTTTCTGCACTAATTTTCCTGCAATACCCCTACTTACCCTAGTGCTTCCACCACCACCTATATATACATGGGTGGCGGCCACATCACTAGGTTAGCTGCTCCTAGCCACCATTACTCCTCTCCACCCACTCCTTGAGCATTTAGTGCATTCCCCTTGCATTTATTCTCTCCACCCACCACTTACATCTCCATTTCACCTTGGAAACCTAGTTTTCTAAGTTTTCCCCCATATCTTCATGCCCATCTACACCTTTGGAGGAGAGAGGACGCCCCTAAGTAGCTAGGAGGTGAAGAAGAAGGCTTCTTACATGAGCTCCATGGAGTTTATTCCCCATTCTTTTGCCATTTCATTGATTATGTGTAGCTAAGCCACTAGTGGTGGGCTGTTTGGGGATTAAATGTGACTTTGATACCATGTTGGGGGAATTTTGGCTTGTAATGAACTTATTTCTATCTATGATTATTGCTCCATGCTTTTGTCTCTTATCCCATTGCCATGCTTGTGATTTATGCTTTTTGCTATGAATTGCTTGTTTGATGGTGCTTGATGATACCATGTTTCTAGGAGAATTGGGATGCATGTGGCAATCTTAGGTATGACTCCTAGGTCCCAATAGGGGATCCCTAGCTAGTCCCCTTTGTTCCTACATGCCTACACCCTTTCCTACTACTTGGTATGAGACCTAAGTTACTAGTATAAGTGGGATTGATGTGATTGCCTAGGGTTTTCTAAAGGCTAGAATGGCTAGTGGCATGAGGTCATATATCCTCATCTCTGCTCCCATATCCAACCTTGGCCCTCAATTTATCAATATCACTTATCCTAGAAATGTAGATTTGGTTAATCCTATTAGAATTACACCTAACCCTAGTCTTCCACTAGCAGTATAGGGTACATTCTAATAGCTTTTGCCTTATTGTTTGGTTTGGTAATCTAGATGAAAGATGAGAACCATGCTTGTCCAATAACCTTTTCCAACTAATATTAAAGTTACAGCCCCAAACGGCCCACCTACCTTAATCATCTTGTTTAAAACTCAACTTGCTCTGGTTGCTTGCCTACGCTAGTATAGTTTAGTTGTTCTTGCCTAACCTAGTCAATTGCTCAGTTTTAATAGTTAAGGTTAATTTAGATCTTTTCTTGCTGTAGTGGCTAACTTACTTTCTAAATTGCTTCTTGCTCTTCTAGTGTAGTGTAACTACCTTTGCTCTTGCTTAGTTAGTTGGTTAACCTAGATTGTTAAACTTGATTGTTTAAGATAACTTAGGTTCAATTATGCCTTTCTTTCTCATTCACTTAGATTAATCACAAAACAAACCCCCTTTTAAACCCTTCAACCCTAGACTCCACATTAGGAACGTAGCCAATGCTAACATAGCTCTAGTGCCCCCTCTATCCCTGAGGATCAACCCCTACACTTGCCCTTCGCCTATGCTACAATAGTACCCAATGCGCTTGTGGGTGACCTATTTGGTACTGTGATTGACTTGGTTAGGGTTAATATAAATTTCAAAAGTTCCGCACTTGTGTCCTCCCTTAGGGTTACTTCTAGCCACCTCTAGTTGGCTAGTGTGTAGCCTTGGTGGGAATCGCAACAGTTATCATGGAAGGACAGTTGTGCCAAAAGTAGATAATCTGAGAACATTAGTTCTTGAAGAGGCTCACTCTTCTATGTACTATATGCATCAAGATAGAACCAAAATGTATCTGAATACGAACGATCTATATTGGTGGCTAGGGTTGAAGTGTCATGTAACTGAGTTTGTGGCTAAGTGCACAGTGTGTCAGTAGGTCAAAGTTGAGCATCAAAATCCTATAGGGACTTTGCAACCATTGCCTATAGCACAGTGGAAATGGGATCATATCATTATGGACTTTGTGGTTGAACTTCCAAGGACAACCAAAGGTCATGATTCCATCTGGGTAATAGTGGACATGTTGACTAAGTCAACACACTTTCTTCTAGTAAAGATGATGTATATGACTGATAAGCTTGCACAAGTGTATGTCGATGGGATAGTATGTTTACATGGTATCCCATTCATTGTAGTATCGGACAAAGGTCCTCAGTTCACTAGTCACTTTTGGCAACGTTTGCATGCACTGATGGGTACACAATTAAGTTTCAACACTTCTTTCGATCGACAGACATATGGATAGTCTGATAGGACAATACAGACCTTGGAGGATCTATTGAGAGCATGTGTGTTGCAATTTTTGTGTAGTTGGGATATACACCTTAGTCTAATAGAGTTTTCTACAACAATAGCTATCAGAAGGGCATCGACATGGAATCACATGAAGTGTTGTATGGGAGACATTGTAGATATTGTTTGTGTTGGTATGAGATGGGAGGATATCAACTTCTAGGTCCTAAGCTAGTGAAGAAAGTGATAGATTAGATCAAAGTCATTCAACAGCAGCTAAAGAAACATGATAGATATAAGTCTTATGTTGATAACCGTCATATAACTTTAGAGTTCCAAGTGGAGACATGGTGTACCTTAAAGTCTCTTATTGTAAAGGTGATTTGCAGTTTGGGAAAAAGGGTAAGTTAGCTCCCAGATATATGGGACCTTATCCTATGGTTACATGTGTTGGGAAGGTGTCCTTGAATCTATAGTTTCCACCTAAGTTGTACAAGTTACATCTTGTGTTTCATATCTCTATGTTGAGGAAGTGTCACCTTGATACAGAGTTGTCTCTTCAACTTGTTGAGGTGGAGCTGGATAATGATATATCTTAAGTGGAATGTCATGTTCTGATCCTGGATAGAAGGATCAAGAATTTGAAGAAGAAGTAAATTGTGTTAGTTAAGGTTTTGTGGCATCATTATGGCATAGAAGAATCCATGTGGGAGCTTGAGGATGAGACGAGGAAGAAGTATCCATCTCTTTTTGCATAGGATTTCAGGGGCAAAATCCCTATTAGGGGTTTATAGTTGTAAGACTCTTGAACTAGCTTTATGATTAATTGTAATCACTTTTTATAATGAGATGCTTAAACCTTAATTTAATCTTTTGAGATGTCTTAATAACATGAAAAAAGCTTTTATCTTCATTTTTGTCCAATTTGATTAATGTTTGAGCTATTTTGTAATACATGTGCTTGTTTTGGACCAGATTGCAATTTACCCATGAGTGAGGGTTATCTTGCAAATTGTCACATGAAGGAAATGTTTCTTTTGATTTAGAATCATGAGAGAGAGGATGATTCAATGGGGCTCCTTTTTTGAATCGTGGTTGGTGATGTGACATCTTATGGTGATTCTAGGGTTTGCTTAAGTTAATAAAGTGACTATCCTAGGGTTTGATGTTAGAACCACTACACCACTTTTGGTGAGGGTAGTGACTGAAATGCATGCTTTGGACGTTGTAGTTTCGACAGAGATGACCTAGAGAGGGGTGGGTGATGAATGCATATTCATCCTAGTTTTAGCTACATTATTAGTCTAGTTTAGCATTCATATAGATTAGTTTTCATTAGGAATAACTTTGTTTTGATCTATTTAGGTTTTTATGTTAATTTGTAGGAACTTGATACTTTTATAGACTCCCTTTGTAGGTTTTGAATTCTATCACTCTATAGTAAGTTTTCCTGTGGGGTCCCACTGCCCTTTAGCAGGTGGGAGTCGAGAGGAGGACGCCTCTCGCGGGGTGCAGGGCAGCGCCCCAGACTGAAACAAATTTTGAGACTTCCAGAATGCAGATCGATACAAAAATTTTGTATCCAAGGAGAAATTTGACCTGTCGATTGACATAATAATCGACCTTCAAAATCATCAGTTATCAAGTATCAACGTTGATGCTCGACAACCTTGTCGACCTTACAGGTTGATGACCCATCGACTCATTGGTTGACACTCAGTAGGTTGACACTTAGGAGCTCAACATCATCATCGGCCAATAGTCGACAAGACATCAACCTATTGATCTACTATTGTCGACATGCTTGTCAATGGCCACAACTGCCTGACAGACCCATCGACTTACCAGGTCGATAGACTATCAACCACCAATTGGGACATCCCTATTGACTCTCAAGGTCGGCACAGTGATCGATCGACAATAAATGATCGACACCCATGGAAAGAGGTCGAGAGCCTTGACCCTATAAATAGACCCCCAACAAAAGCGTACAACTCATCTCAGAAATTCTGGAGGTAGAAACATCGAAAGGCTGCCGCTGAGATCAGAGCAAGGATGAGACCTATCGACCAAGCTAGTTCTATCAACCTATCTTGGTGACTTCTATCGACCTCAAGCATTAATTGACAAATATCTTCCTTCAACAACTCCAGGTCATTGATCTTCTTCTCCAAGGCGATCGATCTCTTCCCCAAGCTACTGTCGGTTCACCTGTTCTATTGCAAGTTAGGGTTAATACCTGAAGGAGAAAGGAGGAAAACTGCCATCGCACACCACACTGAGCCGCCTCTATTTCCATCATGACCGTGATGGTGTCATCCTCTTCTTCTTGTGATATTAATCTTTCCATGCTGAGGGAGTAGTCTTTTCACTGGGGTGTGGGGATTAGCCCCACTACCCATTTCTTGCTATTTCATTCATGTTCCAAACTCTTATATGAACTCATTTAATTCATAGCTAATCATTTATTACATGTTTTGTGGATTGATCACTGCTTTACGTGATTTATTACAGTCTTTTATAGTGAGAACTTCAACATTTAAGATTTGAATACTGATTAGTTTTGGTTGACAACCTGATGGAACTTTTGACGAAAAGTCTTCGGAGTAGTGGACAGAGGATCTGTAAGTAACGAGACATCAAGCTTACAAGGATATCTACTCATGCAAGTTTTTGGTGTACATGTTTGGATTTGAATGATTGCACATATTCGAGTAGTGGTGGTGAAACCCAGTTCCACCCTAGTGTTTCCATCCATTGATAATTAGAACTTTAATTTAGCTCTTTTTATTCTTGAAAACTTAGATTAAACAAAACAATCTCAACTTTTGTGATAAATACTAGTTCTTGCTAAGTTACTTCGATTAGATAATTCTTAAAAACATTGTCCCTTAGGATTCAATTCTCAACTATATTGGGTATAATATCCATCTTCTTGCAGGTGGCATTATTGCACTTTGGATTTGGTAAAATCTAGGAATCCTATTCCTAGTGAATTTGTAGTGGGATAAAATTCCACATCAGTGGGTCGAAAAACCTTGACCTCTAGTGGAGTGTCTCGACCATGTATATGTTGCTTAGGGTTTTGGTCGATACCAACTGTGCATGAGATATGTCTCGACCGAGACAAGATAGTAGCCAACCTTAGATGTTGCTACACTTTTTTTGGATAAACATGAACATTTTGTAAATTTCATGTGAGTGGAGGAAAGGCTATTTCTTTGGGGGACATGTGTCTTTTGATATCCTATTATGTTGACACCTCATAATCTCGTACTTCCCTCCTGCTTTGGGTATAGAACCCCTTCTCTTCACATGAGAGCAACTTTTTTGTCCCTACACTCTTTCTCCTTCTTTGTAACCAACCTTGGAGCTTTGGGAGCAAGGAAGATATGTTCTTGAAGCTTGGGTGGCTGATCTATCTTGCATGTTGAAGATCTTGTGCTAGATCAACTCTTTGGTGGCGATTTCTTGGAGATTCTTGTCTTAGTAAGTAATCTTAACTATGACCACTTTTCCCCTCTTTTGAAATCTCTATATTCTTCTTCCTCCTTGGTTGTAGACTGTGGACCATCCATGGTGGCCGTTTGAGAGAAACTTCTTATCATAAGGGGGTCATAGACTATGTATTGACACATGTTGAAACCCAAGTGAGAGGATGATTTCTTCTCTTTCTCCTTTCTTCCTTGGTTTGGCCTAGGACTATTTTTCTTGTTTCTTAAGCTCCTTTGTGACCCAGGTTTTCTTATCTTTTGAGGTGATCCTTTGGTCTAAGTTTGAAGCTTTGTTGGAGTTCTTAGATCTTGAGATCTTGGGGGATTGTTTCTCTTCAAATCAGGCAAGTTATATAATTTTTCCTTCACCTATTATTAGCATCTTAAACCTAATCATATGTTGCATTTCTATTATTAAAAATATATTCGTGATGATATAAGGAAAATTATGTTTAGGGTTTAGCTTGTGGAGTATTCTTGAGAAGATTATCTTTCTTATAAACCCCAAAAGCCTTGTACCAGATTTTGTGGTAAATGGAAAGTGATGTGTTTCTTTTTCTATGGAACCATGCTACTTTCTTTATGGTTCATTTATACTTGAACAAAATGAAGTTTTTGGTTTGTTTATATGCATAAGAATCCATGTATTCTCTCTCCAAATATAACTCTTTTTGTGTTCTTTTATGATCCATAATCTAGGGTTGATGAACACTTGGTATAGGGCATTGTTCTACTTGTTGATGCTTGGTATTGCCTGTTGTTAACCACCTATTTTGACCTTGTTTAGACCTACTAGGGTGTTGGGCATATAGTTAACCTATGGTTAAGACAACCTTTGGTCTCCATCACGGTCTACACTCTTGCAAGTGGTGGTTTTGACCGCGACATGCTAAACTCCAAGGGTGGTCTCTACACTACTGGTTGTGATGTAGTGTTTCCGCATGTGCTTTTAATCCGTTGGTTGACGTTGCAGCCCAAATGGCTAACCTATGATTGAGACACATACTTATGTTATGTCATGAATGTAACAAGTCTAGACTTAGTTTGTTGTAGTCGTGACACCAATGGGTTAAGGTCGTCACATCTTGTGATAATAGGGGCACAACACCCCTTGGTGGAGTCACAATCGTGATGCCCCATTTAGGTGTCTCCTAGTGTCACGATCGTGATGCCATGTCTATGTAGTGTCATGGTCATAATATATAGGGTCGAGACCATGTTGATGTTTCTCGGTCTTGACCATGTGAAGTGTCACAGTCGTGACACATCTGGTTGTGTGAGTGGTCGAGACACATATGTTGTGGTGGTCTAGACACCTATATGTAAGTATGTACATGGTCAATACATAGGGTAGTGGTATACATAAGGTGTTGTAGTTATTAATGGCTAACCACCAGTAATAGTACTTAACCCTAGTGTTCTCCAAATATGTGGGAGGTGGTAGAATTAGGGTTTAGTGGTAGCATAATGTTATGAGACCCTAATTGGATATATATGAATCCTGACCCTAATCTTGTGACAATGTGATATATGTGCTGACTCTACTTGACGAATGTTATTTTGTGATAGGATTTTCTCTCTCCTATCTATGTAACACTAACTTGTAGGTGAGATGAATGACATAGCTATGAAAGTGCTATGTGAATTTTGTATGATTCAAGGTGGTGATTATGAGCACTATCGAGATAAGCTGTAGGGATTGATATTACATAGTAATGTGGTATTGGTGATGACCTTGTAATGGCTGTGATACAAGTGTCATGAGATGAAGAGACAAGTTCTCACTTTGTACGTGTTATATCTTCTGCAGTTGTATCTTACCCTTAATTTTGTAGATTTTGTTTAGGGTTTATACGTTGTAACTTGATTGGTGCACTCAAAGATACCCTATTGGGATATCTAATCAAGTGAAACCCTAATCAAGTAGTTTCCATGTACCATAGATCCATCTTCTGTGTCAATATTTAGCTAGATGGTTAAACGAGTAACTCCTACGGGAAACTCGGAGTGCATATTATTGAATATGCGGGGTGCAAGTCGAGACATCTCCTTGCATCCTTACATTGTTGATATATAGTAGTATAATGCTTTTTATGGAACAACCACGTGTGATCCTGTTCTCTAGTGCCATGCCATGTACCAAGGCATAATAGTTGTTTTATAGGACCATAGATTTGACTATGGGTTTTTGTCTACATGACTAAAACTTTGACTATAAGTTGTTGTTTAGCAGTTTGACTGTTATGTCACTACATTGCATACTCAAACTAACCGAATATTGTTGGTGATGATCATGGAGTCTGATTCTTCCATAGATCTTGTATGGAACTGATTTTGACATAGCAGTGGTCAGTTGGATTTGAGTAGTGCGCCTCAAATCCTTAGGGCATAATAATGAAAGTTATAATATAGAAATGTAGTATTTTTTTAGGGTCAAAGATGAATCACATTGGATGACCTCATGCCTTATTTCTTGTATTGTTTATTTTATAACAGTTATATATGTTCTTCATGTATCTTCTAAAAGCATAATACGTTCTACTGCTCAGTTTTAACTGCTTAAACTGCTTAACTAGTAATACATGCTCTATTATATTATTGTGCTTATAATAGTTGGCGGTGAAAAGTTATATCTCTTGTTGGGAGGTTTGATCTCACCCCGTAGGTTCCACAACTTTTTAGGTGGTCATGGGTGAGGAGGTCGAGGTCGAGGTTGTGGTGCAGGTACAGAGCAACAAGGACAACCATAACTATTAGAGGTTGGATATGTTGCTATAGTTTTGTAGTAAATTCCTATGTGTCATCCCTGTACTCTTAGGTCTTTGGAGAGATTTTGTTATTTTGTATATCGACACATAGATTTTGACTTTGTGCCATGAGTGTATATTAATGGAATCTATGTATAAATAGGTTGTAATATGTAATAGTTGTGGCATGACAACCTTTGAACATGATATGTAACATCTTTTGGTATATATGGAATACATATATCTTTAGTTGAAGGCTTGTTTATGTAATACTTCTTCTTGAGACATTGCATTGCAAATGGTTTTAATTACCCTAATTTGTGGTAATATTGTGATTAGTGATAATTCCACGCTTTATTTTGGGTAATCACAATTTGTGTGGCGAAGGGCATCAGAGTAACATATTCAACTTACAAGAATATATGATCGGAAACAATACATGCATGTAATCATCCCTGAATTAAGTAGGAGTGGTTAAACTTGATATATTTGAAAAAAATCCTACTAGGAACCCTAGATTACCCCCTCCTTTTCTCCACTAGAATTTCTCTAGGGTATAATGGTTATTTGAGGTGCCAATGATGATGTTTGAGATATATAAGTCATTTAAATTGGAATTTAGAACCTTTTTAATTTTTCTTGTCTATCATAAATCAACCTGGATCACCACATGTCCATGGCTAGACCGGATTCAATATCAACCCCATGCCTTCAACCATGATCTCAAATGCCGCTCCAGCTTTTCCATAAGTCGGTCTAACTTGATCACAAGTCAATTAAAACCCAAGGATCAAACTAGGCATTTGGTCTCCAAAGGTCGACTAACACTTGGAACAACTCGGTCAACATTTGGCGCTGTCTAGCACTGCTACAGAAATAGCCTTTGGCATCGGTTTTTTAACCCCCTTTGGCGACGATTTTCAAGCGACGCCTATGTGGGCGCCGCTAAAGGTCAAAATCTTCGGCGTCGGTTTTATAACTAACGCCTATATGATCTATCGACGTCGGTTATATATAGTTGGCCGACATCTATAGGGTACGCGCCACAAAAAAGGGCACCACCTAGGACACTTTCGGCGTCAGTTAATAACTGAACACCCGACGCCATACTCCCAGACGACACGGCTGTGCTTCTCTGCACGGCCATGTTTAGTACTATAGGCATCGGTTTTATACTAATAAGTGACACCTTTTCCACTAAGTCCGTGCTTTCCTGCACGGTCGGGTTGTTTGTCGCATTCGGCGTCAGTTTTTATCCAATAACCGACGTTGTATGCCTTAGGCGTCGGCGTTCTATAAATAACCATTGCCTATACTTTATTTTTTTTTTCTTATCAGTTTGCAGGCCTACTGTGGCTGGTCAGCAGGATGAGAACCTGCAGTTCAGTTTCCTGAACTGCAGGTTTACGACATCCATTGATATCAGCCTACAAACAGGCCACAAACCTATAAAATCAACAAATATTTTTTCACACAAGTAGATACATTTAGACATCAATTCAATTCTCACATTCACACATGTAGAAACATTCAAATACATGTATAAACATTCAGAAATATTCATTTACAAAATATCATTTAGGATCGCTATCAGCATCCCAATTATATCTTACAGTCGCCACTACTTGTATGGCTTTTTCCCATTCTTCTCTTACTTCATTTATTGCTTCCATTGTATATGGAGCATGTACATTTTTTAAGCGTTTACCTGTAGTGTGATCAGTTTTAAACACCTGCAAAGAGAATGATGTATATATAAGTAATAATATAAAAATAAGATTGATATATTTCATACTAACTAATGAGACTATATATAATACCTCATGTATGGTATTAATCTCCAATGCGTCATGTTGGATAATCATCTACATAAATCGCATCACATAGTATGTGCATGCCCAGTCGTTGTCTTGTGTAGCGCACTATAAATTGAAACATACAAAATATTAAAAAATATAACTAAGCACAGTTCACATAAATAATATATACATTGGAGTCGGGAACTTACTTTTACGTTCTCCCAAATTATTGGCAGGTTCTTTTTCCTTGGGACATTTCCTCTAGCATTTTTGAATGTATCTAAACCCCTACATGTTAATGTAACACAGTAAATTGCATAATTAAATAGTAATGTAATAACATATGTTAACGGATATAAAAATGAAATATTTCTCACCAGAATAATGGCATTCTCAATATGTGTCCAATTTTAGTGTTCAATGTACTTCCCGCAGGATCTAGATAATAAACAGTGAACGTCCCAGGGACAATAACTAGTAACTCCCAATGTCTAGCGCTATAGGTAAAAAAGTTAAAAATTAATAACTCAAAATGCACAATAAAAATGGAATTTTCTTAAGTCCAAATTATAAATAAAGTAAACTTACTTGACATTAAATGGAGCTATTATTATCGTCTTATTTTGCTGACCAAAAATCTTAAAAGCATTTATACAGTATTGTTGAACACTATCAGGGTCTTTAGCTACCATACTAATCAATGATGGAATCAAAAATCCCACATGATCAAATGCAAATTGTTTGCATTGATCTTCGACTAAGTAGCTGCAAAACATGTATTACGTATGCATTAATATATAAGAAACTAGATCACCAGATCTTACACAAGGTATATGGATGTATAAACAAGATCTCACCTTATCCATGTCTCTATCATTTATGTATTCAGCCAATCATTCATAAGCAGCTCAATAATATCTTGTATAAATAAAGAGCTATCATATGATTGACCTGTATAATCTGCTTCTAAAGAAACAACTATAGGGAAATGTATATTATGTGCCCGTAGCCAACATGCCATTGCCCTACAAGGAGGACCTAACGGGTATTTTAGGTCAGTTGGAACCCAACTTGGTAATGCAGGAAGTGGAGGTGGAGGCCTAGGTGCTTCGGGTGTCTTCTTTTTAACCTGTATATATAATTTCAGATCAGTTGACCTCATATATACACATTAACAATCTAAAGTAATGTAAATTTATCTTATAATTTCAGTAGTGTAGACGACATCTGCTTTGGGCCACAATATCACCCCGCCTTCTGCCTCACCAAGTGTATCAATATCTGAGTGGGCATATGGCAATGCAGCTTCCCTCCAATCGGGTAATACACACATCGGGCTCACACGAACGTAGCCCTGCGGCATTGGAGTCCCATGAAACGTTGCCCCAAGAAGGGATGGGTAAGCCCGCACCTCTGCAACAATGTAGTCTTGCATTCTTAAGCGGCATGGCTTCAATGCCTACAAATTTACGTAAAGAATGTTATACATATATACATATCATCTTGAAAACATATCATCTTGAAAAGACTAGCTACAATGTCATAAACAATACTTACAGGAGACGTACTAGGCGATGGGTCTCCAGGATTACTCACAGTCTGTGCATCAGGAGAAGAGTGGGTCGCCATAGGCTGATTGGAAGCCTGAGATGCCTGCCACCACACTATTTCTTCCTTGACCTTCTTAGCAACTATATCATTGACCTTCTTAGCAACTATATCCTCGACTCTCTTATTCTCCTATACATGGATAAAAGAAACATTAGCTTCTTATTATTGAATTCCCTTTTGCAGTAACATTCTAAAAAAAGAATAGGTTACCTCTTCTTATGAAAGTCCCGCTCTGGGTTTGTGCTGGGATGGCCCAAAGAATGCTTTAATGCCCACACCAGCGCCTGCACCCCTAACACGTCCAGGATGCTCTGGGTTACCTAGAGCAACTGTCAATTCATCCCTTGTGCCCTGAGGGATGAATGTGCCTTGTTTCCTCTGCTCGTGCATCTCCCGCTAATCACCATCAACACACATGGTTAGTTAACACCACAAATAATCAATATTCAAACGATTGCTCTAAGAGTTGTATTTTACCATTTTCGTAGCCGCCTCAGCAGTTACGGGCTTCTTTATTTCACCCTTCTTGTTTTGCCTCCCAGCTATCCAGATATCATGGCGAGGCATGGGTGTGGCAGACTCCTGAGTAGCAGTAGACTCCTGAGTAGCCGCAGACTCCGCCTGTAGTCTTTGGCGAACGCTTACATAGCCCTTTGGACCGGCGTCGGCGGCAAGGAGGAAGGTGGCGCAGCAGCAAGGAGGAAGGTGGTGCAGTAGCAAGGAGGAAGGCGGCGTAGCAGTGACGCAAGGAGGAAGGCGGCGCAGCAGCGACGCAAGGAGGAAGGCGGCGGCGGCGCAGAGCAGCAACAGCGCCGTCGACGGTGAGGAAGCAGCTGGCACCAGGAGACGAGCAGCAACAGGCGATGAAAATTCAGAAGACGATGAAACAGAAGAAAGAGGACAGTGGCCGTTCGAGGGTCTATTAAGGGGTAAAAGACGTCGGTTATAAAACACAACCGACACCTAACGTCTTCAGTGTCGGTTCTACTTAACTCACCGACGTCCAATTAGACAAATTTTGCCCTAAATAGTATGGTGGGAGCCATTATCGGCGTCGATTATCAACGTATAACTGACACCTAAGATGGAACTTTTCGTGCAATTTTTCATCTTATATAGGCGTCGGTTTGTTGGTAAAACACCGACGCTGTATGTGCCAAATTTTTTTCGCTCGATAATTGGATTTCGCGGGCGATTTTAGGCATCGGTTGTTTGGTATGCAGCCGACGTTGAATACAAAGCGGTACCCGTGTCTAGCTGGTCTTCGAATATAGACATCGGATTTGCTAAATAGCCGACGTGTAATGTTATAGGCGGCGGTTTTTTTTAATAACTGACGTCGAGAAAAGCGACATTGAATGTAATTTCTGTAGTAGTGTAGGCCAAACTCTTCTAGACTCTCCTAAAAGCTAACCAATCCTCTTCCATCATAGAACTAAGGTCTTCTAATTTCAACACCAAGGTTTCCATCTAACCCAATGGATCCAAACTGTAGAGAAACACTAATACAACTAATCATAAGTTTTCTATCATTAAACATATAGAAAATAGATTCACCCCGAAAACCTAATTTCAACAAAATCTAGTGTACCCTAATTAAGGGACCCGGGTTCGAATCCCAGTTGCCACCTTGATTTACCACCCTCCCAGACGTTCGGCCTCCACCACGGGCATGGGAGAGGAGGGAGAAATCTTTCTCTCTTAATCCCATAGTGTACCCTAATTAAACACATTGATTACGTACAAAGATTACATTTCCACAATGTAAGGTATTAAACAACTAAGCAAGAATTATACACACATATAACACAATCATTATGGTACACAGGGATGGTCTTGGGTCTGATAAAAGTTTTACTTAAACTCTCACATTTTTGTAGTCTACCTTCTTATTTTTCTAACGAGGCTAACCCGCAACCTCTGAAAGAGATGTCTTCAAGGACCATCAGAATAATCCACTCCTTTCTCTTCCTAGAAGAATTTGCTACCCCCATTGCTCTCAAGAACAAAGGCAAAAACAGAGGACATCGTCATTTTCTTATGTGATCCTTCCTTCTCATACAATGTTATTCTACCGAGGCTAACCCTAGAGTGGCTTGCATCTGAATGTCGAGCAAAATGTGGTCTCCAAATTAGCCAATGTGAGAGTGTACATATATGAGACCCATAACATCTCAAGAGAGAGGGAGAGGAACATAGCCGTGCTTTACGACATAACGAATAATAGTGAATATGTACAAGAGAGATGTTTTCTATCAAACCACGACGTACATTAGGAATAATCCTAATTTTAGGACTTTCATGCTTATATTAAAGTGTGTTATTGGTAGTGTTACCTAGATCGTGTTATTGGTCATGTGATCATAGTTATCTCTCCATTTTCCAGATCCGTCAATCTGAATATACATTGTATTCTATATTTCAAATTGCAATCCATCACGACAAATTCAGAAGACGATATATACTCATAATGAATACACAATCATCGTAAGTACTAAGTAGGTGTCCGATAAGGCATTTTGGTTCCGTATAGTTGGCTGTACCAAGCAAGTGGGCAATGGCCGGTGAACAATGATCCTGGGCCTGCCCCTGAGCTGGGACAAGTGGGCTTGTGGGTTTGCAGGAAGTCGACAAGGTAGTCGTGCCCATCACGCCCAGGTCTATCATGACGTGGCAACGTGTGAGAATGTGCTGGTTGGGGGGCCGGTCCGGCCTGGTCTGGTCTGGTCTGGTCTGGGCGACCAATTCCTCTTTTCACTGGACCCATCCTCTCCCACCCAAGTGATTGTTTGTCGGTGGCGATGGGGGCAGGGCGCGCAGGTGAGCAATCATTCACGTTTCCGCGATTTGAGATCCTGCACATCCCACATGACGAGCGTAATTATGGGCTTTTGATTGACCACACCCCACCACCGCGGATGCGTTCCGTCCAGTCCCTCTGCTTCGTTCCCCATCGGTTATTCTCCTCCCTTGCAGTGTTTAATTTATTACACATTTTTGTTATTTTAACTTCATTTTCTAATAACTTGACTCTCAGCATTCTGTTTTTAAATATGAGATATATATCCAGCGTTTGGTACAATGCTTGATGTTGCCAATGTTCCAATTCGTGATTTTTGTGTGGTGAAAAAATGATATCAATGGTGTGGTGAAAACCCAAAAAATAATAAAAATACAAAACATCGAATAATCTTATGTTGGCTAACAACTGTTATCAGAGATTGTAAGCTACCTATGCTTATCCTGTTGTCGTCCGCCGCACCTTTATCAAACAAAATATATAGCCTATGTTTGGTAACAAACAGTGGTTAAACACTTGGGAATAACTCTGTTTCGTTGTTGGGACATATTGGAGCAGAACTTGTCTAAAACTGTTTTTAATCATAATACTATGCCACATTAATTTCATCACATAGAGGACAATCTTGACCGACTTTTCAAACCCATAAATAATAGGACTGAGAAAAAATAAATTCAATTTTGAACGTGGAACTGAAACTAAACTGACAGACACTGTCAACTCAGTTTCATCTCCATTGTCACCAAACACAAACAATTGTTTATAGAAAACAAGACAACTCTTTGTGGTGCAGATTCAGAATATCAGATATCTTTCACTTAGCCCCCGGCGTTCGTACTATAGGAAGTCATATGTAAATTGGTACTAGATTCTAACACCATTTGGGCAAAACATCAGATAACTAAGACGGTACGTGCATCCCGAACAGTTTTCAGTTGTTTTAAATCTGACGTGATCCAAACTCTTGCACACTTTTTGGTTCAAATTCTACAGCAATTAAATGACTCATTCATACCTATAATCATTAATGTTAGTTATTTATAGCCTATTGGTATTCAAACGATTCGGTCCAGACGGCCTATTTACAAGTGCCTTGACAACGCGCAGGAAGCGTCCGGGTGATGCGCACGTTCAGGCCTGGTGAGTGGGCCTTCCTATACAGCCTGTGTCTATGACAGGCTCTGGCCTCAGGGACCCCGACACTGGGCAAGAGACTTGACCGGATTATACCTTACAGCTGGGCTGGACTTTTCTGGTGGGCATGGCGCCGACACAAACAAGCAGCTACACACAGATTTTTCTTTTGTTACGATAGCAAAGCTGGATTTTTTACTATACTAAATGTCAAAATGCAAGAAAACAATGAAGGCATGGCTGAATGTTAGGAATGTGATTGTCGAAAAGGAGCGCCAGCAAAACATGCCATCTGTGTCAAGTATACACTACCGGAAGTTAAAAGCTCAGGAATGACTACGTCTCTGTGATAGAGACAGTGAGAGAACTATCACTTCAATTACCAAAGGACGCACTTCAACAATATCCAACTATCATTTGTTATGCTTTGCTGGATTTCAAACCAAAAGGCAAAAGGTTTAGTCTGATATTGCTTGTGTTGGAGACTTCCCTCTTCCTTATATATAGACTCTTATCCATAGTACAATTGAAAAAATGAAAGGGGACAAGCCCTACGCACGTGCATGGTGGGCATTGCCAACAGGGTTTGGGCTAGCCCGATCTGGAAACTCTTTAATCGGGCGTGTCGGCGCACGTCGCATCCCGCGTGCAGGGGTACAAATCTGGCCTCCCGGAGCCCTTGTGTGCGCGCAACCCCGGCTCGGTTCATTGAACCATTTTTAACCTGAGCCGGAATGCAACTCTTCGTTTGGACGCTTCTAAACGACGACCTGATTTGTAACCGCAACGCAACTCTTCACACGCCTTTTCGTTGTTACTTATACTTTGTTCTTCACTGTCGTTCGGAACGGTTGAACAACGTCTCTCGTTCTCTTCTTCCTCGCTTCTCCGCCTTCAGTTTGTCCACTGAAAGGACGATCGGTTGCCTTCGCTCGTCACCGTGACTGTGTGTGCGCGCTTCACGTCAGCAAACGTTGTTGGATCCTGGGAGAGTAGCCGCGTAGGGGACTATCACACAGACACTCTCCGTTGAGTACCACGAAAATACTCTTAAGGACAATGATATGCACGCCTCAGCGTATCTGTGGTAAAAGCTTTACCGTTAACAGCTTACACCGCGGTTTGTACCATATTACGAATTACAATCTTAAGAGTATTCTGTTTCTCGGATGGGTAATATGGAAGGTTTTGAAACCCCCTTTACGCCTGTGACGCCATCAAGTAATAACAACTAAATCGTCACTGTTTCTACTGTTTCACAAACACCAATCTCTGATGTCACGAAAACTGAACAGTTTAATAGACAAAAGTATAGGCGTTGGCAAGAAAAAATTATTACTGCTTTAGAAGTTTCTAATGTCTCATTTGCTTTAACTGAATCCAAACCTGAAAACGATTCTGTTGATTGGGAAAAAGCAAATCACATTTGTCAACATGTGATTCTAAGTACTTTATCTAATCAACTGTTTGACGCCTACTTTCCAATTCAAATTACATCAGAAATTTGGAAAAATTTGAACAAAAAATATATTCTGGAAGAGGCTTCTACCCAAAAATTTACTGTTGTAAATTTTTTAAATTTTCATATGACTGAAGATAAAGATATAACAACTCAAATTCATGAATTTCAGATTTTACTTGATGATTTGAAAAATGAAAAAATTGATCTTCCTGAGTCTTTCACGGTGGGTTCTTTAATTGAAAAACTACCTGGTTCTTAGAAACATCACAAGAACAATTTAAAGCACAAAAGAAAGACCATGCCACTGGATGATGTAATAATACATATCCGAGTTGAAGATCAAAATCGTACTAGAGAAAAGTCTGAACTGAATAAAGAGTTGTCATGTACTGCTAACTTTGTTAATAGTGAAGTTAAAGAAAATAGAGTTTCTACGGATTAGTCTAAAAATAACTGGTAAAATAAGAAAGGGAAACGAAAAAAGAATAAATATAAAGGAAACAAAGATATTAATAAAAAGAATGTTTTTGCTATGTTTGTGGCAAACCTGGTCATACTTCTCCTAAATGCAGGCATAGGAAGAAACAAGCAGTCCAGGATTGGAAGGATACATCAACCAACCTTGTCACAGAGGACGTATTTGTGGCATTTGTCAGCATTGTCAGCATGGGATCATTCCACCAGAACGATTGGATCATTAACTCGGGGGCTAGTCGCCACATCAGTGGCAACAGAGATGCTTTCGTGACCTACACTGAGGTAGGACAGGAGGAACATCGGGTTGTCATGGGCAACTCTACTGCTTCTCCTGTGACTGAAAAGGGTAATGTCATGATCAATATGACTTTTGGAAAAATTTTGGTGATCAAAGATGTGTTGTTTGTCCCAGATATCCATGTTAATTTAATTTCTGTTTCTCAACTTGTTAAGTTTGGGGTGAAAGTGTCCTTTGAATCAAACATGGTCATTCTCACCAAGTCTGGGGACTACCTAGGCATGTGCTACTGCTCTAATGGGCTCTTTCTACTGAATGTACCAAACTCTTCTGCTAATGAGATAAGTCCTTCTGCTTATATCGTTGATTCTTTTGATATATGGCATAATAGATTAGGACATGTTAATTTTAAATACTTACAACGCATGAAATCTTTCGGTTTACTAAAGTATATTAATGGTGTTGTTAATTTAAATAATAAACGTCAAATATGTGTTGAAACTAAATCTACCAAGAAACTGTGTCCTCAAATTTCACAAAGAAATTCTGAATTACTAGATTAGTACACACCGATCTTGGAGATTTAAAAGGAAATCTATCTAGAGGTGGGAAATGTTTCTACATTATTTTTGTAGATGATTTCTCACGATATACAAAATTATATTTATTACATTCGAAGGATGAAACTTTTGGAATGTTTGTTAAATATAAAACAAAAGTAGAGAATCAACTTAATAAGAAAATAAAATATCTTCGCTCAGATAGGGGTGATGAATATGATTGTTCTCCTTTTAATGATTTTTGTGTAAATCATGGTATTATACATGAATGCACACCTCCATATTCACCTCAATCAAGTGGAATTGTTGAACGTAAAAATAGAACTCTAAAAGAAATGATGAATTCTATTTTAATCAATTTAGGCGCACCCAACAACTTGTGGGGGGAAGCGATTTTGTCATCTTATTTTCTTCAAAATCGCATTCCTAGTAGGAAGACAAATAAGACACTATATGAATTATGGAAAGGATATCCTCCTAATTTGAAATATCTCAAAGTGTGGGGTGTCTAGCTAAAGTCTTATTAACTGAGCCTAAGAAATGAAAATTGGGATCTGAAACCCTAGATGGTGTTTTTATAGGTTATGCTCAAAATAGTGCCGCATTTAGATTCTTGGTTATTAGAAGTAGCAACAATGTTGTAGAACCTAATACAATTGTTCAATCTAAAAATGCTGAATTTTTTTAGCATATCTTTTCTATGAAAACTCCCTTATAAAACTTATCTAATCCTTCAAATAAAATTTTAGAAGATATCCCAAGTACATCTAATTCTAATGATGTTTTAGAACCTGATGATATAGAACCTAGAAGATCCACTAGGATGAGGAAGGAAAAGAATCTTGGTGATGATTTCTATTCCTTTATAGTGGATAATGACCCTCAATCTTACAATGATGCTATTAGTTCAACTAATTCATCTTTATGGAAGGAAGCAATTAATAGTGAGATTGAATCTATATTATCTAATAATACATGGGAACTAGTGGAACTTCTACCAGGTATTAAACCCATAGGATGTAAATGGATATTTAAAAGAAAATTGAAAGCATACGGGACTGTAGATAAATACAAAGCTCATTTGGTTGCCAAAGGATATAAACAACAAAAGGATATTTACTATTTTGATACTTTTGCTCATGTAACTAGAATCTCTTCAATCAGGATTTTAATTGCTTTAGCATCTATTAAGAAATTAATTATACATCAAATGGATGTTAAAACTGCTTTTTTGAACGGAGATTTGGATAAAGAAATTTATATGGATCAACCTGAAGGTTATGTAGTTCCGGGAAAAGAACATATGGTATGTAGACTAATCAAATCTCTCTATGGCTTGAAATAAGCACCTAAACAGTGGCATGAAAATTTTGATAAGGTAATTGTATCATATGGATTCTATATAAATGAAGGAGATAAATGTATATATTCTAAAGTCGATAACCAAGGTTGTTTTATTATATGTCTCTATGTAGATGACATGCTTATTTTTGACACTAATATTGATATTACAAATAGTACAAAAGGCTTCTTGGCTTCTAATTTTGAAATGAAAGATATGGGTGAGGAAGATGTAATTTTAGGAATTAAACTCCTTAAAAATGATGATTACATCATGCTATCCCAAGAACACTGTGTTGAGAAATTCCATAAACTTGGTTTCAACTCCATTTTCCCAATCCATCGGTCAGCGTTCACCCCTTTGTTTCCTTCAAACATTGAAACCATAGATGATAACCCTTTGAGCTATTAGAAAACTTGATCAACTAGTTTTCTTGGGACAACTCTACTAATGCTATCTGGTTTTGGAAAGAGGATATTTCCAAAGTAGGATCTCCCCATGTAAATTCCATCCATATATGGATTTGATTCTAGACCACTATGTGGTCAAATTGATTTTACTTGGGGGGACATGTTGAGTCTTGGTAGTGTTCAACACAGAACCTACTCGTCGACCATACATTTCCTCCAAAGAAATTTCATCTAGATGATCCTAGTCTTAGAAATAGGTTATGATTTGTTTCTTATCTTTAACCAAAAAAAAATCTGAACTTTTTACCTCACAATGACTTTGGAGTTGGCCCGTTGCATATTTTCAAGAAAAAAACTCATATATCCAAGTACATAAAGTTAAATTTTGTGGATGTATGTAGTGAATTATTTTTTAATATAAGATATGAAATATATACAAGTGACCTAACTTATTAATACTAATTAATTTCATAATTAATTACAATACACTTCTGATTGATTTGCATATCTTGTTGATTCTCAAAATTATATTTTGCAAATAGAAATTTCAAGTTGTGTCTAATTTATATAAAGAGAAGATTTAGTTGACACAAGATTAATATAATTTTATTCATAATCAAGTTATAGTGTCAAGGTTCAAAAAAATTCTGGAAAAGGCCTTCTTCATTCCATCATACAACATCGAGCATGGTGAAGATATTAGAGAAGTTGTTACTTAATATTTGTATGTGAGCAGCCCTAGTTCTGAATATAATATTTTAGAGTTTTTTTTTCCAAAACTCCACTCTCTTTTCCAGAAATTCCAGAAAAGTCCCTCAGCTTTAACAAATCCTAAACAACCGCCTCTAATCCACCCAGATGTTAACTTGTCGTCCCATTTGACAGCTATTCTTTCTTTTGTCCGTGGTTTCTCTACGTAAACATACATCAGCATCTGGTTTGTATTTTTATATATTTGATTTAAATAGTGTGCAATTCTCACTCTATACTATAGGAAATAGATAATATTCAGTCATATCTAGGCAAACAAGAATAACGGTCTATACCGTCAGACAGAACCGATTCAGTTAATTTTCTCATATTCAATGCGGTTTCATACTGTACATTTTCAGTCCAGTCAGCAATTTATAAATTTAAAAAGTTTGATTTTTCGTCTGGTTCAATTCAATTCAAGACTGTCAAAGCATGGTTGTACAAAAAAATGTTAATAGTTATAATTGTATTAGGTAAATATAATAATTATTTACACGATTATCACATGGTGATATGGATGATTACATGTTGTTTCCCGATAGCGGTTCAAAATTTTATACTTGATTTTCAGTCCAAAATATCATAAATAAATATAGTTACAAAATATATTTTTACTTCGAATATTAGTAAAAGATGACGGTTGAGATGTGACCGTACAATGTATCATATTATTAGTAAAAGTTGACGGGTTGATATGTGATAGTGTGATATACCAAATTATTAGTAGAAGTTTACAGTCATAGACCGAACCATACTGACCGGTATCAAACCATTTTGACTCTAATCTACTTTTCAGATACTTTATGCAAATAAAAATTAAATCATGTTAGTTAGTTATAACATTTATATAACTGTTATACTAAATATTTAGACTAGTATTCTTTCAAAATGTGAATAATTAATATATTTGCCTAATATAGTTATAAGTATAAATACTTTTTTTGGACAACCACACTGTGGCAGTCTTGAAACGGATTGGACCGGATGAAAAATCAAACTTTTAAAATTTATGAACCACTGATTGGACTGAAAATGTACAGTATACGACCATATCGGACCCGACAAAATTGACTGAATCGGTCTGGTCTGACGATATGGATTGTTAATCTTGTTTGCCTAGATCTGACTTAAATATTATTTATTTCCTATATTATAGAGTGAGAATTGCACATTATTAAAATCGAATAAATAAGAAGTACAAACCAGCTGTTGACGTATGTTTACGTAGAGAAACTGCAATCAGAAGAAAGAATAGTCATCAAATGGGATGCCAAGTTAACGGTTGGGTGGGTTAGAGGGGGTTGTTTAAGATTTGTTAAAACTGAGGAGGTTTTTCAGAATTTCTATAAAAGAGAGGGGTTTTTGAAAAAACTCAATCTTATATATCAAATTGTTTTCTTAAATATCACACCCTGAACAAAGATTGACTTATACTAAGATAATTCATCTATGCAATAGATAAGAAAGAAGGAGCTTGCGCCTATTGTTGTTGTGATATACTTATCTATGCCTATATTAGAATTGAAAATATCTCCTATCAGTATCAATTAATTTTTTTATGATATCGATATTCTTGTTAGAGACTAAATCATGTTATTCATATGATGGAAAAATAAAAATGTATATATTCCTAACGGAAAACTATAACGGTATCCTAAAGGGGATTTATTAGTGAAGCATATGTGGTTTTCTATGATGAGTAGTAAGCACTTCATAATTATAAGGATGTCACTTGTGAGAAACCTGATAACTTGAATATTTTTCCACAAAATGGGAATAGCCTCCATCTACTTGGTAGAGATATTTTGATTTTAAATGTATGAAGCAATGGACACTATAAGACATCGAGTGGATCTTATAGACCATATATATGTCCTCACACAAAAAGTGGCTAAGTTAAGACCATATTATATAGTTTATTATAAGGAGATTTATTCTGATTTCCATGAATTTAGCACAACTTTGCAATTCCAAACATATTTCAAGAATTCCCTCATTGTCCTAGTATTTATTGTTTTCATATATAATAATTATAATAATAATAATAATTTTACAACAAGAAAAGTATGAGACAGATTAAAATATATATAAAACATCTATAAGTAACGGCCAAAGATATTCAATAGTTATTGATTTTAAGGAAAATAATTCAATATTGTATACACAAACCTAAAATGACTAGAATATTAAATAGCTATATGAAAATTTTATGAAGTATGATATATATATATATATATATATATATATATATATATATATATATATATTAAAACATAGGGATATTGATATATTGTTGATTATCGAATGTTTGTAGTGTAGTTCTTTTTTGTGAAGTAAACTCAAATATATTATTTAGATGGCTTATGTGTTGCATTTTTGAATAAAATTATTTTACTTATCTAAAACTTTGGCATATATGCCTAGAGAACCAATCATATGATTATTGTAATGGCATATTTTGTAAATGATTTGATTACTAAAGGAGATCTTCATCTATATGTTGGTTCAATTATGAGATAATGATATAATATGATAGATGTCTAAAGAATGATGTTATTTGATGGCACATGTCTTCAGCTTTAGGACATGAATAGTGAGATCATATAAATGATAAGAGTACATACATTCTTGTTATGTCCCTAGTCAGATGCAATTATGGAAGTCGATAGACAACAATAACACTTAAGACTAGAGTGTGTGTTTCTTGATGACAAAATCTCATCAGTCATGATATGTGATATGAAACCAAACACATAGATGATTGTTAAAGAATAGTGTATCGGATAGACCCACCTTTAAAGTGATGCATGGAAATCACTAAATGGTAGTCAGATTCAACTCTCAGAGTGATTGTGGTGATTGTGGTTCCTAGAGCTAAAATCACTACACTCATCACATGTCGTTCGATGCATTTTGACATAATGCAATGTGACCTTGAATAAGAGTTAGCATAAAGGTGATGCTCGGACACGTTGTGACACATGGGGAATGACTCTAAGTGATGTAGATGGGATTTTTCCCTCCTACTGAAGTTGATATCCTTGCCACTTGATAAGAGAGACTGAGAAATGTATGGCCATACTTGTGTGAATCAATATATGATGTGTGAGCTCATATGTATCTCAGATAGTCTACTCTAGTTCAAGAAACATGGATTGAATGTTGAGAGGATGATTATTCCATGCCTCAATTTCAATCTAGATATCAGAGACAAAGGAACTATACAATCACTATAACACTAATTTCTAATTTTAGGTTGAAGTTGTTCTTCAACTTTCTTATTACTTGGATAGCAATAATGTGTTCCTAGATACAATTGATTGCTTGTAATGTCATAAGTTAGTTATGGACATCCACTGCCAACATAACATGGGACCTATAGGGTCACACACATAGGATTTACCTAGAATAGGAGTTTACTCCTGAATATGGTTTAAATTTGATTACTAGAGTGTTAGGTATTCAATTTGAAAAAAGATTGGTTGTAATAAATCTGAAACAACCGGTTTAGATAGTGAACTGATAGTTCAGAAGTATGTATCAAAAAATTTAGGTTGTGAACCGACCGGTTGGGAGATTAGTAAGATTGGATCAAGGATTCATGTTGATGTCATTTTATGTATTAATTGAATATTAAAAGCCAATATGATTGTGAATAGAAAACATAGTGAACTGACTAATTCAAGTGTTGACATGATTATTTCACATGTAAATCGTTTGGTTCAAGAGTGAACTGATGGTTTCATGGTTTGTAGGTTCTGGAAAATTCATGAAATTTCATATCTTAGACACCCTATTGATTTGGAAACCCTGACCCTCCTATAAATAGAGGGGTAGTCAAGGCTTTCAAAGACTCAACAATAAGCTCTGACAATTGTTGACCTCTCAAAATTGAGGTAAAGTGAGAGCTCGAACAAATCTTACCCGTAAAAGGAAGAGACAGTAAGGGAGAGACAATAAGAGAGGGTAGTCAACGCTACCACGTTGACATTGAAGGGACAACTCCTTCCAGTCTATTTTAAAAGAACGACATGAGTGTTTGGTGGCCCATTTCAACTATGTAGAGGTATGGAGGTTGTTTTCACCTACTATGAGGTCATCAACCATTATTCATGGTGATACATTAGCAGTATATCGTTGACAACTGTCCCAATGCTACTTGTAAAAGAAGCACACTGCTACAAGGATAGGTCGTTGGACTTGCTCCACGACTAGGTATATGCCTTGCAGCCTTCTTTCCCAATCTATATGTATTGACACAATTTGTTGTTCAAGGGAAATATGATAAAAAAAATTCTTCCCCTACCATCTTTTTGTCATATTTCCCTACAATGGTATCAGAGCCATGTCAATTTAATATGATTTAGTAATTAATTGATATGATCGATTTTTTGTTTAATCATTTATTTGTTACACACAATATGAATATTTAAATGACAATGTGCATATCTGATTAGAAATCATGTATGATCCCTACATATATATATGATATAATATATATATATATATATGCAATTTATACACGTAGCTCTAAAGTTATTTGGGTGGTGGATGTCAGCGTGGTTATGGTCGATACCCCCTAAACATGTGTGAATGGTTGAATGGTTATATTCCTTACCTTTTAACTCAGTTTGCATACTGAGACTCTCTCTCTCTTTTTCTATATGTAAGTTAATGTTTTCCTTCCTATGCTCCCCTCGAATGTAACTTGAGGTTTTGCTATTACAAGGTAATAAGTTATATAGTAATAGGATAGTTTTTATTTCCTATTTTGGAAAAGAGAAGGTGACTTGATCGACTCAAAAGTCAAACTGATCGACTGGAGGACCGAGGAGGCCAGACGGTAGGAGGAGAAGATCAACCGACTAGTGGCCCAACCGAGCGACTAGAAGATGCCATATGTTGCTTGAACCAGAGACCAGTCAACCGATTCCAGAGACCAATTGCCCAACTAGGAGGCCACTCGATCGACTCAAGGTTTGAGTCGACCGATCGAATTGAATCTAGCACAATATTCTAAAGTACAGGTGTTACATATGATGTGGACCTTAGGAGATAGAAATTCTTCGTGGCTCCAAGGAATTGTATAAGAGTGGCCATAACCATTTCTTGTATTTTATCGCATGTTTAGCTTGTGGATATAGTATGTATATGATACATATTATAAGTACTTAGTGATTGGATATGTATATATATTTAGATAAATATAAATCTCTCAATCTTAAATTAAGTCTTTGATGCTTTCCATAAGCAACACACATGAAAATCTTAATCGACCAAGCGTGATGTGTCATTGATATCATGGAAGTGTCATGTTGATCATGTTGTTCTTCCAAGAAGGGTGCATTACCATCATGTTGGCTTTTGGGTCAGAATTAATAGGTTGAACTTAATGACATAAGTGCCTAGAAGCATGCAAATGGACTATGGCAAGGAGTTGTGCATACCATCTATCCAAGAATTGAATGAGACACAATTGGCAAAATGTTTTCTATCTTAATAATTGGTTATGGACATTGGTAGTGGCTGGTAATAACTTAATTGTTTTGGGTCATGGGCCACTAGAAGGTTTTATCCTGCAATCATCCGAATTGATATGTGAGGGCTATCAATTTGACCAAAATAACAAGAGTGATAATGAATTTAAGGCCTAATTAAATATCCTCAAATTTTGTTTTAATCAAATCAAATAAAATCAAAAGTGTTTTGACAAATTACAATTTTTTTGTAGTAAATGGCAACCAATAACACATTTTCTTTACGATCAGTCGTTGAGAAGGACAAGTTGAATGGGAATAATTTCCTTATCTAGTTCAGGACATTGAGAATCATTCTCACACAAGAGCATAAGATCTATGTCCTCAAGACACCATAGCTAGATGAACCTGCTCCCACTATGCCTAAGGCCAAAAAGGATGCTTACAAGAAGCACTCTAAATATGCCATAGATGTCAAGTGTCTGATGCTATGTTCAATGAACTATGAGTTGTAGATACAACATGAGAACATGGATGTTATTGAGATGGTAACACATCTTAAGAATATGTACCATGATCAGGCAAGACAAGAGAGATATGATGTCTCCAAGGTGTTGTTCAAGTGCAATACGGAAGAAGGAGATCCAACATTTCCCCATGTGCTCAAGCTAATTGGGTAAGTGGAGAACCTTGCTAGACTGGGATTTACCTTGGGTCAAGAGTTGGCCACAGATGTGATTCTGCAATCACTGCCAGAATCATACAACCAATTTGTGACAAACTATACCATGAATGATTTTAACAATTCATTGTTAGAATTACTTGGCATGTTGAGAACAGTTGAAGCACATATGAAAAAAGATAACCCAAATTTGTGATGATGATCAGCAGAGACAAAGGGAATTCCAAGGGCAAAGGCAAAGCTATGAAGAGTTCAATCTAGCCAAAAATCAAAGTTTTCTTAAATAAAAAGCTAAGAGAGGGGTGACCAAGGAAGGAAATTGTCACCACTATCACTAGCATGGACACTGGAAAAGGAATTTCCCTTTCTAGAGGAATTGAGAAAGAATAAGGAGAGGATAGAGATATCCACTTTAGGTACATATGTTATTGAGATAAATATGTCTACTTCTTCATCTTGGGTACTAGATACCGGATGTGGATCTCACAAATATTCAAATATATAGGATCTAAAAAGAAGTAAGCCTTTAAGAAAGGGTGAGGTTGAACTAGATTGCAAATGGAGCAAGAGTTGATGTCACTAAAGTTGGAACCTATCATTTATCTCTGCCCACAAAGCTTGTAATGGAGTTAGAGAACTATTATTTTGTACATGCCATTAATAGAAATGTTATATTTGTATCTTGTATGAACAAGAATAGGTTTGAATTTCATATAAAGAATGGTCAATGTTCTATTTGAAAATATGAGATCTTTTATGGAAGTGCCCCCAATATCCTAATGGTCTTTGTTTGTTGGGTTTAGAGATAAATGTTTATAATGTAAATACCAAAATATTAAAAATCAATAACTCAAACAAAGCATACCTTTGGCATTGTCATCTAGGTCACATCAATGAGATACACATTTCTAGACTCCATAAAGATGGATATCTTGACTCTTTAGATTTTGAATCAATATAGACATGCAAGTCTTGTTTGTTGCCAAGATGATAAAGACTCCCTTCACCGGTAATCGTGAGAGGGCAAGTGATCTACTAGGACTCATACATACTAATGTATGTGTCCCTTTTAGAACAAATGATAAAGGTGGTTATAAGTACTTCATTACCTTTATTGATGATTTGAGTAGCTATGATTATGTTTACTTGATCAAACATAAATTGGAAACCCTTGAAAAGTTCAAGGATTTCATGAATGAAGTACAAAACCAACTTGGTAAAGTATTAAGGAAATTTATTTTGATCGAGGTGGAGAATACTTAAGACAAGAGCTTGAGGACCTTCTGTGAGATTGTAGTATCATATCACAATGGACACCTCCTGGAACACCATAGCATAATGGTGTGTCAGAAAGAAGGAATTGCACGTTGCTAGATATTGTGTGATCAATTATGAGTTTTGCTAATCTTCCAACTTCCTTCTAGGGTTATGCTCTAGAAATTACAATGCTTGCACTAAACTGTGTGCCATCTAAATCAGTTCAAAAGACACCATATGAGATATGGTATGGGAAGTATACACCAATGTGTCATTTTTGAAGATTGGGGATGTGAAGCTTATGTGATAAAGTAGTTTGCCAAAAACCTTGGACCCAAATTGGATACATTTTATTTTTTTGGATATCCTAGGGAAACCAAAGGGTACTACTTTTATACTCCATTTGATAACAAAGTGTTTGCCTCCAGGGATGTTGTATTCTTATAAAAGGAATTTATTTCCAAAGGAATCACTGAGAGGAAAGTAGAACTCAAAGAGCTATGAGACCAACAAGAAAACATATAACCTATAAAGGTACAAGAGGAACATAGAGAGTCAGAAATGGTTGTGGTATCTCAAATTCATCATGTAACACAAGAACCTCATAGATATAATACGACACACCACGAGTCTGAAAGATTTTCTTGTGACTCAAGAATGCAATGAGTTGGTCATTGATGATAAAGAAACAACCTACCTAGAAGCTATGAAGGGATCAGAATCTGAGAAATGGCTTGAGGCCATGAGATATGAGATGGAATCCATGAACACAAACAAGCTGTGGACCTTAATGGATTCACCTAGAGGTGTAAAACCCATAGGGTGCAAGGGTATTCAAGAATATGACTAACATGGATGGTAATGTACAAACTTACAAAGGTCGATTTGTTGGAAAGGGTTTCAGACAAGTTCAAGGTGTTAAGTATGATGAAACCTTTTCTCTAGTTTCTATGGTTAAGTCCACCAGGATCATGCTTGCCATTGTAGCTTATCATAACTATGAGATTTGCAGATGGATGTTAAAATTACATTCCTTAATGTGAATTTTCTTAAGGGTACATAATACAACTCAAGAGTTCTATATATTCAAAGGATGCAAAAAAAGTTTGTAAGATACAATGGTCAATCTATGGATTGAAGCAATCATCTTCGAGATGGAATATTTGAATTGATGAAATAGTCAAAGAGTTTGGCTTTAGTCAAAATGAAGAAGAACCATGTGTTTTCAAGAAGGTTAGTGGGAGCATGATTATATTCATTATATTATATGTAGATGACAGACTATTGATGGGGAATGACATATCTACTTTATAGATGGTAATAATCTATCTAGGAAATAAATTTTCTATGAAGGACTTAGGTGAAGCATCCTATATCTTAGAAATTAAGATCTATAGAGATATATCTAGAAGGCTTCTTATCCTAAGCCAGAGCACATACATTGACAAAGTGTTAAAAAGGTTCAACATGGAGAACTCAAAGAAAGGCAACTTATGCATGTCTCATGGTCTTAGTATCTCTAGAGCTCAATGCCCTACTTCTTGTGAATAATGGAAATGCATGAGTAAGAATCCATATGCATCTACAATTGGATCTATAATGTAATCAATGTTATGTACTCACCCTGATATCTCATATGCCTTGAGTATGACCAGCAGGTATCAGTTAGATCCCAGTGAAAGTCACTAGAGTGTCATAAAGGACATCCTTAAGTACTTGAGAAGAACTGAGGATCAGTTCCTTGTCTACGGTGATAAGGAAGACTTGGTGGTAAAAGGTTACACCAGCTTCCAAACTGGGAAAGATGACTATACATTGCAATCTAAATTTATGTTTTGCCTAAACAACATAGCTACAAGTTATAGGAGTTCCATGCAAGAAATAGTTGTTGATTCTAAAATAGTGGCTGAGCATATTGCTGCCTCCAATGTGGCAAAGGAAGTTGTATTGATCAAGAAGCTCATCACTGAACTTTGGGTAGTTCCAAGCATCAACAATGCAATAGAGCTATATTGTGACAATGATGGATCTATTGCATAAGCTAAGGAACCCAAATCACATAAATGTTCCCAACATATACAATATAGGTTCCATCTCATACGAGATATCATATAGTGATGAGGTGTGAAGATTTGCATAGTAGTAATTGAAAGCAATAATGTTAACCCATTGAGAAAAGCACTATTGCAATATAAGCATGAAGGTCAGGTTAGATCACTTGGGATTAAGTTCATTGGTTATTATATCTAAGTGCATGTGGGAGTCTATTTGTATGTATGCCCATAGAGCCATTCATATGATGATTGTAATGGAATATCTTTTTTTTATCATTAAGCGTGCTACTCCCTTTCATTAATATGAACAAAATCAGATACAATAGAAGAACTGTAATGGCATATCTTGTAAATGATTTGATTAATAATAAAGGCAATCTTCATCTATATGTTTGTTCAATTATGAGATAATGATATAGCATGAGAGATGTCTAAATAATGAAGTTATTTAGTAACATATGTCTTTAGGTTGAGACTTGAACAGTGACATCATATTAACCATAAATGTACATACATTCTTGTTATGTCCCTTTTTTTAAGTTAAATGTTATTGTTGAAGCTGATGATTGCAATAACACATAAGACTAGAGTGTGTGTTGGTTGATGACAGAATCTCATTAGTCATTATATGGGATACCAAACCAAACACATAGATACTTGTTAGAGAACAGTGTATCAAACAGATCCACCTTGAGAGTGATGCTTGGAAACCATTGAATGGTAGTCAGAATCAGGTCTTAGAGTGATGGTGGTGACTGTGGTTCTTAGACTTGAGATCACTACACTCATCACATTTTTTTCTATTTACTTTGGCATCATCCAACGTGACCTTGAATAAGGGTTACCATAAAGGTGATGCTCGGAAACATTATGAGGCATTGTTAATAATTGTGAGTGATGTAGATGATATTTCTCCCTCCTACTAGAGTTGATATCCTGGACACTTGATAAGAGAGACTGAGAAATGTATGGCCATATTCATTTGGATCAATATATGATATGTGCGCTCACATGTATCTCAAACAATCTGCTCTAGTTCAAGGAACATGGATTGAATGTTGAAAATATAATGATTTCATGCCTCGAGTTTGATTTGGATATGAGAGACAAATGAACTGTACAATCACTATAACACTAATAACAAATTGTTGGTTGAAGTTGTTTTCCAACTTTTCAATTACTTGGGTAGCAATGATATGTTTCTAGATATTGGTCATTACTTGTGTTGTCATAAATTAGTTATGGACATTCATTGCCAACGTAACTTGGTACCTACAGGGCCACAAGCATAGGATTTACTTGGAATAGGATTTTACTCACGAATATGGTTTAAACTTGATTAGTAAAGTGTTAGGTATTCAATTTAAAAAAGATTGTCTGTCAGAAATATGAATAACTAGTTCAGATAGTGAACTGACCGGTGCAGAAGTATGAACCCATCGGTTCAGGTTGTGAACCAACTAGTTCAGAGATCAGTAAGATTGGATCAAGGATTGATGATGATGGTTGTGCATTAATCAAATATTGAAAGTCAATGTGATTATGAATAGGAAACTGTAATGACCCCGTCTCCCGGTAACCCCCACTTAAGGGAGACCAAGATATCAGAGCCGTTATCTAATAACCCGGATCAAAGGTTCGACAAATAATCAATAATAATTATGAAATTCTACTACTTAACTAAAAACTGGTATTAAATAAAAACTTTACTTACCTTTTAAAAGTTGGGATTTCTAAACTTCTATCCATGAAGATACTAATCTAACTAATCCTCATGTGTATGTTATTTCTCAATTAGTTCCACATATGCCACTTTACTGTTTTTTCTTTTCATTTGTACCTAAAATGCCGACAAACAAAATATCGGCCAACAAGAAGCTAGTATGTGGGGGAAACAATAATTGTGCAACTATGTTAACAATGTAGTCAACCAAATATCATTTAACATCCAAGATTACATTTTAAGCAATACTACTCAATCCTTGCCTATCCCCTATCTTTGTACTGTCCCTGCAGTGGACATGGATACTACCTCTCTCATATGGTAGATCCTTACCCCCATGGTCCTACCACACAGGTAGCCAATTCCTAAGGTTATGGAGTCGTATGGCCCTACCCAAAGGTAGCCCAATCCCTGACTCATGATGACTTGATGGTCCTACCCCATTGGTAGCCATGTACTAAGTCATTCAATGACCTAATGGGCCTATCCCATTGGTAGCCTTGTACTAGGTCAATCCATTAGGCTACAGAGGGGACTAGGATCTGAGCTAGTAGGCACATATCTTATGTGATAGTCATATTCACATTATAATTGGCATGAATTAAATGCAACCAACAGTTTAATTCAAGTCATCGATAAAACCTCGAAAATCCTTGAGAAACTAATTCGGGATATTCATAGGCGTAACCACATACCTGTCAAGTTGATGTGAGACAGAAATAATCCAATCAACCAATAGGCAAGCAAGCATTCAATAAGATCCTGAAACAATTATACAATTTCCTTTTATTACTCATGTCATTAAGATCTATTAAATCTATCTTGCTTCCTAGGGTTTCTAGTTCACTTTTAGGGTTTCCAATGCAATTAGGGTTTCCCTTCATCTTTTACTATTTTAAACCTTCATTTAACGCAATTGATCACAAACCCAAATTATATCAATATCTAATCCTCAATTTCGGATTTAAGGCATAATTAATCATTAAATAAGTCCATTAAGCCTCTTTTACATTAAAGCTACTATTTTTATCCTTTCAATATATGACAAGATCATTATGCTCATTTATCTTCAATTCATAGTTCATTATGATTGAATTCACATATGAACTCTATTCGTCATTAATCCCATCTTGATTCATTCAAAAATCCTAATTTCTATATTAAGGTTATTTATCCACAAATTAAGAACTTTAATGCTCTAAATAGCTTATAACCATGAAAACTCAGTTCTATTCATGAAATCGAATAATTAAAGCCATTAGTAGTCCTAATTACCAACATTAGGGTTTCAAGGCCCATTAAAGCCTATTTATGCACATAAACTCTAAATTAAATAATTATATGTAAAGTTCATCCCTTTTGTTCCTAATGTTCCTTTTTATCATTAACATGCTAGTTATCAACTTTAACCATCAATTAAACCCTACTAATCACATTAATCATACCAAAATAGGGTTTCTTAATCAACATTACATTAAAGTTAATAACTTCTATTACTTTTCGAATTGCAATCAGAATCAGGCTTCAACTATATTTTTAATGGATTCCTCATGTTCTGCTGAGCAAAATTCATATATTATGCATATTCATCCGAGCTACGGTTAACAAGATATGAATTTTGCAAATTAAACTTATTTTGGGCCAATAGGGAGCCGCCACGTAGCCTCTATACATGCAACACGTTTGCTTTGGAAAAACATTTCGAAAAGACATTCTTACCCCTGGTTAAGTTGACAACTTTTTAATCCCGTGCAGGGCATATCTGTCCAGCGCCACTTTCCCTTTCTTCAACCTTGAGCAGGTCGACACCTGCTGCCCTAGCCGCCGTTTTGCAGCAACAACGTGTGCGCCCCTTCCTCTCCAAGGTCCGACGACCATCGGGGATGATGTCCCTTCCTCTGACGCCTCTCCCTACACTCAGGGCGGTCCCCAGCTTGCGCCCAAGAGGGCTGGTTCGTGCTGGCCATTCCTGCAACCCACAGCACGTCCTGCAACCGTGCGGCCACTGCTATGTGCAGGTTAGGGTATCACGACATCGACCAAGCTTCTCGCAGCTTCGTGGGGAAACATGCTTCCATATCAAACCCTTCATAGCCCCTCGTTGTTCCCTGATCATACCGCTCTTCTTGGTTAGGGTTTAAGGACAAAAATGAGGAAGAATAAGAAGGTAGAAGAACATGGGGTTCTCTTTGGACCTCGACCAGGGCTTTACCCTTTTATATAGGGTGGAGTATGAAGCCCTAAGGCATGCCTCATGAGGACTCAAGTCCCAAACTCAAAAGGAAACACACTTTCCTTGGTTGTGAAGCAACCATCTCTCTCTCTTCATTATCTCCTATTTCCTTGATATTCCTTATTGCATGTATATTTAGGAATTCGAAATTCCTCTCCCTTATCCTCTTTAATATTGTCTTTTACTTTATTGGCCATGAAAATATATTTCCATTAAGTAGAAAATACCACTCCTTTAACAAAACCACAAAAACCATTAATAATGTATTACATTATTCTCTTATTTTGCTTTATTGGTATTTTCTCTTTCTTTCCTCTTTATTGCGGATCCTTTGACCCCAAGGAACTCCAAGAATTCGAAATTCTTTTTATTGGATACTCATTATTCTTCTAGATGCATCTAAATGCATTATTCTTTATTATTCCTCATTATCTTGTTTATTTCTTATTAAAATATCTCTTTTTGAGGTTTTCTCTTTATTTCTCTTTTATTTTCCTCATTGGTATCCCTTTTATCATTAGAAATCCTTGGGATACGAAATTCCACTAAGGATAACTCAATTGTACTTCTTTTTACTTATTTTCCACATTTTATCATTGTTTTCAATTTCTTTCTTAGAAAAGAAATACTTAATCGATCTTTCCTTTTCTTATTGCATTCTCTATGCAACTTTGGACTCCTTGGGACCCAAGGAACCCAAGAGGCACGAAATCCAACCTTGGATTATATTCTTTTGTCTTCGGGAGGTTTCCACACCTTTCTTTTCTCAAAAACTTAATTATTCATTTACTAATTGAATTTCCTTATTATTAGGCCCAATAGCCAATAAAGTCCACAAAGCAATCATCAAGGCTATTATAAACAAAATTCATGCATTCAATCAAAAGACATCATTATTTGTTCATTTATATTTAATATGAGAAATTTCATTTCTCAGCAAATGAACCCAAAATTGGGCTTGTAACATCCTTCCCCTCTTATAAGAATTTTGTCCTCAAAATTCCATCAAGCAACAAATAGTTCAGGATAAGCCTTTCATATGTCCATCATGGCTCCCATGTGGCTTTACCCTTTCCATGGTGCTTCCCAAGAACCTTCATCATGTCATATTCTTCCATCTGAGTTCTTTCTAACCTTGGTATATCATACCCTCATTGGTGACTTAGGACAATTCAGCCTCTCAAAAGCGGATTTAGTTCAGGGCTCAGTACATGGCTTGGGTACCTCACATAGTGCTCTATCGGACTTATGGAACACATTATTCATCATCTTATCCTGAGGGGCAAGGCTAAACACAACTATCTCCACCAATCCATCTCAAATGGACCCATATATCGGGGACTCAACTTTCTCAACTGAAGCTTAGAGGGGTCAGATTTTCACATCACATATTTTCCCATTGTGAACTGCATGTCAGTCTACTTTGCATCAGCTCGTGACTCATGTCACCACTGGGCTCTCTCTCGTCCATTTCACGATCAAAGCAACTTCATCTACACACACTATGGTTCTTTTCTGACCTTCGTGAGGCCTCCTTCACCAACATCATCTTAATGAAGTGGTGACCGACACAACCTCTCTATAAGACTTCTTGCATCCCGATAAAGGCTATGGTGGTTAACATCACATCTTAAGAACTGTCTCTATGTATCACCCTGAACAAGCACACTGGCTCTCATCAGACCCTCTAGTCTGGATTATACTAACCATTAGTTAGGGGTGATAAACTATACTATCATCAAGCTCTTCATGTATCTACTTCCACCTCATGGAAGTGAACCTTGGTCATACCCAAGAACTTTTGAACTCACATCATGGTGTGGTTGAACTATCTTCTCTCTTAAGTAGTTCAACCGAATCTATCTCGTGACATTACTCCTCCTTTCTCATGTCATCTAGGTAAGACGATCTACCATAACCCATATTGGATCTTGACCTTCCTTCGTCCAGGGGAGACTCACAACATCCATAGTGATGAACTCCCATTCCCTCTCGGGAACTATTTATACTTTATATCCATGTACTGAGTTACTGGTGTTCGTCCTTTATCTCCTAGCTTGCATGGCCACATGCTACATGCAACTTTGTTTTAAGCATCCAAAGTGCTACTATCACTTACTATCTTTGTAGTTTCACGGTGTGTGGTGATCTTAAAACCATGATTCCCGGTATGTCATGATTCCTCAAGATCAATACCTCAGAAACCCTAAACTACTCTCATCAGGGTTTCATCACTTTCCTTTCCAAAGAAGTACATATGAGGTTCGACAATCATCCTTTCATTATATCACGGATTTGACTGGATAACCAAGCAATCATTTACTTGATTAACCGCTATTGATACATTTGGGTGTTAACCAAACTTATCTCTTTTTCTCAACTAAAGGTTAGCCTAACAACCTCAACTTCTTCTAGCTTCCAGCTAAACTAGGAAGCTATATCTCAACCGAAGCATTCATTACCACTTCTTATCCTTAGGTGTTAAGTATTGTTGAGGACATACACCTCCATGTATTATACTTATCATCTCATCTCAAACTCTAGTTTTATCTTCATCAAGAACTCTGAGCTCATCCACCTGGTGATCAATCTCAACCTTGCAAATTCCACAAAGCTTCTACTAGGAACATCCTTGCAAGGTGATTATCTTAATACTTTTATCGTTTGTACCCATCCATGCATCATTCACTCCACCAAGGCACATTGTCATCTCTGTCCTCATTCCTTATAGCAGCGTTCCAACTCACGTCATCCTTACCCTTGGTGTATGGCATGCATAATGTCTTATCTCTCACTCCCATAACAAGAAGAAATAAGCATTTGGCGGCCGTCCAAATACAGAGTTCTTCCTATTCCAAGAGTACAGATGGTACAACCCACATTACCAGTACACCTTCAAATCTAAGTTGAAACATGCCATCATCTTGATATCCACATTACTTCCAAGGAAAACTGGTCTCAAACTTACTTGGTCCAAGCAAAATCCTTAGTCATCTCCTCTAGGTCTATAGGGTGCTGACACTTTTGGGGTCATCTCTTTTTCCCTTATGCATCCAGAGAGTGCCCTACTCATCTATCCTTTGGGTCCCATGAGTTCATGAAGGTGTTCAATCTCCTAACCCATGGCCCTCAAACAATGATAGTTGTTACCTCCCGACCCTATGGTCATGTGCAACTAGGGAATTAGGCAACTCCTTCTTCCATCGATCTTATCCCTACCTGACCCTAGGATAGACTTAGGATTCTATTATAGTACGTGTCCAACTTAGAACCTTCCCAAGCATTCATCATCTCTCTTCCTACATTTGTGGGATGACTTTCACCCTTTCATAGGGATCATGGCAACCTACCTACCTTGGTCAAGCCCCATACCGGTTACCTCCATGGTAACACATCCACATGCACATAGAGATGGTTATCTATGGGTCTATAGGTTCATTCTCATGCCATGTACTCTTCACTTAGCTTCTCTAGATCCTATGAAACCTCCTTAGGTTACCTTAAAACCAACCAAACTGGTAAACCCCCTACCAAAGGGTCCCTCTCCCAGGATGGGAGGAAACTACACCTTGATAACAAAGGTCACAAGCGTCCTTAGGGTTTACATTCACATGAGCATGCTTAATCCACTAACTACTAAGGCACAAGCGTACCTACTAAACCATGCTAGGTCACACTTGTTCTCATCCTCAACATTAGATCAACTTAGTCGTGAGGGGTTCATGAAACATACCCTTAACTTAAGGGATTTCCTTTACCTCTACACATGAGGAGTACCATGCTCGAAACTATAGAGACTCAAATCTCATCATGAGCATCGGGTACACTGCTTCCCCTCTTAGGCCTAGGAACCCTAGGTTTACCTGTGGGTGTCTGACTGTATGCTCAATCTCTTAACCATGATTCAAGCATGTCCAAGTTATGTCATGTACTTCCATGATCCTTCTACTCGCAACACTTCAGAGTTGAGTCCTCTTCCAGGACAACCAACTAGGTATAAAGCCTCACAACTGGTTACTTAAACCTCCTCAGGGTCTAAAGCACTCTTTATCTCATCCAGTAGGTAATCACTTATACCATAGGTACTAGAAGCATCCACTATCATCCACTTAGGTCGCATCATCCTCGACTCCCCACTATTCCTCATGTCTCAGAATCTAAGCTTCCAACATTCTTTCTTGGGTCCTACTTTCTCTCTCTAGATCTAACTCCACAACCAGCCTCACTTCATGAAGTTGGATCAAGCTTACCAGCATATCCCTACCTGGGTGAAGCCTTTGCTCAACTCATGTTTGGCTCAAGATTATCCTTATCTCTTTATGTTTATCTCATAAGACATCCATCATGATTCCTTGTCCAGGGTTTCATCCTACTGTCAGCACTACTGACGTACTCTGGGTGCAAGCTACACCCTACCTGTACAAGCCCATAGGGTTCTATAGGTTCTTCTCTAACTTCATCCATGAAGGAGCTATCCTTCGCTCAAACATGCACGACCCTTCCCAGGGTTGGGTTGCCAAAGGTGCTAGGTCATCAACTTCTCATGGCTCATATGGTGTCCAAGGTATGTTTATCCAAACACCTGGTCTAATCTCATCATGCAATCTCTCTCTCTAACCTTCACTTAGGGTTAGGGTTAACATCATCCTCACAGGATGTGCTAGGTCTCTACTTTTAATGGAGGTCTCTACCTCCAAGACTAACTCTCTCTACTCATCCTCCTGCCACGGAGGTCTGTCCTCAGGCCTCTCCTGAGGGCAATGACAACTCGTGTCATACGACCTAAGCATGTATCTATTCCTTTACGCTTACTCTATTAAGCTTATGACCATGACATCTTATTTACATGCTTTTTATTAATTTGGGGGAGGATTCCTTAATCCTTATCAACCTTACCCATACCTCAAGATGGTAAGGAGAAGAGAGAGGAAACCCTAATCCTTAAGGTCCTTAACAGAATTTGAGTTGAGAAGGGATGAACAAGATGAGAGAGTCCTAAATGTATCTTATTTCGAGTCATATCCTAAGACATCGGCCAGGCAGTCACACAATTTGGGAGTCCTCGTATTCCGACTAGTGGTGCAGAGAAAAATATTGCCAGCCCCCGGACGTGATCCTTTTCTAGACACCTCAATCTTTCGAAAAATCCTCTAATAACTCCCTTGGGTTCTACAAAATTTGTAAAATTTAATAATTATTAAAGATTAAGTGAGGAACCTTCGCTCTGATACCAATTGTAACGACCATGTCTCCTGGTAACTCCCACTTAAGGGAGACCAAGAGATCAGAGCCGTTATCTAATAACCCAGATCAAAGGTTTGACAAAAAATCAATAATAATTATGAAATTATACTACTAAACTGAAAACTGGTATTAAATAAAAACTTTACTTACCTTTTAAAAGATGGGATTTCTAAACTTCTATCCATGAAGATACTAATCTAACTAATCCTCCTGTGTACATTATTTCTCAATTAGTTCCACATATGCCACTATACTGTTTGTTCTTTTCATTTGTACCTAAAACATCGACAAACAAAACGTCGGCCAGCAAGAAGCTGGTATGTGGGGGAAACAATAATTGTGCAACTATGTTAACAATGTAGTCAACCAAATATCATTTAACATCCAAGATTATGTTTTATGCAATACTACTCAATCCTTGCCTATCCCCTATCTCTGTATTGTCCCTGCAGTGGACATGGATACTACCTCTCTCATATGGTAGATCCTTACCCCCATGGTCCTACCACACAGGTAGCCAATTCCTAGGGTTATGGAGTCGTATGGCCCTACCCAAAGGTAGCCCAATCCCTGACTCATGATGACTTGTTGGTCCTACCCCATTGGTAGCCATGTACTCATTCATTCAATGACCTGATGGGCCTACCCCATTGGTAGCCATGTACTAGGTCAATCCATTAGGCTACAGAGGGGACTAGGATCTGAGCTAGTAGGCACATCTCTTGTGTGATAGTCATATTCACATTATAATTTGCATGAATTAAATGCAACCAACAGTTTAATTCAAGTCATCGATAAAACCTCGAAAATCCTCGAGAAACTAATTCGGGATATTCATAGGCGTAACCACATATCTGTCAAGTTGATGTGAGACAGAAATAATCCAATCAACCAATAGGCAAGCAAGCATTCAATAAGATCCTGAAACAATTATATAATTTCCTTTTATTACTCATGTCATTAAGATCTATTAAATCTAGCTCGCTTCCTAGGGTTTCTAGTTCACTTTTAGGGTTTCCATTGCAATTAGGGTTTCCCTTTATCTTTTACTATTTTAAACCCTAATTTAACGCAATTGATCACAAACCCTAATTATATCAACATCTGATCCTCAATTTTGGATTTAAGGCATAATTAATCATTAAATAAGTCCATTAATCCTCTTTTACATTAAAGCTACTATTTTTATCCTTTTAATATATGACAAGATCATTACACTCATTTATCTTCAATTCATAGTTCATTATGATTGAATTCACATACGAACTCTATTCGTCATTAATCCCATCTTGATTCATTCAAAAACCCTAATTTCTATATTAAGGTTATTTATCCACAAATTAAGAACTTTAATGTTCGAAATAGCTTATAACCATGAAAACCCAGTTCTATTCATGAAATCGAATAAATAAAGCCATTAGTAGTCCTAATTACCAACATTAGGGTTTCAAGGCCCATTAAAGCCTATTTATGCACATAAACTCTAAATTAAATAATTATATGCAAAGTTCATCCCTTTTATTCCTAATGTTCCTTTTTATCATTAACAGGCTAGTTATCAACTTTAACCAACAATTAAACCCTACTAATCACATTAATCATACCAAAATAGGGTTTCTTAAGCATCATTACATTAAAGTTAATAAATTCTATTACTTTTCGAATTGCAATCAGAATCAGGCTTCAAGTATATTTTTAATGTATTCCTCATGTTCTGCTGAACAAAATTCATATATTATGCATATTCACCCGAGCTACGGTTAACGAGATATGAATTTTGCAAATTAAACTTATTTTAGGCCAATAGGGAGGCGCCACGTAGCCTCTATACATGCAACACGTTTACTTTGGAAAAACATTTCGAAAAGATGTTCTTACCCCTAGTTAAGTTGACAACTCTTTAATCCCGTGGAGAGCATATCCATCCAGTGCCACTTTCCCTTTCTTCAACCTTGAGCAGGTCGACACCTATTGCCCTAGCCGCCGTTTTACAGCAACCACGTGTGTGCCCCTTCCTCTCCAAGGTCCGGTGACCATCGGGGATGATGCCCCTTCCTCTGACGCCTCTCCCCACACTCAGGACGATCCCCAGCTTGTGTCCAAGAGGGTTGGTTCGTGTTGTCCATGCCCACGACCCACAACACGTCCTGCAACCATGCGGCCACTGCTGCGTGCAGGTTAGGGTATCACGACGTCGACCAAGCTTCTCGCAGCTTCATGGGGCAACATGCTTCCATCTCAAACCCTTCATAGCCCCTCGTTGTTCCCTGATCATGCCACTCTTCTCGGTTAGGGTTTAAGGACAAAAACGAGGAAGAAGAATAAGGTAGAAGAATGTGGGGTTCTCTCTGGACCTCGACCAGGGCTTTACCCCTTTATATAGGGTGGAGTATGAAGCCCTAAGGCATGCCTCATGAGGACTCAAGTCCCAAACTTGAAAGGAAACACACTTTCCTTGGTTGTGAAGCAACCATCTCTCTCTCTCTTCATTATCTCCTATTTCCTTGATATTCCTTGTTGCATGGATATTTAGGAATTCGAAATTCCTCTCCCTTATCCTCTTTAATATTGTCTTTTACTTTATTGGCCACGAAAATATATTTCCATTAAGTAGAAAATACCACTCCTTTACAAAACCACAAAAACCATTAATAATGTATTACATTATTCTCTTATTTTGCTTTATTGGTATTTTCTCTTTCTTTCCTCTTTATTGGGGCTCCTTTGACCCCAAGGAACTCCAAGAATTCGAAATTCTTTTTATTGGATACTCATTATCCTTCTAGATGCATTTAAATGCATTATTCTTTATTATTCCTCATTATCTTGTTTATTTCTTATTAAAATATCTCTTTTTGAGGTTTTCTCTTTATTTCTCTTTTATTTTCCTCATTGGTATCCCTTTTATCATTAGAAATCCTTGGGATACGAAATTCCACTAAAGATAACTCAATTGTACCTCTTTTTACTTATTTTCCACATTTTACCATTGTTTTCAATTTCTTTCTTAATAAAGAAATACTTAATCGATCTTTCCTTTTCTTATTGCATTCTCTATGAAAATTTGGACTCCTAGGGACCCAAGGAACCCAAGAGGCACGAAATCCAACCTTGGATTACATTCTTTTGTCTTCGGGAGGTTTCCACACCTTTCTTTTCTCAAAAAATTAATTATTCATTTACTAATTGAATTTCCTTGTTATTGGGCCCAATAGCCAATAAAGCCCACAAAGCAATCATCAAGGCTATTATAAATGAAATTCATGCATTCAATCAAAAGACATCATTATTTGTTCATTTATCTTTAATATGAGAAATTATATTTCTCAGCAAATGAACCCAAAATTGGGGTTGTAAGAGAAACATAGTAAACTGAGTGATTCAAGTTGAACCGATGGTTTCAATTGTGAGCCCACTGGTTCAAGAGTGAATCGATCATTTCATGGTTTGCATGTTCCAGAAAATTCATGAAAATGCACCTCTCCAAATACCTTTTTTATTTGGATACCATGACCTTGACCCTCCTACAATTAGAGGGGTAGTCAAGACTTTCAAATGCACAATAATAATGTTTGACAATTGTTGTCCACTCACAACCGTGGTAACTTGAGAGCCTACACAAGTCTTACCTGTAAAAGGGAGAGACAATAAGGGAAAACAGTCAATGTTAATAAAATGGCGTTGAAGGGATAACTCCTTCTTGTCTATTCTAAAAATGATAGGAGTTCTTGGTGGTCCGTGTGGACTATGTAGAGACATGGATGTCATTGCCACCTACTAAGAGGATGTCATCAACCACCGTTTATGGTGCTATACTAGGAGGTCGTTGCTGACATCTGCCTGAGTGCTTCTTGCAAAAGAAGCACACCGTTGCAAGGACAAGTCATTGGACTTTCTTTAGGACCAGGTATATGACTTGCAACCTTGCTTCCCAATCTATAGTTGTTGACATGATCTTCTATTCAAGGGGAATATGGAAAGAAACTTTTGTTTCTAATACCATCTATATAGCCATATTTACCTACAAAACATTCCAGATAGAATGAGATATTTAATGTGGGTTTTTTCCAATCAAAGTAATTCCAAAGAAAATTCATAGAATGTTTCATGGTTATAATATAATTTACATATTCAAAATTGTGGAAAAAAATTAAATGATACACAATTAAACTAATAGAAAGAGAGAAAATTATGAGATTCCATGGAATTCCTCAACCACTTAGTAGATGAAAGTGATTTTGATGAATTTCTAAAACACATAGACCAATATAATAACTCTATGAAGGTTAATGTTTAAAAAAGTACAAATCAAACATATATATTATGTTATAAATTTGATATAATAAAATTGAAATAATTTTGTCAAATAAATTTTAAAGAGTAATTGATATTTTAAGTAGTTACAGTAAAGAAAATAGTACTAATAGCCTTGTAAAAATTTTAAATTTGAAAACCATAAATAAGAAACAAAATAAACATATGTGTATTGGAAGCTAACCAAGCACATGCTACATAGATGGGGTGTGATTGTTGACCCCCTTTTATGCCTTTGCCATCAGGACAATGAGAGTAACTCCCACTTCTTATATGGTTGTAGTTTCCCTAAGTATATCTAGGATGTGATTTACTTAAGGAGTGGTTGGGGCCATAACTCTACCATTGCCTTACAGAGGGCATTGAGTGGCTACTCAACAATATGAGAGATAAATGGGAAATGAGATTTGGTGGTCTGTTTCTCACTATTATAAATTTGTGAGTATAGAAACAACAAGATCCATTCTAATGTTTATTGTAGTGAGTAGGACATCCTTGCAAAGATTAGTAGACACTTGATCCATGATATGAAGGCCAAGAAGGGTCTTATAAATGGTGTGCATAGAATGTGAAACTATACAGGGGCTTTTTGTAAATATCATCCAGGTTGGTTGGGTTTTTGTAATGGGCCGGTTGGCCCTTGTAAGTGTATAGTGTGGATATACTTTTCTCTTTATGGCAATATTTACCGTTTCTAAAAAAAAGTGAATCTAAGAAAAGAAATTGTAAAACCTCTAACCTTGATTTATGGTTGAGCATTATTTCTTACCTTGATTGGATTATTAAAACCTTAATCTAACACCAGAATGTTTTTTTATATCATGTGAAAACACTAAGTTTCAAGTTTGATCTAGTTTGGATAATGTTTGTGCAAGATATGCATTTATATGCTTGTTTTGGACTTTTATGCAATTTACATGTATTTAGGGTTTTTCTTGCAATTTATCATGTGCTTGTTGTGCCTCACATATTTTTATATCGTTCTTGAGTTATTTGTACCTTGGGGCACCTTCTTACACCTTGATTAAGTGGTTACATCTACCAAGGTTTGAAGTTAGGGTTTCCTCTCATGGATGGGCTACCTTTGCTAGAACTTGATGGTTCTCCTTGTGATTTGGGATCCGATAGTTTTTGTGGTGTGTTGATATCCCATGGTAGTACCTTGAGGTGTGAGTTTTTATGGTTTTATCTCTTGGAGCTCCCTGGATTGATGGTTCACAAAGTGGGGTGTCGAAATGATTGTGATGTTAGGGTTTTCACCCTTATGATGAAGGATACCATGATCTGATGGTTTCCCTATTCTGGGAGGTAGATGTCTCACTTGGGATTCAAGATTATATGTATACCCTAGCTTCCACACTCAATGGGCCTTCTGGTTGCATGCACGAGATGTTCTTTGACCATGGACACATGGCCAACATGGCTAGACACCTCTACCTTCTCTTCTCTCTCCCCCATATCTTTATATACCTTCCCCCTCCCATGCAAACGAGTTCTTTACACACCTAGCTCTCTCACTCTTCTTCATTTTTTCTTGGATATCATCCCCCATTCTAGGTGGATAAGAAGGAGCCAAGGTAGGAGAAGCTTGGTCGATCTTGCTTGCATGTGCACCTAGGGTTTAGATCTACCCTCTCATTAAGCTGGTGGGGCTTCCTTAGCTTGTTCTTGACATAAGTAACTGAGACCTCCCTCCTTCCTTCATTTTCCTTTTTGTCTTACCTTCCTCTCTCTTCTTCTTGGTCAGATACATGGAGGAGCTTGAGTTAGAGGTTGAAGGTGCCTTCTTTCTTGCTTCCTTGACCTGGGATTTGCTTGCTTTTGGAGAGGGAGTTAGCTTGGTCGAGTGGAATGCTCAATATAGTGTTTCTTCCTTCATTTCTCAAGCTACCTTGTTGTTTGGAGATTCATATTCAATCTTGAGGCGAGTTATATAACTTTCTCCACCTTTATTGCTTACTCCTATCTTGCATGTACTAGATCTTGCTCTAAAATGAAGTTCTAAGTAGAAAGATGTTACCTTTGCCTAGGGTTTGAGATTATGTAATTATTGTTGAGTAGTTTATCTTCTTTGATGAACCCTAAACCTTGTGCATGAACCTTCTTGGGTATTATAAGTTCTAGATCTTGGATGTATATGGAAAACAATAGGTTTTTTCACTCAAATAATGGTTATTTCTTAGGGTCTTGGTTGATTTACCTCCTTGTACTGCAACCTGATGGTTTGTTTTGGTGCTTCTTGGTTTAACCTTCTTTTCCTAACTGATGACTTGGATTAAGCTTTCATTTTTTACCTTCTCATGCTTGAGAAAGGATGGTCTTGATTCTCTCCCAAGTGGTTCAAGTCAATGGTTTTTGTTCCTTGATTTTGGATTTTTCCTTGGGGTGTCAAACAATGGCTTTCCCTTATTACTTTTAATTAATATTTACTTGGATTCATGATCTGATGGCAGGGGCCCTTTTGTGTCGACTGATGGTGGTTACTTAGTTGAAGTTTTAGATCATCTTTTGTGCTTAAAATGATGGTGTTCCTTCCCTTATAACTGATGGCTTGGTTCCCCTACAAAAGATGGTTTTGATGCTCACACTTTGTGGTTTCAAACAATGGTTCCTTAGGATTCACCAAATGATGCAAGATTTGATGGTGTGCTTGGTTCTACGGTATATGGTTCCACTGTTTGACCACAAATAATGGTTTTCTAGTATCAACATCTGATGGCTTTAATGGTGTCCACAACTGATAGTGGACCTAAAATCCATAACATATGGTGCTTCTAAAGTCAGCAAACAGTGACCTTTCTAGGTGTATAATTATATCGCATCTCATGATCCAAGGGTGGTGATTAATGCATATGATTCAAAGGTCTTTTTCACCTTGAACCTGATAGTTTTATGTGTGCTTTACGATCTGATGGTTTGTATTTGTTGCACCTGATCCAATGGTTTGGATTTGTTGATTTAGAATTGATGGTGTTAAGACCATAAGTTGTATTCTTACCTTTTCCCTCAAATTATATAGTCTGATGGTGTTTCCTATCTAACATCATATGGTTTTACTATTATGAAAATCTATGGTTTGTTGAGCCCTAAGTTTTGATGGTTTGGTTTGATGCCACAATCTGATGGTTACACCTTGAGTTATGTATGAATCCATACTTGAGGATAGTATGGGATTCAATGATAATGCTTTACCTTATGCATCCATGATCATATGGGGATGTTATGTGTAAAGGATGTGCTTTGACCTAAGTAAGTGTATGAACCTATGGTTTAGTTTGAGGTGCTGATTTGTAACATCAATTCCACTTATCTTGTGGAGCTTAAGTAATGCAATTAAGTAATGATGGTTAATCTTACTTAGCTTTCTTATATGATATGATGAAGGAATATTCTCCATAATGTTGATTGTAACCCTAATGTGTTAACTGGTGGTTATCATCACCTTATGGTTGGCCTTCTATGTTACACTTGTGTATCACAAGTATGTTGGTGTAAGGTGAACCCTATTCAAGGTATTTAAAGATTATGATGATCATGCTGGAAAGGATGTCTTAATGAGCTTTGGGCATGTCTTAAGCCCTCGTGGAGGTGTAATCCTCTTTATGTTGACAAGGGTTGGTACCTTGGGATAATGTGATAAGGATTTATATCCTATGATAGTGTGATGGCAAGTATAGTCTCATGAATGGCAATGAAATAATGCCATGTAATGTTGAAATAAGGAATATGTTTCATACATTTTATATCTTTTGGAGTTTTTATATATCAATGCTTATTAGACATGAATTAGGGTTTGTATGTCCACTTGTTTGATGTAGCCTTAACTTACCCTATTAGCATTGACTAATCAAGTGAAACCCTAATCATGTATTGCCCTATGTCATAGAACCATTCCAATGTCAGGACTTGCTAGATGGGAAAATGGGTATTCCAGAAGGGAAGCCTGAAGTTGTATAATGTTGAGTATGTGTGGGTGCAAGTGACTGTGTATCCTCGCCAACCTGATCCCAAGGTTTTGAGGTTGGTGGTGGACATACCTTGGTAGGAGAACAGTTGTGGTTGTATCTCAGATATTTGTAGATGTGATGTGATTGAGGACAGTTGCAATTGTACTTCGGTTGTTTGGGTTTGTATTCCTTGGTTACTAGTGTCTTGTACTGTACTAAGGACAAACTAGGTTGTTTTATAGCTTGACCTTATGTGTTTCTATGGAAAACTCATACTAATTGAGGGCAGGTGAAATCTTAGGATTTTGTCTCTCCTAGATATTGTATGAAATTGATTGCGACCAAGCGATGGTCAGCCAGACTTTGAGTGGTACACTCAAACTCCCTAGTGCTTAATAAAGATGTAATCTAGACATGTAGTATATCTATTAGGATTATACATAGCACTTCATATTGGATGATAACCCTTGTATTGCTTCTTTCACATATAAATGATGTATAGAACAATAAGAGAAAGTAACCGTATTTATGTTATTATATACTGATATTGCCAATTAGGTTTATGCTGTTAGTTATCTCATGCTGCTAGATATGATTTATTGTAAGTTGTGCATATATGGTTAGTGATGTTGATGATGTTAGTATTATGATGTTAATCAGAGTTATGATGATAGTTTCATCTTCTTCTTTAGATAAGATGTCAATCATCCTTATAGTTATGATGTTTCAAATGACTCGATATTTTGGTAGCATTTTGATACTCACACATGTGGTATATGTCGATTATGTCCTTTTGTATGTATATGTTGTGGTTGAGGCCACAGAACAATTGTAAAAGATACTTAGCATGATATATGAATATATTCAAGATGTTGAGCTTTTTTGAAATGGTTCTCGATATGTTTGAAATGTTTAATCAGATTCAATCATCCGTTTTTATGTTATGTGGTTAATTAATGATCTATCATGTTTTGAGTTTTGAGTAATCTCATTTAGTGTGATGGGTTCTCACAAGTTGGTACCAGAGCTTTAGGTTTGTTGAGTCTATAGGGACACTAGGACTTAGGACTAGTATGACGACTAAGTAAGGAACATGACATGTGAACATAATGCATATTTCCTGAACTCGGTACTTGGATGCCCTATCTAAGTATTCAAGTATTGAAGAAAAGCCAAGTCTGGAACTCATAGATTGTTTTTTTCTAGATTACCCTAATCAATTAGTTAGTTTGAAACAATCTAAAGAGCATAATGGATAAAAAATCATGGTGAAAATATCGTAATCTTACTTCAAATGAAAGATGAAAATTACATCGTAAACTAAAAAAACTTGAATGTTTGGTAACTAAAGAAAAAGATATGACACCATGAACCATAAATCTGCATACAAATAGGCTAAAGTGGAGTTCTTGAAGCTGTAATTCTAGAAGATAATGAAGTAAAAGAGTGATACATTTTTTTTCATGAAATGATTCAAGGTATAAACCACATAAAAGAAGAGAACTCCTGAGATAAGAATCATATGAGAAGACAAATTGGAACAATGACAGATGGATAATGTAGAACATGAGTAAATCTCAGACCAACTATGTGTGTAAGAAAGTGTGAAAGTAAAATTATCAAGACATGTAAAAGAATTTATGAGGAAATGTGGAATATAATGAGCTACCCCTTGGTAATTGATGGAGAAGTAAGATAACATGAATGGACACTCACATAATAATGTTAAATTGTCAACAAGAAAGAGTAGTGAAGTATGATAATCATGATAATTCCTATGTTGATGGCAAGGACCCCAAATGAAAAAGGTCAAATGATACATAAAAAGTTGTAACGTGCATGATGAAGGTAGAATCGGTAACCCCTTGCTAGTAACACCTGGATAGTTTTGATGTGTTGTGGGAAGTGTGTATTATATTATGTTCTTTCTTTTTGAAGCACAACTTTCAAGTGGATCTTATGCCACTTGGTATATGTGGATTCGTTGTAATCCTGGGGGTGGATACCTCGATGTGACATGAGGATGTTTTGGCCTATTGATCCAACATCATGATGTTTTGTGATGTGGAATGCTTTTTTATCCTTCCAATAGTTAGTAAGACTCCTCTTATACATTCTGAGTTGGTTATGATGGCCGAGAAGCTAAAGAGATAGAGATGTGAGATGTTCTTAACACATGTAGTGGGTACCAAGGTGACGAGTCCTAGTATTTGGGGTGTACCAGTAGTATGTGAGTTTGAAGATGTTTACCAGATGAACTTCCCAGTGTTTATTTTCCCTTAGAAAGAGAGAGTTTGATGATTGAGATCTTTCAAGTGTTGTGGTAAGAAGAAGAGTCATTATGTGATTCTTTATAGGGACTATTGATAGTTGGACAAGATCACATTAAGGAATCAATAACCATTGCCAAGGATAGATGGTTTGTTGATTAGTCGATAGGTGCTATAGTGTTCCTTCATAAAGACCTAAGGTTGAGATATCATCAGATGAGAATCAGAGTGGATGACACCATTTTATGGTCACTATGAGTTCATGATTGTGTCGTTTAGACTAACCAATGCATCAGTAGCATGGATAACATCTTCGACAAGCCCTAGGATTGTTGAAACAACAATAATTGTGTGCCAAGTTTAGCAAGAGTGAGTTTGGGGTTATTGAAGTGTCTTCTTGAGGTTATGATATATCTATTAAGTATTTTGTGTAAATCAAATTGAGGAGAAGATAGTGTTGGAGTGGGAGCAGCCCCAAACACTGACTGAGATCCGAAGCTTCTCAAGCCTAGCAGGAGACTACAGAAAGTCCATTCAAAATTTCAGTGTCTTTACTTTAGCCCTAATAAGGTTGACTAGGAAGGGTGTTCCTTTTTGTATGGAATGACATGTGTCAGCGTTAGTGTCAACATTCTTTCTAGATGTTGAGAGAGAAGTTGACAAGTGTTCTAATGTTAGTGTGACCACAATAAAAAGGGAAGGATACATCACCTTCTATAATGCTTCAAATAAAGTTTTGAAATACGTGCCAATACAAGATAAGAGAACAATTCCTTTTGCTTCAATATAAGGATGAATAGTTGGAAGCACTTATGTTGTCAGGATCTTTGACATAGCCACAAGCTAGACCAATGCCACTATAGCATAGTATACAAGTGGATGACACCATGATGTGGGACATCAAATCAGAGTAGCACAGCAGGGAGCATGATGGCTTCAATAGGTCAGGTGACAAGACAATGTACATCCAATACCAAACAATGATTCTAGACACTGGTGATTTGAGTGAGACAGTGTATGAGGAGACTCATCTGCAACACATATGATGTATTTAGAAATTACATAGATGTATCATAATTTGAAGGACATGCAATGGAAACTAAGTGTGAAACATGGCATGGAACAAGTATAGTCAAGTGTACAGATGATAGCTAGACAAGGAGAAACCTTAGGAGCATGCAAGTACATGGTAGAAGTTCAACATAGCCTTAACCTACATACAGGTGGTCAGTCAACCATTCAGACAATTAGAAGATCTTTTGAGAACATATGTCCTACAATGTTTGGCAAATAAAGGATGTCCACTTGATTGATTGAGTTACTTATGAAAATAATCACCAGAGAAGCATAGACATGACACCTTGTGAAGCTGCATAAGGAAAGAGATACAGGACGTAGTGATTCAACAGCAATTGAAAGCAACTCAAGACAGGTGGAAAAAATGTGTTGGTAACCATGATAAATGGCTAGAGTTCCAAGTCAGAAGTTACTCCTAGAGTTTCACAGGTTGCACATTAGTTTCTATGTTCTGTGTTGAGCAAGTGTCACCCAAGTACATGTCAAATGATACATTTAATGGAGGTGGAGTTGAATGAGGATGTTTTCTTATGTGAAGGTTTCTATGTTGACCCAAGATCACATACAGGAGTTGAGGGAGAAGAACGTGATTTCTAAAAGAGTGATGTGACATCACCATGATATAGAAGTAACCATGTGGAGGTTAGTGGATGAGGTGCATAGGATGTACCTGTCTTTGTTTGCATAGGATTTCTGGGGTGAAATCCTAATTAGGGGTTTATGGTTGTAAGACCCTTGACCTTTATTTATGGTTTAATATGCTTTATTACCTTGGTTGGATTCTTAAAACCTTAATATAAGAATAAAATGTGTTTTGATATCATTTAGCAAAGTGAAGTTTCAAGTTTGGTCCAATTTGGACATTGTTTGAGCAAGTTATGCATTTATATGCGTGTTTTGGACTTTTATGCAATTTAATTGTATCTAGGGTTTTTCTTGCAATTTGTCACATTCTTGTTTTGACTAACATGTTTTCATATCATTCTTGAGTTATTTGTACCTTAGGGAGCCTTTTCATACCTTGGTTAAGTGGTGACACCTACCTAGGGTTGAACTTAGGGTTTCCTCTCATGGATGGGCTACCTTAAGTGCTAGAACTTGATGGTTCTCCTTGTGAGTTAGGATCCAAGGGATTTCCTGGTGTATTTGGATCTTATGGTGGTCCCTTGAGGTGTGAGGGTCGATGGTTTTCTCTCTTGTAGCTCCATGTATTGATGGTTCACCAAGTGGGGTGTTGAACGGATGGTGATGTTAGGGTTTTCACCCTTATGACTAGGATACCATGATCCAATGGTTCCCCTATTATGGTATATTGATGTCTCAACTGGGAGTCAAGATTGATGGCTCCCTGTCTTCCAATCTCGATGGACCTTCTGGTTGCATAGATGAGATGTTCTTTGACCATGGACACATGGCAAACATGGCTAGACACCTCTACCTTCTCTTCTCTCTCCCTCATAGCTTTATATACCTTCCCCCTCCAATGCAAACAAGTTCTATACACACCTATATATATATATATATATATATATATATATTCCTTTATACTTGGAGCTTGCCCCCCTTGTTAAATGGAGAAGAAGGAGCCAAGGTAGGAGAAACTTGGTCGATCTTACTTGCATGTGCACCTTGGGTTCGTATCTACCCTCTCCTCAAGATGGTGGGGCTTCCTTAGCTTGTTCTTGACCTAAGTAAGTAAGACCTCCCTCCCTTCCTTCATTTTCCGTTCTGTCCTACTATCCTCTCTCTTCTTCTTGGTCATATCCATGGAGGATCTTGAGCTAGAGGTTGAAGGTGCCTTCTTTCTTGCTTCCTTAACCTAGGGTTTTCTTGCTTTTGAAGAAAGGAGTTATCTTAGTTGAGTAGGGTGCTCAAGCTAGGGTTTCTACCTTCGTTTCTCAATCTACCTTGATGTTTGGAGCTTCATCTTCAACCTTGAGGCAAGTTATATAACTTTATCCATTTTTATTGCTTAATTCTAGCTTGTGTGTACTAGATCTTGCTCTAAAACAAAGCTCTAAGTAGAAACTTGTTATCTTTGCCTAGTATTTGAGCTTATGTAATGATTCTTGAGTAGTTTATCTTTTTTGATGAACCCTAAACCTTATACACGATCCTTCCTTGGTAGTATAAGTTGTGGACCTTGCATTTATATGGAAAATGATAGACTTTACCCACTCAAATGATGGTTCTTTCTTAGGATTTTGAGTTCATTTCCCTCTTTGTGTTGCAACATGTGGTTTGGTTTTGGTGTCGTTTGGTTTGACCTTCATGTGCTAACCAATGGCTTGGACTTAGCTTCTGTTGTGGATCTTCTCATTCTTGAGAAAGGATTGTCTTGATGCTCTCCCAAGTGGTTCAAGTTAATGGTTTTTTATCCTTGATTTTAGAGTTTTCCTTAGGGTGTCAAGCAATGGCTTTCCCTTAGTGCTTTGAACTGATCTACTTGGCTTCATGATTCAATGGAAAGGGCACTTTGTGTCAACCGATGGTGGTTACTTAGTTGCTATTTTGGATCTTCTTTTGTGCTAAAAATGATGGGTTTGTATTTTTATAAGTGATGGCTTGGTTCCCCTGCAAAGGCTGGTTTCCATGTTGACAATTTGTAGTTTCAAACAATGGTTCCTTAGTCTTCACCAAGAGATAGTGTTAATTCAATTGTTGGATCTATTTCTCCACCTAGTGATGAAATTTGATGGTGACACTAGATCGAGACTCGATGGTTCTCAACCAATGGTCTCACTAGTTGCAAGATCCAATGTTGAGCTTGGTTCTATGATCAATGGTTCCACTACCTAACCATAAATAATGGTTTTCTAGTATCAACTTGTGATGGCTTTGATAGTGTCTACAACCAGTGGTGCTTTTGAAGTCAAGAAATGATGACCTTTCTAAGTGTATAATCATATGGCTTATCATGATCCAATGGTGGTGATTATTGCATATGATTCAAAGGTCTTGCTCTCCTTGAACCCAATAGTTTTATGTGTGGTTTATGATTCAATGGTTTGTCATTCCTACACTTGATCCAATGGTTTGGATTTGATGGTTTAGAATCAATTGTTTTGATCCCATAAGTTCTAGTCTTACCTTTTCCCTTGAATCGATATAGTCTGATGGTTTTGCCTATCTAACATCCTATGGTTTTTCTTTTATGGAAATTGATGGTTTGTTGAGCCATAAGTTTTGATGGTTTGATTTGAGGCTACAATATGATGGTTACACCTTGAGTTATGTATGAATCCATACTTGAGGATAGTATGGGATTCAATGATAATGATTTACCTTGTGCATCCATGATTGAATGGGGATGTTATGTGTAAAGGATTTGCTTTGGTCTAATTTAGTGTATGAACCTATGGTTTAGTTTGAGGTGCTTATTTGTAACATCAATTCCACTTATATTGTTGATATTAATGTAATGCAATTAAGTAATAATGGTTAATCATACTTAGTTTCCTTGTATGATATGATGAATGAATATTCTCCCTAATGTTGATTGGAACTCTAATGTTTTAGATGGTGGTTACCATCTCCTTGTGATTGATGCCTTCTGTGATACACATGTGTATCACAAGTATATATGATGGTGTAAGATGAACCTTCTTCAAGGTGTTGAAAGATTATGATGATCATGTTGGAAATGATGTGATAATCTTAATGACCTTTGGGAAGGTCTTGAGCCCTTATGGAGGTGTAATTATAATTATGTTGACAAGGGCTGGTACCCTGGGATAATATGATAAGGATTTATATCTTGTGATGGTCTGATGACAAGTATAGTCTCATTAATGGTAATGAAACAATACTCTGAGATGTTGAAATAAGGAATATTTCTCATATGTTTTATATCTTCTGGAGTTTTTATATATCAATGCTTATTAGAAATGAATTAGGGTTTATATGCCCACTTGTTTGATGCAGCCTTAACTCGCCTAGTTGGCATTATCTAATCAAGTGAAACCCTAATCATTTAGTGATGTGTGTCGTAGAACCATTCCAGTGTCAAGACTTGCTAGATGGGGAAATGAGTATTCCAAAAGTGAAGCCTCGAGTTGCTTACTATTCAGTATGTGCTGGTGAAAGTGACAATGTGTCCTTCACATCGTGATCCCAAGGTTTTGAGGATGGTTACGGTCATACCTCGGTAGGAGAACGACTAAGTTGTGTCTTAGATATTTGTTGATGTGATGTGATTGAGGATAGTTGTGTTTGGGTTATGTATACCCTGGGTACTAGTTTCATGACATGTACCAAGGTTGGACTAGGCCCTTTTTTTACTTGACCTTATGTGTCATTCGACATACTTGTACTGACTGAAGGGGGATGATATCTTAGGATTTCGAATCTCCCAAATCTTATATGGAACCGATTGTGACAAAGCGATGGTCATTTGGACTTTGAGTGGTATGACTCATACTCCCCAGGGCTTAATAAAAGATTATAATCTAGTCATGTAGTATATATATACGAGGATTATACACATCGCTTCACATTGGATGATAACCCTTGTATTGATTCTTCCACATATTAATGGTGTATAGTTCAATAAGAGAAAGTAACCTTGCCTATGTTGTTATATATATTGATATTGTTGGTTAGGTTTATGTTGTTAGTTATCTCATGCTACTAGATATGATTTATCATTATCTATGCATATACTATTAGCCTTGTTGATGTTGTTACTTACACTATGATGTTAGTCAGACTTATGATGATAGTTTCATCTGCTCCTTTACATATCATGTTAATCACCCTTGTTGTTATGTTTTCTATTTAATCCATTTAAAATGGTGATAGCTTTATCCATTCCTCTAAGTATCATATTGATGATGTTTTTTGTAATACCATCTATTTAATCTTCTTAATTAATGTAATCTGCTTAATATTATAACATGTTGTAATCAATAAGCATTATTGAGAGTTATATCTCTCATGGGGATATGGGTCTCAGCTCGTGTGTCACCACCTCTTTTTAGGTGATCGGTAGCAGCATAAGTAGACCCATGGTAGCAAGTAGGAGCTATTGTGATGCACCTTAGAGAAGTTTGTTAGATGTGTAGCATGTCCTAGAGTCATCCCCATACTCTCAGGTCTAGGAGGGAAAGTTTGTATATGATGTTTCAATCAACTCAAGCTTTCGGTAGCTTTTTGATACCCACAAATGTGGTATATGTGGATGAGGTCCTTCTGTATGTATATGTTGTGGTTAAGGTCACGGAACAATTTTAAAAGATACTCAGTATGATATATGAATATATGCAAGATGTTGAGCTTTTATGTATATGGTTCTGGATATGTTTGTAATGCTTAATTGGTTTTAATTATCCCATGTTTATGTTATGTGGTTAATTAGTGATCGATCATGTTTTAAGTTATAAGTAATCACTTTTAGTGTGATGGGTTCTCTCAAAAATATGCATGAATATATACACAATCACTTAAAGTTCTATATTCATAATGTCCTCCCATTGTTTCATAGGTGTCATATAAATTTTGTATAGAGAAATCATATTATTATAACATAAGATATAGATCGAATATAATCATACATTCATGTGACTTGAACCCCCGATGGTTTAGGCCCACCAAGTAAGGAATATATTAACCATCTAGTTTTAATCACTTACTGAAAATCAGCCTATCATTTCATTTTTCTCAAATATATAATAACATCATAATACTAACTAAATCATCTCATTTAAACATAACATGAAAGGTTAAAATTGAGTTCAACTTTTACATAAAAGTAAGATATCTCGCTTGATATATACCAAATACAACTTCTTACAAACTACTCTTAGTTCTCATTCTCTTATTCTCAGGATCTAGATGAAGGATAAAAGACTAACTAACTAACCTAACTACTCTTCATAAGACCTTTTATCTACTCTTAATTCTTCTAACTCTTCTAGAGGAGCTAGTCCTTTACCTGAAAAATATTTTAGTAGGTTAATTAGCTACTGGCTCAGTGCATAGAAAAACAACAAGTAACCATGGCCAAATTAGTTTAGAGATATTTATTGTTCATGATACAAGAAGGTTAACAAAGTGTTGAAACTATCTTATCATTCAAACATCACATCAGTAATGATAACAATATATCAGAATAAATCACTAATTGTCCATTTAGTTCTTTAGTGCATTTTTTATATGCCTTGGACCCAAATGAGGTGTATGATAACATGTGGACCCAAATGAGGTGTATGATAACATGTGAAAGCATACCAGCAAGGTACAATATTATTGTACAATACTTACAAGAATGCATGAGAATCTAAGTTTATATTTGCTAGCTACCCTATCTTCAATAGACATTGCCACCTATGGTCTCAGTATCTAATGAGAGAGGAGGGATATTTGGAATTCCCCTCTAACCCTCACTTAGTGAGTCAAAGCACACTGGCTTAATTTGTTTGAGTGCTTCCACAAGGGCTAACCAACTGACCAGCATCACATGTGCCACTGAAATCTATGATTATTGTTGGGTATCACACTATTTAAGGAACCTTCCCTCACTTGCCTATACTCCAACACCCTGCTCCAAATATCTTCATTTGGACTTATCCTGTAATCAGAAGCATGTTTCCTCCCTACAGTGCAGACCTCCAATGAAGTATTTGTAGGGATATATGGAGATAGAGATTGTAGTGAAAACAAAAAAAATTCTATCCATATTCCCTAACTAGTAGATCACATCAAAAATAATGTATTTGGAAAGAGGTTCCAAGATGTAGCTTGTCCTAGAGTAATTCTAATGATTATTGTTGCACGATAATGTGCTTCCTTCTCAAGAATCCCATACATAGTAGTCGGTGGAATCCTCTTAGTGTAGCACTCACATACGATGGTTGACAACGTCCTCCTAGCATAGCAACAAAGGCTTCCACACCTCTAAGTAGACCATGTGAACCACTAGGAACTCCATGCCATACTTCTTGATCTAGTAGAAAGGAGTATCCCCTTTCTTTGTCAATGTGCTAGCCTTGCTATCTCCCCCTTTCACCGATAAGATGGAGTGAACTCTCACATTATCACAATCGTGAGAAGTCATGTGTGTGTCTCTTATATTGAGAGCCTTGGTCCTCCCCCTTTATACAGGAGTGACTGGGCTAGGGTTTCACAAACTCTGGGGAGATAAAGGGTTAGATCTTATGGTTGGGCAGCGGTTGCGCATGCCTAGTCGATCGAATGGCCAATCCAATCGATCGATGGCTTGTGGTCAGTGGTGCAATAATACAGATTTTATTGCAATCATTAATTAGTGTCATTTTTTGACCAACATTAAATTAGTTCACTCATTCAAACTTGTCGATTAAACCCATTCGGTCAACTGGACACTCCAACCAGTCAAATGGATACTCTAATCATCCAATGGCAACTTTGATTAGTCAATTAATTTGAACATTTTAATTGGTCGATTGACTGGTTCCATTGGCTAGAGTCAGTACAATCGAGTCGATCAAATGGATACAACACGCAGTCTAGTGATGACTAGTAGTATTCATTTTGATTAACTAAACACTTTAGTAACCAAATCAAATCTTGTCAATGATTAAACTTTTATTTCAAGTGATTCCAATTTGTGTGACCTTATAGATCCCAAACTACATTAGGAGTGAATGTCCATAACTATATTATGACATCACAAGCAATGATCATATATAGAAGAAAATCATTTCTACCCAAGCAACTGGGAAGTTGGAGAAAAACTTCAACCTACATCTATGATTAGAGTTACCATTATGGTATAGTTCTTTTGTGTAATATATCCAGATGGAATGTGAGACATGGATTCATCATCCTCTTATTACTCAATCTATGTTTCTAGAAAAAGAACATGGTTGTAATACATGTTAGCTCAATATCACATATTGACTCACATGATCATGGAGATGTGTTTCTCAATCTCTCTTATTTAGTGACTAGGATATCAACTCTAGTAGGAGGGACAAATCCATCTACATGACTCAGAGTCAATCCCCATGTTTCACAACATACACAAGCACAATCATTATAGAAACCCATATTAAAGGCCACATTGAATGGTGTGACTAGTTTAGTGACTTTAGGTCTAAGAACTACAATCACCACTATCACTTTGAGAACTAATTATGACTACCATTTAATGTTTCCATGTATCACTCTCAAGGTGAGTCTGTGCGGTACATTGTTCTCTAACAAATACCTATGTGTTTGACTTAACATCCAATATCATGAATAATGATACATTGACATCATTCAACACACATTCTAGTCTTATGTATTATTGTAGTCTATTTTTCTTCCATAATAATATTTGACTAGGGTCATGACAAGAATGTATATAATTATATCATACATATGATCTCCTTATTTAGGTCCTCAGCCTCAAAACATATGTCATCAGGTAACATCATTATTTAGACATCTACCATGTTATATAATCATCTCATAATTGAACAAATGTAATAGATAGAATAAAATCTTAATTAGTAATCAAATCAAGTACATGATGTCGCATTGCAATCACCATATGTTGTTCTCTATGGAAACACATACCAATAGTCACCCACTTCCATTTAGAGCCAATCACCCATGAATTTAATCCCAAGTAATCTAACATGACCATTTGTGTTTCTTCTATGAAAGCATTTTTGTCAACAGGTCAGCAATATCGCTCTCATTCAGTACTTTGCAAATCTTCACATCTCCTTGTTATATGATATCTTGTATGAGATGGAAATGCCAAAGTGTATTCTTGGAATGGTGATGCCATCTAGGTTCCTTATGTTGAGTAGTAGTTCCATTGTTTTTAGAGTACAACTCTACCACATTGCTACTGTTTGGGACCACTCCAAGTTTACTGATGAACTTCTTGATCCAAACAAATTCCTTTCTTGTTCTTTAGCTAGTAATGTACTGATCTTCTATTATAGAATCAACAATTGTCTCTTCCTTGGAACTTTTCCAACTTACAACTATGTTGTTAAGGCTGAACAGAAATCCAGATTGTGATTGATAATCATCTCTGTTAGATTGGAAGCTTGCATCAGTGTAACTTTTACACCCTCATCTTCTTCATATCCATAAATAAGGAACTGATCCTTAGTTCTTCTCAAGTACTTAAGGATGTACCTTACAGTAGTGCAATGACCTTCATCAACATCTGACTCATATCTACTCATCATGCTCAAAGCATTGTGAGACATCAGGTGGAGTGCATAATCGGAATCTTACTCATGTTCCCATTCTTCACAAGAATTAGGGCATTGGGCTCTACCGAGATTAATTCCATGAGACATGGGAAAATTTCCTCTCTTTGAGTCCTACATGTTGAACCTCTTCAGCACCATGTTAATGTATGTACTCTAACTTAGGCCAAGAATCCTTCTAGATCTGTAGATATTATTTCCTAAGACATCGGTCATTTCACCGAAGTCGTTCATAGATAAAGTACTTTCCATCCAGGTTTTACCATTTGGGTAGGGATGCCATTCTCTGTCGGTAGTATGTCATCTACATACAATATGAGGAATACAATTATGCTCCCTCTAACCTTCTTGTACACATAGGTTTTTTCTTCATTTTGACTAAATCCAAACTCTTTGTTTGCCTCATAAAATTGAAGATTCCATCTCTGAGATGCTTGCTTCAATCCATAGATTGACCTTTACATACTTCATTTATATTATATGGAATCATAAAACCCTCAGATCATGACATTTAAACTTCCCCAAGAAGATTCCCACTAAGGAAATCAGTTTTAACATCCATTTTCCAAATCTCATAGTCATAATAAGCTACAATGGAAAGTATGATCCTGATGGATTTAACTATGGAAACTAGAGAAAATGATTCATCATATTCAACACCTTAAAATTGTATATAACTTGCCCAACAAACAAGACTGGTGTGTCTCTATTGATTCAAAATGAAAAGAGTCTAGATAACCATCTTGATGGAGTTGAGATATGCATGTTGCATTTATGTTCCCTAGATGAAAGTGCCAAAGGTATGTCTAGTTTGAGTTATCGAGTTTTATCCTTTTTGTATTTATGTTATATACACTTGTCACAACATCTAAAAAATAAAACCATAATACATAGGGCCACTTCCATAAAACATCTCATCTTTATAAATAGAACATCGACAATTCTTTTTATGAAATTCAAATTCACTCCTGTTTAAACAAGATACATATTTGATTTTTCTATTAATTTTTGGTATATTCTAGAATCTCTCAAACTCTATTACAAGCCCACTAGGTAGGGATAAATTGTAGATTCAAGCTATAATGTCAACAACTCTTTCTCTATTAGCAATGCATAGTTCTACCTCACCCTTCATTAAGGGCATACTTCTCCTTAGATCTGCATATTTGAGTATACGTGAGATCCACGTCCGATATCTAGTACCCAAGATGAAGAATTAGACAATTTTATCTTAATAACGTATGTACCTAGAGTAGAGATCTCTATCCCTTGGTTCATCTTCCTAATGTCCTTTTAGTGGAAAGGACAAATTCCTTCTACACTTAAGCTCTCCTCATCTTGAGTTCACAAGACTTGGGTTTCAGGTTAGCCTCAGAAACTTTCTTATTTTTTCCTTCACCCTTGGACTCCCTTTCATTGATCACCATCACGGATTCAGGTTTTCCTTCTTCATTGTTCTTTTGGTATTTATCAACATGCCAAGAAATTCATGCAGCGGTTTAACCAAGTTGTTCATGTTGTAGCATCTGATGAACTACTATATGATTCAAACAATGATTGCAACATCATATTTGTGGACAACTCTTGGACTAAAGGAAATTGTTGTCTCTCTAGGTTTTCCACATGCTCAATTTTCTTGAGCACATGTTGCCCTATTGGATCTCCCTCTACCAATTTGCACTCAAATAGAACCTTGGAGACATCATACCTTTTCTTCTTTGCATGATTTCGGTGCATGTTCTTAAGATGTGTTACAATTTCAAGAACGTTCATGTCTTCATGCTACTTCAATAGGTCATAATTCATAGAGCATAGCATGATGCTTTCAATGTGTATGGCTTCATTCACATTCTTCCAATAATCATCCACTTCATCCCTAGGCACATTGGGAGCAGGTACATGTGGCACTGGTGTATCTAGGACATAGAGCTTATGCTCATTAGTGATTACAATTCTCAAAGTTCTGAACCAGTCATGGAAGTTGTTTCTGTTTAGTTTGTCATTCTCAACGACCAATTTCAATGAAATTTTTTTGTTGTTTGACAATGCTTTCTACAAAAAAATGCATTTGTCAAAACACTTTTGATTTTGATTTGATTCGAAAAACTTATGATATTAATGATGCCTTTAATTAACTATTGCTTTCACATCTTTCTTCAAATCAAGAGCCCTCACTATTAATTTGTGAAGATTGTAGAGCATAATCCTCTAGTTGTCCAAGATCCATATTTCATCAAGTCATGAGTTAGTTTTGGTTGATGGCCCACAACTTGACAATTCAACAGGCAAATTTTGTCAATTGCATCCAATGAAACTCTTAGATAGATGGTATGTAGAACTCCTTGTCATATTCCATCTGTATGCTTCTAGGTACTTAATCTCATTAAGGTCACCTGATTAAGGCTAGCCAAAAAGCCTAAATGATAGAATATGCACCCTACTTTGGCAGACCCATATATTTACCATCACACTTTCATGAGATAGATAGTACACCACACTGTTGGCAAAAAGTACACTTAATCGATCAAGATTTTAATATGTTCTAATTATGGAAACCATCTAAAACTTAATATTTACTGATGGATTTTATATATAAATACATATACATATCCAATCACCACATACTTATAATATGTATCCTATAGATACTATATCCACAAATGAAACATACAATCACAAAATATGAGTGATGGTTATAGGCACACTAATGCAACTTTTTGGAGCCACAAAGAATTGCTATCCACCTAAGGTCAAACATCACATGTGCAACCTATATTGGACAAAAATGTGTTGGAAATGGGTCAGTCGGTTGATTGGACTCCTCTAGTCAATCAGTTGGTCTACTTTCCAGTCGATTGGTCTAAATCAGTCAGTCTGATGTATCTTGACACAAGTGGTTGGATGGACTCATCCAGTCGGTCGGTTGGGCTTCTAGTTGATCGATTGGCTCTAACAGTTAGTTGGATCCTTCAATACTCAAGTTGATCAACTCACCCTCTAGTTAGTTGACTCACCTAGATTGAACACCCTCTCTTGCCAAAATTGTAAAATAATACTATCATATCTTCTTATTGCATTGTTATAAGTGAATGCCTCAAGTTACATTCAAGGAAAGCATATGGATTTTAAGCATTAATTACATTTGGAAAAGAGAGAGGAGGATCGATGTGCAAATTGAATTTATAAGATAGAAAATAAACCATTAAACCATGCACAAATTCGAAGTGGTTTTTCCCATAACCACGCATACATTCACAATCAAAACAATTCTAAGGAAACACATATGAATAGCATATGTATCATATCATATATATAGATAGGATCTACGAGACATTCCCTAGAGTATGTGTTAATGAACCAGATATGCACATTAACCATTTAAATGTTTGCACCGCAATCAATGAAGTAAACTATAAAACTAAATATGACCATATCAATTTAAGTCATGATACATCGTATATTGGCGTGGCTCTGATGCCACTGTAGGGAAATATGGAGGTAGATGGCAACGGAAGAGAAAAATTCTCTATTTAGATTTCCTAACTAGCTGATTGCATATATAACAATGTATTAGGAAAGAGGGTGTAAGAGGTACCACATGTTGGAGCAAGTCTAATGACTATCCTTGCACAGTGATGTGCTTCCTTATCAAGAAGCATACAAAAGGTATTCAATAGTGTCCTCCTGGTATAGTCCTCATAAGTGGTGGATGAAAGCATCCTCCTAGCATAGAAACAAGGGCTTCCATGCCTCTATGTAATCTACATGGACCATTGGGAACTCCATGTCATGCTTCTTGATCTGATAGGATGGATTTGCCCCTTTATTTATCAATATTTTAGCGTCGATTTCTTCTCCCTTGTTGTGTCTCCCTTTCATGGATAAGATGGCTTGGGCTCTCACATTACCAAGTCTTTGAGAAGTCAAGTGTGTGTCTGTTGTGTTGAGTGACTAGGCTAGGGTTTCACAAACCCTAGGGAGATGAAGGGTCGAATCTCATGGTTGGGTGGCGGTCGTGCACAGCCAGTTGATCAATTGGACAATCTAGTCAAGTGATTGGCTTGTGATCAGTGTCATAATAACACTAATTTTATTGCAATGATTAATGTGTGTTGTTTAGGCCAACATTAAATTGTCTGACTCATTCAAACTTAACTATTCAATCCAGTAGGTCACTTGTACACTCTATTCACTTGACTGGCTACTCTAACCATCTATTGGTAACTTTGATGAGTTGATCAATTTGAATATTTAAATTAGTCGATTGACTAATCCATCAGCCATAGTTAGAAAAATATAGTCATTGACTAGGCATTCCATTTGGTCGAATGGCACACTAGTCATTCTACTAGACATTCTAGTCAGTCAACTAACAACCAATACTATTTTTTTATTACCTAAACACGTTAGTAACCAAACCAAATCTTGTCCATGATTAAACTCCTATTCTAAGGGCATCTTATGTGTGTGACCCTATATGTCCCATATTAAGTTGGTAGTGAATGTCCATGATAGATTATGACATCATAGGCAATGAGCTAAATCTAGCAACACATCATTGCTACCCAAGTTACTAGAAAGTTGGAGAACAATTTTAACCTACATTTGTGACCAGTGTTATCTTGATCGTATAGTTCCCTTGTCTTAGATATCTAGATTGAATGTGAGGCATGAACTTGTCACCCTCTTAGTACTCAATCCATGTTTCTTGAACTAGAGAAAATAGTTGAGATGCACGTGAGCTCAATATCATATATTGACTCGCATCAGCATGGCCATGCATTTCTCAGTCTCTCTTATCAAGTGGCTAGGATATCAACATCAGTAGGGGGACAAATTCTATCTACATCACTCATAGTCAATCCCCATGTGTCACAACATACCCAAGGACCACCTTTATAGAAACCCTTATTCAAGGTCACATTGAATGGTGTCAAAGTTCATCAAGCAATGTGTGATGAGTGTAACAACTTTAGGTCTAAGAACCACTATCTTTTTTGGTGAGAATAGGGTGTTGCCTTTTTACTATTTTCAAACTAGTGCAGTTACAAAGTGTAGCCACTGAGGAAATAAAGGGCTGTACAAAACAGAAAAGAAAACTAACTACAAAAAACATCAATGTCCTTCATATGAATCTCCCAGAGCTTTTTTGTAACTGTGCATTTACTCCTGAAGATCCGCGCATTCCTTTCTCTCCAAATCATATAAATAACGAAACAAGCAACAATTTTATCCTTGCCTTTCAGCACCAGCAGGTCTTCAAAGGACGAACAGATCACAGAACAGCTGCAAAACGTCCTCCAACTATCCCAAAGCTCAACAGCAAAGCAGCAATTGAAAAATAAATGGTCTGCATCTTCCTCATGTACCGAGCACATAGCACATCTTGAAGCTAGCTGAAAGCCAATTCTCTTCAGATAATCTACTGTTGGAATCTTCCCAAGGAAACACTTCCACAACAGCACAGAAAATCTCCTTGGCACATTCTTCCAAACCCACGTACCCCAAGGAACGATTTGATGCTTTTTCCTAACTAAATTCCAGCAGTCTTTAAGCTTGCACTAATCCTTCAGACCAAACAGGACTCGATCTCCCCTAGCAGCCTGAATATAAACACTATTTATCAAGCTCTCCACCTGGTGAGATCCTCTAAAAGGGGGGATGTTCCATTTTCCATTCTCCAAATAAGAATCCACCTTGCAATTGATACCATAACCCATTCTAAGCACAATATCCAATTGAACCAGGTCTATAAGCCTCTTTTTACCGTTAAGCCAAGGGTCTCTCCAAAACAAGAATTTACTGCCATTACCCAAGCTGAACTCAATACCATCTAATAGAGTTTCCCTTTGCTCGAGTATCCTCCTCCAAAGCCAAGAGCTATTAGCTCTGGAGCTAACCGACCAAATCGAGTCTTCTTTAATATATCTGCCATTTATCCATCTCACCCACAGGCTTTCTTTCTCAGCAACAATATCCCACAAATTCTTAATTACTCTGAGCTTTTGACCAATCCTCAATGCGCCTAATACCCAGACCTCCTTCATTTTTAGGCCTACAAATGATATCCCAGGAAACCGTGTGCAAGTGCTTCTTATCATCAGAATCTTTCCAAAGGAAATCCTGCATAATTTTCTCAAGATCCTTAATAACAGAACTCGGCAAAGGGAAAGTAGAAGTCCAAAAAATACTATAAGCAGATAAAGTAGATATCATTATCTTCACCCTACCAGCTTGAGAAAGAAGATTTCCCTTCCAAGATTCAAGCCTCGAGTTGAATTTATCCACAATAGGGTTACACATCTCTTTAGTCAACCTGCCAGTGAAAAGGGGAACACCAAGATATCAGATAGGTAACTCACCAACCTCAATATTTAGAATACTTCCCATATCAGAATCCCTAGCACTCTTACTCAAGAAAACATGGCTTTTACTATTATTGAGCCGCAGACCTGAAATATGGTGAAAAGTATCCAGAACATCTTTAATACAAAGAGCATTGTTTTTGTCAGCCCTGGAGAACATAAGAAGGTCTTCTGCAAAAATGATATGAGATATATTCACATTACCAGCAGAAATAGGAATCAATCTTCCCTTCCTCATCTCAGAATTAATTACTGAAGTCAGACCCTGCATAGCAATAACAAATAAGAGGGGGGATAGGGGGTCACCCTGCCTAACCCCATTCAAAGCAATGAACTCATCAGTAGGGGTACCATTCACTATAACCTTGTAGGTAGCTGTAGCGAAAGATTCCTGAACCCAGTTTAACCAACACAAAGGGAAACCCATCTTACTCATCAGAAACAAGATGTAATCTCTTCTAACTGAATCGTAGGCTTTAGCTAGATCAGCTTTAACACACATATATTGCTGAGAACCACCAAAAGTACTTAGCACCTCGTTAGCCAACAAAATAGCATCACCAATCTTCCTCCCTTTCACAAAAGCAACCTGATTCACATCAATAATACTAGGAAGAACCTTTGCAAGCCGGTTAGCCATCACTTTAGCAATCACTTTATATATCATATTGCACAAAGAAATCAGCCTAAAATCTTTGAGATTGGTAGCCCCATGAATCTTAGGAATCAAAGTGATCATCGTACTATTGCATTCCTTAAGCAACCTGCCAGTTTTGAAAAAATAAAGAATCGCAGAGACAATATCATCTCCAACTATACTCCAAACTTCCTTGAAGAAAACAACATTACAGCCATCTGTCCCAGGGGCCTTATCCTTATTTAGATTCATAAACACCTCCTCAACTTCTTTAAAAGAGACCTCCCTACTCAGAAGCTCATAACAGGCATCATCAATTTTCGACAGAATCCAATCATCCTTCCAGACTACTTCATCCATCAAAGTGTTACTGAACAACGTAGAATAGAAGTTTTTAATATTGTTCCTAATAGCATCAAGATCATATGTCTTATTTCCAAAATCATCTTCTAAAACATTTATATTGTTTCTAATTCTTCTAGTTTTCAAAGAAGCGTAGAAAAAAGCAGAGTTATTGTCGCCCTTCTTTAACCATTGGATTCTACTCTTCTGTCGAAGCAAACACTCCTCATTATTCAAAGCTTTGACAGTCTCACTCCTTACCTGAGATAACCTCATCTGTTTGTCCTCATTAGTAGGATCAACATCCACTTCCTTCTACAAATAGAATAGCTCACTTTCCAACTCCCTCGCTTTAGAAAACAGATTACCTACCACCTCCTTGTTCCATTTCCTCAAGGCACATGCTACAGCAGAAAGTTTTCTATAGACAATAAACATAGGAGTGCCAACCGCCTCAGTATTACGCCAAGCATCAGAAACCACATTCTTAAAAGAATCATGATTAGTCCAAGCATTAATAAACCGAAACATGGAACCACCTTTCTTTTTTGACCCCAACCTGAGCATAAGAATCTTGTGATCACTTACAACAGTAGGTACCACTTTGCCCCAACAACAAGGGAAAGCAGAAAGGAAATTAACATTCGTGAAGATACGATCGATTTTAGAGAAAGTACTGACTCCTCTTCTACTGTGACTATCCCACGTAAAGAAGAAGCCCTTGGTTTGTAATTCAATCAAATTCACATCAGCAATGGCCTTATTGAAATCAGTCATACTGCGAGAAGAAGGAGGTTGTTTACCCGATTTCTCATTCAACAACCTCACTGCATTAAAATCCCCCATAACACACCAGTTAATAGGATTAAGATTCTTAATATTGATTAGAGAATCCCAAAGAAGAACTCTATCCTTATCAGGATTGGCTCCATAAACAACCGTCAGATCCAACTTCATCATATCTTTAACTACATTGCAGTGAATGCATTGCTCATTTTTCAAAGACACCTTAACATCCAAATCAGAATCTTCCCATACAATCAGAATACGAGTATATGAGTAAAACTCAGAATTCTCAATGTACTTAGCATTAGACCAGATCCTACGAACAAAATCGTCCACATCATCTTTTTGAAGCCTGGATTCCAAGATCACATAAACATCTGCCTTATTCCTCCTTATTTCATCCTGAATGTGGGGTACTTTATTACCTCCACACCTCACATTCCAAGACATAACACTGAAGGAATCAACCATTAGGAAGAATGGTAGGGGGTTCATCCACCATCGCAGCCGCAGCCACAGATGTATCGACTTTTTCATTTAAACACTCCTCCTTGTCAAAGTTAGATAAAGGTGAAAATTTATTCAAGGATTCAGGAATAGATCTTGCTAAATTTTTCGCATTTCCTCTTGGCATCGACTTGCTTTTCTTCCTTGTAGTCTCCCACCCTGCTTCCGGAGTAATTACAGGAGTAATCATCTCTGTCGAACTCTGAGAAGAAGTAGTTTGAACAGCAGAAGTAGTACCAACCTCATTGACGCTTTCCGCATCCCCTTCAGTAATCTTTTCTTCAGCATCTATAAACACTTCCGGCTCTTCTTCTTCAGCAACTTTCTTCTAAACCCATTGCTTTTTGCTTTTCTTCCTCACCATCCCAGTATCTTCACGCTTCTTTGGGTCATCACACAAAGAAGACTCATGCCCGTAGAGACCACATGTCGAGCACTTGCTGGGCTCCCACTCATACTCAAACTGAATGACATCAACTTGTCCATCATCACTCGCGATCTGCATTTCCTTTGGGTAAGTGAAATCCGCCGAGATGACCACCTATATCCTTGCATACTCCAGCCTCCTGAATTCCGATGTCAGCTTATCAGGCCGCAGAGGACGACCCAAAACTGAACCAATACTGCTAAACATTTCCGCATCCCAGAGCTCAAGAGGCAGGTTGTAAATCTTCAACCAGATCAGTATATCGGTTAATTTCATCTTTTCCAACGGCTCTCCCCTTTCCCATTTCTTCATAATCAGCGGCTTTCCCGCCACGAACCAAGGCCCTCCATCAACAGCTGTGCAAAGGTCTTCCTCCTTCTCAAACATGACAATGAAGAACCCCTTACCTCTAGATCTAACTTCAATGGACCCTTTAGTCTTCCAAATCATGGCCAAGTGCTTCACCAGAGCCGGCCAATGTGGCTTAAGCCCCACCACATATTCGGCATCCGTTTTACTCCATCTAGCTAGGTTTCTTTCTGCAATAGACTTTGAATAAACGAGCTTTCCATTCACTAGTTGCGCGTTTGTCTTATTCAGATGAACTGGCCCCGATACATTCTTCTCCTTAAACAGCCCCGACCAGTCCAGTGCCTCCCTCGTCACTACCACAGAAGAGTTCATGCTTCCTGCTTTCCTCCTTAACACGATCTCCTCTCTGCCTGGATCCGGAGGGCCAGACGTCGTCGACGCTTCTGTCGTCGCCTTCGCTCCCTCGCTCGCTCCCTCAGGCATCGTGTTACGAAAAGTTCTAACTTAGAATACCATTTAATGGTTCATGTATCACTCTTAAGGTGGGTCTGTCTGGTATAATGTTCTCTTATGGGTACATATGTGTTTGACTTGATATACAATATCATGACTAATGAGACTTTATCATTAGTCAACACACATTCTAGTCTTTTATATTATTGTTGTCTAATTTTCTTACACAATAATATCTAACATGGTGCATAACAACAATATATATACTCTTATCATATATATGATATCATTGTCCAGGTCCTCAACCTAAAAATATATGTCATCAAATAACATCATTCACTAGACAACTATCATGTTATATAATCATCTCATAATTTAACAAACATAATAGGCGGAATTGCCTTTATTTTTTTTAGCAAAGTCAGGAGATCATCTATTCATCCCACTCTCCTCATGTAGGAAAATATTCAAAAGTTGTGTATACGAGGTGTTAAATGAATTAAACATGGTAGTGCTACTACCATTACATCGATCTATGTTATACCAATCAATAATTGCCTCTGGTGGCCTCATATAAGAAAAGTAACCAAATATGTTCCTGAGGTGGAACTTAGCTAGACCATCAGCAGCTTTATTATAGTCTCTCTATGCAAATAGGAGTCGCCAACCAGTTCTACTTGTCAAGAGGCATTGAATAGCATGACTTAATCTTATATACTTAGGATGTGCACTTGGGTCATGCTTTAGAATCTCCATGGTCTGTCAATAATCTGTCTCAATCTCCAACTGTTCTATGTCCAGTTGAGTTTCTCTTTGCATTGCATAATGTATCGCCTGCATTTCAGCTTACAGCGCAGAGTTTGCACTTGCAATCCAATCATTGCCTTCAATCCAATTTCCTTGGCTATCCCTTATGATCATAGCAGCCGTCGATTGCTTTCTCAACACAGTTGCGTCTACATTGATTTTGATCACGCCTTTGGGCAGTCATCTCCACTATGAGCTGGTGCTTCTATTCTGCCTACATCACCCTTCTTTGTCTATCCATGCTTGTCGTGAGCATTCAACCTCCTTCTTGATGTAATTCGTTATATGCACAACAGGTTTGACTCTCCATTCAAACACATGGGCATTGTCTTTATTATTAATCAAATCAAGTACATGATGCCACATTACAATCATCATATGACTGGATCTTTGGGCATACATACCAATAGTATTATGTAGTGTTATCAACATCTAATGTTTAATGATATTTAATGTGTCCATGTAACGATTTTATGTTACTAATATTACCCTACTTTCAGCAATTGAAAATTTAGAAATATCCATTGTAATCATCTAGAAAACAACAACTCCCAAAATTCCCTCAAATAGTAGTTTGATTCTTTAGATCTATAACTAGGGAAAACTTAGGGCTCCTCGTGCCTACAATTTCAACATTCCAAATATCATATTGCAAAATAGCTCATGCAACAGTTGTGGGTAATAATATTATAACAAAAAATGTACTGAATAACATATTTCCTCTACTAATACTACTATGCATACAAGAAAGTTTTTGCAATAAAAATCATTGAATAAGAATCTACACAGAAACATTGTCATTACAAAGTTGTATATTGTTAATTAAGGTCAGAAGGTGATTTTCCACCCACTTGCACATGCTCGCTTATTGATATCAAATTCTAGGTTGCACAAGTCTGATTCGATCTTTTGAACTCAAGATCTTTTCCAAAAATAATTACCAAGGCATAGGCATTCCCTAAAGAAGTCGGCTAGAGGTCAAAGATGAAGAATGAAGGTCAAGAAAAGCCTTTCCTTGCTGAAATAGAGAGTTTTGTGTAAGAGAATGTGAAAATAAGATGAACTATGTGGATAAAACTTACTTACCAAGTCTGATCTAAGACAAAACCATTAGCTTTCTTCCATGTTCCTCCTCATCATCCCTATTTCCATCTCTAGTGTTTTAAGATGGGAGAGGCTATAAAGATGAAGCTAACAAGCCTATTTATGTAGGATTTCGTCTAGTATTTATAGAGATTGATACACTTTAGTCATTGATAGAGTTGGGCGACATCACAATCGAACCATTAGAAGTCAAGCCTCTGATTGGTGCTCCTTAAATTGATACCTTCACCATGTGAGCCATCCATTGGGTCTGCCAATGGTCTGTGTAACCAACTATTGCTCGACCTTCGGTAGGCACTAGCCTTTGGTTTGGACAACCACCAAGTGTCACCTTCAATTGTTTAGCCTTCTATTTATGGCTATCAGTGCAATCATTAGTTTCTAGAACTATCGGTCAGATCTTCCTTTGGTAGGCGCTTGCCCAACAAACTTCTAGTTGTTTTCACTAACCAGATGTTTTATTTGTGGCTAACACTTCAATCAATCTATTTAGACACAAAAACATCTATTTGTATACTCAGTGAAAACCTTCATTTCAAAACCATTGGCCTAATCATCATTTTTTTTAACTAAGAGAGACCATAAAATCAAGGATATGTAAAATTCTTCGATCTTAGTCCATCAGTTGTCAATTGATGAGAACTTTATAGAAAACTAAAAATATTGTAACTTCTCCATTTCAACTCCAATTTGATCCATTTTGATTATATGGATTCATAATAAAGTTCACTATAGTCATAGAGTAGAACTTGACTTAAGATATTAAAACTATAATAAATCATAAGATACCTTAGATGCTTATAAGTTATTATTACTAGGGTTATATGTAAGTCTTATGATTACCAGATAAGCTTGGTTTGAGTTATAAAAAGTATATTATTGTCTCTTACATTTTTAAATATTATTAATATTTCTCTCATCATGAGGCATATATATCTATGGTCATACTAGATTACTTGAAGGGGGGGATAATGTTAGACCACTGACACAATAAAACTATGTGTGTAAAACCCAAGTGTACATGCCATGAAATGTAGGCCTATGAGTCATGAGTGTCGAACTTATAAACATTGTCCAAAGAATACTTCTAACAGTAACCTAATCAACTAGACCTAGAAAAATGATTGAATGGTATGACTAAGAGCAAATAATTAAATCTAAATTGAATAATTGTGATCAGGAATGGATGGATTGCTTAGTATTGTGGTTTCACCTTGGCATGAATTGTAATCAAATTTCATTCCATTAATAATTATTCACCCTTAAGTCTGGACTAAAAACATGTAATGAGTATTACCCACTCCTATAATGTAATATACTACCTAGACTAAAACAAACCCTACTTCTGTAACAGTTTAAGAATGAGATAGGTGCATTATTGATATGTCTAGGTTGTTCTTTCACAGCCATAGGCCCTCTCCCAAGCTGCGATATAGGCTATGTGGACTTATTATTTTTCCAGCCCCTAATTCCTCTCCCAATGTAATTGGTAGTCTATTATTCTAATTACAGTGATCATGCATAAACAATTCAATAAGAGATCATAGACTTATGTCTAGAATGAAGGAAATAGTTTAATCATTCATAAAATTTGAATACAAAGCAATATTGAGCTACTCCTAGGTCCTATAAAACATATGATTTAGCCCTGTATGATTTATATCATTATACAAAGAGGGGTAGAGGGCAAAACTAGGCTAAATGTTATAAAACCAATGTAAAACCCCATGGATATGTTGTCTTGTCGATCCCCTCTAGTAGACACCTTGATCTACAATGTTCCATCCACAAATCTTCCCACTAAAAGTGCCTAAAGTGTTCATTCCATGGCTATCTCCTTTGTCTCCTCCTCTCCTCACTTTGTGCTCTATTCCTAAATGATAGATTGTGATATCCTCTTTATGGCCAACCCCCCTCCCCCTTAGGTCATTAGTGGGACTACTCTAGCTTTCATTAAGTCAAGGTCATTGGATCGAATGTAATTTTCAATCTTATTTAATCAAGTAAAGTGGGTACCACTGACAGGATGTTGATAGAAATCAGTGCAGATGGGGTGTCCTTGTTGCTTTTTGCCTAGAACAAGGGAAAAATAAACATAAGTATGATTCATATAAGGTAATTTGGCATGATTCGGTAGAAATACTAAATAATTGATGAATAGGGATTCACATGCTAATAATGAGAAACAATACCTCACATATTCAAAATGAAAAAATATGCAATAAATGTTAGGAAATTAACCTGTGAAAAGTAACTAAAAATTAGTGATGTCCTCCCCTTGTCTTGCATCAACGCCACCTTCTAGGATGAAATCCAGCACATCTCTTGTGGATGGGATCACTTGTGTCTTCTTCTTCTCTATTATGGGTGCTTCCTTGTTGATATTTACTACTCTGTATGAAGTATAACCTTCACATGTTCTTGTTGCAAGGGTTGCACCTTTTCTGGATCTGGGGCATAAACATAGCAATGGTGGAAACTTGAAGTTCCTTCTCTATCAAAACTAGTATAGATGGGGTGTCATTGTTACTTTTTGCAGAAATATCAATGACTGAGGTGCTTGTGTGAAAATGATTTCCTGGCATTCTACATCCCTCTAGTCTTCCGTACAAGCTATAGGGAAATAGAACTTTTAGCACATACACCCATTTCGGCTCTGGAGTCTATTGATCTAGTGACTTCTCAATAACATGCTTTTTTACTTTAAAATAGAGATGAATTTACTTGATGATGTTGATTATATGTCTTCATTTTCCCAAGAAATCCCTACTTAAGGGGCTTCCTTATGGATTCCACCTCCACTACTAATTGAGAGATGTGCTATTCAATATTACAGATCTGAGCTCCTTGATTTTGTTGCACCGATTTAGTCTGGTCCAGTAAGGCCTCATTCTGACTCATAAATCTACCTATTATGTCTTGAATATTGTCTATTTTACTATGAACCCTATCTTTTTGATATTGTTGTAGCAAGTACATGCACTCCTCCTCCTCACCTCCAGATGAGGTGCCAATTTTATGCTCAAGATTCCTTGTGAGTATCTACATTTGAGCCTTGAGTTCTTTGATCTCTCTTGATTCCATAGCACCCTTGATTGTTGTTGGTGCTTGTCTTTCCTCTCCCTAGGACTGGTTCTTAGATATACTCTTCAAAATCGCTTCACATCTTGTATCCTTGTCATTTATAAAGAAACATGTCCCTAAACTTTCAATAGTAGTCCTCTCCCCTTTGTGTGGGCCATAATAGAATATCTTCACATGCCAATACAGATCAATGTCATGATGAGGGACTTTCCTGAGCATGTCCTAAACTCTTTCATAAGCTTATGAATATGACTCCTCTACATGTTTCTTGGATTTATGAATTTTCTCCCCCAGTGCATTCATCTTCTATGGCAGGAAATATCCCTCGAAGAACACATCTATTATCTCATCACAAGTTTCTATGGACTCTAGAAGTAGACTAAGGAACCATGATTTGGCTTTATCTAATAAAGAGTGTGAGAACAACTTTATATAAATAACCATGATTGGAACCCTATCCAGCTCCAGCATGTCATAGCTTTCCACATAGCTTTTTATGTGCACCATTGGGTCCTCCCTCCTGTGGTCATGGAATGACTTTGATTTGACTAATGCCACCATTATAAGATATACATTGTAGTTTCCAACATTAGATGCATGGTGTTTGATTGGCGCTAATTGAGTTGTGGTTGAAGATGACTTTTTCTTCTCCTAGACTATCAATTCCTCAGGCCCTTCCTCAATATGATCTTCTTTGTCTGGGTCCATGTCTATTATTGTTCTTGCTCTATTTGTGATGGTGGAGTTTGGATGAGATTCTCAGCTAAATATACAAACTCTTGATCCTTACGAAATATCTCCTCCTAACTCATACTTGGTGGAGTGGACTCTCTATAATCCATGGTTCGAGTGTGAACCATACAGTAGTACCTAAAAACATAAAATGGCAATGTGGGATATTGAGTACCAATGAATTCACAAAAGAAAAAAATTCAATTATGCTCTTATTTAAAGAAAAGATTGAAAATGAATAAAAGAAAACAAAATGTCCTAGAGTGGTCGGTCGCAGCACTCACAATGTTAGTGTTGTTGTTACCTAAAAATGGTGCCAAAAACTTGACACACTAAAACTATGTGTGTAAAATGCAAGTGTATGAATCGTGTAATATACGCCTATGAGGTGCGAGTGTCAAAGTCAAGGAAACATTTTTCAGATACTACTGATAACTGTAACCTAATTAGCTAGGCCTAGAAAATTGTTGAATGGTTGTTTTATGACTAAGAGAAAATAATTCTATTGAAATTAATGATTGTGATCAGGAATGGATGGATTCATCATGACTTTAGTTTCACCACAACATGCATTGCATTCAAAACTCATTTCCAAAAAAAATATTCAGCCTTAACTCTGGATTAAAGACATGTAGAAAGTATTATCCAGTCTCGTAGCATAATACACTACTAGACTAAAATAAACCCCACGTTCTTAGTTGTTTAGGATTATCTTTGTGCATTATCAATATCTCTAAGTTTTTCTTTCACATTCGTAAGACATTTTCCAAGGCACAATAAAGGCTGTGTGTACCTATGATTTTTCCAACCCTTAATGCATCTCCACAATTATTGCTCCATTATATTGATTTGGTGATAAATCATAAACAATTCAATAAGAAATCTTAGATTCATGTTTAGAATGAAGGAAATAGACTATTAATTCATAAAATTTGAATGCAAAGAAACATGAGGCTACTTTGAGTCCTAAGGAATATGGGAATTATCCCTTCATGATTTATATCATCATACAAAGAGATGAAGAGAAAGAAACTAGGATAAACATTAGAAAACAAATGCAAAAACCCCTAGAGATGTCATCTCAATGATCCCCTATGGTAGACACCTTGATATGAATTGTTTTGGCCACACATTTAGAAGTTCATGGATTTTCTGGTTTATGGCTATCTCCTTCTCCTCCTCCTCTCTTGGCTTTGTGCTTTGTTGCAAAGTGAGTCATGTGCCTAGAAAATTGGTGAATGGTTGTTTTATGACTAAGAGAAAAGAATTCTATTGAAATTAATGATTGTGATCAGGAATGGATGGATTCATCATGACTTTAGTTTCACCACAACATGCATTGCATTCAAAACTCATTTCCAAAAAACCTATTCAGCCTTAACTCTGCATTAAAGACACGTAGAAAGTATTATCCACTCTCGTAGCATAATACACTACCTAGACTAAAATAAACCCCACGTTCTTAGTTGTTTAGGATTATCTTAGTGCATTATCAATATCTCTAAGTTTTTCTTTCACATTCGTAAGCCATTTTCCAAGGCACGATAAAGGCTGTGTGTACCTATGATTTTTCCAACCCTTAATGCATCTCCACAATTATTGCTCCATTATATTGATTTGGTGATAAATCATAAACAATTCAATAAGAAATCTTAGATTCATGTTTAGAATGAAGGAAATAGACTATTAATTCATAAAATTTGAATGCAAAGAAACATGAGGCTACTTCGAGTCCTAAGGAATATGGGAATTATCCCTTCATGATTTATATCATCATACAAAGACATGAAGAGAAAGAAACTAGGATAAACATTAGAAAACCAATGCAAAAACCCCTAGATATGTCGTCTCAATGATCCCCTATGGTAGACACCTTGATATGAATTGTTTTGGCCACACATTCAGAAGTTCATGGATTTTATGGTTTGTGGCTATCTCCTTCTCCTCCTCCTCTCTTGGCTTTGTGCTTTGTTGCAAAGTTATAGATCATGATATCCTCTTTTTGGCCAAACTCCCCCTGAGGTCATAAGTGGGGCTTTAGCCATCATTAAGTCACAGTGGTTGGATCTGATGCAATTTTCAATCGGCATTGATCATTTAAATTTGATACCATTGATGGGATGTCTGTAGCACCTAGTTTTAGGATGACTTAAAACCCTCAAAATGTGTTAGTACTATCGAAAAATGAGTGATAGTACCAAGTTCCTTTCTGTGAGTTCTCACATGATTTGAGTGTTGAAGTTAGTTCCACAGACTATAAGTGTTAGTGACACTAAGGAAACTAAACTTGATTATTGATGTTCTTTAGATGATGAGTTGGTAGCACTAACATCTAGCATCAATGTCATTGAATCCATGCTTGGCAGCACCGATAGTGGTCTCCTTCGCACTAAGATTTTTGAACTTCCCTATTTAACCTTCGTGTCTTGTCGGTACCACCGACACACAAGCTACCATAGTGGTGCTCGATTTACCTAAAACAAGGGGAAAATGACATAATTCCGAATTATAAATGGTAATTTAGCATGATTTGGTAGAAATACACAATAATTGATGCAATAGTGAGTCATGTGCTAATAATGAAAAACTATGCCTAACATATCTCAAAATGAACAAATATGCAATAAATGCAAGAAAATAACCTATGAAAAGAGATGGAAAAATCAGTGCATCAACCACCAAGAATGGTTGTCTTATTTTCACTAATGTTTGGATGATTAAGATATGATAATGAAGTGTCATAAACTACATAAATCTCGTAGAGATATTAGAAATAAATGTTAACTAGATAGGTGTAATTAATCGAAGGGGATATGTGACGCCTCACACTACACAAAGATGAAATTACTTAAAACTCAAGCACGGAAACAACAACAAACATGCAGATTACCATAAAACATAGGAAAATAAAACCATTTTAGAAAAAGCACCATAAGTAAAAAAGTTATCGCATAAATTACATATCATATAACAAGGTGCTTGCATCACTGTGCATCATCATTCCTATCATCAACCTTTTACATGAGATACATCTTCCACATAGATACATATACACATGTCATATATGTACAACCATGGCACACAAGCCAAACATCTCATATCGATAACATCTCTACAAACACAGTGAAGACACTCCCAAAGACCTGAGTGTATAGGGATGACATCTAGAACTCTATCACCAAAAGACTACTAGCGCATTTAACCTTATCATCTACTGCTCTTTTTGCTGCTCTTCCTCAGTTGCATGATCTGTATATCTTCATGCACAGCCACCTAAAAGATGTGGAAACCCACGGGGTTAGACCAAACATCTCAGTGAGAGATATAACTCTCTACCAACATCTATTAAAGCACAAATAAGTAAGAAGATAGATTAAAGTACTAAATAGGTTGAGAAGATTCAACTAAATGATATGTATCCAACAGATAAATCATATTAGACAAATAAGTAGTTATCACTGAGTAGAACAATTAATATTTTAAAAAGGAGTATGAAGAACATGTATATCCTTTATCAACTAAATTGTACCAAAAAGCAAGGAAAAGGCTCATCCAATGTTATTTGCATTTGTCCTTATGCAAATATGCTACACGACTGTATTACATCTTTTCTTAATGCTCTTAGGAGATGAGGTATACCACTCATGCTACAACAGACCACTACTAAGTCAAAATTTGTGACATACAAGGTCAATGGAAGAGACAGAATAAACAACCTCCCCAACACCTCTCGGTCAGTATAAGAGAAAACACCACATAGACATATCAAGTCTCACTGCAAAATAACCTAGCATGCCATGGTATATAAGCACAGTGCTAGTGAAACTGAGGTACGACCCACAATCATACTCCTACCACGGTATGGCCCGCAGTCGATCCTATGAAAATATATCATATGTACTTTGTATCACATCACTAAAATACAGACTCAGCCATTCTCATGCTAGCATATGGCCCAAAGCCAATCCTGTGAAATACATATACTCAACAGTATACGACTCTGAGCTTCAACTAAGGGAGAACTCGTTTCACCATCCAGCACTAAGATTGACTCTAGAATGGATCTATGGAACAGGGCAACTACATGATTAGGTCCCACTTGATTATTTATTCAAATTAGGTGTTAGCATTAATCAGGTTACAATGTACAAATAGAAAACATACTCTACTAAGATAAGGGAAAAGTGCAATTTTATAAGATAAAAAATGTATATGTGAACTAGTCACATCACCACCACATGATACTTGTAGTACTATTGTTCACAAGGCCAACACCAATGTCACTCTATCATGGGATATCAATTCCATATCACATCACTGGAGGATAACACCTCACACTATGTGTATAGCCTCTGTCAGGTCATATGAACCAATCATATAATCCATGCATGGATATCATCACATTATGCCTCAACAATGTGTATAATCACCATCATGTATAATATAGGATTCAACATAGCATTCAAATATCTATGTCATTCAAGTTTACATCACCTACATGGTTAGGGATTTCTAGATAGGAGAGAGAAAACATCATAATATGATAACTATTTTAAGATAAAGAAGAAAACACATCACATGACCCCACATTAGGGTTAGGTCTCCATGTAGATTCGATTAGGGTTTCATAGTGTTATTCCATCATCAACCTTAGTTATGGCACTTCCCACTTTCTTGGAATTGATTAGGGTTTAACATCATCACCTAATCAGGGTCTGATCGTATGATCTTGATATTCATATGTATTGACCCTATAGCAAATAGGGTTTCATGACCAGCCATCAACATGTCATCTCAACCTCCACCCAAACTGGGTCACGACCATAACGCAGCAACCCCTAGTCACAACTGAGACACATCACATGGTAACGACTGAGACACATCACATGGTGACTGAGACGCATCACATTGTCACGATTGAAACAAAGCAAAGCATCGTGCCCCCCCTTAGAGTTTGGATTCGACCATCAGTAAACACAGGCATCTCGATTAACTCCAAAGAAAACATCTCGAATGAAAATGAAGCAGGTGTCACGGCCAACCCAAAGCAACACCTCATCTAAATCCATAACATGTCTCGCCCCCAATAGCCCAAGACATATTGTCTCGACCACCACCCACAATAGGGGTTATGACCATCTAAAACAAGAGCAATATTTTGACCAAAACAACACCAAGCATCAAAGTGTCATGACCAGAAGTAGAACTAGGTGTCACGACTAAAACATAACATGGCTCACGATCAAAACTAGGAGAAGCATCACGACCATCCCACCATGAACCAAGGTGTCAACCAAAACCAAGCCAAGGTGTAGCAACCTAAAACTCATGTTACCTCCAGGAACATCAAGCCTTGTCTATATAGAATTTAAACACGGAAAAAATAGGTGAAGATCATCAAAGAAAATCACCATTAACTAGGAGGTAACTCCACATACAACGGTCACCAAAAATCCTAACGCATGCACTATGAGGATCACCATAAAAAACCTTATGTAGGAGATATAACTTACATTTAACACCTCCAAAATAGAACTTAAACTCCATCATACAACAAGGTGCACAATCATCATCCGTGCAATCAAAACCAAGACCAAAAATAGGGAGAAAATCATCATCACGCCACCATCTCAAAAATCGGCTACTACAAATTAGGGTTTCCGATTCCAAGAAAACCAAGCATGATAACCACCATCATCCAAGCTCTAGATCATGTTATCATCTACTAGCATATTAGGGGTACGTTTTATAGAGAGAAACAACGACATGCATGCAAAGAAAAGTGCAATAATAGAGAGGGTAGAGTGTTATATAACCCTCCTTAAGGAAGATCAACTCCAAGGATCACAAGCTTCAAGCATGCGTTCACCAAGGATGATGAAGCTCCACCTGTAACACCTGGTCCCACTTCCCAAGGCTCTAGTAGAGTTTCAAGAACGACGAGTGGTGCCACAGACCACCACTAGACTTAACTGCACACTTTTTCCACACTCATGCGCAAGTCGGGGTCAACTTCCCGACTGGTCACCCATCCTAGTACTACTCTAAGCTGAGCATGCTTAACTATGGAGTTCTTTAGTGATGGGATCCTAGAAAAGGAGGTGCGCCTTGGTGATATGGGTTGTCCAATCATTCCTTATAATATCATTTTATCTGAGGCCTCAAATAATGGGATGTTACACCAAAGGTTCCTATTTCGGACACAAGATCACATAAAAAAGAAGGTACTAAGGTCAAAGGTTGCTCAAGAAAAGAGAGCAAGAAGATCCAGGCCTATGACCCTTGTGATGAGGATTTTCTCTCCAAAATGACCACGGTGGAGGATCCATGGTCTATGGCCAAGAAAAGAGAAGAAGATAGGGTATAATATCCAAAGAAAACATCACCAAACAAAGGCAAACACTTACTAAGGTTGAACATGAGCAAGGATCACCCCATGCAAAGGATCTCGACCACCAAGAGCTCCAAGATCAGTTCTCCTTGCTCCACCAAGATCTAAGGACGAGAAAAAGAGGAGGAGGAGGAATAAAAGTATCAAAAGGTTCACTTGCATGGAGAGAAGAGAATTTATATAGAAAAGGAGGAGAGAAGTAGGGTGGGGATGAGGTGTCAACACCTAAAGGCACACAAGGAACACTTATCCACCCAAGAAACCAACATGCAACTACTTAAACCTTGCATACACGAGGGTTGGTGATATTACCTATGTTGGGTGTTGACCACTTAGGTCCCCAACACATGGTTTAGGTCAGAACACCTCAAGAAGGTCAAAATAAAAGATCCAAAGCACCATCTGGTCGAGACAAAAGGGTCACTAGGTCACCAAGGTCGAAACACATCACAAAGAGAAACTATCTTGACCTGAACCACCCCAAAACCATCTTGGTAGAGACAAAACACACCTAAGAAAAATGTCTCGATCGATCCACACACAAGGCACCACCTCAAGGTCGAGACAAGGGTCAAGGCACCCAATAAAGCATATCAAGGTTGAAACCAAGCAAACCCTAGAAACCCTAATCACCTATAAGGGTGTCACCACTCATCCAAGGCCAAACCAAAGCGTCCCAAAGCATCACATTCTCTCTCATGAAGCCAAGAGTGAGAACATATACACTAGATGTGGCAAATTGCAAGATAACCCTCTCAAATGGGTAAATTGCAATTTGACCTAAAATAAGCACATAAACCACAAACATCATCCAAACAATCTCAAATTGGAGACTTAAGCTCTCCACAACCTCCAAAAGAATATAAAGGAATAGAGCAATGTTCTAAGCACTTAATCAAGCCAAAGAAAATAGAGTTAACCCAAAACTCAGGTCAGGGGTCTTATAGGATAGCTTAGATTACACATATACAACCTTAGTACTTGCCTACCTACTAATATCTAGTTATTTACTCCAAGTGAGGCCATTTAGAAAAATTGGAATTATAGAGTATATTATAGATCCAGTCAATTTATGGTTGTGGCTCATGAAATCCCCCACTTTGTTCAAGATCATAACCATCCATATGCACCTACTTTTGAGTGTATTATCTCATTTTTAGTGACAAGATAGATCATTGGTGGATTGTTCCATTCGAATTTAATTTTTATAAATTTTAACCAATCATTCACTAGGTAGAGAGTCCTCAAACTATATATCACCAATTCAAGGAGATGCGGCTAAAATAAGAGAATGATCAATGTGAAAAGACATATGTCGTCTACTCGTATTTACTACTCATCCTCACTCTCATTCTTATTTCTTTATTTTTGTAAAGATACCTTTACTTTATGATGGATATGGAAACCTAAATATATTTCATAGTAGTCTAATGAATTCATGATATATAATTTGAACTTCTTTTGTAACATTCTTTAGTTATTGAGCAACTTAGACAAACACCTAATTTGCAATGGTTGTATCTTACTTTTAAGTTTTTGATCTGTGGACTTGTAGCTACAGATGTAGAATCACATTTGTGGTTGAAATTAGTATTGCATGTTGTATGTGGATTTTTACATTTAATGGTTGTTTGAATTGTTTTGTTCTTGGATAGCCACTTCTCTGCATATTGGATGTGATCTATATAATATTTCATGTTTAGTGCTGATATTGGTGGAAATACCTTGACTTTTAGAATTCATTTTCCCTTGCAAATTTCATGACCAAAGGAATAATAATATCTTAGTTAAGGAGACTTGAGATGTTATTAAGGCGTCATATTGGTTGTTGATCTCTGAGTGTGTCCTTGTAATAGCTATTTTATTCCTTATTGATTAATCATGTTCACCCCTTTAATAGAGATTTCGTAAATAATTTGTATTACTTTATCATATAATGATAATTAAGTCCTCAATTTTGAAACTCCTCATTCTCAAAAATGACCAAATGGATAGTAGAATTCAATTTTAAATTAGTAGGTAAGCATGAAACAATCAAATAACCTTAAGTATACCTTTATCCATGTGTATCACCCCAAGTCACTACAAAGTTATTTGTTAATTTGGTATTAAATCATATGTTTTGTTAAAAAGTACATGGGATATCATATTCATGTCATCCCCTAGAGGGATAAGGGAATGCTATCTGAGGCCATGTATCCATACCAGAAACTTGTGCTACATAATTGAAATAATGAAAAAAACCAATCACATCAAGAAACATTCAAACAAAGTAAGAAAAGTGTCTCCACTAGAAAATATACTGAGTTGGTGTATGTGGTTGAATATATGTCAAACTAAGCATAATATTTGCATTGTAAATTTGAGAATATTAGAATACTTTGAATAGTGTAATGCAATGTTTCATCACCTTGTTTGCTTAAAATATAAAAAGTATACAACTTGAGAAAAGTTGTCTTGACTAGTGTTGTACTAGACATGATGTTGAGAGAAATAAGGAATAACGGTGATAATAATTTCTTTCAAATGCTGACAATGTCATTACAAGAGTCCTTTTTGGTTTAATGTTGGAGTAATCATGTCATCCACTTCCCTGTACTTAACTTGTGCCACATTCTCAACCCCTGCAACTACAATAATAATTTTGGATTGATGCACAAACAAACAAACCGTTTGGCAATCACATACACTCAATAAATACTTCAAATACAAGAATCCATGGCTAAAGATCAACTACTCGTGTGCAATCATCCTTAGGAGATATCTTAATAAAACCATTCATATCAGACAATGTAGCATCAACAAACTACGATTTTCCTTAAGATCTATTAAATTATGGATTGATTCATGGATTTTGGAATACACTATTTATAAATGAAGCTTAATATGGCCATTCCACCAAGTCTCGTCAACATCCTCACTGATAAATCCCTTTTATTCATCTTTTCCAGCATCCAAATTTATTTAACTACATGTGTTCAGATATTTATTCAACACTTAGATTGAGTTTATCACTTCAAATCTATCCATTAATCCTATAGACAATTTATCATGGAAATGGGGTAACACATACATCCAGACAAGCATGTACCTACTTCATACATTTGTGAATTACTAAGAATTAAAACCATGCATTATGGAAGATTGAACATCCTCCAAAAATTCACAACCTCATCTGGCTTATAGGGCTTAATGGAATTCTATTTGGTGACAATAGAATTAAACTCAGATTTCTGGGACCCACCATATGCCCCATGTATAGATCATCTCAAGAATCTACAGACCCTCTCTTTTATATGTGTGTGAACACAAATAACATCTAGAAATATTATTTCCACCCTAAATAGAACATCAAAGGTATTTAAATGGAGGGTGTAGATTCTATCATAAGAACATAAATAAATAAAAATACTCTTACTAAGATAAGCTTACTTGATAGCATCATCTTTTGTACTATATGGGAAGAAAGAAACATAACATTATTTCAAAACCGAAGCACCTCTAATGAACAAAACATATTTTTATATTCTTTATATTAATAGTTAAAACACGGATGAAATATATCACTCGGGAGGCCAAAGCCACTTAACTTATCCAAATTGGAGTCAATGACATCTTTTGTTGAGTATATTCTATAGAATAGATACATGATGAGTAAGATGAATACAAAATAGTTATATCCATATATTGGCTATGAATCTCCTAGACTCTTGGAAGTTTGATATAAGCTATTAAAAAAAACTTACAAGCTTATTATGGGATGCCTCCTCCAAAGATACTTATCTCATATTATCATTATGTTTATAGTACTTCTTGTGCCTAAACACAATGATATGTGATTCTAATTGTAGCAACCAGCCAAGCTTCCATGCTAAATGAGATTACTCAAAACCAAAATGTCGATCAAACACTAATCAATCATATTACCATAAAGGTGCAGAATTAAAACTAAAATAAACTTTTTAACATGTTAGAGAACTTTTAGACCGAGGTTCTACATCTTGCATATATATAAAACCAAATCATGTATCTTTACATTTGTTAGTGGTCTCAACCACAAACCACTATACAAAAAATATTGTCCACATATCTACAACATGTACAAAGCACGTGTACACTACCTAAATCTTGATTCGTGTGCATCATTTAAAAAACTTCCACACCCAGACTTGAGAGTACAGGGATGACTATAGGACTCCCTAAACAACCCACCAACCTTCTTCCTCTACAGATCTCCAAATTGGTCCCCCTCGCCACAACTGGATTGATAGTGTTGATGACAATCACTAAAAAGATGTAGTGACCCACAAGGTGAGACCCATCATGGCGAGAGATCTAACTTATAAAAGCACCTATTTCTTACATAATGATTATGTACTTTAAATAAATTAAAAAGATAAAATTATAGAGTTGAAGGATTATATAATTTACACAAAATATTAGTCATAGCTAGAATCATAAGTACAGTTGATTTCTCTTACCAAATTATAAATCATTTACAAAATCAGATAAATAAGGCAATGATCATCATCCAATGTGAGTCACCAATTAACCCTAACAAATGTGCCACACTAATGGTTTACATATTCTATTAAGGCATGGGTAATTTTTGGCATACAATTCGAACTACTAGCTAACCAATGTAAAATCACAATCAGCTATGTATAAGAATTAGGATGTCTAAAATCCTAAGATCTCTTCCCTTCAATCAGTAGAAGTAACAACTATAGTGGCACATCGACCCAACTACTAAAATAGCCTAGTTTGTCCTGGGCCCACAAGCCACAACATTAGAAACCAGTGTATAATCCTTCAAATCTGAGTTACGACCGTAGTTTCTCTTAACACATATCAACTTTGAGACAATGCCTCAATCTCTCTAAAACCTTGGTATTTGCATGACAAAGATATATCCTCCCTACACCTAGATATACTCAACATTGTACAACTTTGAAATACCCTTGAGATTACTCATTTCACTACCCAGAAAATTCTAACACTAAGATGGATCTACAGTCTAGGGAGCTACATGATTAGGGTCACACTTGATTGATTATGTTGTTTAGGTATCTTGGCTACATCAACCAAGTTACATACAAGATCCTATACTATGCTTACAAAACAAATTGTATAATACAAGTTCTAAAGATACAGAATGTATGAAAACTATTTGATGTTACTCCGTCATGGTATATTCACCCATTCTCAGCCATAAAAGGAGTAGATATCAACTAGGGTGCATAACAACCCCCCCCCAAATTCCATTCAGATAAAATAGTAATAACAACATGTAGCAACTTGATTATCATCCAAAATTTGGAAGAGTTTTTACAAGCCATAGAAAATATATCACCCAAAATTTTAGCACATATATTTTCATTGGGCGTAAGAGTTATGCAATTTCCAAGCACTAGGCATTTATGTGACCAAAATCTAGCATGAATGATCTACTTTCAGCATTATGACTTTATCTGACTATCATTTCAGGAAGGATTAACAACTTGTATCATCATCATTCGCATACCAAACAGTGCTCTAAAGGCCAACTTTTTTCATATTACAACTTTCTAGAACAATATTTACATAAAATTGATTATGAGTGGGCAAAACATTTATTTGAAGTTATATCACTCACCTTAAGGTGAATAAGAATGTCCAAATAGCAAGAAATAAGGAAGTAAAGACCTGAGCTTTGTGCTCCAAAAGATCCAAAGTAGCTCCTATCTTCAAGAACGGGGTAGATCAAAGTAAAAGAAGGAAGAATGAGAGTACTTCATCCTATGTACGAGTTTCAAGATAGGAAAACCATGGATCTCAACCATGGTGAAGGAGGGAAGAAGGAAAATAGTTAGAAATAAGGTTAGGATGGAAAATATTACGTGCATGAAGAAAGAAACTAGGAAAGAAAGCTTCAATACATCCTAGAAGAGCTAGATCCAAGTCCTACAACAATATGCAATCACGATCTAGCAAAATTTTGACCTAGAGAAGCTACTCCTTTGTTAACCAATGATTTTGGATGGTCAATAATAGAAAGAACATTTTTTGTCTGAAAAGGTTTGTTTGAGGGAAGAGGGAAGGGGTATTTATAGCATCAGGTGAGAGAAAAGAGGCCAAAGATTAAAAACTACTTTACCATCGGTCAACAGTCAAGTTTTCCATCTATTTGTACAACCAGAACAACCATCAGTTTGCTGCCCTCAAGAAAAACCATCGGTTTGCAAACTCAGTGAAACCATTGGGCGATATCCCTCAAGGAAAACCATTGGTTTGCACACCCAATGCAACCATCAATTGGTTTCCCTCAAGGAAAACCATTAGTTTACAAAACAGTGCAACCATTGAGTAGCAAATCTCAGGAAAAATTATTAGCACGTAAAGCAGTGCAACCATCAAGTTGCATACCTCAAGGAAAATCATCGGATTGCAAACCAATGCAACAATAGAGTTGCAACCCTCAAGGAAAATCATCAGATTGTAAACCAGTGCAACCATCAAGTTGCAGCCCTCAAGGAAAATCATCAGATGCAAACTAGTGGAACCTTGGAGTTGCAGTCCTCAAGCAAAACCATCAGATTGCAAACTAGTGAAACAATCGAGTTGCATCCCTCAAGGAAAACCATTTCTTGAATTTGAAAAATTAAGCAAACGAAGTCCTATTTGGACCAAATTTTAAACATAGCTTAATAAACTGATATTAGAACATAATCTAAGGCTTGATTAATAAACTATGCACCCAATTTAAATCAAACAGGTATGTTTAACCATTATATTGGGTCAGGGGTCTTACAAAGATAAATACCTAAAGGATTTTCCCCTAAAATTCTATGCAAACAAGGATGGGTATTTCCTACGTATCTCCTCCTCTAATTCCCACGTGGCTTCCTCTACGCCATGATGATGCCATAACACATTCACTAAGGCTATGTCCTTCTTCCTTAGCTTTTGCAGGCGTCTAACTAAGATCAAAACTAGACCTTCAACATAAGAAACATCCTCATCCAACTCCACTTCCACCAGTTGTCTTGCCTGCTCTGTATTAGGGTGACACTTTCTCAACATGGAGACATGGAAAACATTGTGCAACTTGAGCAATAACTCCAGTTGGTAAGCCACTTTTCCAACTTGTACCATGATAGGGTAAGGTCCCATAAACCTAGGATCCAACTTACCCTTCTCACCAAACCTTAGCACATCTTCCAAGGGGATATGTTGAGATACACATGATCTCTAACTTGGAACTCTAACAGTCTATGATGGTTATCGGCATATGATTTCTGTGTACTTTGAGCTGCCTTTATTATTTGTAGCATCACGTTAATCTTTTCTGGAGTTTGCTGATCTAATCAGGGCCCAACAGTTGATACTCGCATGTCTTGTACCAAAAAAGAGGTGATCAAAAACGTCTCCCATATATAGCCTCATATGGTGCCATGTATATGCTTCTATGGTAGTTGTTATCATAGGCAAACTCAATCAGACTAAGGTGTATATCCCAACTCCCAAGAAACTAAAGAACACATGCTCTCAAAATATCTTCTAACATCTGAATGTTCCTTTCTAACTGGCCATCTATCTGTGGGTGAAAAGTTGTATTAAACCTGAACAATGTACCCGAATATAAGCAGACATTCCCAAAACCTACTCGTGAACTGAGGACCTCTATTTGATACTATCATAGCTAGTATTTCGTGCAAACATACTATCTCATTAACATAGATATATGCCAACTTATCTATAGTGTAGGTGGTACTGATTGGAAAAAAGTGAGCTGACTTTATTAACCAATCAATGATCACCCAAATGGAATCATGACCTTTGGCTATCCTTGGAAGGCCAACCACATAGTCCATGGTTATGTGATCCCATTTCCAGTATGGAATTGGAAAAGGTTGTCATGTCCTTGTATGTTTCTAATGCTCTGCCTTGACTTGTTGAAAAACTTGACACTTGGTCATAAACTCTGGCACATCCTTCTTCAAACATAGCCACTAGTATGAATCATTTAGATTATGACACATCTTTCTACTACTAGGATGCATCATGTACAATGAGGAATGAGCCTCATATAGTACATCTCCCTTAGACCGCCAAAGTCAGGATCCACCATCTGGTTGTGGAAGCATATTCTTCCATCATCTAACTCATGAAATCCATCATGCTTCCCGCTGTTAAACTTTGATGTTTTGAATCACAACATCATTCTTCTATGTGTCTCTGATCTATTGTATCAATGTTGGCTTTACATGTAATTGTGCCAACAAACTTGCTAACAAGGAGGCCTCCAACTATACATTAATCTATCTAAGTGACACCAACATGTCCCTTTTGTGACATGCCATGGAGTGAAACTATGCTTTATCTATAGAAAATGGTGAAGATGACTTTTTACTCAGTGTATCAACCATTAAATTTGCCTTTCTAGGATTATAGTATATCGTACAGACATAGTCCTTGATTAGCTCCATCCACCTCCTCTACCTCATGTTCATCTCCTGCTTCGAGATGATGTATTGTAGATTTTTATGATCTGTGAAGATTTGATACCTTTACCCATACAAATAGTGCCTCCAAATCTTCAAAGAAAGAACCATAATAGGTAACTCCAATTCATTAGTTTGATATTTATCCTCATGCTTCTTAAGTTGTCGAGAGATAAAAGAAACCACATTCTTGTCTTGCATCAAAACACATCCCAACCCATTCTTTGAAGCGTCACAAAAAATGATGTAGCCTTTCTGAGGCTCTAGAAACACTAACACTGGAGCACCCATCAACATTTGCTTCAAAAACTAAAAATAACGATGACACATGTCATCCCAAACAAAAGGAACACCTTTCCTAGTCTTGATTAAAGGTAAAGCTATGAAACTAAAATTCTTAATGAACCTCCTATATAACCAGCTAGACCTAGGAAGCTTCGAACCTCAATCAATGTCTTGATCTTCTCCCACCCAACACTAACTCTAACTTCTTAGGATCTACACAAACACCCTTCACAGAGATTACATGACCAAGAAAAGATGCATCGGTCAGCCAAAACTCACACTTATTGGACTAAGCATATAACTAATGTTGTATCAACAACTTCAATGCTTGAAGAAGATGTTGCTCATGTTGTTGATTGTTCCTAGAGTATACCAAGATGTCACTGATGAACACCACCACAAATTTATAAAGATAGTATCTGAATACTCTGTTCATAAAGTCCATAAATGTAACCAGTGCATTGGTTAGCCCAAATGGCATAACCACAAACTCACAATGACCATACCTATTCCTCAAAGCAGTTTTAGGTATGTCATCTTTCTTGATCCTCAACTGATGTTACCTTGATCTTAGATCTATCTTGAAAAAAAATGTAGCACCTCTCAATTGGTCAAATAGATCATCTATCCTTGGGAATGGATACTTGTTCTTCACTGTGACCTTGTTCAACTGTCGATAGTCTATATAAAGTCTCATAGAACCATCTTTCTTATTCATGAACAACATCAGAGCACCCCAAGGGGAAGTGTTCGGTCATATAAAACCCTTCTCCAATAACTTCTACAAGTGCTTCTTCAACTCCTTCATCTCAGTTGGTGCCATCCTATAGGATGTCTGAGCTATAGGTTGTATTTCAGGAAATAGATTGATTTCAGAATCAATCTCCCTAGGGGGTGGAACAGTAGGAATCTCATTTGGAAAAACATCCTCAAACTCATGCACTACAGGTACATCCTAGATACTAGGACTTGTAACCTTGGTATCCACTACATGAGCTAAGAAAGCTTCACATCCTTGTCTCATCAACTTCTTTGCTATCACAGCCGACACAAGACATGTAGGAAGAATCTTCCTATCTCCTTGGAAAGCCTAGAAGACATCACCATCATAAAGCATCACAACTTTGGAACTATCGTCTAAAACAACCTTATACTTCTTCAAAGTATCCATCCCTAGGATCACATTGAATCCATGCATATCAAGTGGCATAAGATCTACTTGAATGATGTGTCCTGAGAAAGAAAGAATGTAAGATGGACACACCTCTTGCGACATTGTAGAACCAACCAAAGGGGTTTATAACAACACATTATCATCCCTACAACACACATGCAGATTACAACTAATTATCACCTCTCTGGTGATAAATGAGTGTGTCACACTTGGGTCAACTAAAATAGATACAAAGGTAGAAGTAGATAAGTCATAATGAAAAAGTTCCATATGACCTATCACAACCCATGGGTTAACCATTCCTTTTGTCTGACTCATAGCGTAGAATATAGTCATTGCATGTTGTCATCCTCGACCTCTGCTAGCTATTCCCGAAGAACTTTCCTACAAAGACTAGCCATGTCCCCTACTACCATTATTGTTGTACTGTCGTTGCTATGAGCCCTTCTCTCTCTACCTTGGTTGATGTGTAACCTCCTCATTCTTTATGGGGTAAGAACATCTCACATGCCCAAACTGACCACACTTGAAGCACGTCCCTGTGTTATACGGCGGCTTAGACAGCCCTGTCATAGACAATGAACTTGAACTGTTCACCCCTATTGGTAGAAAAGTACAACCTATCCCTTTACTAGGGGACCACTACGACTGCACGTGTGTCCTTGGTTTTGAAAAAGTCGACCTCGATTGGTGTTGTTGGTGTTGCGGTGAGGAAAACCTCAGATTCTTAAAGATGCTAGTTGGCGATCCTTAGAACTGAGAAGACCTCTTCCTGGCATTAGTTTCTTGTTGTTTCACTTACGTCCTTTCTATCCCCCTCACATACTCCACAAAGGTGCAAAACGTCTCTCGGACCTCTAAAGAGGATGTAGTCATTGCCAACTAAGTGTTCAAAACCTTCTCAAACCTTTTGATCCTATCTTTCTCTGTGGTTTCCATGTGAGGAAAAAAACCTCAACAGCTCCATGAACTTCACCTCATAGTCATTGATAGACCATAATCCTTAGTTCAACCATTAGAAGTGAGCCATTTTCTCCTCTAGATACGTCTCTAGGAAGTAACTGCTAACAAACTCCTGCTAAAAATCCTCCAAACTAACAACTTCACCTAGTCTCTTCTCCTCCTCTATGGCCCGCTAATGTCGAGCGCTACTTTTCATAAGGTAGATCGCATGCTTCAACTTGTACTTCTCAAATATGTTCAGAATATTGAATGCCTTTTCCATCTCTGTCAACCACATATCTGCACTGGTTGGGTATGTTGTACCCTCATGCTATATGGATCCTACTCGCTTCATCCAATCAAAGGTCTTCCTTAGACCCTGAGTTCCACATTGGGAACATGTGCCCTTGGTTGAGGTGCATGCACCCTATCCTCCAAATACATAATCATCACCATGAGTTGTCCAAACATAGACTAAAAAGCTAGATCAGCCATGGTTGAAGGGTCAAACGGAGGTGGGATGGGTTTTTCTTGCCCCATCTCAGGTACTCTTCCTCCATCTCTCAATCTCCTACCACCACCCTTTGGCACCACAAAGCTACTATCTACATTCTCTTCACATTCTCCAAACATATCTTCATAACCATAAACTATGGTTAGATATGTTGGATTGCATTAGAATAGACAGAACAACCTCAATCCTATATCCATATAGACTCAAGAAACATAAGGCTCTGATACCACCAAATTTTGAAACCCACCACTCTAAATGAGATTACTCAAAACCAAAACTTGGATCAAATACTAATCAATCATATTACCATTAAAGTGCAGAATTAGAATCGAAATAAAATTTCTAAAGATGTCAGAAAACTTTTACACTGAGGTTCAACATCTTGCATATATATACAACCACACCAGGTATCTTTGCATCTATTTTGTGGTCTCAACCACAAACTATTATACAAAAAATATTGTCCACATATTTACAACATGTACAAAGCACAAGTACACTATCAAAATCTCAAGTCATTATACATCGTTTACAAAACTACCCCACTCAGACCTAAGAGTATAGAGTGGACTCTAGGACTCACTAGACACCCACCAACATTCTTCCTCTATAAATCTCCAAACTGGTCCTCCTCTCTACCATAGGTCTGATGGCAATGTCGATGATCACCTACAAAGATGTGGTGACCCACAAGGTGAGACCCATGTCCCATCGAGAGACATAACTTCTAAAAAAATCTATTGTTTATAGAAAGATTATGTACTTTATGTTGGATTTTGAGGGAGGCAGAGAAGCAGCGGAAACAAAAAAATTTCTCCCCAAACCCGGAACAAAAGGAATCGCGTCGACATCTATATGATAGGAAATAAGGTTTGTGAATCATACCTTGTCCCGAGGCTTGCTCGGCGACAATGCCACGCGCCTTGCGCGGTCTTCACCTCCGGTCTTGGACGGTGTCTGAGCAGCTCCTGGTCGCACTGGGACTGAAGACTCCTCTTCCTACCGGACTGTCAGATGACAGTTGTCCTCCTGAGCGGCAGTGACCTCCCACCTCTGAAGTAGTCCACACGGACCACCCGGAACTCCACTCTCCTTGTCCCACAAGGAAGTGGAAGGAGTCACACCCTCCTATTGACGTACTAGTCACCAAGACACTCTCCTGCTGTCGACTGCAACTGCAGTTGTCTTTCCCTTGCTGCACCTCCCTTTGCGGGAAGCACTTGCTCGGGCTCTCTCTCGGTTACCAAAACCAGAGAGAACGACAACTTTGCAGAGCAGTCAACTTGCATTGAGTTATACTCTAAGAAGCCCCCCATACCCCTATATATATAGGCGGGTCATGGGACAGGGTTCTCTGTGCCCGGTAATACGGGACTAAAGCAGGAGTAGAAGGGTTCGGGATTTTCCACAAAAAGCAACCATCTCGCAACCTGAACCGATCGGTTCACAAGTGAACCGGTCGGTTGGGGACCTGAACTGATCGGTTCACCACTGAACCGATCGTTTGGGACCCTTGAACCGATCGGTTCACTCATGAACCGGTCGGTTGGGGTTCCAGGTTGGTTCCCGATTGACTTTCCTTGTTTCTTTCCCAATTGGTATCGAATACCAATATTATTCCCAATCGAATTGGGCAATTGAAACGAAAGGAAAATTCTCACCAATCCTACTTTCCCAAGTTGCTCGATTGCACCAACTGAACCGATCGGTTCAACACTTGAACCGGTCGTTTCATTCTATGCATGAGCCGATCGGTTCAACAATTGAGCCGACCGGTTTAGCAACCTCAGCCGACCGGTTCATCACATGAACCGATCGGTTGGGAATGCAGATTGTGCAGAATCAGTCAAATGCGATTTCAATCAATCTGATACTCTAATCAATGCGTCCAACACCTTGAAACATATGATATTGAGCTATCGATTAATTGAGTGTTTAATTGAACTACTAAACTCCTTTAGTAATCAATCCAAACATTGCTTGTGGACAAAACTCCTCTTCCAGGTTGAATCCTATGTGTGTGACCCTGCAGGTCCATTTCACGTTGGCAGTGAAAGTCCATAACATTTATGACTTCACAAGCAAAGAGCGGTGCCTAGTCACACATCATTGCTACCCAAGTGAAAGTAGAAAGTTGGAGAACAACTTTCATCCTACAATCCGTGAATGGTGTTACAGTGAATGTATAATTCCTTTGTCACTGATATCCAGAATGAACTCGAGGCATGGAACAGTCATCCTGTCAATGTTCATTCATTTCCTTGATCTCAGAGTAGACCGAGTGAGATGTGTATGACATCAATATCACATATTGATTCACAAGTGCATGCGCATGCCTTTCTCAATCCTACTCATCAAGTGGCCAAGGATATCAAACTCCCTCAGGAGGGACAAATCCCATATCTATCACTCACCCCTCAAAAGCCCCATGTGTCAAAGCCACCCAATCATCACATTTATAACAAACCATGTTTCAGGATTGCGTTTGATGATGTCAAAGTGTACCCAATGATATGTGTTGAGTGTAGTGATTTCAGGTCTAAGAATCACACTCACCACCATCACTGTGAGAGTTGACTGTGACTACCAAGTCATGGTTCCATGTGTCACTCTCACGGTGGGTCTGTCCGGTACCTTGTTCTCTAACAAGTACCTATGTGCTTGGCTTGATATCACCATATCATGACTAATGAGATTCTGTCATCAACCAACACACAATCTAGTCTTCAGTGATATTGATGTCTATGGTTATTTCCACAATAACAACCGACTAGGGACTAAACAAGAAAGAATACTCTTAACATCCGTATGATCTCATCGTTTAGGTCCTCAACCCAAAAGCATACATCATTGAGTAAAACAATCTTTAGACATCTATCATGTTACACCATCATCTCAGAAACAGTTTAAACATATAGATTGGAAATTGCCTTTATTATTATTCAAATCAATTACAAAGTATCCCATTACAATCATCATATGACTTGCTCTATGGGCATACATACCAACAGACTCCCACTTGCACTTAGATCCAGTCACCAAGGAAACGCAGTCCTTGTGACCTAGCATGACCATCATGCTTCTACTGAGAAAAGGCCTTAGTCAGTGGATCAGCTATGTTGTCTTCAGTTGGTACTTTGCAAATCTTCACATCTCCTCGCTGTACGATCTCTCGTATGAGATGGAAGCGCCGCAGTATGTGCTTGGACCGCTGATGTGATCTGGGCTCCTTAGCTTGTGCAATAGCTCCATTATTGTCACAATAAAGCTCAATTGCATCATAGCTACTGGGAACTACACCAAGTTCAAAGACGAACTTCCTGATCCACACAGCCTCCTTTGCTGCATGCGAAGCAGCAATATACTCGGCCTCTGTAGTAGAATCGGCAACTGTTTCTTGCTTGGAACTCTTCCAGATCACAGCTCCGTTATTAAGGCAAAACACAAATCCTGACTACGATCTGTAATCATCTTTATCGGTTTGGAAGCTTGCATCGGTGTAACCCTTTACAACCAGCTCTTCCTCGTCGCCGTACACAAGAAACTGATCCTTAGTCCTTCGCAAGTACTTGAGGATGTTCTTCACGGCTGTCCAGTGAGCATCCCTGGGATCTGACTGGTACCTGCTCGTCATGCTGAGAGCATACGAGACATCTGGGCGTGTGCAAAACATAGCGTACATGATGGATCTGATGGCTGATGCATATGGGATCCCATTCATACGCTCCCTCTCTTCACAAGATTGGGGACATTGAGCTCTAGAGACGGTAACTCCATGTAACATAGGGACGTTGCCTCTCTTTGAGTTCTCCATGCTGAACAGTTTCAGCACCTTGTCAATGTACGTGCTCTGACTTAGTCCGAGAAGCCTTCTAGATCTATCTCTATAGATCTTAATTCCTAGAATGTAGGATGCTTCTCCTAAGTCCTTCATTGAGAAAGTTTTCCCAAGCCAAGTCTTTACCTTCTCTAAGGCTAAGACATCATTCCCCATCAAGAGTATGTCATCCACATACAATATGAGGAATGTGGTCGAGCTCCCACTAACCTTCTTGTACACACAAGGTTCATCTTCATTTTGAATAAAGCCAAACACTTTGACTTCTTCATCAAATCGAAGATTCCAACTCCGAGATGCTTGCTTCAATCCATAGATTGACCTTTGCAGATTACAGACTTTATTGGCATTCTTTGGATCTACAAAACCTTCAGGCTGTGTCATATACACATCCTCATGAATATTCCCGTTAAGGAATGCGGTTTTAACATCCATCTGCCAAATCTCATAGTCATAATAAGCTGCAATAGCAAGCATGATCCTGATGGACTTAATCATGGCAACTGGAGAAAAGGTTTCGTCATAGTCAACACCTTGAATTTGTCGAAAACCCTTCGCAACCAATCTGCCTTTATAAGTTTGCACATTGCCATCCATGTCGGTCTTTTTCTTGAAGACCCATTTGCACCCTATGGGTTTTACCCCTTCGGGTGGTTCCACCAAAGTCCATACTTTGTTGGAGTACATGGATTCCATCTCGGATCTCATGGCTTTAAGCCATGTCTCAGAATCTGGTCCCTCCATAGCCTCTACGTAGGTAGTTGGATCATCATCTATGATCAACTCTCCACCTTCCTAAGTTACAAGGTATCCAAACCTCTCAGGCTCAAGGCGAGTCCTACTAGATCTACGAGGTCCTTGTGTTACTTGAGGAGAATGAGATTCCACAACACCTTGTGAATCTCCATTTTCCTCTCGTACATCTACCGGTTCAATGTTTTCTTGTTGGGCTTGAACCTCTTCAAGCTCTATATTCCTCCCACTGTTTCCTTTGGGAATAAATTCCTTTTCTAGGAATACAGCTTCCCTGGAAACAAACACGTTGTTGTCAGTTGGGTGGTATAAATAATATCCCTTGGTTTCCTTGGGATATCGAACAAAATAACATTTATCAGATTTGGGTCCAAGCTTATCAGGAAACATTTTCTTGACGTAAGCCCCACAACCCCAAATCTTCATAAAAGACAAATTGGGGCGCTTCCCAGTCCATATCTCATATGGTGTCTTTTGAACCGATTTAGATGGCACACGGTTAAGTGTAAACGTGGCAGTTTCAAGAGCATAACCCCAGAAAGAAATTGGAAGATCAGCAAAACTCATCATTGATCGCACCATATCTAACAATGTGCGATTCCTTCTTTCAGACACACCATTATGCTGTGGTGTTCCAGGCGGAGTCCATTGTGATACAATACCACGGGCTCGCAGAAGGTCCTCAAACTCCTGGCTCAAGTATTCTCCACCTCGATCGGAACGAAGTGCCTTAATACTTTTACCAAGTTGGTTCTTTACTTCATTCATGAAATCCTTGAACCTTTTAAGGGTTTCTGACTTATGTTTCATCAGGTACACATAGCCATACCTACTGAAGTCATCAGTAAAGGTAATGAAGTACTGATACCCACCTCTGGCATTAGTTCTAAAAGGCCCACATACATTAGTATGTATGAGTCCTAATAGATCACTAGCTCTCTCACCTTTACCTGAAAAGGGAGTCTTGGTCATCTTGCCCAACAAACAAGATTCACATGTCTCTATTGATTCATAATCAATAGAGTCTAGATAACCATCTTTATGGAGTCTAGAAATGCGCTTCTCATTTATGTGCCCTAGACGACAATGCCAGAGATATGTTTTGTTTGAGTCGTTGAGTTTTTGCTTTTTGGTGTTTACGTTGTATACACTTGTCTCCAAGTCTATCAAGTATAGACCATAAGACATAGGGGCACTGCCATAAAAGATCCCATCTTTAGAAATGGAACATTTTCCATTCTTAATAAGAAACTCAAATCCATCTTTGTCCAAACAAGAGACGGAAATGATATTCCTATTTATGGCAGGTACATAATAGCAGTCCTTCAACTCTATTATTAGCCCACTAGGTAGAGTTAACTCATAGGTTCCTACGGTACTGGCGGAAACTCTTGCCCCATTAGCAACACGTAGTTCAACCTCGCCTTTCCCCAAAGGCCTACTTCTCTTAAGATCCTTCACATTTGAACAAACGTGAGATCCGCATCCGGTATCAAGTACCCATGACGAAGAAGTAGTAAAGTTAATCTCTATAACGTATACACCAGAAGTAGAGATCTCTATCTCTGACTTCTTCTTCCATTGTTCCTTCCATCCTCTCCATGTAAAAGAAATTGGTTTGGCGAGAGAACACTTCTCTCCCTTACCTACTTTCTTCTTCACCAACGCATTAAGCGTACATAGAGTGGATTCTAAGGCTCCTGGTTTATCTGGATTGTGCAGAACACTTCTCACATTCCTCAACCAGTTATGGAATTTATTCTCAATTAATTTGCCCATTTTAAAAGATGATTCTTTTGCCATTCTACAAGAGAAAATTTGCATTTGTCAAAACCTTTTGATTTGATTTGAATAAAATTTGACGATAGTTAATTAGGCCTTTAATTAATTACCGCTCCCACTATTTTGACTCAAATTGATAGCCCTCACCATCAATTCGGAAGATTGCAGCGTACAATCTTCTAGTGGGTCAAGATCCTGAAATCCTCTGAGCCATGGACCAGCTTTGGCTGTCACCCACAACTCAAATATTCCAGGTAGGCAACTCTTGCCAATTGCATCATATGCAACTCTTGATGAATGAACATGCACAACACCTTGCCATGAACATTCCTTGCCTCTAGGCTTAGACGCTCTAAGAATCACCAGTTAAGTCTAACCCAAAAGCCGACACGGTAAACATGCACCCTGCTTTGGCAGAACCTACATGTCGACCCTTCACACTTCCACAAGATAGACGGTGCACCACACTTTGGCGTAACCTACGCTTGGTCGATCAAGTTTGCCATGTGTGTCGCTAATGGAAGGCATATAAGACTTAATATTTAATGAGGGATTTGGTTTTTATATACATATACATATCCAATCACCACAATATATAGTACGTATCATATACATGCTATATCCCACAGAAAACATGCATAAACGATAAAAAGCAATGATTATGGCCATCCTATTTGTGATTCCTCGAGCCTAGAGGAACCACAGTCATCTAGGTCTACATCACATGCAACCTGTACAAGATGAAATCTGTGCCTGCCTTTCTGGGTTGATCAGCTCATCTCCATGACTGATCGGCTCGCCATCAGGTTGGTTGCTCGGGTGCCACCAGCCGATCAACTCACCGGTCATCGTGCATCTCCTCAGGTCGCCACCCTCTCATCTCTTTCTTTGAACCGGCCATCTGGATCACCAACTGATCGGTTCACTCCTTGAACCGATCATCTTCAGGTTGTCCGCCATTCTTTGACATAACATGAAATAAAATCTATCCTATTTACATTTGAATAGAGAAACCCCGAGTTACATTCGGGGGGAGCAAAGGTAGGAAAGAATTCTCGAATTATTTCGAGTTACATCAGGAATATGAGAAAAGGAATCGGTGCGTAGACCGAGATGCAAGAAACCACACAAACAACCACACACAGATATAGGGGTTTATAGGCCATAATCATGCTACACATCCACCACAAAACTCGTTTAAGGGTGACGCGTATCGAGTGCATTAATATTACATATCATATATGTATTTTAGGGATTTGTGGATTGGACATGTATAAAGCCGATATTATTCGCATCGCATGCAATAAATAAAGGCGACAAACCAAAATCGATCACATCGATAATCCTAAAATATAGAGAGGTCGACGTGGCTCTGATACCACTGTTGGATTTTGAGGGAGGCAGAGAAGCAGTGGAAACAAAAAATTTTCTCCCCAAACCCGGAACAAAAGGAATCGCGTCGACATCTATATGATAGGAAATAAGGTTTGTGAATCATACCTTGTCCCGAGGCTTGCTCGGCGACAATGCCACGCGCCTTGCGCGGTCTTCACCTCCGGTCTTGGATGGTGTTTGAGCAGCTCCTGGTCGCACCGGGACTGAAGACTCCTCCTCCTACCGGACTGTCGGATGACAGTTGTCCTCCTGAGCGGCAGTGACCTCCCGCCTCTGAAGTAGTCCACACGGACCACCCGGAACTCCACTCTCCTTGTCCCACAAGGAAGTGGAAGGAGTCGCACCCTCCTGTTGACGTACTAGTCACCAAGACACTCTCCTGCTGTCGACTGCAACTGCAGTTGTCTTTCCCTTGCTGCACCTCCCTTTGCGGGAAGCACTTGCTCGGGCTCTCTCTCGGTTACCAAAACCAGAGAGAACGACAACTTTGCAGAGCAGTCAACTTGCACTGAGTTGTACTCTGAGAAGCCCCCAATACCCCTATATATATAGGTGGGTCATGGGACAGGGTTCTCTGTGCCCGGCAATACGGGACTAAAGCAGGAGTAGAAGGGTTCGGGATTTTCCACAAAAAGCAACCATCTCGCAACCTGAACTGATCGGTTCACAAGTGAACCGGTCGGTTGGGGACCTGAACCGATCAGTTCACCACTGAACCGATCGTTTGGGACCCTTGAACCGATCGGTTCACTCATGAACCGGTCGGTTGGGGTTCCAGGTTGGTTCCCGATTGACTTTCCTTGTTTCTTTCCCAATTGGTATCGAATACCAATATTATTCCCAATCGAATTGGGCAATTGAAACGAAAGGAAAATTCTCACCAATCCTACTTTCCCAAGTTGCTCGATTGCACCAGCTGAACCGATCGCTTCAACACTTGATCCGGTCGTTTCATTCTGTGCATGAGCCGATCGGTTCAACAATTGAGTCGACCGGTTTAGCAACCTCAGCCGACCGGTTCATCACATGAACCGATCGGTTGGGAATGCAGATTGTGCAGAATCAGTCAAATGCGATTTCAATCAATCTGATACTCTAATCAATGCGTCCAACACCTTGAACCATATGATATTGAGCTATCGATTAATTGAGTGTTTAATTGAACTACTAAACTCCTTTAGTAATCAATCCAAACATTGCTTGTGGACAAAACTCCTCTTCCAGGTTGAATCCTATGTGTGTGACCCTGCAGGTCCATTTCACGTTGGCAGTGAAAGTCCATAACATTTATGACTTCACAAGCAAAGAGCGGTGCCTAGTCACACATCATTGCTACCCAAGTGAAAGTAGAAAGTTGGAGAACAACTTTCATCCTACAATCCGGGAATGGTGTTACAGTGAATGTATAATTCCTTTGTCACTGATATCCAGAATGAACTCGAGGCATGGAACAGTCATCCTGTCAATGTTCATTCATTTCCTTGATCTCAGAGTAGACCGAGTGAGATGTGTATGACATCAATATCACATATTGATTCACACGTGCATGCGCATGCCTTTCTCAATCCTACTCATCAAGTGGCCAAGGATATCAAACTCCCTCAGGAGGGACAAATCCCATATCTATCACTCACCCCTCAAAAGCCCCATGTGTCAAAGCCACCCAATCATCACCTTTATAACAACCCATGTTTCAGGATTGCGTTTGATGATGTCAAAGTGTACCCAACGACATGTGTTGAGTGTAGTGATTTCAGGTCTAAGAATCACACTCACCACTATCACTGTGAGAGCTGACTGTGACTACCAAGTCATGGTTCCATGTGTCACTCTCACGGTGGGTCTGTCCGGTACCTTGTTCTCTAACAAGTACCTATGTGCTTGGCTTGATATCACCATATCATGACTAATGAGATTCTGTCATCAACCAACACACAATCTAGTCTTCAGTGTTATTGATGTCTATGGTTATTTCCACAATAACAACCGACTAGGGACTAAACAAGAAAGAATACTCTTAACATCCGTATGATCGCATCGTTTAGGTCCTCAACCCAAAAGCATACGTCATTGAGTAAAACAATCTTTAGACATCTATCATGTTACACCATCATCTCAGAAACAGTTTAAACATATAGATTGGAAATTGCCTTTATTATTATTCAAATCAATTACAAAGTATCCCATTACAATCATCATATGACTTGCTCTATGGGCATACATACCAACACTTTAAACAATTAAAGAAGATAACATTACATAGTTGAAATATTATATAATTTGTACAAAAGATCAAGCATAGCTAGAATCATAAGTACAGATGACTTCTCTTACCGCATTGTAAGTCATCTACAAAATAAAAGAAACAAGACAAGGATCGTCATCCAATGTGAGTCGCTAAGTAACCCTAATAGATACCATACACACCGGTTTACATATTTTATTAAGCCCTGGGAAGTTTGAGGCTTACCACTCAAACTTCTAGAAAGCCACTACAAAGTCACAATCAGCCATGTATAAGATTTAGGATGGTTGGAAATTATAATATCTCTTCCCCTCGGTCTGTACAAGTAATAACCATTGTGGCACACTGGCCCAACCACTAAAACAACCTAGTGCATCCTGGGTACACAAGCCATAGAACTAGAAACCAGGGTATTAACCCTCAAATCCAAGTTATGACTGTAGTAACTCTTAACACATATCAACTCCAAGACACGGTCTCAACCTCTCTCTAAAACCTTGAGATTTGGATGACAGAGATATACCCTCCCTACACCAGCATATACTCAACATTATATGACTCCAAGCTCCTCTTAGGATTACTTATTTCACTATCCAGCATGTTTTGACACTCAGATATCTCTACAGTCTTAGGATGCTATAAGATTAGGGTTACACTTGATTGATTATGTTGTTTAGGTATCATGACTACATCAACCAAGTTACACTTGATTGATTATGTTGTTTAGGTATCTTGACTACATCAACCAAGTTACATACAAGATCATATAGTATGCTTACAAAATAAATGGTAGAACATAACTTCTGAAGATATAGATCATATGAAAAATGTTCCAAGTTACTCCATCATGGTATATCATACATTCTTGGCCATAAAAAGGACTCAATCTCAACTAGGGTGTACAATGGCCCCAAAATTCCATTTAGGTAAAATAGTAATAACTTTTTGTATAAACATCATTATCATTCAAAATTTTGCAGAGAGTTTCACAAGTCATCAAACAGGTCTCACCCCAAATTGTAGCATAAATTTAATTTGGACGTAAGAGTTATGGTATTTACAACAACTAGGCATTTATGTTACCAAAACCTAGCATAAATGAGCTACTTTCAGCATTATGATTTTGTCTAACTATCATTCAGCACCAAAGAAGTGAATAAAAACATTATAACCGCCATCAATTAACCACTATATAGTAATATTTAAAGTATGGGTTGGACTTATGTACATTGGGTACCAAAATAACGCATATATGACATTTTTAGAAGTCATAACACCAATATTTTCAGAATTCAGACCTTGAATGTTCAAGGAAAAGTTCATTAGAAACATACATAGGGTCTAAGAAAGGCTTAAAAAATGTTTCCTTATGATTCTAATACCAAATTGTGCCCAAAAGGCCATCTTTTCTCAAATTATGGGTTTTTTAGAACAAGATTTACATAATACAGATTATGAGTAGGTAAGAAACTTATTAGAGGTTATATCACTCACTTTAAGATGAAGAACGTCCAAACATCAAGCAATCTTGAAGAAAGGAAAAAAAGGTCCAAGCTTTGCACTCCAAAAGCTCCAAAGTAGCTTGTATCATCAAGAACGGAGTAGATCTAGAGCAAAAGAAGGAAGAAAAAGAGTCTTTCATCCATTTGTATGAGTTTCCAAATGGGAACACCATGGATCTTGACCATGATGAAAGGAGGGAAGAAGGAAAACAATGAGAAACACGCTTATGAGGGAAGATCTTACATGCACAAAGTAAGAAACTAGGCATGAAAGCTTCGATCCGTCTAAGAAGAACTAGATCCAAGTCCAATAGCAACATGCAATCATGATCTATTAAAACTTTAACCTTGAGAAATTCCTCCTTCGTCAACTGATGGTTTTGGATGGTCTCCAGCAGCAAGAACATTTTTGGTGTGGAAAGGTTTGTTTGAGGGAAGATGAGAGGGGTATTTATAGCTACGAGGAGAGAGAAAGGAGTCAAAGTTTGAAAAATACTTAACATCGGTCAATAGTCAAGTTCTCATCTATTTGTACAACCAAAACAACCTTTGGTTTTCATCCCTTCAGAAAAATCATTGATTTGCAAACCCAATGCAACCATCGGTTGACATCCCTCTAAGAAAACAATTGGTTTGCACACCCAGTGCAACTGTCGGTTGACATCCCTCCAGGAAAATTATCAGATTGCAAAGCAATACAACAATCGAGTTGCAGTCCTCGAGAAAAACCATTAGACTGCAAACCAGTAGAACCATTGAGTTGTAGTCCTCAAGTAAATTCATCAATTGATGAACCCAACCAGCATCGGAAGGTGCAAATGCCTTCAGTTCCACACAAAACAAACATCAAAGGTTGATATATTTATTCAACATGGTTCCAGAGCACTCAATCAAATGAAACTTTATCAGATTATAAATAATACCATGAAGCAAAGTGTACATGTGTTAAAATTGCATATAAATCTCTAAAAAGAAAATTGCATAAAGGTCCACACAAGTAAAAATTTGTAAAACTTAAGAAAACGAAGTATGAATTTGATTAAATGTGAAACATAGCTTAATCAATTGATATCAAAATATAATCTAAAGTTTAGTTAAGAAACTAAGTACCCAATTTAAATCAGACAAGTATGTTTAACCATTAAACCAGATCAGAGTCTTACACTAAGCATTCCATTCTTGTAATATGATTTAACGGTTGTAACAGATTTCCTTATTACCAATGCAAGAAATTATATCGAAAAGAAAGCAACCATAAGAGACGATGCAGGTGTGGAGAGTGGTACAAGTCAACTCCCACTAATACAGTACATAGCTTATTTGGATACACAAACTCAAACTAGTAATTAAAAGTTAAAGATAAAAATTACATGCAACCACTTGTAGGACATATTTATACTTATAAAAGAATAAATGTAAAATTTACATTCAGACTCTCTTACGACCATTCATATAACCTTATTAGAGCTTACATTTATCAATTTGCAATTTAAAAACTAAAGGAAAACATTTGCATCCAAATCCCTTTTTGGCTGAGTGCATGTGCGTTTCTACAATATACCCCCACACTCTTTTTATATAGTACATATAAAAATACAAAGAATACTCCATAATTTCAAAAGTAGAAGAAAAAAAATCAGGAGATGTGTGTATCCGGCAGCGAGTTTACCTATTTGGATATGATCATGTTCAGTCCAACACAATAACAAGTCCAGTGAACTAATCTGTTCATCCTTCCCAGCATATGTGTGATGTAATACGTAATAGGGTAGAAACTGCGGTGTAAGCCATTAACAGTAAAGCTTTTACCAGAGATACGCTGAGGCATGCAGAGCACTGTCTTTAAGAGTATTTCTGCAGTACTCGACGGCGAGTGCCTATGTGATAGTCTCTTGTGTGGCTACTCTCCCAAGATCCAACAACGTTTGCCGATGTGAAGCGCGCACACACAGTCACGGCGACGAGTGAAAGGCAACCAATCATCCTTCCAGTGGACATACTGAAGGCGGAGAAGCGAGGAAGAAGAGAATGAGAGACGTTGTTCAACCGTTCCAAATGACAGTGAAGAACAAAGTATAAGTAACAACAAAAACTCACATGAAGAGTTGCGTTGCGGTTGCAAACTGGGCCGCCATTTGGAAGCGTCCAAATGAAGAGTTGCATTGCGGCTCAAGTTAAAAATGGTTCAATGAACCGAAGGGCGAAACCAAGCCGGGGCCGTGCCCACACAAGGGGCTTAGGGAGGCCTGATTTGTACCCCCCCTGCGCGCGGGATGCGACATGCGCCGACGCGCCCGATTAAAGGGTTTCCGGACCGGGCCGGCCCAAACCCCATTGGCAAGGCCCACCATGCGTGTGTGTAAGGCTTGTTCCCTTTCATTCCTCAATTGTACTATGGATAAGAGTCTATATATAAGGAGGGAAATCTCCAACACAAGCAATATGGGACTAAACCTTTTTCCTTTTGGTTTGAAATACAGTAAAGAAGGATAACAATCCCCCACTATTTCAAAACAAAACAATTTTAAAAATTGAGTTGACCATTGGAAGAACTTAAACAAAAGGCACGCATAAGCCTTGGTGGAACTGAGTTCATTGAACCAAAGCATAGAGTAGATGTACGTAATATATAGAAGATTGGTAGAACTATGTTCTTGAACCAATTCCTCTTTTATCTGATTAGAGATACATTACTCACATGACACTTATAAAATCAATTACCTTTCTTATAGATTGACACATTTAGGCCATGCGTCTACTGGGAATATTCATGAATGCTCTAGAGATCTGCCCAAATCTCAATAGGAGCGGCCTCACTCCACATTCATATAGTTGGACTTTCATCAAGCATATATTGCAGTATATACACCACCATTAATGGCTATGAAATCCAATAAGAAATATATTCAACTGAATCATTGCAAATTGTTGTTTACATCATAAGAATGAGATACATTTATTACAACAAATTGAGTCCCCTAGTGACTTAGTTTTTCCCATTGAACCTTCTTCCCGGGATCGCCGTTCATGAAGGTTGGGTGTCTATCACTTTGACTTCTGGTATGGGCATAATCCCATTCTCCTCGATGTATCATTCACCAGTCTTTGACTTAATGGATTTGTCAGAGGATCGGCCAAATTTAATTCTAACTTTACATAATCCATTGAGATTATACTATCACATACAAGCTGCCTCAGAATATTGTGACGTAGACAAATATGTCCACTCTTCCCATTATAAACTTTGTTTTTAGCTCTTGATATGGCAGCTTGATTATCATAGTGTATAAATAGTGGTGGAGAAGGTTTCTCCCAAATGGGAAGATCCATTAGAACATGTCTTAGCCATTCGGCTTCAGTCCCAACTTTTTCTAAGGCAATAAACTCAGATTCCATAGTGGAATGAGTTGTACATGTTTGCTTGGAGGATTTCCAAGACACAGCACCTCCACCCATAGTGAAGACATAACCACTTGTAGATTTCAATTCATCTGAATTAGAAATCCAATTGGCATCACAATATCCTTCTAGCACAGTCGGAGATCCACAAAAAATCAATCCATGATTAATTGTGCCTTTAAGGTATCTTAAAACCCTATGTAGAGCATCCCAATGATCCTTGTTAGGATTTTGGATATATCTACTTAATCTCCCCACTGCATATGCTATATCTGGACGAGTGCAATTCATTAAGTACATTAGGCTTCCAATTACTTATGCATATTTGACTTGTTGAACACTAGTACTTTTATTTTTCTTAAGATTGCAATTAGAATTAAAAAAGTGTACTAACTGGTTTACAATCAAACAATAAAAAAACCTAGACTGCAGTTGACAGTCATCCTTCTGAGCAGCAGAAGTCTCCCACCTCTATAGATAGTCCACACAGACCACTGGGAACTCTAGTCGTCCTGTCCTATAGGATACTAGAAGGATTCGTCCCCTTATGTCGGCGTACTAGTCACTGACACACTCTCCCACAATCAGGTTTTGTCCTATAGTTGTCTTTCCCTCGTGGTTCCTCCCTGGACAGGTAGAACTTGCTTGGGCTCTCTTGATTACCACAAGTAGAGAGGACAACAACTTTATAGTGCAACTGATGTTCTGAGTTGTGCTATCTGAGAAGCCCCCAGTACCCCTCTATATATAGGAGTGGTCAGGGTCAGGGTTCTCAGCCCCGGGCAAGTGGGACTAAAGCAGGAGTAGAAGGGTCTGGAATTTCCATGAACTGATTGCACTGTGGTAGCCGAACCGATCGTTTCACAAATGAACTGGTCGGTTGGAATTGTGAGCCGATCAGTTCACCAATTGAACCGGTCATTTCACATTCCTGACCTACCTCCAATTGACTTTCCTCTTTTGTTTCCAATTGAGGCCCTGTTTGGTAGGGTGTAATAGTAATTCATTACAATCAAATGTCTACTTTTCATATTTAAATTTTATTTGGTTGGGTGCAGTATAGTGCAGTTGATTGAATTGATTTTGCATCCAACTTCACTTTTGGCTACAAAAACGCAGAGTTGGTACCGCGCTGAAATTGGGAGGGGTCGGGTGCAGTTGCCTCATCTCTCGGTAACTTTACAGCTGGAAAAAGCTGGATGTTGGTACCTATGCAAGCAGCAGCCGGTACTAGGAGTACAGCGGCGAGCAGTAGCCGGTACCTTGTGAAGGAGTGAGAAAAAGTTGCTGGTCTGTGTTGTATTTGTTGTTAACTCACCAAATTAATCAGAGAAAATCATTGAATCACTACCGCATCCTACCAAATGAAGTTCGGGCAGTTCCAAAGATACGGTTATGTTTGACATGTTTTTTAATTCTTAAAACTACACCCTATTACGTCGTACCAAACTGGCCCTTATACTAAGATCAATTCTTGTCCCAATCGAATTGTACAAGTGAAATGAAAAACGTTTCTCACAAATTGGGACAATCCAACCTTGCTCGTTTGGTCCAGTCAAACTGATCGGTTCACCAATTGAACTGGTCATCTCACTGACCATGAGTCGATCGGTTCACCCAGCGAACTGGTCGGTTGGTGGTCCAGTTTGTGTTGAACACTGTCAATGCAGTTCTCAATCAATCTAACACTCAAATTAGTTGGTTCAACACTTGAACTTGATGATTCTGAGTCAAGTCTATTGATTGAATGTTTTATTGAGTACCTAAACACCTTTAATAATCAATCCAAGCATCATTCATGGATAAACTCCTCTTCTAGGTAAATCCTTTATGTGTGACCCTATAGGTCCCATTTCACATTGGAAGTGAATGTCCATAACACTTATGATATCACAAGCAAAGAGAGGTGCTCAGTCGCACATCAGAGCTACCCAAGTGAAAAGGAAAGTTGGAGAACAACTTTCAATCCTACAGTCTATGATTGGTGTTCTAGTGAATGTGTAATTCCTTTATCTCTGATATCCTGAATGAAATCAAGGCATGGAGTTGTCATCCTTTCAATGTCCATTCATTTTCCTTGATCCAAAGCAGACTGTCTGAGATATGTGTGCCATGAATATCACATATTGACTCACACGTGCATGTGCATGATTTTCTCAGCCTCGCTTATCAAGTGGCCATGGACATCATACTCCCGTAGGAAGGACAAATCCCATATCTATCACTCGCAGTTAAAACCCCATGTGTAAAAGTCACCCAACCATCACCTTTATAAAAATCCATATTTCAGGACTGTGTTTGATGATGTCAAAGTGTACCCAACAAGATGTGATGAGTGCAGTGATTTTAGGTCTAAGAATCACAATCACCACCATCATTGTGAGAGCTGACTGTGACTACCATGTCATGGTTCCATGTGTCACTCTCACGGTGGGTTTGTCCGATACACTATTCTCTAACATGTATCTATGTTCTTGGTTTGATATCACATATCATGACTAATGATACTCTATCATCAACCAACACACACTCTAGTATTGCTATTTCATTGTTGTCTATCAACCTTCCACAATGACATCCGACTAGGGACATAACAAGAATATACAAACTCTTAGCATCTATGTGATCTCATTCTGTAGGTCCTTAACCCAAAGACATACATCATTGAGTACTGTCATTCTCTAGACATTTGTTTTTCTCTATCGTTATCTCATAACTGATTGAACCAGAATAAATTGGAAGCTTGCTTTTGATATTTATCAAATCAATCTTAATGTATCCCAATCCAATCATCCTATGATTGGATCTCAGGACATACATACCAACAACTACATCAAGGGAAATCACTTCAAGGGAAAGCAATCCTCCTCCTCTACTCCTAGATGCTACAAGTGTGGCCAAAAAGGACATAACAAGAGTGAATGTCCTAAATCAAGAAAGTCACACCACAAGGGTAGCTCCAAGAAGGAGGAAGAGTATAAGGAGTGAAAGTACAAGAGAAAGGAAAAGAAGAAGAAAGACACAAGAATGCAACTCATGCAGCTTGGGAAGAATCATCCTCAAGTGGCTCTAGACCCAAAGAATATGGAGAGTGTCACCTTGCATTCATGGCCTCTACAAGTGAAGAAATTGGTGAGGTAAGTGAGGTAAAATTGCATGAGTTATCTAAGTAAACTCTTATTCATATGCTTATTTCTACATGTTCTTCTTTTTCTAAATGTAAATCTAAAAGAAAATGGTTAGGAAAAACAATTGATGATTTATATGCTAAACTTGAAATTCTTGAGCTAAATGAGAAAACTCATCTTGAGAGTATTGATAACTTCCAATGCCAATTTCTTGATCTTGAGATCCAATACAATGGAGTTGAGGTAGAAAATGGTGTTTACCTTAAGAAAATTTAAACTCTTAAGGTAGACAGCCAAAAGTTCCTAAATTAGCTTGAAATCCTCAAAACTGAAAATGCTAAATTTAAGCTCATTATTGAATCTTGTAGGGATGAGAGGGATGTTTATCTTAAAGAAATTCAAGTGCTTAAATCAGGTTGCTTGGTCAAGTTAAATGATCTATCATCTAGACCTATCTTGCCTAGTAATGATATTGCTTCTATTTCTCAAGATAAAGATTCTTATTTGACAAAAGCCCTCTATTTAGAGGCCGACCTTATTCATGCTAGAGATGATCTTGCTAGTTTGTCTTCTACTATTATATCTTTTAATGATAACAATCATAGACTTAGAGCCTCTCTACAGAAATTCCTCAAAGGGAAAAACTCCCTAAATGAAATCCTTGACAATTCTAGCAAACAAAGTGGTATTGGTGGTTTGGGATTTGTAGGGGGAGAACCTAAGGGCAAGAACAAAACCAAAGGTAATAAAAAGAGTAAGGAAACCTCCTTTTTCATTGGAGAGTCTTCTGGAACTAATCACCATATGATTTGTTCTCATTGCAAATGTGATGATCATTACTCTACTTATTGTCCTTACAAGCCAAAGGGGACCAACCCAAAGATGAAATAGGTCCCCAAGCTAACTCTGGATCCTAAAGTTTGAGTTGGGAACCGACACTCTCCTTTCTTGCAGGAAAAAGGTAGATGGATTGTTGATAGTGGCTACACTAAGCACATGACAAGTGATATAATCCATTTCAACAACTTCACTAAGAAGAAAGGAGGTTTGGTTACCTTCGGGGACAGCAAGAAAGGTAAGGTTAAAGGTGGGGGTGATGTAGGGGAATCCTTGTGTATCAAGAATGTTCTTTTTTTGGATGGCCTACGTCACAATTTATAAGTGTAAGTTAATTATGTGATAATGGTTACCTTGTGTTATTTACTTCCTTTGAATGATTGATTCTAGATTTCCTCACCTATAAAGTCATATATAAGGGAACTAGAAGTGGTAATCTTTATGTAATTGTTCTTGACTCTATTAAGCATGTTGTTAGTAGATGCCTAGTAGTTAATTCAAATGATAATTCTCTTTAGCAACGTCGGCTTGGTCATGTAAATATGCATCAATTGAAGAAGTTGAGCAAGAAGGACTTGGTCAAGGGACTTCCCAAATTAGATTTTGAAAAGGATGAGGAATGTTAACCTTGTACTCAAGGAAAGGAAACCAAGTCCTCCTTCAAATCCAAAGGATTCCTTAGTACCAAGAGAGCTCTTGAACTTCTTCACATTGATCTATTTGGACCAATGAGAACTCGATGGTTCCAAGTATTGCCTTATTATTGTCGATGATTTCTCTAGATATACTTGGACCTTCTTTCTCATTTATAAGAGTGATACACTTGATGTTTTCTCTAGTTTTTGTAAATGAGTTGAGAACAAGGCTTCTTGTTGGATTGTTTCCATCCATAGTGATCATGGGGGAGAATTTGAAAATGATCTTTTTGAACATTTATGTGAAGAATCTAGCTATGCACTTAACTTCTCTACACCTCAAACACATCAACAAAATGGGGTTTTAGAGAGGAAAACTAGGTAACTAAAGGATATGGCTAGGACCATGCTTTTAGAGTATGATACTCCATAGAATTTTTGGGTCAAAGCCGTTAACCTCATGTTTTGTGCAAAATTGGGTTTTTACACATCCTTCTTTGAAGAAAACCCCCTATGAGATGTGGAGTGGTAGGAAGCCTTATATCGAGTATTTCCATGTCTTTGGATGTCCTTGTTTTGTTTTGAATATGAAAGATTCCCTCAATAAGATTGATCTAAAATCTTACAAGGTTTTCTTTCTTGGCTATATCACTACTAGAAAATCTTATAGAGTATTTAATGTTGATGTTTCTAAAGTAGAAGAATACATTAATGTTAAGTTTATTGAGACTAACCCCTCTATTCCCAAAGATATTATTCCAAATGATGATGTTGTAGGTGAGGTAATTCCTATTCTAAAAGAACTCAACATCACCCAAAAGGGAAAAGAGGTGGTCACTCAAGAAGAAGATAAAGATGAAGAGAAGAAGGATACAACTTCCCGATTCGCAAAGAATCATCCAAAAGAGATGATTTTAGGTGATCCATTTGAAAGAGTGAATATGTGGGTTGCCTTCAACAAAGAACAAGCCAACAACGCCTTCATCTTACAACTCGAGCTAAAGAACATCAAAGAAGCTCTTGGAGATAATGAATGGATCCTAGCCATGCAAGAAGAGTTGGATCAATTTGAAAAGAACAAAGTATGGACCCTAGTGCCAAGACCAAGTGATATAAAGATCATTGGTACCAAGTGGGTCTACCACAATGAGCTAGATGAAAGTGACAAAGTGGTAAGGAAGAAAGAAAGGTTAGTGGCTCAAGGCTACAATCAGTATGAAGGTATATATTTTGATGAAATGTATGCACCTATAGCTAGACTTGAGTCCATTCGTATGTTGCTTGCTTTTTCCAGTTATAAAAACTTTCTTCTTTATCAAATGGATGTTAAAACTGTGTTTTTGAATGGTATAATTGAGGAGGAAGTGTATGTTGCACAAACCTCGGGCTTTGAACATGATAGTTTACCTAACCATATTTATTTGTTGCAAAAAGCTCTATATGGACTCAAACAAGCACCTCGAGCTTGGTATGAGATATTAAAGAACTTTTTGTTAGATCATGGGTATATCATGGGCAAAGTAGATTCTACCTTGTTTCTAAATAACACTTCTAACAATTTTCTTATCATTCAAATATATGTTGATGATATCATTTTGGCAGATATAATCTTGATCTTTGCAAGGATTTTAGTGATCTTATGCAGAGTGAGTTCGAGATGAGCATGATGGTTGAGCTTACATTCTTCCTTGGCTTTCAAATCAAACAAACTAAAGATGGGAACTTCATTAACTAAGGCAAGTACACAAGTGAGCTACTAAAGTTCTTTGAGATGGAGAACACCAAGCCGATGGACACACCCATGTCTAACATTGTCAAACTTGATAAAGATGAAGAAGGTGAGAAGGTAGATGAGAAGATCTATAGAGGTATTATTGGAAGTTCACTTTATTTAACTACCTCTAGACCTGATATAAGTTTTAGTGTTGGCTTGTGTGCTCGCTTTCAATCAAATCCCAAGAAATCACATTTTATAGCTGTTAAGAGGAGTTTAAGGTACTTAGCCAAAACTCAAAATTTTGGACTATGGTATCTCAAGTCAAGGGAATTTACTTTTACGGCTTATAGTGATGTGGATTACACAGGATGCTTACTTGATAGAAAGTGCACAAGTGGCACTTACTTTCTCCTAGGACTATGCTTGGTGCCTTGGCTATGCAAGAAACACAGCAGAGTGGCATTATCTACCACCGAGGATGAATACATTACAGCCAGGAGTTGTTGTGCCTAGGTCCTATGGATGAAGCAAATGCTCCAAGACTTTAACATTCATTTTGATGTTTCTCCTTTCTATTATGATAACACTAGTGCAATTAATATGTCTTACAATCCTATCTTTTATAGTAGATCTAAGCATATAGAGGTTCTCCATCATTTTCTTCATGATCACATTGCCATATCTATATCACAAATGTAGACACGAAAAATTAGTTGGTAGACATTTTCACTAAACCTCTAGCTAGAGAGCAATTTGATTTTATTAGATCTAAACTTCTCATTACTACTTTGAATGAATCTGATATGCCTTCTAGCTAATTGTAATCTATCCTATATGCTTTGCTTATGGTTTGATCACCCTTTCTTGATAATATGCTCAAATCATTTTTTCATGTTCTTTTTGCCTTATTTTTTCTCTTGTTTTTGGGTATTTTTTTTAAATAGTTGTTTTATCACAGAATAGTACCTAATGATCAGTGATATGTTCCTAAGTATGTTTAAAATGTAAAATGGACTTGAAAAATAAATTTAATTAGCACTCTAATAGCTAGAAATTAAAATTTCTAAAGTTGGTTCAAGTTGACCATCGATCGAGTTGCCAACTCGACCTATTAGTGGCCGAGAGCTTTTCTAAAGAGCCAATCGGTCGAGTTTCTGAGTCATAGAACTCGACCGATGGTCGGGCTAGAGCAAACATAAGTTAGGATTGGCTGACTTTTCTCCTTCTCAACTAGCAAAAAATTGACCGATCCAACCTCCATCTCTCTCAAGCTCTCAACCCTAGCCCCGATCATCCTTTCCCTAGCCCTAGTTCGATCTAGATCGACCTTCCTTGACCTCTTCCCCATCAACCCTAGGTGTGTGGATGGTTTGTAGTGGCGCTTCAATCGTTTTTGTTCTCTCATTCCTTCTCATTTCATCTCCATGGTGTCAAATGGGAGCAAGAGGGATGCCCCAGCTAGAGCACCATCATCCTCCTCCAACCCGCGCCTCATACCCTCTGACAATACCTTTTGTGTCTCTAATGAGGCTCTCAATAGGTAAAAGAGCTCCTTCCTAGGAACCCCTTTCCTTTTCATGCCCTTTTTGAGCCAACCCCACATAGACAAAGGGTTATCAATCAAGTAGCCGAGTTGTTATATGACCATCACCTCTCTGCCTTGAGTATTGAATGTGTGTGCTATAACAATTCCATTACAAGCATGAAATACATTCATGAATTCTATGCTAATTTGCAATGGAATTAAATCACTCTCATACCCCCACCTAATGATCATGTAGTCCTTAATTCCATGATATCTAGGAAGAAATTCCAAGTCTTTGAGGATACCCTGAATATCTTTTTCTTGGGTACTAAAGTGACTGATAATTGGAGGAAGAATTACCCTGAATATTTTGACCTTGTTGACCCTGAGGCCTTCTAAAAGAACTATGATCTTACTCTTCTTGATATTCATAAATTCTTCAAGAAGCCTCAATTTCCCTATAGGAAGAAGTCCACTCTTCCATCCTCTACCTTAGACCTCAAGAACCGCATACTCGCCCTAGTTGTTAACTGCAATATTCAACCCAAGAAAAATCATATTGAAATTGTAGAAAACACTGCATTGATTATGTTTTGTATCTTGAAGAACATCAGAGTTGTATGGGCTAGATATGTCCTTTACAATATTACATGTTTAAATCTAATGAGAACACCCGTGGAACCCACCCACCCTACACAGCCCTGATTTTTGGTCTTTTTCAGACTGTCACTAACAAATCGCTTTTCTATGACCTTCATTACAAACCTGCTCGGAAAAGAATTTGCATTAGTGAGACCACACTTCAGAAGTTTGTTCCTATCCCATCCTCTACCACACTTGGAGCCTCTACCTCCACCCATGTACCTCCACCACCTTATCCATCCCAACCTACCCATGCCTCTTTCCATGTATCAAATGAAACCCCCATGGGTTACATAATGCATCAGCAGGCTTATAACCTTCAGATTCGGGAGCCTATGCATTAGGATCTCTGTGCCATCATCTCTACCATTAACCTTTCATGGGCACATCCTTATCATGTCTACTAGCCTTACCTAGGAGGTGACTATGCATCATCTGCATATGATCACTTTTACCCTGCCCCTCTACTTGCTACTTCTGCTACTACACCCTCTACTACTGGTGGATCCACCCCTGCTATGCTACCTCTCCATGTTGGTCCTATACATACCCTTCTTGTAGTACTTGGTACTTCTATTCCTTCTTATCCTCAAGCCCAGGAGTTATATGACCTTGGTATGTTGTGGGCTGAGTAGAACACCAGGTGGCCCAGTCATAGTTTTGGTTCCTCTATTGATGAGGAGATACTAGATTAGACTGATGAGGATGCTACTGCAGCTTATGAGGAGGTTTGTGAGGACGATGGCGATGATGGTTCTGATGGCTTTGTTGGTGACTCAAGTGATGAAGGTGATGTTGTTGTCTCTATTGTACCTTCAGATGGAGATGACGACTATGACTCGGAAGCCTTTGTTGATGATGTTGATGATGTGGACATAGATGACCTAGATGTTTTAGTTTGTAGTCTTTAGATGCTAATAATATATATCTTTCTAGGCTATTTTTTTTACTAAAAACATCTGGGCACATTTTCTGAGTTGTATTATTTTTCATCATGTTTTCATCATTTTGGCTTGTAGTTGTTTCTGAGAACATTCTCTCTGGGTTGTAATCTTAATCATATGTACACTTACTCTTTGATTTACTATATCTCATGAGTTGGTTCCATGTTTACCATATTTTGATTATGACTTAGATTGTTTGTCACTCTCATCTTTGTTTAGTGTATGATGTGAGATTGCATGTTTTATGTTGTGGATGTATGTTTGGTTGTGCTTGGAGAAGACATGTTCCTTTGCTCTTCTACCCCCCTTTCCTTTTTGATAATGTCAAAAAGGGGGAGAGAAGCTCAACCATATTGCTTTATTGCCTATGTGATCCTTTTCTTGTTCATTATATACTTTATCATGTGATTTGCTAAAGGACCATATAGTATACATGTTATATTGTTTTGTGTAGAAAGACTAACTATGACGGTAAGAATAAGCATAGATTGAGGGGGAGCAAATTACATTGTGAAAATCATGAATCCTCTAGCAATTCACAAAGTAAACGTATAACTTTACATATCCTTTTCAATGTGATTGATGCATGGTTTGTCATTGTCAAAAAGGGGGAGAATGTTGACTTGAGAGTTATACATTGCCCATATTTTGAAAATGACTTAACCATTCCATTCCTATGTATATTATATGTTTGTTCAAGATTGAATTTGTTGACTCAAGGTCAATTAGGTCAATGTTGACTCACGTCTAAATTGACTAAACCCGTGTTTTGATGATGACTAAACATTCCACATATTGTTGTCTAATGTCTCTACTTGAGTAATTTCAGATTAGGTATAGACAGACTCCAAATGCCCTAACTTGCGCATCTCAACTTGGAGAAAAGACAAGTCAAAGTCAATACAAGTGCACGTTTTTTGTAATATGATGTAAATCCATTAGAATCAAGTTGTAAATCACTTGTAATGATTGTATGACTTGTAATTAAGCTTAGAAAAAACTAGGAGCACTTAGATCGAATGTTTAAGCACTCAAAAGACATTTTCTAAAATTCACATCAGGTTGTTCATTGGTCAAATTCTGTGAGTTGCAAACTCAATTGATCCTGATTGGATCATGAAAATGACTTTTGATCGGTCGAGTTTACACTCCACAGAACTCAACCGATGGAGTACCAGACCAAGCCACTTTTCATTGGTCGGTCGAGTTTCCCAAGGACAAACTCGACCGATGGTCTGAATATCGGCTTTGTTTTTTACTCTATCGGTTGAATTACCCTAATAGAAACTCGGCTGATTGCACTGTATGGAAAAGTGCAGAAAAGTGCTTCTAGTCGTTGTGGAGTTGCAACAAGTGAAAATATATCCATTGCAAGCCACAAAATGGCTAGTTTTCACTCTCAAGTGTTCCCAAAGGCTAAGAGACATCCCCAACTATAAATAGGACCCCTTGGGCTTCATTCCATGGTGGAGCATTCAATGCAAACTCTATTTGAGGTTCCTATTCTATAGTTGAGTGCTTCATATAGCCTCCTCTCTCTCTAAGCTTAATCACTTGCTACATCCATTATAGTGAGTAGGAGATTTGTAAGAGAGCTCGTCCTACATGTATATCTTGTGAGGCTCTCACTTCCACCACCTCCCTATCTCTCATTTCAACCATTAAGATGAAGGATCTCTCTCTTGGCTAAGAGAGGTGAAGAAGAACAAGGGAAAGAGTCCCTTGGTGAAGATCAAGGTTGAAGACTTGGAGCAAGAGTGGGTAAGCCTTGGTGAAGGCAAAAGACTCCTTGCTCAAGTGGGCAAGTCCTTGGTAGAAGCTTCTCCGAGTGAAGGTGAAGTCAAAGGCGGAAGATCCAAGAATAGTGGGTAATCCCTATAAGGTTGAAGACTTGTGCAAGAGTAGGTAAGTCCTTGAAAGAAGGCGGAAGACTCCTTGCAAAGTGGGTAAGTCCTTGGTAAGGTTGAAGACTCTTTGTATTGGTTAGGTAAGTCCTTTGGTGGTCATGCATTGTATCTCTTATAATGAAGGTACAAGGTTAAGAAATCCTAGAGGTTGACCTCTCTAGGTAGTGGACTGACTCACTTCTAGTTTGAATTGAGGAACCACTCTAAATAGATTGTCCTATTGGTGTATGTTCAATCTCTCTCCCTTGCTATGTATGTTTAGTTGCACACAAATTTCCTATTTAGCAACCTTATCTTGTGATATATCTTGAAGGTCTAATGAATTTTGTTTAAGTGCATTCAGCTCTATTCACCCCCCCTCTAGAGCATACAATCACCCATCTAGGATCCAACAATTGGTATCAGAGCGGGCTTCTCCAAGCATACTTCAACAAGTAGTAGAAGATGGGTGACTACCAAGGAGGGAGATACTTGATCAGCCTACCAATCTTTGATGGGAGCAATTTCCTCTATTGGAGAAGAAGGCTTCAATTATACATCCAAGGATCAAGTCTTGAGATGTGGCAAATGGTGAACAGCCCATATAAGCTACCAAAGATAAAGATTGAAGAATGGGATGATGCTACCTTGAAGAAAGAAACCTTGAATGCTAGATCCATGCACATCCTTTATGCCTTCATGACCTCCACTGAGTTCAACCGGATTTCTTCTTGTGAGACGGCATATGAGGTATGGAGAAAGCTATGCATCACCTTGAGGGGACAGATCAAGTGAAGGAAAGCAAAGTCTACATGCTCAAAGGGTTGCTTAGAACTTTAAGATGGGAAAGGAGGAGAAGATAGCCAACATGTACTAAAGGCTCAATACCATTGTGAATGGTCTTGCTATTCTAGGACATCCTATGTCTAGTGGAGAGACTAACTCAAAAATCCTTAGAACTCTTCCCAAGAGGTGGGAACCCAAGGTTACTTCCATTGAAGAAGCAAGGTCTCTTAAGGATGTACCTATTGAAGAGCTCATTAGAAATATACAAGCACATGAAGCCACACCTGACAAGAGGGAGGAAGTAGAAAGACAAGAAAAGAAAGAGCTAAACAGAATGAAGAAGGATGAAATGAAGGCTCAAATTGAAGCTATCATGGAACAAGTCTCTCTATCCTCTCAATTTAAAGAAGATGCCATGTACTCCAAGGGTAAACTTTATAAAGGCAAGTCCACCTCCATCTGGTGCCTCAAGTGTGGAAAGAAGGGTCACTTCAAGATAGATTGCCCACAAGTTATGAAGACCCATCATCACAAGAAAAGAGAAGATAAGTGCCACTCAAGCTCAAGTGGCTCCTCCAACTCAAGCTCAAGTGAAGATTCAAGTGAAGGATCAAGCTCAAGCTCTACTGATGAAGGAGAATGCCATTTTACTCTTATAGCATCAACAAGTAAAAACTCAAGTGAGGTAAATCTAAACTCTTTAGATAAAGAATCTTTGATTTCTATTATTCATGATACTCGTGCCTCTCGTAAGTCTTCTAAAAGGAAAAGGAAAAAGCTTGCTAGAATTGTTGATAATTTGCATGTAGAATTAAATGATCTTGAACATGCTAATTATTGCTTGCTTGATGATAAAAATGCTTGTCTTAGCCAAGTAGACTCTCTTAAACTTGAAAATGCTAGTTTGCTTGATAAGATTAGATTTCTAGAAGCTCAACCTCTCATGCCTAGTTCTAATGAAGAGCATACTTTAATTGTTTATTCTCTCATGCATGATATTGATGTTCTTAAATCCGAAAACAAGGACAAAGACATTGTTTTGCAAGAATTAGAAACAGAAAATGCCTCCTTGCTTGCAAAAATCAATGTGCATGAATCTTGTTCTAGTTCTACTAATAGAGAGAATGATGTTGTTGCTCTTCATATTGATAGAGATTCTTATTTAATTAAAGCTCTTTGATTAGAAAATGATCTTTTGCATGCTAGAGAAAATATAAATCATTTGTCTTCTACTATTGCTTCTCTTATGCATGATAATGACAATTTGAGATCTTCTTTGCAAAGATTCTTAGTTGGTAAAAAGAATCTCAATGACATCATACACCATACTACTAAACAAATTGGTAGACATGGTCTAGGGTATGATAGTAGTCAAAGGAACAACAAAGGTAAATGACCTCAAATATTCCATGGAGAATCCTCTAGTTCCAAGACTATGGGCACATGCAACTATTGTAATGAAATTGGTCATTATTCTACTTGTTTCCCTTTTAGGAAAGCACCCAAGAGCACTAGGACTTGGGTTGCTCAACTAACCCCTCTGGACTCAAAAACATGATTTGGGACCATATCATCTTTCTTCTTGTAGGTAATTACAAATGGATTGACTTGAGCTATTGAATTGCAAATTGACTTGTCAATCCACATGAAAGAAGAAAGGTGAGATGCGTAGAGGGTGACAACAAATGGAAAAAGAAATGGTAAGCACAAAGGTAAAAGTTGTATTGCTTATAACCTTTTCTAACTTATTTTTGTCAAGTTAGTGCACTATGCATGTGGTTTTTGAGTCAAAAGTGGTATTTTGTGTTTCTCTTCACACTCTTGCTCAAAACCTATTTCTAATGCATCTATAGTGCATTACTAACTTGCTTAGACATGTTTGGATATGGTTTCTATTTTTAGCATGCCTTTAAATATGTTTTTATGAAATATATGTGCCTTTTGACAGCAGCTCTGTCGGTCAAGTTTGTCCTGTTTGAAACTCGACCGATAGGCACCAATGGGTGTTGCCAGCAGTTGTCATCGGTCCAGTTATCAATACACAGAACTCGACTGATAACACTATGCACAAAATATACATTTGGCTTATTGAATGAGAATTTCCCTCTCAGCTAGATTTTCTCAACCAAAAGCCTTATTCTTTGGCACTCCTTTGGTACCATTATATATGCATATTTCCATGTTCTAAGTTGCCTATCTTTCTTACAACTCTATCTCTCTAATTGCTCTAAATTGGTATATCTATATCTTGCAATTACTTGCTTTGAGTTGTTTTGTAGGTTTTGATGATTATCTCTTTGGATCTCTTGGTTGTATCTAAAATTGCTTCCATTGTACTCTAACTTGCTACATCTATCTAGGTGTATATCTTGTTTTGATACAACCTTAAGGTTCTTAGTGGTAATCATCTTTTGGAAATGATGCATATTTGTATGTGAGTTATATCCTTTCATGCTTCTAAAATTGCATATTTCTTTGTTTGGATATATCTCTACATCCACTCATAGCTTGATCTATCTTGTGTATCTTTTGGTATCTCTTGCTATGACCTAGATCCTACTAGTAGTCCTAACTTTTGATATCATCTACTAGTAGTTCACATACATGTAGTTCTAACCCTGTTTATAATTGGTATCTTTGCTCATCTAGTCGTATTTCACTATATGCTATGCTTATATCTTGTCTCATACATGCTCAAGCTTGTTCCTTAAATTGCATATTTACTATCTTGAGTTGCTTGCATAACATTGTGATGCATGGTGCATAAAGCTACATTGTATGTAGAAATTGGAGTATTTTTGGATTTTATGCAGATTTTGCTCCAGTTTCAATTTTTTATTCAAGACTAGTGTTTTTTATGCAGAAACGACCTTCTGAGCAAGGCTCATCACTTTGCCATGAGCCCTAACACCTTTTGGGAAAATTCTATCATCTTGAGGGTCAAAATTTTGATTTATTATTTTTCTGCAGCACTTTATCTTGCATTTTGGGTTGTTCAAGTATATGCTTTAACTTGCTTTTCTTTCTATGCTTGGACAAGCCCCTAGTTGTGCTCTTCTACTCTCCTCATATAACTTTTGTTATCTCCTTTCTCTTTAACAAGTGATGTTTCTTATCCCTTCATACCCCCCCACTTTTTGAAATGACAAAGGGGGAGAAAGGTATGTCTTCTTTTAACAAAATAGGGAGAAGGCATGTCTTACATGAAGAGGAGAAGTATGTCCATGTAAGGTGGAGAAGGTAAAGTGGAGAAGACATATATGTGTAGAGCATATATGAGTAGAAGACAGTATTCTATAAATGTTATGAAACCTACCATGCAGGAGAAATAACATCAATTGAAGGGGTGTATGAGAACTCCATTAGCATCAATTGAGGGGGAGCATATGAGCTCAATCCTATTAAAACCCCTAGGTTTCTCTGAAGGTATGATTTTACTTAAAATCTTTCAATACATTTATGGAATGGTTTGTCATCTTCAAAAAGGGGGAGAATGTTGACTCAAGGTCAATTAGGTCAATGTTGACTCACATCTAAATTGACTAAACCCATGTTTTGATGATGACTAACCATTCCACATATTGGTGTCTAATGTCTCTACTTGAGTAATTTCATATTAGATATAGACACACTCCAAATGCCCTAACTTGCGCATCTCAACTTGGAGAAAAGATAAGTCAAAGTCAATACAAGTGCACATTTTTGTAATATGATGTAAATCCATTAAAATCATGTTGTAAATCACTTGTAATGATTGTATGACTTGTAATTAAGCTTAGAAAAAATCAGGAGCACTTAGATCGAATGTTTAAGCACTCAAAAGCCATTTTCCAAAATTCACATCAGGTTGTTCATCGATCGAGTTCTGTGAGTTGCAAACTCGACCGATCCTAATTGGATCTTGAAAATGACTTTTGATCGGTCGAGTTTACACTTCACAGAACTCGACCGATGGAGTACTTGACCAATTCAATTTTCATTGGTCGGTCGAGTTTCCTCAGGACAAACTCGACCGATGGTCTGAATATCGGCTTTGTCTTTTACTCTATCGATTGAGTTACCCTTATAGAAACTCGACCGATTGCACTGTACGGAAAACTACAAAAAAGTGCTTCTAGCCGTTGTGGAGTTGCAACAAGTGAAAATATATCTGTTGCAAGCCACAAAATGGCTAGTTTTCATTCTCAAGTGTTCCCAAAGGTTAAGAGGCATCCCCAGCTATAAATAGGACCCATTGGGCTTCATTCCAAGGTGGATCATTCAATGCAAACTCTATGTGAGGTTCCTATTCTATAGTTGAGTGCTTCCTACTGCCTCCTCTCTCTCTCTCAGCTTAATCACTTTCTACATCCATTAGAGTGAGTAGGAGATTTGTAAGAGAGCTCGTCCTACATGTATATCTTGTGAGGCTCTCACTTCCACCACCTCCCTGTCTCTCATTTCAATCATGAAGATGAAGTATCTCTCTCTTGGCTAAGAGAGGTGAAGAAGAACAAAGGAAGGAGTCCCTTGGTGAAGATCAAGTCTGAAGATTTGGAGCAAGAGTGGGTAAGGCCTTGGTGAAGGCAAAAGACTCCTTGCTCAAGTGGGTAAGTCCTTGGTGGAAGCTTCTCCGAGTGAAGGTGAAGTCAAAGGTGGAAGATCCAAGAAGAGTGGGTAATCCCTGCAAGGCTGAAGACTTGTACAAGAGTAGGTAAGTCCTTGGAAGAAGGTGGAAGACTCCTTGAAAAGTGGGTAAGTCCTTGGTAAGGTTGAAGACTCTTTGTATTGGATAGCTAAGTCATTTGGTGATCATGCATTGTATCTCTTATAATGAATATAATGAAGGTGCAAGGTTAAGATATCCTAGAGGTTGACCTCTCTAGGTAGTGGACTGACTCACTTCTAGTTTGAAGTGAGGAACCACTCTAAATAGCTTGTCCTCTTGGTGTATGTTCGATCTCTCTCTCTCTCTTGCTATGCATTTTTAGTTGCACACAAATGTCCTATTTAGCAACCTTATCTTGTGATATATCTTTAAGGTCTAATGAATTTTGTTTAAGTGCATTCATCTCTATTCACCGCCCTCTAGAGAATCCAATCACCCATCTAGGATCCAACAGAATTCATGCTTTAGGTACATGAAAATGATCAAATTACACAAGCCCTAGCTCGTTCAAGTTCAAGTCAAAAGCAATGTAAGTGCGTTTTTTGGGAAATCACTCTAAATGACCTTAGATTAATTTTATAATCACTTGTATTGATGATATGACTTGTAGTAAGATGATAAAAAAATCAGGGACACTTAATTTCGACGGTTGGCCACTCAAAAGTCAAATTAGAACATTTGTCACAAGTTGTTTATCAGTCTAGTTGGATGAGACCCTATGAATCAATTAAAACTTCATATTCATACTGGAAATACATTGATTTTCCATAAAGGAATCTAATAAAAAAATTGAGTCTCTACACCTATCCTTTTTTTTATTATTTTGAGATAATTTTATATATAAATAGAAATAGAAAATCTTTTTTTTAGAAATGCTTTTTTGAAATGAAATATAGAATTACTATAAATCTAGAATTTTGATAATAAATGGAAAGAGAGGGATTTGAACCCTCGGTAAACAAAAGCCTACATAGTAGTTCGAGTGCTACACCTTCAACCACTCGGCCATCTTTTTGACTAAAGTCCACTCCTTACCCATACTACAAGAGAAAGGGAAAATGTATTTGTAGGTTGTTCTTCTCTGGTAGTTCGACCTTGAAATTCCTTTGTTTTGGTATTTCTGGAATATGAGTTTGTGACTTGTTATAATTGATCTAATTGGTTGAGTTGCACACTCACAGAAATTGACCGACCGACTCACTGACCAAAACTAATTTTAGGTCACCAGTTGAGTTTCCCAGAACAAACTCGACTGATAGTTTGAAAATTGGCTTTGTCGATTAGTTGAGTTATTGAAACTTGATTGAATGTACTGTACGAAAAATTTAGAAAAAGTGATTATAACCATTGGTGAGTTGTTTTGACTGAAAATAGATCCGTTGTAACCTGTAAAACGTCTATATCTCACCCTCAAGTGATCCCACGCTCAAGGGAACACCCCCAGCAATAAATAGGACCCCTTGGAGTTCATTCTAAGTTTCCCCATTCATGCTTACTATAGTTGAGTGTGTTGCAACTCCTTGATCCTTATTCTCTCTCTCATTTACAAAAAATTTTGTGAATATGAGTGAGTTAGGCAAGTTGTAAGAGAGATACCTCTATGTGCTTATAAAGTTATCATTCCATTTCATCTTCCCTACCCCTTTCTCAAAGAGAAAAGGTTGAATCAAGCTACTCCGAGCGAAGGTGAAGTAGTTTCTGGTCTTCTTCAAGGTTGAAGAAGAGGTGAAGACCTTCTCCAGGTGAAGGATAAGGGCAATTCCAAGATTCAAGAAGAGTGGATAAATCCTTCAAGGCCAAAGACTTGATGCAAGTGTGGGTAAGTCCTTATTAAAGGTTGAAGGCATCTTGATCAAGTGGGTAAGTCCTTGTGTAGGTGGAAGTCTCTTGTCCTGAACAGGTAAGCCCTTGGATGTATGGTGGTCTTCTTATATTTCTTATGAATGAATATAAGTATACACAGATTGCAATGTCCTAGAGGTTGACATCTCTAGGTAATGGATTGACTATCTCCTAGTTTGGAAATTGGAACCACTCTAGACCATCTTATCCAAGTGCATGTTTCAATTTCTATCAACCATGCTATGTTCGATTAGATAGGACTTCAAATTGTTCTTAAGATATTGGTTTTGATTGATATAATGTGAAGTTCTATCTTATCTTGTGAGAATTTTGAATCTCTATTCACCCCCCCCTCTCTAAGGCCCTATATCCAACAAAGGGTCATGATATTATACTTGTTAAGGATCCTATTTACTACTACTTTAAATTATAGAGACACCTTGGGGAAGTCTCGTGTATCTTAATTGCACTGTATACATATCGGATATTATATCTTTTGTTGTCCCAGCCATTCCATTTTATTAAAATGTCTAAAAATAGAGAAACTGACTACCAAGCTAGAAAATAAAATAGACCAATGAATGCAGATATACAAAAATAGATTTTCTAAAGCACTAGGTTTGGTAAGGTTTCACACTGTCACATGAATCCACTCACTTCTAAAAAATTGCCAAATATATAGTTGATTTGAATAAGACCATGCAATTCCCTATTCATACAACTAAGGAAATTGCACGAGTCGATGTCATCGAGGCTTTTTTTGGCACCTTTGAAGTTATCATGTGACAGTCAATATTAATAAACAGTTATTCTCCATTCTCAGTTTCAAATGTCCCTTCTCTTAGGATAAAAGAAGCATGCAATCAAGTTGACAAAATGACATAGAACAAAAATATGTATTCAATTCACAATGATAATATTTCATACAATGGTAAAATGATAGAAGATCAGAAACTATAGGTAATACAACTACTTCCTATAAACCAACAAGGGAACTACCCATTGTTGGTGTACAAAATAACAGAAGACAAGAAGAGAGAATAACAAGACTCCATCACTATAGTGGATAGTGTGAGATTTGTGATCTCTGAAGATCATTTTCCAATCAAACGATGAAGGCAGTCAACGAAGCAACCTTATAGGTTTCACACTATCTTATTCTCTTCCTAAGTCTCCAAAAAGGCTATCATTTGGAGTTCTTTGTTTGGAAATCACAACTATGACTCCCTAGGTCATCTTTTATCAAATAATCTAGCTATTCGGGCCCAAGAAAATAGTGATTAAGTGGATCGGTTGATGTTGATTTCTGGGGCATCAGAGAATTAAGGCAACCAACTAGATCTCGATTGCATCTTTGTATGTGTATTCATACCCAGACAATGTGTAACACCCCAATCTTATTATGCAAAATTTCCAAATTATTTTATTCTTTGCATACTCTTTTTCTAATAAGATAATTGTTGAGGACTTAAATGCAATTTTCCCATGTCAGTTTTTGCAAATCATTTCATTATGTCCCATTACTCTCTTATCCTTGTTTTATTTAAAGAAAATGTTTTCATACATATCTATGCTCTTTTGTTTAATAAAATGAGAATAAATGCGTTTATGTCCAATTTTCCCCTCTCATATGATAATTAGTGATTTACATGTTTAATTGTTTGTTTAATGGCCTCCATATTGTTAATTGAAAATAAATAATGTTGAGTGCACGTTTTCATGTTTTGCAATTCTTATTTGAGGAATCAATAGCTTTATATACATTAATCATAGCCATTTGAGTGTACCTAATGATTTTGCTATTTTAGGCTTAAAACGTGTGCAAGCAGTAAATCTAATTAAATAAGAACGTTCTAGACACTCCAATACACCTATGGTTCAAATTTGAACTCATTTGGACCACATATGGCCCACTAGATCGAATTTGAATGTTTTGTATATGGTTTGACTAAGGAATTATTGAGAATTTCATTAATTGACTTTATTTCCCTAAAGTTCCGGTTTTATTGAATGTCATGTGTTACTTCTGTTTCTTTTCTTGCACGGGTGTACGGCAACCGTTGGATCAAGATCCAACGGTATGCCAGTTTTCTTCTTCCTCTGTTTCTCTCGTGAACGAAGCCGTGTCACAGGCTGTTTGTTCACTGATCCCGCTCTCCCTCATCATTCCACCTTTCTCCAAGATTTCTTGACCAGCGGTTTCGCGAGACTCTCCCGAACCCAACGATCCATCACTCGCTCTTCATCTCTCCCGTTTGAGGAAACGCCCAAAAGGGAAGGTTTCCACCCTCACCTTCCTGAGTTACAGAGGACACAACCGTGCCACTGCTTCTTATTTAAACCACCCGAGAGCATCATCAGTCCTGTATTGCCTCTCCTCCTCACTCAATTCGACCCCTAACGGCCTCGAGCCCCTGGACCTGTCCCTCCTTCTTCGCCGGCGACCCAAGCTTCGCCCCGGTGCTCTACGCCATCTCAGATCAATTTCTCTTACAGTGAGCACCCTCGACCTCCATACTTGCTTTTTGTATCGTTGTTTTGGCTCTTCATGCCCCCGACTGCTGTACCCTATAGGACCTTTGCAAGGCCCTCACTGGCACCTTTGTGTCTCGCAGCTTTAGTGTACCTCTGACCGTGATACCTTCCCCTATCGCCTCGTCGTGCCTTGGCGGTCATTTTCGGATGTTTTTGGGTACCTTTCCACCTTTGGAACCTCAACTCTTGGTCTTCGATCTTTCCCCTATTTCATGAGTCCCTCCGACCGGTATCGAGGCCACAGCGTACCCCAGAAGTCGAGTTTTGGCTCCGTGAGTTCGTCGGAGCTTGAGGTAGAAACCTGAGCTCTACTTTTTGCCTGGTTGTCCATGAATCCCCTTCTACAGTCGAAGAACCCCTCTCCAGGTTCCTGCTCTCACCATGGAGCAAGCAGGAAACGATGGAAAGGGTAAGATTACCCCTATGCCCAAGCTTTTGAAATTGTCATATGTGTATTGCAAGGGCAAAATAGACTTTGACATCGCCTGCTTCTTTTATTTACACGATTTCATGGTCAGGTTCTAATGACTAGAATGCCCTCGCCATTTCAATGAAATGTAACGCACGCCCTTGGTTTTCTAGTAACCCAACTTTTATTTACATTAGATTCATAATTGATTCAAATAACTGTTGCACTATAGTTTCCTTGAATTATTATTGGTTGATTCTTTGGCAATTCATAGTAAATCTCCTGTTTATCGGAAAATTATGCAAAAATATGTTTTCGAAAGGGTTTTCGATGGGGAACTCAATTTTATGATTCTTATCAACTGATTTTACTATTTTCACATCTCAATATTTATATGGACAAATTAGGGTTTAATGATATATGATGAAGGATAATTATGTTAATTTCAGGTGTTTAAGGGAACCCAATCAGTCAAGCAAGGTTTGACTTAGGTGCTTTAGTTCAAGGTAAGCGGGCCATGCCCTTGGCATAGTAAACTCGATTTATTGAATGATTATGATATGCTTATGCACTTTATGTTAAATCATGATTAATGCATGTTTTTCTTCAATGTATATGATTATTGAATGTTGATTGCTATAATCTATGTCTAAGAATATAAATCACATTAAGATTATGGATTATGATTGAGGAACATGAAATCAAGATTAAGAGGGAAGAGATTCTCATCCTTGCTTAAGAGGGAGAAATCCCATTATGTTTCATGGGGAGAAATCCCATTATGTTTCAAAAGGGAGAAATCCCAATTAATATCAAGTTTAGGTTATTAAGAAGATAAGTAAAGTTTAAGAAAGATCATGGTTAAGGGAATTTGATTTAGATTTATATGCACCTTGTTATGGGCTTTCCGAGCATTATGGGCTTTCCGAGCAATTATGGGCTTTCCGAGCATTATGGGCTCCTTATGGAGCATTAAGAGAGGAGCATATACTTCGAGTCAAATTCTTCATGTAAAAGATGCTAAGAAATGATTAATGTCAATGCATGTTTATGTCAAATCAATTTATATGTTATTTTTATGCTTTATAATATGCCAATGTCGCTTACTTACCATTTTTGTTTTCCTTTGCATGATTGGGGACGAGATGTCCGCAGAAGTTGGAGCTAAAGGGAAGGAGACCTCTTGAGAAGATTCCAAGGATCCAAGATCTTAGGAGTTGTTGCCTGGTGGGACATCCATCTATGGTGATCCTATCTTTTTCATATTATCTAGTTCATGTTTAGTATACCTTTAGAAACATGATGTAGCTTTCTTTCCAAGAACTTATGTATGAATCAATTTTTCTATGAATGCCAAGTGTTGTTTATTTCTTGATATGAGATCATGCATGTGACAATCCCTCCCTGATATGCCAAGTACCCCACATTATGGATAATGTTGGGGATTAGGCTGTGCTTCCGCTGGTTATGTATGAAACCCTAGGGAGGGGTGTTACATTAATGGTATCAGAGCAAGGAATAGATGGCCACTAAGGCAACACTAGAGATTCATATTATGTTCTAATATCATGTTATGTTTACCCTTTCAGATGGCCCCTAAGAAGAAGGAGAAGGTTGGTGAATCAAGACCCTCACAAGGATCCTCTAGTGGTGATAAGACTGAAGACATGAACCACGTCCCTCCACCAGTCACCCTAGATGCCTTAGTAGCAGCCTTAACCAATGCCCTCCACCCTAGAGCTCCACCTAGAGTACATGAGATATCCCTCATAGATTTCTTGAAGATTATACCTGATGCTTTCCATGGTGAAGATGAAGTTTATGTGGTGACCAAGGTTGAGGAGTGGCTTAGCAACATGGAACATTGCTTTAGAGACTTAGAGTGTCCCCCACGTAGTAGGGTTAGATTTTCCACCCATATGCTCAAGGGTGCAGCCCGTACTTGGTGGGAAAACCTCTTAGCCTCTAGGGAAGATGATGACCCTCCTTTTACTTGGGGTGAGTTTGTAGAAGTCTTTAATGACCATTATGTATCTGAAGCCATGTTAGAGAGGAAGGAGGATGAGTTTGTTAACCTTAAGCAAGTGGGTGACATGACTGTCACTGAGTATGCCATGAAGTTTCGTAAGCTCCAAAAAGTATGGTCTTGAGTACACTGAGCAAAAGAGAGCTAAGAAGTTCATTAGAGGGCTTAAACCTGACCTAGGTTATGCTTTGTCTGGTAGAGGACATAGAACCATGCAATCAGCCCTAGATGCAGCCCTAGAGTTGGAGCAGCACCCTGGGAGGAACCATAAGAAGGAGGTACCCCAAAACAATCGTCACCATCAACTCCCTCCACCCTCCAACCATAAGAGAAAATCCCTTGAGCCTTCTCTAGATAATGGGAGAACCCCATGCCCCACATGTAAGAGAAATCATGGTGGTCCTTGTAGGTTTGGGACTTCTGTTTGCTACTATTGTGGGGAGGAAGGGCATATCAAGCCTAATTGCCCCAAGCTTGCAAAGAAGGATCCCAACCATAACCAAGCTAAGAACCCTAATCCTCCACCCAAGGTTAAACCAAGGCTCTTCACCATGCAAATGTCAAATGGAGAAGAGGAAAATGATCAAGGTAAGGATAGTTAAGTAATTTATGTTGAATCATAATACTTTGTTTATGCATGCTTCTTTTATAATGAAAATTTGTATGGAAAATTTGCAAGTTTATGTGAAACCCTTAAGGTGGGTAGAAACTCTAGGAAATTTTGAGGATGGAATTTATTTAAGGTGGGTAGTATTGTAACACCCCAATCTTATTATGCAAAATTTCCAAATTATTTTATTCTCTGCATGCTCTTTTTCTAATAAGATAATTGTTGAGGACTTAAATGTAATTTGCCCATGTTAGTTTTTGCAAATCATTTCATTATGTCCAATTACTCTCTTATCCTTGTTTTATTTAAAGAAAATGTTTTCATACATATCTATGCTCTTTTGTTTAATAAAATGAGAATAAATGCTTTTATGTCCAATTTTCCCCTCTCATATGATAATTAGAGATTTACATGTTTAATTGTTTTTTTAATGGCCTCCATATTGTTAATTGAAAATAAATAATGTTGAGTGCATGTTTTCATGTTTTGCAATTCTTATTTGATGAATCAATAGCTTTATATACATTAATCATAGACATTTGAGTGTACCTAATGATTTTGCTATTTTAGGCTTAAAACGTGTGCAAGCAGTAAATCTAATTAAATAAGAACGTTCTAGACACTCCAATACACATATGGTTCAAATTTGAACTCATTTGGACCACATATGGCCCACTAGATCGAATTTGAATGTTTTGTATATGGTTTGACTAAGGAATTATTGAGAAATTCATTACTTGCCTTTATTTCCCTAAAGTTCCGGTTTTATTGAATGTCACGCGTTACTTCTGTTTCTTTTCTCGTGCGGGTGCACGGCAACCGTTGGATCAAGATCCAATGGTACGCCAGTTTTCTTCTTCCTCCGTTTCTCTCATGAACGAAGTCGTTTCACAGGCTGTTTGTTCACTGATCCCGCTCTCCCTCATCATTCCACCTTTCTCCAGGATTTCTTGACCAGCGGTTTCACGAGACTCTCCCAAACCCAACGATCCATCACTCTCTCTTCATCTCTCCTATTTGATGAAACGCCCAAAAGGGCAGGTTTCCACCCTCGCCTTCCCGAGTTGCAGAGGACACAACCGTGCCGTTGCTTCTTATTTAAACCACCCGAGAGCATCATCACTCCTGTATCACCTCTCCTCCTCACTCAAATCGACCCCTAACAGCCTCGAGCTCCTGGACCTGGCCCTCCTTCTTCGTCGGTGACCCAAGCTTCGCCCCGGTGCTCTATGCCATCTCATATCAATTTCTCTTACAGTGGGCACCCTCGACCTCCATACTTGCTTTCTGTATCGTTGTTTTGGCTCTTAATGCCCCCGACTGTTGTACTCTATAGGACCTCCGCAAGGGCCTCACTGGCGCCTCCGTGTCTCGCTGCTTCAGTGTACCTCTGACCGTGATACCTTCCCCTATCGCCTCGCCGCACCTTGGTGGTCATTTTCGGATGCTTTTGGGTACCTTTCCGCCTTTGGAACCTCAACTCTTGGTCTCCGACCTTTCCCCTATTTCACGAGTCCCTACGACTGGTATCGAGGCCACAACGTGCCCCAGAAACTGAGTTTTGGCTCAGTGAGTTCGTCGAAGCCTAAGGTAGAAACCTGAGCTCTACTTTTTTCCTGGTTGTCCTTGAATCCCCTTCTGCAGTCGAAGAACCCCTCTCCAGGTTCCTGCTCTCACCAAGAAGCAAGCAGGAAACGATGGAAAGGGTAAGCTTACCCCTATGCCCTAGCTTTTGAAATCGTCGGATGTGTGTTGCAAGGGCAAAATGGACTTTGACATTGCTTGCTTCTTTTATTTACATGATTTCATGGTCAGCTTCTAATGACTAGAATGCCCTCGCCATTTCAATGAAATGTAACGCACGCCCTTGGTTTTCTAGTAACCCGACTTTTATTTACATTAGATTCATAATCGATTCAAATAACTATTGCACTATAGTTTCCTTGAATTATTATTGGTTGATTCTTTGGAAATTCATAGTAAATCGCCTGTTTATCGGAAAATTATGCAAAAATATGTTTTGGAAAGGGTTTTCGATGGGGAACTCGATTTTATGGTTTTTATCAACTGATTTTACTATTTTCACATCTCAATATTTATATGGACAAATTAGGGTTTAATGATATATGATGAAGGATAATTATGTTAATTTCAGGTGTTTAAGGGAACCCAATCAGTCAAACAAGGTTTGACTTAGGTGCTTTAGTTCAAGGTAAGCGGGCCATGCCCTTGGCATAGTAAACTCGATTTATTGAATGATTATGATATGCTTATGCACTTTATGTTAAATCATGATTAATGCATGTTTTTCTTCAATGCATATGATTATTGAATGTTGATTTCTATAATATATGTCTAAGAATATAAATCACATTAAGATTATGGATTATGATTGAGGAACATGAAATCAAGATTAAGAGGGAAGAGATTACCATCCTTTCTTAAGAGGGAGAAATCCCATTATGTTTCATGGGGAGAAATCCCATTATGTTTCAAGAGGGAGAAATCCCAATTAAGATCAAGTTTAGGTTATTAAGAAGATAAGTAAAGTTTAAGAAAGATCATGATTAAGGGAATTTGATTTAGATTTATATGCACCTTGTTATGGGATTTTCGAGCATTATGGGCTTTCCGAGCAATTATGGGCTTTCTGAGCATTATGGGCTCCTTATGGAGCATTATGGGCTCCTTATGGAGCATTATGGGCTCCTTATGGAGCATTAAGAGAGGAGCACATACTTCTAGTCAAATTATTCATGCAAAATATGCTAAGAAATGATTAATGGCAATGCATGTTTATGTCAAATCAATTTATATGTTATTTTTATGCTTTATGATATGCCAATGTCGCTTACTTACCATGTTTGTTTTCCTTTGCATGGCTGGGGACGAGATGTTCATAGAAGTTGGAGCTAAAGGGAAGGAGACCTCTTGAGAAGATTCCAAGGATCCAAGATCTTAGGAGTTGTTTCCTGGTGGGACGTCCATCTATGGATATCCTATCTTTTTCATATTATCTAGTTCATGTTTAGTATACCTTTAAAAACATGATGTAGCTTTCTTTCCAATAACTTATGTATGAATCTATGTTTCTATGAATGTCAAGTGTAGTTTATTTCTTGATATGAGATCATGCATGTGACAATCCCTCCCTGATATGCCAAGTACCCCACATTATGGATAATGTTAGGGATTAGGTTGTGCTTCCGCTGGTTATGTATGAAACCCTAGGTAGGGGTGTTATATTAATGGTATCAGAGCAAGGAATAGATGACCACTAAGGCAACACTAGAGATTCATATTATGTTCTAATATCATGTTATGTTTACCCTTTCAGATGGCCCCTAAGAAGAAGGAGAAGGTTGGTGAGTCAAGACCCTCACAAGGATCCTCTAGTGGTGATAAGACTGAAGACATGAACCACGTCCCTCCATCAGTCACCCTAGATGCCTTAGTAGCAGCCTTGACCATTGCCCTCCAACCTAGAGCTCCACCTAGAGTACATGAGATCTCCCTCATAGATTTCTTGAAGTTTAGACCTGATGCTTTCCATGGTGAAGATGAAGTTGATGTGGTGACCAAGGCTGAGGAGTGGCTTAGCAACATGGAACATTGCTTTAGAGACTTAGAGTGTCCCCCACGTAGTAGGGTTAGATTTGCCACCCATATGCTCAAGGGTGCAGCCCGTACTTGGTGGGAAAACCTCTTAGCCTCTAGGGAAGATGATGACCCTCCTTTTACTTGGGGTGAGTTTGTAGAAGTCTTTAATGACCATTATGTATCTGAAGCCATGTTAGAGAGGAAGGAGGATGAGTTTGTTAACCTTAAGCAAGTGGGTGACATGACTGTCACTGAGTATGCCATGAAGTTTCGTAAGATCCAAAAGTATGGTCTTGAGTACACTGAGCAAAAGAGAGCTAAGAAGTTCATTAGAGGGCTTAAACCTGACCTAGGTTATGCTTTGTCTGGTAGAGGACATAGAACCATGCAATCAGCCCTAGATGCAGCCCTAGAGTTGGAGCAGCACCCTGGGAGGAACCATAAGAAGGAGGTACCCCAAAACAATCGTCACCATCAACTCCCTCCACCCTACAACCACAAGATAAAAATCCCCTGAGCCTTCTCCAGAGAATGGGAGAACCCCATGCCCCACATGTAAGAGAAATCATGGTGGTCCTTGTAGGTTTGAGACTTCTATTTGCTACTATTGTGGTGAGGAAGGGCATATAAAGCCTAATTGCCCCAAGCTTGCAAAGAAGGATCCCAACCATAACCAAGCTAAGAACCCTAATCCTCCACCCAAGGTTAAACCAAGGCTCTTCACCATGCAAATGTCGGATGGAGAAGAGGAAAATGATCAAGGTAAGGGTAGTTAAGTAATTTATGTTGAATCATAATACTTTGTTTATGCATGCTTCTTTTATAATGAAAATTTGTATGGAAAATTTGCAAGTTTATGTGAAACCCTTAAGGTGGGTAGAAACTCTAGGAAATTTCGAGGATGAAATTTATTTAAGGTGGGTAGTATTGTAACACCCCAATCTTATTATGCAAAATTTCCAAATTATTTTATTCTCTGTGTGCTCTTTTTCTAATAAGATAATTGTTGAGGACTTAAATGCAATTTTCCCATGTTAGTTTTTGCAAATCATTTAATTATGTCCAATTACTCTCTTATCCTTGTTTTATTTAAAGAAAATGTTTTCATACATATCTATGCTCTTTTGTTTAATAAAATGAGAATAAATGCTTTTATGTCCAATTTTCCCCTCATATGATAATTAGTGATTTACATGTTTAATTGTTTGTTTAATGGCCTCCATATTGTTAATTGAAAATAAATAATGTTGAGTGCACGTTTTCATGTTTTGCAATTCTTATTTGAGGAATCAATAGCTTTATATACATTAATCATAGCCATTTGAGTGTATCTGATGATTTTGCTATTTTAGGCTTAAAACATGTGCAAGTAGTAAATCTAATTAAATAAGAACGTTCTAGACACTCCAATACACCTATGGTTCAAATTTGAACTCATTTGGACCACATATGGCCCACTAGATCAAATTTGAATGTTTTGTATATGGTTTGACTAAGGAATTATTGAGAATTTCATTAATTGCCTTTATTTCCCTAAAGTTCCGGTTTATTGAATGTCATGCATGACTTCTGTTTCTTTTCTCTCGTGGGTGCACGGCAACCGTTGGATCAAGATCCAACGGTACGCCAGTTCTCTTCTTCCTCTGTTTCTCTCGCGAACGAAGCCGTGTCACATGCTATTTGTTCACTGATCCCGCTCTCCCTCATCATTCCACCTTTCTCCAGGATTTCTTGACCAGCGGTTTCGCGAGACTCTCCTGAACCCAACGATCCATCACTCGCTCTTCATCTCTCCTGTTTGACGAAACACCCAAAAGGGCAGGTTTCCACCCTCACCTTCCCGAGTTGTAGAGGACACAAGCGTGCTGATGCTTCTTATTTAAACCACCCGAGAGCATCATCAGTCATGTATCGCCTCCCCTCCTCGCTCAATTTTACCCCTAACGGCCTCGAGCCCCTAGAACTATCCCTCCTTCGCCGGTGACCCAAGCTTCGCCCCGGTGCTCTACGCCATCTCAGATCAATTTCTCTTACAGTGAGCACCCTCGACCTCCATACTTGCTTTCTATATCGTTGTTTTGGCTCTTCATGCCCCCGACTGCTGCACCCTATAGGATCTCCGCAAGGCCCTCACTGGCACCTCCGTGTCTCGCCGCTTCAGTGTACCTCTGACCATGATACCTTCCCCTATCACCTCGCCGCGCCTTGGCGGTCATTTTCGGATGCTTTTGGGTACCTTTCTGCCTTTGGAACCTCAACTCTTGGTCTCCGACCTTTTCCCCTATTTCATGAGTCCCTCTGACCGGTATCGAGGCCACAGCGTGCCCCAGAAGCCGAGTTTTGGCTCAGTGAGTTCGTCGGAGCCTGAGGTAGAAACCTGAGCTCTGCTTTTTGCCTAATTGTCCTCGAATCCACTTCTGAAGTCGAAGAACCCCTGTCCAGGTTCCTGCTCTCGCCATGGAGCAAGCAGGAAATGATGGCAAGGGTAAGCTTACCCCTATGCCCTAGCTTTTGAAATCATCAGATGTGTGTTGCAAGGGCAAAATAGACTTTGACATCGCTTGCTTCTTTTATTTACATGATTTCATGGTCAGGTTCTAATGACTAGAATGCCCTCACCATTTCAATGAAATGTAACGCACACCCTTGGTTTTCTAGTAACCTGGCTTTTATTTACATTAGATTCATAATCGATTCAAATAACTATTGCACTATAGTTTCCTTGAATTATTATTGGTTGATTCTTTGGAAATTCATAGTAAATCGCCTATTTATCGGAAAATTATGCAAAAATATGTTTTGGAAAGGGTTTTCGAAGGGGAACTCAATTTTATGGTTTTTATCAACTTTTACTGTTTTCACATCTCAATATTTGTATGGACAAATTAGGGTTTAATGATATATGATGAAGGATAATTATGTTAATTTCAGGTGTTTAAGGGAACCCAATCAGTCAAACAAGGTTTGACTTAGGTGCTTTAGTTCAAGGTAAGCGGGCCATGCCCTTGGCATAGTAAACTCGGTTTATTGAATGATTATGATATGCTTATGCACTTTATGTTAAATCATGATTAATGCATGTTTTTCTTCAATGTATATGATTATTGAATGTTGATTGCTATAATCTATGTCTAAGAATAGAAATCACATTAAGATTATGGATTATGATTGAGGAACATGAAATCAAGATTAAGAGGGAAGAGATTCCCATCCTTGCTTAAGAGGGAGAAATCCCATTATGTTTCATGGGGAGAAATCCCATTATGTTTCAAGAGGGAGAAATCCCAATTAAGATCAAGTTTAGGTTATTAAGAAGATAAGTAAAGTTTAAGAAAGATCATGGTTAAGGGAATTTGATTTAGATTTATATGCACCTTGTTATGGGCTTTCCGAGCATTATGGGATTTCTGAGCAATTATGGGCTTTCCGAGCATTATGGGCTCCTTATGGAGCATTAAGAGAGGAGCATATACTTCTAGTCAAATTCTTCATGTAAAAGATGCTAAGAAATGATTAATGTCAATGCATGTTTATGTCAAATCAATTTATATGTTATTTTTATGCTTTATAATATGTCAATGTCGCTTACTTACCATGTTTGTTTTCCTTTGCATGGCTGGGGACGAGATGTCTGCAGAAGTTGGAGCTAAAGGGAAGGAAACCTCTTGAGAAGATTCCAAGGATCCAAGATCTTAGGATTTGTTTCCTGGTGGGACTTCCATCTATGGAGATCCTATCTTTTTCATATTATCTAGTTCATGTTTAGTATACCTTTAGAAACATGATGTAGCTTTCTTTCCAAGAACTTATGTATGAATCTATGTCTCTATGAATGCCAAGTGTTGTTTATTTCTTGATATGAGATCATGCATGTGACAATCCCTCCCTGATATGCCAAGTACCCCACATTATGGATAATGTTGGGGGTTAGGTTGTGCTTCCGCTGGTTATGTATGAAACCCTAGGGAGGGGTGTTACACAATGGCTCATTCAGTGAGAGGATCAGTTGCCTTGTTTCCTTACATTTTGATTTTAATAAGGAAAATCATCCTAGTTCTGGACTTGAACTTTTGAAATTTTGTGAGACGACTGACTTTATAAGGAGCCTATAGTCTCACTTGTACTTGTAGATTTTGAGGCAGCACCCCAATTGATCATCTCAAGGAGTGAACGAAGATCATGCCCCTTCAAGCTTTACAATAAATACCTTATGTGGGTGAGATACTTGGCATGAGATATGAGTAGGTATTATCACTTGCTCATTGTTTATTAATATTGGGTGCACAATCCAACAGATTCACCAGCATCGAGTATCATCTAGCAGTGGTCTATAGGTGTGGGTTCTCCTTTCCAAATGCTTGAAAATGGGGAGTAGTGATCCCTAATACCACTTGTTCCTAGTGGAAGTGTTTGGGGTCATTTTATTAACCTTTATGCATTCCCTAAAATAAAATTGAGGGATTCTCATTAAAACACAATAAAACAAGTTAAGCCAAAAGAAGAAAACCAAATTGGAAATAAAACAAGGATAAAGTGCATAAAAGAGCTACAAGACTAATCTGGATATGTGAGTATACTAAGATGAACACCACCAAACATCCAACAAATGTTCTCTCTAGCAAACGCTAGCTCCAACTACACTAAAAAGGGTGAAAAGGAGATATCTTTAGGTAAATAAAAAGGTTTTTGTTGGTTATATGTCATGATAGCCATCATGTTATGATTGTAATAAGAATACATTGTATTTAATGTGATTATTCATAAATATAGGGGCACAACTATGTGGATCCCTAAAAGAATGATTTAGGGTTAGGATGTTGTGTGGGATGATGTGAGGAGGAGTGCCGTGTGGCCATGAGGATGTCATCTTGCTACTTGTGAACAATTTCTTAAATAATCATTTGAACTTTAAGTTCGACATCTTTTTTTGTGGCATCACTAGATTCTGATTAATAAACTAGTATTAGTTCCATCAGATGAGAATTGTCAAAAGACTTCCTCTCCTAAATCACAATTCTCATTTAGTTGACTAGAATGTAGATTTGGAGCTAGCATGGTTACTTCTTTTTTTTTTTTTTTCTTTCTCTTACCCCACTCTATGACTATGCCAATGAGTGCTTAAGTGGCATGGGTGAATTCTCCCATCATCCTTGACATTTTTTGGTGAAGGTAGTCGAGTTTTTGATCAAAGAAAGAACCCTACTAGAAGTTAGTTGATTGGGTCAGATGGTGAAATGATCATCTAAAGAGGCAAGCCAATATATCGATGCATGTGAGATGATTGTCTTAGAAGTGATAGGAGCTCTGAGGGACAATGAGATGATTGGATTGTTTCAGTAGCTATTCTCAAATGGGATTACCTTGGTCAAGAAAGGAAGGGGTGGGACAAGCAGTTGGGGATGCATGAGATGGTTGCTTTGGAAGAAAACAAGTGCATGGAAGCCTATTAATACAATTAGGTAGGATGAGTGAGACACCCAACTGACATGTATCTATCTTTTGATTATTGATGGGGGTTAAGGGTGGTTATTAGGTTAGCAAAAAGGGAGTTTGAGGTGTTTTTGAAGGTGGAGGAAGTGGTGGTGGCAATGGTGTGGTTATATGGGACAAGATTTGGGGTGATTTTTGCAACCTTAGGTGGATGGAGGTGGAAGAAAAAAAAGAGTTGAGGTAATAGAAGAAGGATGATGGAGCAAATGAGTAGCCAGGTGGATGTATGAAGTGTGAGGAAATCATTTCCCTTTGGCTTGACAGTCAACTGAGGTGGAGGGGCATGACGAAGAGCTTAACCAAGATTGGGAGCCACATGTGGTACTCTAGGGTTTTCCTTTTCTACAAGAGTGAATTTATTCAATGGGATATTTAGTCGACCCCCATTATATTTTATTCAATGCATACTCATGAAAATGAGTCAATCAACTCACTAATTGAGATGAGTGGTTGAATGAAAAGTTTCAATTTCCCATTGAGGTCAGGAACCTTTTAAAATAGTTGGCCTATTGAGTTTATCGACACATCATCACTTTAGAATAATTGAGAATAGTCATCCAAACATATTAAATGATAAAAATGCTAAGATGAACTTTTGAATCTTAAAAAATGTAAATATGAGGTGATCGGCTTGTTGGACAGACAATCGATTCATTTCCTTAGAAAAAAATTGTTGATTGTGTGGAAATTCTAATTGATCAAGTAAACTGATGAATCAATCAGTTGACCTCATGAATACTTCCAAGTACAAATGAGTCAACCAATGGATACATGTCTTCTACACTTATTGATTCAATTGAAAAAATTTAACTAATCAGCTCCCTAAGTGAGTTGGTCAACTAAGCTAGATGATAAAGTATAGAAGCTACAAGTGAAACAAAATGATGGGAGGCCAATTGATTATCTCACCTCTTCAAATTTTAGTGATGTCAAAACCTTGAAGTACGTAAAATTTCAATCAACTGGCTCATTGTGTGAATCAATCAGATGGGTCAGTGAAGAAATCCACTTCTATGGTGAGTCAAGGGATGGGTAAGCTAGCCAATCGACTCACTTAGCTTGGAGTTACCATGATCAATTCTCCTATCTAGATGATTGGATAGACGGAAACTGATAACTTGAATGTCTCTGAATGTTCTAGAAAGAGTGCAAATGTATGATCTTCCACCTCAAATACATTTTTGAGCTATTTAGGACCCTCATTATGAACTGATGACAACTAAATGAAAGACGATAGGTTTAAATGAATACAACTAAACTAAGAAGGAAGTTTAAAATCTAAGAAGTGCAAAACCATCAGGTTACCTCCCAACAAGTGACTTGTTTATTGTCATAGGCTTGACGTCTTTCTTTTAGTTTTTTGATTGAGTAGGGGGATGAGTGTGAGTGTATGGTTTGCTTTCACGCTTTCCATATAGAAATATTTCTTGAAATGTTGGCCATGAACAATGAGTTCACTCCAAGTAATTCTTGAAACAATGAATACCCCATGAGGGTATATGTTCTTGACAATATAGTTTAGACCACTACGAGTGTAGTTTCCTCGAAAATTGATAGAGATGAACCAAAATGATCCCCAATTTGCAAATATTTTCTTCTCCAATGACCACATGCACATGTTTGTTCTTACCTTGTAAATCTATGCATAATATAGGAAGTTAGTCTTGGCTCATTGAGTTATTTCAATTTAAGTTTCCTTCTATTCTTTGTTACTCATAGATCAAAAAAATTAATAACTTTGTTGCCTACCATACTTTATATTCATGTTCTATGGGAAGATCGTATAATTTACCATCAATCAACTAGAAAGTAGTAGTTCCTATACAATTTTTAGTGAAGTTTTGTAGACCCTACATCATTGAGTGTATTGGACCAATCTTTCTTTACACGACTAATGGCCTTTTCATGGATGGTCTTGATTTTGAAACATCAAATTGACAACATGTCTATGGGTGGTATGGGGTGGCCACTATGGGTAAAACATCATACTTTTTTAGGAATGCCTCAAAACTATGTTGGAGAAAGTGGGAACCCCATATGAAATGATGATGTGGGAAACTCTGTAGTATGGCAAGAAGATGTCTTTGATGTTCTTCATAACTAGATTTTAATCATTCGACCTGGTGGGGATGAGTTCTACCCACTTAGAATAGTATTCCACTATTACAATAATATAGGAAATGCTATAAGAAGAATAGAATAAACCCATGTTGTTGACTCCTTGTATGTCAAAGATTTGCACCTCTTACCACATCTGTAATGGTCTCTCATCCCTCTTAGAGATGTTTATACTCATATAGAATTGATCATATGTGGTCAAAAAATGGTGGAAATTCTTCAAAAATATCAAACGAGAGTAACCTCATTGTAACACTTTGGTTTTGATAGCATTGGAGCTCATGTGGCCCCAGTAGGGCATAATGGTGATGCTCCAAAATCAGAGAAGCCTCCTCCTCATGAATGCATATGCATTAGAGACAGACTTCCCATAGGAAGAAGAGATACAACTAATCCCAAAAGTCGCTTTGATTGTCATTCATGAAATTTTTCTTGTTGTTCCCATTGCATTGAGGAAGTAGAGTATTTTTTTATAAAGGAGCCGATGACAGGAATCAAAACATCATCATGTATTTGAAAATGAATAAGGCGACCCCCTATAAAAGATTTATGCCCATTTTGTCATGCATCTCAAATCAAATTTTTATAGATTAAGAATCCACCAAACTAACATGGGCTTTATAGTTCTTGGATAAAAAATACTTAATAGAAATAAGGTTCTTGTAAACAATCACTTGTGAATCTACAATATATGATAAGAAATTTGCAAAGGAATAAACTAAAACAAGGAGTTCAATCGTCACATAAATACTTCATCCAAGGTCTTTGATGCATAATATATCATGCGATGCTTCTCATCAATGTTTTGTCATCGAAAATATCCCACAACATAATCATTGGCATCACACATGATCTTTAAATGAAGAGACCAGACTAGAGATTGAAAGATAAACATGGAGGTGTGAATAAATTTCACATATGTGAATCTCTTTAACTGATTGCCATTGGGATTGAATTCTATGGCCTTGAGGTGTAGGTCTATTGGTGGCTTTGCAACCTTTGATTAATCAAAAATAATTCTTCCATATAAACATGCATGTCATAGAAAGGATTTGAACCCTTATAATCATGGATGGGGACAAATATTACCAATGAAATCAACTTTTTAATGTTTGCCTCAATTCTTTGGCACAACCTATACAAAACTCACCCATGGAGAACTAAAAATATGACAGATAGTCCTAGATATTAGTAGCTTGATTATTTCAATGCAAAACACATACTTCATGTTTGGATTGAACTGGTGTTGATCTCAATATAAGGGTTGTAGTCCTCTACCATATATGTTTGGTGCATGCATAAAGTATGGCTCACCCTTGTCATATCAATCCTCTTGTACCATAGGGATCTCTATATTTTCCTTATCTCTGTCAGAAGCTTTCCTCTTTCTCAAATGTTAGGTCCGCATTAGTAACCACTTGGAAGGCTCCAGGTCATCATGAAATACATATTTTAGCTCATCGAGAAAGGGCTTCATCTCGAGATCCTTAGTTTTCTTGTATTGTTCTTTAATATTATATATTGTCCTAAATTCTTCAAACTCAGCATCTAGGCCTTCCTCAACAATCTCAAGTTGAATAATGAATTGTCCCACCTAATCATCTATGTACTTATATGCACTAGGGTCAAAAAGGAAATCTTTAATAAATCACTAGTCAATGATATTTCCTACAAGAAGTGTGTCATTTTTCCAATGCAAACTAGAAACAATACCTCCTCATACATGCTTGGTCCTTTCAACTTGTCTTGCATCCTATCATTAGACTATTTTCTTGTCTGCAATTGTCCAACCACCCGCTACTACATCAATGAGTTTTGTAGTTGCATCCATAAAAGGGAGGCCAAAGATTGAGAGGATACAAAACATCCTCTTTGATATTGATCACAATGAAATCACAAGGAATTTAGGCATCCTTCCTCACATTTAGTGGAATATCTTCTAATTTTCCCACTAGTGTAGTCATGGAAGAATCTACAAGCTCGATCACCATTCTGGTAGGTTGTAAGTCTATGAATCTTAGACACTTGTACAAGATACAGGACATTATACATATGCTATCTTGAGCGAAGATAGTCCATGCATACATGTAGAGTCCTTAATGAAACAAGCAGTCCCAAAGAACCCTAGTTGATTGATTTGTTGTTGCATATTATTCTCCATGATATCAGATTTCTTTCTTGCAAGCTTGATAATCTCACACTCCTCACTTGTATATTTTCTCCTAAGGAATGTCATGAGGTATTTGGGCCATATTGGAATCTCATCTGGGGCATAAAGGAAAGGGATGCCTTCTTGAATATATTTCATTACATCCTTGAGCTTCATGAACTATGTATTTTTTCTAGGTATATATAAAAGTGTAGGAGTGGTTTGTACTCTAGAATGACTGTTGTGATTGTACTCAGATGGGAATCTATTGTAGTCGTTGTATAATCACCTTTTCCCTACCTTAAATTGTAACTATTGTGCATGTATGCCATTGTGCCATGTGTCACTGCAACTAGAATGACTTATCTACCATCCTCTATATGAAATGTTGTTGACCAAATTATAGGAATTGACATATCTTTATAGACCCATCTTTAGTGTATTCCTACGAATTTCAACTATATTGGATTCTTGTCATTATTTTGTGGTTGGTCAAATAATGAACCCACTAGGGAGAAGAGACAAGATGCAATATGAACTACATTAAATTTATTGTGAGAATATTGATTTGAATTCATGGTTTCCTGAGTGAGAATCTCTCAGTTTCGTTGAAGCTCTTCTTATATCAGGTTGATCTTAAACTTCTACAATAATCATATTAAACATAACCCCTAATGCTTTGTTGCTTGTATCCTGCATATCAAAAGAACATCTACGTGAAACAACTCCTCATAGCAGTTTAGAAAATATTTTTTATCATAGTTTGCTTTATATCCACAATGAAGGGGCATGGCATTATACTTGTGACAATCTTATGGATTGCTACTTTAAATTATGGAGTCGCCTTGGGGAAGCCACATCTATCATGATTGCACTATCTACATATTGGACATTGAATCCTTTGTTGTTCCAACCACTCCATTTAATCTAAATGTCTGAAATTAGAGAAAATGACTACCATGCTCAAAAACAATAGGCTAATGAATGAAGATATACAAAAAGATATTTTCTAAAGAGAATGAAATAAGATACCAATGGAACCTAAAAGAGAACAAAAATGTAAAAATATAAGATAGACAATAGGAATTATAAAAAACAAAATATTTAAAATATATATGAAAGAAATTAAATTTTAACTTTATCATAAAAGACTAAAATCGTAAAATAAACATTATCTTGTCCTAGAACCATGCGTTAAAATTAGATGTAGGATTTCATTACATGTAAAAATGTATAGAATAAGAATCTTAGGAATTTTCTAATCTAATTGTATGATCATGCCACCTATAAGTGTACAAATCTTATCATAATTTAGATTACCACAATATCCCAAGGAGAAATTTTTTTAACCTTGAGCATTTATATAATTCAAATTATAACTTATAACAAATTTAAAGTTGGTTTAAACTTCTTATAGTTAATTGTATAAAGGAAGCAATTCTCTTTGAGTTGAAATGAATAATAATAATGAAGCACTAGGTTTTGTAATGTTTCACATGTCACATGAATTCACTCACTTCTAAAAAATTACCATATATATAGATGATTTGAATAAGAACATGCAATTCCCTTTTTCATACAAACTAAGGAAATAGCATGAGTCCATATCACCAAGGGCTTGTTTTTTCCCCTCTGAAGTTCTCATCCAACAATCAACGTGAATAAAATGGTTATTCTCAATTCTACATTTCCAAGGTATCTTTTCTTAGGATAAAACAAGCTTTCAATTGAGTTGACAAAATGAGATAGAACAATATTAAGCATTCAAATCACAATGACAATATTCTATACAATGGTAAAATGATAGAAGATCAGAAACTATAGGTAATGGGGATACTTCCTATAAACCAAAGAGGGAACTACTCATCCTTGGTATAGAAAATAACAAAAGACAAGAAGAGACAATAACAAGATGCCATCACTATAGTAAATGGGGTGAGATTTGTGGTCTCTAAAGATCAATTTCCAATCCAATGACAAAGGAAATCAATGAAGCAGCCTTATAGGTTGGTCTCCAAACACAAATATCATGGGAGTTCTTTGTTTGGAAATCAAAATTATGACTCCCTAGGTCAGATTTCTCAAGTAATCTAGATATTCGGGCCCAAACAAATAAATATTAAGTGGATCAATTGATGCTCATTTCTAGGGCATCATAGAATTAAGACAACCAACTAGATATCGATTGCATTTTTGTGTATGTGTGCATACCCAGATGGTCAGCCCATTGAGTGAGAGGATTAGTTTGCTTCTTACTTTGTTCTCTAATTTTGGTGAGGAAAACCATCTTGGTTTTGGACTTGGACTTCTAAAAGTTTGTGAGTCGGTTGATTTTAGAATGAGTCTGACCTCTCACAGGTACTTGTGGATTTCAAGCAGCACTCAATCAATCAGATCAAGGAGTGAGAGTAGATCATGTCACTTCAAGCATTAAAATAAATACCTAATGAGGCTGAGATATTTGGCTCGACAGATGAGTCAATTTAATACTTGGTCACAGTTTACTAATATTGGTTGCACAATCCAATAGATTTGCTAGCATTTAGGATCAACTACCAGTGGACTATAGGTATCTATTATCCAAATGCTTGAAAATGGGGAGTAGTGATACCTAGTACCTCACTTGTGCCTAGGGTAAGTGTTTGGATTCTTTTACTTTCCCTAAAATAAAAATGAGTGATTCACATTAAAACATAATAAAACAAGATAAAAACAAAAGAAAAAACCTAATTGGAACAGAAAAGGGATAAAAATGCATAAAAGTGATGCAAAACTAACCTAGATATGAAAGTATACTGAGATGAACATGAATTCATCATATAAAAAAAAATCAAAGTACCACCAAGCATCCCACAAATGTTCTCTCTAGCAAACTCTAGCTCCAACTACACCAAAAAAGGTGAAAACGAGATATCTTTAGGTAAAAGAAAAAGGCTTTTGTTGGTTGTATGTCATGAGAGTCATCATGTGAAAATTGTAATACAGATACATTGTATTTAATGTGATTATTAATTAAGGGAATTCCATTTATTATTATTTTTTCAGTGTTGAGATAATGAATATATATACTAATGACCTAAAAATGTTTTGACTCGATGACATATTGTTTCGGTTGAGGACCTAAACATGAGATCATATGTATACTTAAAAGTATTCATTCTTGTTATGCTCGTAGTTAGTTATTATTTTAGATAGTATAGTACCTAATTAATGCATAATACTCATGTGTATTTTGAGTGATCAATATGTATGTTTAGTGTGGATATCAAATTAGATAGATGGGTACTTGTTTGAGAACAAGTTTTATTAGAAGACCACTTTGATATTGATACATGGAAGCCATGTCATGAAAGTCAAAGTAATATCTCATTGTGATAGTGATTACTGTGATTCTTTTATTAGATATCACTACAATAAACACATGTTGTTCTTTGTACTTTAACACAACCAAAATGTGACTCTGAATAAAGTTTTCCATACATGTGGTGACCAGTTGCATTGTGACACTTGTGGATTATTTTGATTCATATATATGAAATATGTCCCTCCACTAGAGTGATATCTTTGACACTTGATAAGCGAGACTATGAAATCCATGAACATGCTCATGTGAGTCAATATATGATTTTGAGGTCATACATTCTCAATAGTCCTCACTAGTTCAAGAAACATAGATTGAGTGTTAAGAGGATGACAACTCCATACCTCAGTTTCAATCTAGATATCGGTGATAAAGGGATTATTCTATCATGGTAACATTGGTAACTTTAAGGTTAACTTGTTGTCAACTTATTCCATTTACTTAGGTGGCAATGATGTTTTTCAAGAATCCAACTTTTGCTTTTAGTTTATAAACATCACTACCAACATAATGTGGAACCTAGGGGGTAACACACATAAGGATGATTAAGGGAATCGAATTTTTCAATCAAACATATGATTAGAATGGTTGTGAATCATGTATAGGTTGATTGCCTACCCAGTAAATTGATTGGGTAAGACAATCGGTTGACTGAATGGCTTGGTTCAATGAAATGATTGATTGTCAATAGATTGATTGATTAACACTTAAGAAAGTGAAAATTTGAGCATCTCAAAATCCCAATCAAGCAAATAAACCAAGTGAGGGAAAGAAAAAGGAAAATTTCCTTGATTCTATCACATTGGCCAATTGAATTAGACCATGATTGATGAGTCAGGTGATTGGGTAAATCAGTCTGACAACTAGATTTTGAAATTTGTCCTAGTTGGGAAAATAGTCAGGCGACTGTATTACTATTTGAGATCCTTCATTGAGTGTGTTTTGAGTTATGATTAGAAACTGGGATTATATTTTTGATACTCCAAGCCCATGAGTCTTCTATATATAGGGTTGGACATCCATGGCGCAAGACATATTGAACGCAACATTGTAAGGCAAGTGGTATAATAAGATTTCTTCCTCTTGGAAGAGAAAACTCACTCGATGGACAACAACCTATAATAGGAGGAGGAGAGCAAGAAATTGTAGCACATTAAAAACTTCAAGTTATGCTTCCTCTTAGCAACCAAGGTTTGCACTAAGAGTCTTCTTATCCACATGTATGCACTAAGAATCTTCTTATCCACATGGATGACGTAGAGGCTGAGGACCTTGGGTGGAGGATTGAGAACAAGTACCTTCTTTGAGAATAAGACAATGTGTTCCTCCAAAGACAATGTCATGTTGACAACAACACTTTGGTTCTAGATCCAAAAGTTTGAGCTCTATAATAACATAACATGTGTCTAGTTGTTTAATAGATAATGTGTGCTAAGTTATTCGATATCCCTTCTATGCATTCAATATAGTTGTGTTTTATGGTAATGAAACACGTGTTGTCTTGGGTTTATCAGAAGAAATTGTGTATTTCCATTTCACCCCTCTCCCAAAAACCCTAAAATGTTAGCAGAGCTAATGTCATATGTCATTAATTCTAGTTTGGGTTTTGAATATAATTGATTCTCTAGACAAATAATGTGCAATGTATATCCATGTTAATACCCAACTATCATATTTGATATGGTATTCTATATTGCATAAACAAATGTGACGCCTTAAAATTGACTTCATTTTGTAGATGAGGATATGGAAACTAGGTCGTTGTGGTGAAATCTTGTGATATGAAACATGTACTATGTGGATTGTTATTGAGACACAAAACAATGAAACATGCATATTTCTTGCATGTCATGCCTCTCTCCCTACATTATCCATGTAAAATTTTATTCTTGCAATTAAAATAGGATGATGTATTGACATCACTGATGGACAATGGTGGAAAGGAGGAGACAATCAAAATCTTATACCAATAGGGAAGGTCCTTGAAGGGTTCATTGTGAAGACAAAGCAACGAGTCCATTAAAAACTGAAGGACTTCCCATTTAGGGAATCTAATCAGGTTACTGGAAAACCTTCTAAGGGAAGATTTAGTATTGCGTTAGATGTGAATGTTTTGGTTGTTTTCTACAACTCTTGTTAGTTCAAGATGTTGTATTAGTTGTTGTATCCTATTTATCACTTTGGTGAGTGTCGTATTATATGATATGAATAATAATTAATATGTAATGATGATGGAATACATATGAGTATTAGATTGAAGTTGTCAATATAAACTCAAAGTTTGAGATGCCTTCCACTACTGAAATACACATGAAAACCTCTATCGAAGTGTGCAAACTTTAAAGTGTGGTGTCTTGGGAAAGTGTTATAATAAATATGTGGTTCTTCCAAAGTAGGGTGCATGGCTTATTGTATTGGCCTTTGGGTTGGATTAGGCTGGGTGGTCTTAATATAACTAAACACCTAGAGACATAAAGATGGAATATACTTGATAATTTAATGACAAGTAATTTTGCAACCATCTATCAAAGAGTTACACTGGATGCAATTGGTAATCGTTACCTATCAAAAAAGTTATGTTTTGAGTGGTTTGCTAAACTTGACTCACAATTTAATTTATTGTGGATCTTGGCTCACTACAAGATTGCTCATTGTAATTTTTCAAATCCATAGTGAGGGATATTATTTTGATCATAATAGTTGGAGTTTTATTAATTAAATGAAAAATTAATATCATAAAACTGAATTAATTTTCAAATCATATTCTTTACTCACGTAAATATTTCTCTGTAGATCTAATGCAAATCATAAATAACAACTTCTTATTGTGATTAGTCCTTGAAAAAAAAGTTCCATGGAAATAGCTTTCTTGACCAGTATAGGACACTGAGAAATTTTTTCACTCATGAGCATAATCTCTATGTAATGGAAATACCAAATTAGAGGAACCTTCTCCAATTGTGCCTAGAGTGGAAAGGGGAGCTTATTGTAAGCATATAGATGATCCTAATGATGTCAAGTGCCTTGTGTTATCCTCCATGAATCATGAGTTTTAGAAGCAAAATGAGGGCATGGGAGTTCTACAGATGTCCATGTATCTCAGGAATATGTTCCAGGAATAAGAAAGGAAAGAAAGGTATGATGTACACACATCTCAGGAATATGTTCCAAGAACAATCAAGGAAATAAATGTATGATGTCTAAAGGGACATCTTTAAGTGGAACATGACTAAAGGTGATCCATGGTGCCCCATGTACTGAAGCTAATGGGGTATGCAGAAATCCTAGAGAGAGTGGGATTCACCTAGGCCAAGAGTTGCCCATTGATATAATCATGCAATCATTGACAGAATTGTATAGTCAGCTATTCATGAACTTCAAAATTGAACAATTTTGTCTGTACTATTGTCAGAGTTGCTTGGCATGTTGAGAATTGTTGAGACTCAGATGAAATAAGACAAGCCAAAGTTGTGTTGATGGTCAAAAAAAGAAAGGGAAAGTCATAGGGCAATGGTAATACTAAGAAGATTTCTAAAGATGGCCAAAAATCCAAGTCTTCTACACTTGAAGCTAAAGGAGGAGTAGACAAGGAAAACAATTGTCATCATTATCACCCAACCTAGACATTGGAGAAATTTCCTATTTACATTGACGAACTAAAGAAGAAGGAGGGAATATAGATCTCCACTTCAGGTATATATGTTATATAGATAAAATTGTTTACTTCTTCATCTTGATTATCGGGTATCAGATGTGGATCTTACATATGCTCTAATGTGCAGTATCTGAAAAAGAAGTAATGAAGAGGCGGATCTATGGGTAGATAATGTAAGAAGAGTTGCTACCATAGATTTAGGCACCTATATTTTATCCTTCCCAGTGGGCTTGTAATAGAGTAACATAACTTCTACATGTACCTACCATTAAAAGAAACATTATTTTTTATCTTTTTGGGACAAGAACAATTTTAAATTTCTAACAAGGAATGGTCATTCTATTTGAAGATATGAGATATTCTATGACAGTGGCCTAATATCTTATGGTCTCTATTTATTGGAAGTTGAAACAAGTATGTATAACATAAATACCAACAAATTAAAACTCGATGACTCAAACATAACTTATATATGGCATTTTCAACAAGGGAACATAAATCAGAAATGCATTTCTAGACTCCATAAATATGATTACCTGGACTTGAATAGAGACAAGTGAATTTCGTTAATTAGAAAAGATGGAACCCTTATATGGTAACAATGAGATGGAAAGTGACTTATTAGGAATCCTACATAATGATGTGGTGGACCTTTTAGCACAAGTTCTAGATAATGATATCAGTACTTCATCACATTTATTGATGATCTCAACAAGTTATGGATATGTATATCTTATGAAACACAAATCAGAATCTCTTGAAAAGTTCAAGGAATTCAAGAATTGAGTATAGAACCAACTTGGAAAGAATACTAAAGCCATATGATTTGATCATGGTAGACAATATATAAGCCAAGAGTTTGAGGCCCTTCAAACACAATATGGTATTGTATCATTGTTGACTCCACCTAAAACACCACAAAATAATGGTGTTTTAGTATGATAGAATTTCACTATGTTGTATGTGGTATAATCAACAATGAGTTTAGTCAATCTTTCAACTTCTTTATGAGGGCATGATCTTGAAACCACCACATTTACATTTTACCATCTACCTTCCAAATCCATATAAAAGAGATCATATAAGCATGGAAATGAAAGTGTCCCAATATGTCTTTCATGGAAGTTTGGGGATGTGAAGCTTATGTCAAGAAATAGTTCTGTGAAAAGTTTAGATCAAAGTCAGAAAGATGTCTCTTTTTTGGGTACCATAAGGAAACTGAGGGTTATTTCTATCTTCCATTTGGAAAAGAAAATTATTGTCAGAATTGTTGTAGTCCTTGAAAAGGAATCTTTTTCAAAGGAACTAGTGGGAGGAAAATATATCTTGAAGAATTTCAAGGTTGAAAAAAATAACATTATCCATATGGTTTTAGATGACAAATAAATCAAATCTCCAACCACTATGGAATATCCAATTTTTCATGCAGCAGAAGAACCTCGAAGGTCTAGTTGGACACGCCTGGAGATAGAGAGATTTGGTTTACCCATGACTCAATCATAAGATTTTATGATCATATATGATGAGTCAATAACCTAAGATGAGGCCATAGAGGGACAAAAATCTAGTAAATGGTTGAGTCCATAAGATCTGAGGTGGACTCGATGTACACCAACAAAGTACGGACTTTGGTAGATGCACCTAAAGGGGCAAAACCCATAAAGATACACATGGGTCTTCAAGAAGAAGACTGACATGGATGGTAATGTACATATCTATAAAGAGTGATTGGTTGCAAAATGTTTTAGACAAGTTCAAGATGTTGACTGTGAAGAGACTTTTTCACTCTTTACCATTGTTAAATCCATGATAATTATTCTTTCCATTGCACCTTATCATAATAATGAAATTTGGAAAATGGGTGTTAATACATCTTTCCTTAATAGGAATCTTCTACAGGATGTGTGCATGACACAACCTAAAGGTACTCCAAATGAAGACAATAAAGTTTGCAAGATACAAAGGTCATCTAAATATTGAAACAAGCATTGAGAAGATAGAATCTTTGTTTTGATGTGACAATCAATAAGTTTGGCTTTAACAACAATGAAGATATACCTTATGTGTACAAGAAGTCTAGTGGGAGAATAATTGTCTGTCTCATATTATTTAGAGTACCATATTATTGATGGGAAATGACATACATGTTGACCTGAGAGTTAAACATTGTTCATATTTTGATAATGACTTCACCATTCCATTCATATGTATCTAATATGTCTATCTGAGATTGATTTCAGGCATTAGGTACATGAAAGGGATTATTTCTATGAAGCCCTAGCTTGATCAAGTTTAAGACAAAAGCAATGCAAATGCACTTTTTTGGAAAACACCCTAAAACCCTTGGGATGATTTTTGTAATCATTTTATTGATGTAATGACTTGTAACTAAGATGAGAAAAAACCAGGAGCTCTAAATTTGAACGTTTGACCACTCTAATGACATTTTCCAAAATTCATTGTAGGGTGTTTCTTAGTTGAGTTTTACCTGTGACAAAATCAAGTTTTACATGTGACAAATTCGACCAATCCCCTTGATGCATTTTGAGAAAATTTAGCCTCGATCGAGTTTACCATACATAGAACTCGACTGATCCCTACACTGACCAAAACTAATTTAAGTGGTTCGGTTGAGTTTCATCCAGGATAAACTCAATAGATGCTTCAAATTAGCTTTGATTCAAAGTACAATCAGTCGAGTTACCCTTATTGAAACTCAATCGAATGTGCTATATGGGCAATGAAGAAAAAGTGATTCTAACCTTGGAGTGTTGCAAAATTCATAATTATATTTGTTGCAACACCCCAAATGTCTAGAAAACATTTCTTAGTGATCATAGCCTCTAGTGGACACCCCCAACTATACATAGGACCTCCTGGAGTTCGTTTCAATGTTGCTCCTTCATGCTATTCAAGCTCTTAGCTATAGTTGAGTGCATCAAGTCCACTTGAGCCCCTTTCTCTTTCTTGTTTGCAAATAAAAACGTCCATATGAATGAGATAGGATTTGTGTGAGAGAGCTACTTCTTTGTATGTTTGTAAATATCTCAAAGCTTCTCTTCCCCAACCCCTTTCTTCAAAATCAAGTGGGTGAAAGCTTCTCCAAGTGAAGGAGAAGGTGCAAAGCTTCTTCAAGGTTAAAGAAGAAGGTGCTAAAGCTTCTCTGATTGGAAGGAGAAGGCAAAGGAAGAAGATCTATGAGGAGAGTGGGTAAATCCTTAAGACCAAAGATTTGTTGCAGAATTAGATCACCTTGGAGAAGGTCTCTATATGGCTACAAAATTGGGTAAGTCCTTGGAGGTAGAAGACTCTTGCTCAAGGATACGTAAGCCCTTTGTAGGGTTTATTGGCTCCTTTTGGTCCTTGAAAAGGAGGATGGGTATCCTTGTGTAGGGAAAAGGAATGTCGTCTTGTATGTCTTATAATGGAATATAAGTATGCATGGGTTGCAAAATCCTAGAGCATGACCTCTCTAGGTAGTGGACTAACTATCGCCTAGTTTGGATATTGGAACCACTCTACATAGCTTGTTCCTTGTAATTGTTCAATCTCTCTCATCATTTTTATGTATGCTTAGTTGCACAACAAATTCAATATTTGCAATCCCATATCTTTTAGTAACTTAAAGGTCTAATGAAATTTGTGTAAGTGTTTTTATCTCTATTCATCCCCTCTAGACCCCATTGATCCAATAACTAGTATCAGATCCACAGATTTCTCTGACAATATCTCCTATGAGATGAGTAGATGGGTGACAACCTATTTGAGTCCCTCAACCTATAGGGAGGCTACTTCATGAGATCCCCGGTCTTTGACAGCACCAATTTCCTTTATTAGAAATGGCGGATGCAATTATACCTTTAAGGAATGAACTATGACATGTGGAAGGTGGTGATTCTTCCATATAAGGAGACGGTGGGGGAGATATCCAGTTGGGATGAAGCTACAGTCAAGAAGGCATGTTGAATGCAAAATCAATAAGCATCATCTATGCAACCCTCACCCACTCTGAGTTCAACTGTATCTCCTCCTGGGACATAGCCCATGAGATTTGGGACAAGTTTTGCATCACCTATGAAGGCACAAAGCAAGTCAAGTTGTCAAAGATCTACATGCTCAAGGGTCTCCTTGAAAACTTCAAGATGGTCAAGAAGGAGAGAGTGGTAGAGATGTATAGAAGGCTCAACACCATCATCAATGGACTTTCTCAATTGGGCCACAACATGGACAAGGGGACCATCAACTCTAAGATCTTAAGGTCTTTCCCAAATAGATGTGAATACAAGGTTACTTCCATTGAAGTGTTGGCTAAATTGGACATTATTAAAATCCCTTTGTTTTGATGATGACAAACATTTCTTTCTTGTGGTTTTAACTTGCTATTTAAGTGTTTCAGGGACAAGCATATAATGTGGTGGATAGCAAAGACTTGGAAGATCAATTTGCTAAAATTGCTTTATTTTCATGATTGTAATCAAATGTAAAAACTTGTACAAGTATATAATGTACAAGTACTTAGATATCATGTAAATCAAGCATTTAGATCTTCATATCCACTCACAACACTTAGATAGGTCATCCCCTAAGTGAGCATCACAATTGCACATTCATTTTTACACTTAGCATATGATTTAAAGTATTGAAACAGAGTATGTCTCGATCAAAACACTTCTCGACTGAGATACTCTCGGTCGACTATTTTCTTGACCAAGAAACTCCTAAGTCTAATGCACATACACTGATGAATAGGCTACATATAAGCCTACACAAGCACATATTCGGTCAAACTTAATTTCGACCGAGACTGAGTCTCGAGCAGGTTCTATAGCCGTTAGATTTGGTGCGAAAAAGTGGTTGGGAATTGAGTTGAACATTGTAAATCCACTAACCTCAGCCTCCCACTCGGTCGAAGAAAAGTTCAACCGAAAACAACTCGGTCGACAAAGAGTTCGACCAAGCTACATTCTGGACTGCACTTTTCAGCATTAAACAAATAGCCATTGTAATACAATTAGTGGACACATAACAGCTAGTTGAGCACTAAGAACATCCTAGAAGGTGTCTAGAACATCCCCAAGTATTAGCAAACCACTCATATAAAGAGAACAAGCTATAGGACACCTAAAGCATCACACATGCATATAATTACACTTGAGATTCAATCTTTGTGAGCAACAAGTTGAGCTTCACTTGCAATCTATTCTACATTAGTGTCTTATAGCTTAGTATCTCCTAGCCACCACACTACCATGTTCATCCACAGTGGATAGGAGATCAATATGCTTGATAGGATCAAAGTGTTGTACTTAATTGGTAACATTGTTTCTTTCTTCCAATCTTGTTCCTTTTATTGTGTTTTTTTCTTCTTTGCTACTCCTAGGTTGGAGGTTGTGGAAAGGAGGTTGTAGGAGCTTCTTCGATGGGGAAGGTAGATCGGAGTGAGTTTGGACTACTTCTAGAAGGTCTCAACGGGAAGCTACTTCAAGGAGGAATGCTCCTTCAAGGGGGAGCTTGAAGTTACTTCAAGTGAAGGCTTCTACAAGGTTGGTGAGACGACTTCGGGGTGAAGGTTGTCCAAAGGGTTGTGAAGGTAGTTGTATCTTATGTAACATCCTTACAAGGTAATAAAATATAATTTCTTTCAAAATCCCAATTGGAATCAATTGGGTAGTGGACTGACTCCCTTAGTATTTTCTAAGGGTGGAACCACTCTAAACGTCTTGTCTCCTTCTCCAATATTTTTGTGGTTGTTTGCTTAGATCATTTTTAAAATTATCATAAAACCCTATTCACCCCCCTCTAGTGTTTTTCAATTGGTATCAGAGTAGGCTTCAAGGAACTCTAATCGAGTCTTGAAGAAGATGGGTGATGGAGTACTAAGCAACCTCAATTTGGAAGGAACAATTGTAGCTCGACCTCCACCATTTGATGGCACCAACTACAACTATTGAAAGAGGAGGATGCAATTCTACTTTCAAGGGATCAGATAAGATCTTTGGAGGATGGTTTCAAATGCTTACACTCTTATTCAAATAGAGTATGCTGCATGGGATACAAATATGGTAAAATTGGCTCAATTGAATGCAAAAGTTGTAAGTATCCTTTATTGTTCAATTTCCGTAGGTGAGTTTAATAGAATATCAAATTTTGAAACTGCATATGAAATATGGCATAGACTCTCTATTACTTATGAAGGAACTTTCCAAGTAAAGAATTCCAAAATTGGTATGCTTAAACAAAAGTTTGAACAGTTTTGTATGGAACCAAATGAGTCTATTAGTGAAATGTATGCAAAGTTTTCTTCTATTGTTAACGGTTTGAATGCATTAGGTAAAGCCATTACTGAAGAAGATCAAGTGTCTAAAATTCTTAGGTCTCTTCCTCCCAAGTACAAGCCTAAGGTGACTGCAATTGAAGAAGCCAATGACCTCACTCGACCGAGGATGGAACAACTCATTGGCAACTTAGAAGCGCATGAGGCAACCTTGGAGGAAGAAGAAAGATTGGTGGTTGAACACAAAAAGGAGAAAAGAAAGGACATTGCATTCAAAGCATCAACCAAGATTAGTCATGACACAAGTGAAGAAGATAGTGAAGAAGAAACTCTCATTGTAAACGGTAAGCAGTATAGAAGTTTTAAAACTAACAAAACTTCTAGTGTTTCTTCCTCCAGGTGCTTTGAATATGGAAAAAAGGGACACTTAAAAGGTGATTGTCCTAAACTTAAGAAGGGAAAGAAATTATCTCACAATAAGAAAGAAAAAGCCTACAAAGCTACATGGGATGATTCAAGCGATGATAGTAAAGATGGACAAGAAGAAGTAGAGTGCCTTATTGCTACAACAAATGAACAAGAAGATGAGGTAAGCCTTTTTTATTTATCTAAAGAAGAGTTAGTTTCTAGCATTGAGGAATTACATGATAAATATATTGATTATAAAAAGAAACTAAAAAGAGTTACTAAAACTAATGAGGATTTGTATGCTCAATTAAATGATCTTGCTTCTGAAAAGGAAAGTATTATCTCTGAAAATTCTTCCTTGAAATCATCTTTTAATGATTGCAATACAAAGTTGCTTACTCTTGAAACGAATCATAATTTTCTTTGTCAAGAAAAGGTTGAATTGATTGCAAAATTAAATGATCTTCAAACACAACCTATCATCGTACTCATCTAGATTATGATATTATTGTTAAGGAAAGAGATGCTTTATCATCTGATCTAGATCAAGCAAAGATAGATATCAAAAATAAATAGATGAGATTGCTAAGTTACACAAAGAAGTTAGTAGCTTGAGAAATAATGGCATTCTTGATAAGATCCTAAAAAATTCTTCTAGTCGCATTGGAAGAAGTGGTTTAGGATATGTTTCAAAGCTAAACTCTTATCAACCTAAACCTAGGAGAACTCAAGCACCCAAGACCAAAATCATATTTGTACCCAAAACAAGAAATGAAATTGATTCCATCCGTTGTCACTATTGCTTGCGTCTTGGACATTATTCCTTCTCATGTCCGTATAAGAAAAAGGATGTTGAGTTGGTATGGGTTCCAAGACCCCCAAACTAAACATGAATGATTAAGTTGAGATATGACCAAAGACTCTAATTTGACTATCTTTATGTATTATCTCAATTTAACATAAAGGTACAACAAATGGACCAAAGTAATTTAATCCATAATTTGAATGAACATATTTCTGAAAGAATTTACAGATACTCTCTTGGTCGAAAAATAATTCGACCGAAAGTAAGTCGGTCGAGAAACTATTTGACCGACAAAGGATCTGTATTGGACCTGAAATAATTGCCAAATCAGTAAATCACTCAGTCAAAATATAGTTCGACCGAGAGATTAGTCGGTTGAAAATTTTTGGACCAAATCTAAAGCTGGTACAACCTGTAGTCAACCTGTAAAAATCCGAATAAAAACAATAACTCACTTGTTCAACAAAAACTTTGACTGAAAGAAAATCGGTCGAGAAAGAATTTGACTGATAAAGGGTCTGGAAAACATGTTCAACTATTTCAATTTTCTATCAATGAAATTTAATTTAATTAGCAATCTATAGAATTTGCCTCTCAGTCAAAATTAAGTTTGACCAAGGGGTGCCCAGGTCGAAGTCAAGGTCAACTTAAAATAAGCTTGACAAATGCTTAATTGTAAATCATTTCTTTGCACTCAATCTTAGTATATTGATCTGAAACTCGTTCATCATATTGAAAACAAGATTTTAGTGCAAAACTCTCATAAAAGTTTAACTCAAACTCTAATGCTTATTATGACCTTAGAATTTTTAAATTGTCTTGATTATAAGATTAAGGGGGAGCTCACAAAACTTTGAAAACATTGATCAAATCAAACTTTAAAAACTTGCCATGACCTTAGGATTATTGAATTATCTTGATCTTAAATGGACTCTCTATATCAATATGAGCTTAACATCCCTCATTATTGATTAGAGATATATTTCTTGATCCTACTATGTTGTAAAGAAAATCTCATTTCATTTTCAGGGCTTAACATCCCTTGTAAAATGGATGAGAAATCAATACATATATCCATCAAGAGCCTAAATGGAACTCATATCATTTCAGGGCTTAACATCCCTAGTAAATGATTGAGAAATCAAAACACATATGCCATGAACCTAAAAGGATCTCATGTCATTTCAAGGCTTAACATCCTTTGCAAATGATTGAGAAATAAATTGTGGCTAAATTTGACATAAAAATAAGTGGTTTGTATTAAATTGTGTTTGCTTTAAAAATTGAGCATCAAATTATCAAATTAAGGGGGAGAAATCAAAGTCATACTTAATGATTAGCTTGGTTATCTTTTTGAAATGACAAAGGGGCAGAAATAATATAAAATAAATAACATAATGTAAAATGAGTTTCATAATCTCTCAGCTATCACACACTTTCATTCACAAACAAGAGGATGGCTACAAAAGGTAAACTTCAGGTATGAAACTCATATGATTAATATTGCCTTGATATATTTTAGAAATGTTTGTCATCTTCAAAAAGGGGGAGATTATTGGCTAAATTGGATATTATTATAATCCCTTTGTTTTGATGATAACAAACATTTCTTTCTTGTGGTTTAACTTGTTATTTAAGTATTTCAGGGACAAGCATATAATGTGGTGGATAGCAAAGACTTGGAAGATCAATTTGCTAAAATTGCTTTATTTCATGATTATAATCAAATGTAAAAACTTGTACAAGTATATAATGTACAAGTACTTAGATATCATGTAAATCAAGCATTTAGATCTTCCTATCCACTCACAACACTTAGATAGGTCATCCCATGAGTGAGCATCACAATTGCACATTCATTCTTACACTTAGCATACGATTTAAAGTATTGAAACAGAGTTTGTCTTGGTCGAAAAACTTCTCAGCTGAGATACTCTCGGGTGACTATTTTCTTAACTAAGAAACTCCTAAGTATAATGCACGTACACTGATGAATAGCCTGCATATAAGCCTACACAAGCACATATTCGGTCGAACTTAATTTCGACCGAGACTGAGTCTCGATCAGGTTCTATAGCCATTAGACTTGGTGGGAAAAAGTGGTTGGGAGTTGAGTTGAATGTTGCAAATCCACTAACCTCGGTCTCCCACTCAGTCAAAGAAAATTTTGACCGAAAATAATTCGTTCGACAAAGAGTTCGACCAAGCTACATTCTGGACTACACTTTTCAGCATTACACAAATAGTTGTTGCAATACAATTAGTGGACACATAACGGCTAGTTGAGCACTAAGAACATCCTAGAAGGTGTCTAGAAAATCCCCAAGCATTAGCAAACCACTCCTATAAATAGGACAAGCTATAGGACACCTAAAGAATCACTCATGCATACAATTACACTTGAGATTCAATCTTTGTGAGCAACAAGCTGAGCTTCACTTGCAATCTATTCTACATTAGTGTCCTATAGCTTAGTATCTCCTAGCCACCACACTACCACGTTCGTCCACAGTGGATAGGAGATCAATATGTTTGATATAGGATCAAAGCGTTGTACTTCATTGGTAACATTATTCCTTTCTTCCAATCTTGTTCCTTTTATTGTGTTTTGTTCTCCTTTGCTACTCCTAGGTTGGAGTCTATGGAAAGGAGGTTATAGGATCTTCTTCGGTGGTGAAGGTAGCTCGGCGTGACTTTGGATTACTTCTAGAAGGTCTCAACGGGAAGCTACTTCAAGGAAGAAGGCTACTTTAAGGGGGAGCTTGAAGTTACTTCAAGTGAAGGCTGCTTCAAGGTTGGTGAGATGAATTTGGGGTGAAGGTTGTCCAAAGGGTTTTGAAGGTAGTTGTATCTTATGTAACATCCTTGTGAGGTAATAAAATACAATTGCTTTCAAAATCCCAATTGGAATCAATTGGGTAGTGGACTGACTCCCTTAGTATTTGCTAAGGGTGGAACCAGTCTAAACGCCTTGTCTCCTTCTCCAATATTTTTGTGGTTGTTTTCTTAGATAATTTTTAAAATTATCATAAAATCCTATTCACCCCCCCCCTAGTGTTTTTCATGAAGAAGTTATAAATCTTGGTGACATTTCCACCAAAGAGCTCATTGGCAATCTCCAAGCTCATGAGCCAAGATTAATAAGCAAGAGGAAGATGAAAAGCAAAAAGAGAATGAATCAAAGAAGATCAAAGTGCATTCAAATCTCAAATGAAAGCACTCCTTTTCCAACAACAACACGCATTTCGATCAACTTCTCCTTCTTCAAGTGAAGATGACGCCCCAAGTGAGAATGAATCTAACCACTCCAAGGGAAAGCACTTCAAAGGAAAGCCTTCCTCCTCCACTCCAATTTGGTATGAATGTGGGAAAATGGGGCATTACAAGAATGAGTCCCCTAAGGCTAAGAAGTCTTATCATAAGATCAGATCCAAGAAATGGGAGGATCACAAGAAGTATGGCAAGTACAAGAAGAAGGATAAGAGGAGAAAAGATGAAGCACATGCTGCATCGGAATACTCCTCTTCTAGTTAGGCAAACTCTAATGAGGGTGAATGTCATCTTGCACTCATGACCTCTACTAGTGAATACATTGGTGAGGTAAGTGAGGTAAGTGAGGTAAGCTTAAATGAGTTCCCTAAGGAAACTCTCATTGATATGCTTAATGCTACCCACTCTTTTTATTCTGAATGCAAATCTAAGAAGAAGAGATTAGGAAAGATCATAAATGATTTGTATGCTAAAATTGATATTCTTGATCAAAATGAGAAATTACATCTTGATAGCATTGATTCTTTGCAAGGATAGTTTCTTGATCTTGAATTCCAATACAATAGAGTTGAAGTAGAGAATGGTATCTACCTTAAGAACATCAATAGTCTTAAGGAAGAAAACCAAGCCCCACTTGATGTGCTTGTTTTACTTAGAACTGAAAATGGTGATCTTAAACATGCTTGTGATGCTATTAAAGATGACAATAGGATTTATCTTGATGAGATTATCTTACTTATAATTGAAAATGTTGGATTGCTTTCTCAAATTAATGATCTTTGTTCTAGACCTTTATTGCCTAGTAATGAGGTAGATAGTGTTACTCTTGAGAGAGACTCATATCATAATAAAGCCCTCTGTTTGGAGGCTAACTTACTTCATGCACAAAATGATCTTCCTACTTTATCTTCTATTATCATTATTGGTAGTGATGATAATCACAAACTTAGATATTCCTTCCAAAAATTCCTTAAAGGGAAAAATTCACTCAATGAAGTTCTAAATCACTCTAACAAAAAAATTGGTACTAGTGGTTTGTCATATGTAGAGGGAGATCCAAATAGCAAGAGCAAGGTCAAGGGTAAGAAAAAGATTAAGGAACCTCCTATTTTCCATGGAGAGTCATCTGGATCTAAGAACCCTATGGTTTGTGTGCATTACAAGAGTGATGACCATCACTCTACTTATTTGTCCTTATAGAGAGAAGGAGACCAACCCAAAGATGAAATGAGTCCCCAAGATAACATTGTATCCCAATGTTTGAATTGGGCACCAACATCTTCCTTTCTTGTAGGTAAAAGGAAAATGAATTGTTGATAGTGACAGGTGAAATCAGCCACTTCAACCAATTCACAAAGAAGAAAGGAGGATCGGTGATATTTTGTGACAACAACAAAGGTAAAGGGATAGGTGTGGGTGATTTAGGTGATTCACTATGCATCAAGAATGTTCTTATTGTAGATGGCCTATATCACAATTTAATTATTGTTAGTCAATTGTGTGATAATGGTTGTCTTGTTCTTTTTACCTCACTTGAATGCTTGCTTCTAGGTTCCCTCTCCTACATTGTTATATATAAGGGAACTAGAAATGGTAATCTATATGTTATTGTTCTTGACTCAATTAATCCTATTGTTGGTAGATGTCTTGTTGACAATTCAAATGATATTTCGTTGTTGCACCGTAGGCTTGGTCATGTAAATATGCATCAATTGAAGAAGTTGAGCAAAAAGGAATTGGTTAAGGGACTTCCTAAATTTGATTTTGAGAAGGATGAGAGATGTTAATCTTGTACCCAAGGAAGGCAAACTAAATCCTTCTTTAAATCCAAAGGCATCCTTAGCACCAAAAGAGATCTTAAACTTCTTCGTATTGACCCATTTGGACCAATGAAAACACAATTTCTTTGTGGCAGCAAGTATTGCCTTGTGATTATTGATAACTTTTCTTGCTATACTTGTACTTTCTTTCTTGTTTCAAAAAGTAATACTCTTGATCTCAACTTTTTAAAAATGATTTGAAAATGAAGCTTCTTGTAGGATCGTCTCTACTTGTAGTGACCATGGAAGAGAATTTGAAAATGACTTGTTTGAACTTTTTTGTGAGGAATCTGGGTATGCACATAAATTTTCTTCACCTCAAACACCTCAACAAAATGGGGTTGTAGAGAGAAATAATAGGTCTCTATAGGAAATGGCTATTAGCATGCTTCTAGAAAATTACACTCCAAAGAAGTTTTGGGCCGAATCCGTTAGCACTTCATGTTTTGTGCAAAATTGGGTTTTCACTAATCCATCTTTAAAGAAACCCCCTATGAGTTATGGTGTGGTAGAAAGACATCTATTGATTTCTTTCATGTTTTTAGTTGTCCTTATTTTGTTTTGAACACCAATAATTCTCTCGATAAGTTTTATGTGAAATCGTACAAGGCTTTCTTTCTTGTCTATAGCACTACTATGAAGACTTATAGAGTATTTAACATTGAATAGTCTAAAGTAGAATAATCTATCAATATTAAATTTTTTGATACTAACCTCTCTATTTCTAAGAATATTGTTAATGATGATATTGCAGATGAGGTGATCCCTCACTTGAAAGAGCTCAACAATGTTGATAAAGGAAAAGAGGTGCTAGTTGACAAAGAAGAGAAAAAAGAAGAAAAAAAAAGGATCCAACTACTTCTTTGCAAAGCATCATCCTAAAGAGCTCATTATAGGTAATCCTTTTCAATGGGTGAGGATGTGGGCTGCATTCACAAAGAACAAGTTGACGATGCCTTCATATCACAACTTGAGCCTAAGAATGTCAAAGAAGCATGAGTGGGTCCTATCCATGCAAGAAGAGTTAGAGAAATTTGAAAAGAACAAAGTGTGGACCCTAGTGCCAATACCAAGTTATAGAAACATCATTGGCACCAAGTGGGTCTACCACAACATGCTCTATGAAAGCTACAAAGTCATAAGAAATAAAGCAAGGTTAGTTACTCAAGGTTACATCAATAGGAAGGTATTGATTTTGATGAAACCTGTGCCCCCATTGCTAGACTTGAGTCAATTAGAATGTTACATGCCTTTGCTAGCAATAAACATTTCTTGCTTTATCAAATGGATGTTAAAAGTGTGTTTTTAAGTGGTAGAAATGAGTAGGAATTATATGTTTCTCAACCTCCCAGCTTTGAACATGATAAATTTCCTAACCAAGTTTACTTGTTACAAAAAGCTCTCTATGGACTCAAACAAGCCCCTAGAGCTTGGTATGAAAAATTAAAGAACTTTTTGCTAGACAATGGCTATATCATGGGCAAAGTTGATTCTACTCTATTTCTAAAACACACTTCTTGCAACTTTTTATTATTCAAATTTATGTTGATGATATTATTTGACAAAATTGATCTTGATCTTTGTAAGGAGTTTAGTTCCCTTATGCAGAGCGAGTTTGATATGAGCATGATGTGGGGGCTAACTTTCTTCCTTGGCTTCCAAATCAATCAAATCAAGGAAGGTAAATTCATAAACCAAGGCAAGTACACTAGTAAACTACTTAACCACTTTGGGATGGAGAACATAAAGCCGATGGACATCCCCATGTTAGACACCACCAAGCTTGACAAAGATGAAGAAGATGAGAAAATGGATGAAAAGCTCTATAGAGGTATGATTGGAAGTCTACTTTATTTAACTACCTCTAGATCTGACATAATGTTTAGTGTTGGCTTGTTGCTTGCTTTCAATCAAGTCCTAGAAAATCACATCTCATAGAAGTTAAGAGGCTTTTGAGATATCTAGCCAAAACTCAAAATTTTGGACTATGCTATCCCAAGTCAAGGGACTGTACTCTTACTGCCTATAGTGATTTTGATTATGTAGGGTGTTTGATAGATAGAAAGTGCACTAGTAGCACTTGATTCTTCCTAAGACAATGCTTGGTTTCTTGGATCTCTAAGAAATAAAGCACAATGGATCTTTCAACTAACGAGACTGAATGCATTGGGGGTTGTTTTGCCCAAGTCCTATGGATGAAGCAAATGCTCCAATACTTTAACATTCATTTTGATTCTTCTCCTACCTACTGTGACAATAATAGTGCTATTAATCTCTCTTATAATCCTATATTGCATAATAGAGCTAAATATATAGAGGTATGTCATCATATTCTTCATGACCACATTGCCAAGAAGGATATCTATATCACACATGTGGACACAGAGAATCATCTTGTGGACATTTTCACAAAACCAATATCTAGAGAGAAGTGTACTTTTATTATATAAAAATTGCTAATAACTTCTCATGATGATATTGACATGCAATCTAGCTAAATGTTATCATACACATATGTTTCTTGCTTAATTTTGATCATATCTTAACTGAAAGTACTATAATTGACATGTTTGCATGCCTTGTTTTGCTTATTTTCAGCTTTGTTTCACAAATGGATGTTTTATTGCAAACTAGTAGCCAATGATGAGTGACATGTACCTCAATATGTTTAAAATACTTAATAGACTAGAAAAATAAATTTATATAGCACTCTAGAGGCCTAGAATTAAATTTTCTATGTTTTAGGATAGACTGCTAATCAGTCGAGTTTGACATGCTACAACTCGATCGATCACTAGCCGACGACAAAGCTGAAATACCCAATTGATCGAGTTTCCTAAACTTAGAACTCAAGCCACAGTGATTATCAGTCGACTTTCCTCCCTTCAACTAGAGAAAATCTGATCAAAATCCCTTCTCTAGTGCTCTTCCTCCAACCCTAGGTGAACCCATCCTCTCCTACACCCTTCTTAGCCTTTGATTCATCCTCCTTGTCTTTCCCAAACATGACCTAGGTGGTTAGATGACTTGCTTCATTGGTTCTCTTTCTCGTTTGATGGTCTTTACCTCTCAATCTGACCTCAATGGCCTCCAACCATAGGAAATGAAGTGGACCAGCTAGAATTTTGTCCTCCTCCACTACTTCTCATCTTATCTCCTTTGATGGAACCTATTTCTTCTCCATACAAGCTATGAATAGGTACAAGGAACTCCTCCCTAGGACTCCCTTTCCTTTCTAAGATTTGTTTGAACCTCACTTTGCAACAACTGAGGTGATCAAATAGGTTTCTAGGGTGTTCAAAGCACATCACTTAAGTGCATTGTGTGCTGAGCATTTGTGCTTCACAAATTCTATGTCGAGCATGAATGTAGTCCATGAAATCTATGCCAAACTAACATGAAACTACACCACCCTAATCCCACCACCTAATACCCAAGTCATTTTGACCTTTATGATAGTCAGTATCAAGATAACCATATCAGAGGATTCCTTGAATACTTACTTCTCTGGTACTGACATTATCGGTACATGGATGGCTTCTATCCCTCTTTCCTAGACCTGTTGGACCCTGAAGGTTTGTATAAGATATTTGATCCCTCACTTGCCCTTCCTAACAACCATAAGTTCCGAAAGAAACTAGATGTCCCATATAGAAAGAAGTCAACCATACCCTCTTCTTCCCTCGATATTAAGACAAAACTGATTGCTTTAGTAGTCATTTACAATATCCATCCCAAGAGGAATCAAATGGAGATTGCAGAGAATAATGCAGCAATCATGTATTTTTTGTTGGACAATATGAGAGTCAAGTGGGCTCCTTACATTCTACACCATATGACCTATTTTGATTCAGGGGGGAATACCATTGGCACCCATATCCCATATTCAAACTTTATCTATGGTGTGTTTGCTCACTATTGTGAAAAATCCCTCTTCCATGACCTTGGATACAAACCAAGTCATAGAGGGGTTTGCATTAATGAGACAACTATCAAGAAGACCTTTCTACCTACCTATTCTTCTACCACACCAAGTGCCTCTACCTCCACCCAGGCCCCTCCACCACCACCACCCCCCACCTAATTGCACCTCATTTTTTGTATCCAATGAAGCCCTCATGGAATATATGATACATCGATAGGCATATAACCTTCAGGTTCAGGATCATCTCCATCAGGACCTCTTCCAGATATGTCACATATGAAGTTATCATGCAGCCATCCCTACCCACCCTACCAGCCATACCCCGATGTTGACTATGCTTCTTATGCATATAGTCAGTTCTACCCTGACCCACCACCTGCTACTACCGCTATACCCCATGTAGCTTGTGATAGTGAACTTGTTGTTGATGCTGCTCAGCTGAGCAATGCTCCTCTTCTGGCTCTTCCTGTTGGCCCTTCTTCCACTCTGCTTGTTGGTTTTTATGGGGTTTTTGCACCCTCTTTTGATCAAGCAAATGCACTCACTTCATGTGGCATGTCTTGGCCTCAACAGCATGCCAAGTGTCCTACAACTTGATCTTTTGGACCCCCAGAGGATGAGGAGATGGAAAATTAGGATTTTGAGGATAAGGATATTGTTTATGGTTCTGGTGATGGATTTTCTGATGGTGATGATGGTCAGCTCATATCTGTTGTCACTGTTTCACCTTCATTTGATGACAAGGACTACCAGCCAGAGCTCGAGGATGATGATGATGATGTGGACATAGTTGATGTAGTAGATGACATAGTTGTTTAGTTCTGTAGTAGATGACGTAGATGTTTAGTGGCCCTATATATAACTTTTTGTAGACTACAGTAGAGATTTGAGCACTATATTTGATGCATACTATTTTATCATCTCATCATTTTTTTGTTGGTTTGTATTTTTTTTTGAGAGACCATGTTTGGTGATGTAATCTCAATCTTTTATTCCTTAACTCTTTGTTTGACTATATCTGATGAGTTATTGGTTTCTTATCCCATATTTTGATTATTACTCTATATTGCTTTCTTCTCTCTGCTTTTGTCTCTATTTGGTTCTTGGTTTAGTGGTTGTTTCAATAGTTTGTGTCTGTGGAGAAGACATATGTTTTGTCTCTCTTCTACCCCCCCCCACCCATATTTTTGTAATGACAAAGAGGAAGAAGAATATGCAATCTCATCATGTATTGTAGGTACCATAGGGGAGAAATGAGCTCAGCCATATTGAAACTATTGCCTATGTGATCATTTTCTTGTCAATTATCTAAAATATCATGTGACTTTCTTGAGGATCATGTAGTATATATACGTGTTATGGTTATTTGTGGAAAGACTAACCATGTAGGTAAAAGTAAGCATGAATTTAGGGGGAGCAATTCACATTGTTCAAACATGTATACCCTTGCAATTCACAAGGTAAAGGTTTAACTCTCACATCCTTCTCAAAGGTAAACGTTCAATTTTCATATCATTTTCAATATATTGAGGAATGGTTTTTCATTGTCAAAAAGGGGAAGAATGTTGACCTAAGAGTTATACATTGTTCATATTTTAATGATAACTTAACCATTCCATTTATATCTAATATGTCTATTCAAAATTGATTTCAGGCATAAGGTACATTAAAAGGATCATTTCTATCAAGCCCTAGCTGGATCAAGTTCAAGTCCAAAGCAATGCAAATGCACTTTTTTGGAAAAGACCCTAAAACCCTTAGGATGATTTTTTTTTTAATTATTTGTATTGATGTAATGACTTGAAACTACGATGAGAAAAGCTAGGATCCCTAAATTCGAGCATTTAATCACTCTAATGACATTTTCTAAAATTCATTATAGGGTGTTCTTCAGTCGAGTTTTACCTGTGATAAACTCCACCGATCCCCTTCATGCATTTTAAGAAAATTCATGTCCGGTCGAGTTTTCCATACACAGAACTCAACTGATCCATGCACTGACCAAAACTGATTTAAGAGGTTTGGCCGATTTTCATCCTGGATAGGCTCAACTGATGCTTCAAATTAGCTTTGTCACATAGTGTGATGGTTAAAGTTACCTTTATTGAAACTCGACTGAATGCACTGCATAGAGAATGTAGAAAAAGTGATTCTAACAGTTGGAGTGTTGTAAAACTCGAAATTATATCTGTTTCAAGATCCCAAATATCTAGAAAATGTTCCTTAGTGGTTGTAGCCTCTAGTGGACACCCCCAACTATAAATAGGACCTCTTAGAGTTCATTCTAAAGTTGCTCTTTCATGATATTCAAGCTCCTAGCTATAGTTAAGTGCATCTAGTCCACTTGGGCCCCTTTCTCTCTCTTATTTGCAAATAAAAATGTCCATATGAGTGAGATAGGATCTGTATAAGAGAGATACTTCTTTGTATGCTTATAAAGCTCTCAAAGATTCTCTTTCCCCAACCCCTTTCTTCAAGATCAAGTTGATGAAAGCTTCTTCAAGTGAAGGAGAAGGTGCAAAGATTCTTCAAGGTTGAAGAAGAAGGTGCTAAAGCTTCTCTAAGTGGAAGGAGAAGGCTTACAGAGAAGATCCATGAGGAGAGTGGGTAAGTCCTCAAGGCCAAAGACTTGTTGCGGTAGTAGATCAGCTTGGCAAAGGTCTTTAGCTAGCTACAAAAGTAGGTAAGTCATTGGAGGTAGAAGACTCTTGCTCAAGGATAGGTAATCCCTTTGTGTAAGGTTTATTGGCTACTTTTGGTCCTTAAAACGTAGGCTAGGTATCCTTGTCCCGAGAAAGGAAGGTCATCTTATATGTCTTATAATGGAATATAAGTATACATGGGTTGCAAAATACTAGAGCTTGACCTCTCTAGGTAGTGGACTGACTATCTCCTAGTTTGGAGATTAGAACCACTCTACATTGCTTGTTTCTTATGATTGTTCAATCTTTCTCATCCTTGCTATGTATTCTTTTTTGCACTACAAATTCAATATTTGCAATCCCACATCTTGTAATAACTTGAAGGTCTAACAAATTTTTACAAGTGTTTTTAGTTCCACTCACCCCCCCCTAAAGTGAATTGATCCAACAATACCTACTTTACAATTGGTTAAGACATTGTTGGGCAATATATTCACCAAGAAGGACTTAGGAAAAGTATCATGTATTCTAAGAATCAATATCTATAGACATAAATCCAAAAGGCTTCTTGGGCTATGTTATAACCCCAATTTTTGGGTTCAATTGGTGAGAAATGCAATTTCTCATATTAAGGATAATTGAACAAATAATGATGTGATTTGTTTTGAATAATTGGATTTCGTTTAAAATAGCCTTGTTGTTTGATTTGTGGGCTTTATTGGCTATTGGGCCCAATAACAAGGAAATAACAAGGAAATAACAAGGAAATTCAATTAGTGAATGAATAATTGAATAATTGATAAAAGAAATATGTGGAAACCTCTAGAAGGCAAATCCAAAGAGGATTTCGTGCCTCTTGGATTCTTTGGGTTCCAAGGAGTCTAAAGTTGTAAAGAAAAGAAATAAGAAAAAGAAAAGATTAATTATGTATTTCTTTATTAAGAGAGAAATTGAAAACATTGATGAAATATGGAATATAAGTGAAAAGATGGATAATTGACTTTCCCTTTATGAAATTTCGTATCCCAAGGTTTTATTATGATAGAAGGAATTCCAATGAGGAAAATAGAAGAGAAATAAAAAGAAATTCTCAAGAAGATATATTTTTAATGAGAAATAAACAAGATAATGTGAGATAATGCATAAGGATGCATCTAAAAGGATAATAAGTATCCAATAAAAAGAATTTCGAGATAATAAGGTTTCTTGGGTGCCCAGGAGACCCAATAAAGGAAAAGGAAGAGAAAATACTATAATTATAAAATAAAGAGATAATGGAAATACATAATCCATTAATTATGAAATTTTGTGAAAAGGAAAGTATTTCTATTATAAGGAAAAACATGAAGTTATGACAAATAACTAAAAGGAAAGTCTAAGGAGAGTAGGAAAGAGGAATTTCGAATTCCATAATATCCATATATAGGAGAATATCAAAAAGAGTAATGAAGAGAGAGAAGGGTTGCTTTGTTATGAAGGAATATAATTTCCTAATTGGAAAAAGGGCTTGACAACTCAAGAATAGCTATCTTTAGACTTCGTTGCACCCACTATAAAGGGAGAGGAAGAGCTCTGGTTCGAGTTCCAAAGGAGAGTCCACACAATTCTCTTCTTCTACCTTGTTCTCTTTTATAAACCCTAGTATGGGGGAGTAGCTTGGCCATGGGATCCCGAGGAGTTGTTAGTGATCTGGATGGAGGAAGGAGGCACCCACGACGACCTAGGAGAGGTCGGTCGTCCTTCCCTGTCCCGGACCTTGCACGATCGACCGCAGCAGCTGCTGCACGGCTGCAACTCAGCCGTAAGATGTAGCTCTCTCCAGCCCAGGCTAGCCGTGCTGGGCGGGCTTGTTCTGGTGCCCCAAGGGCGGCGGAGGATGGAGGAGTCAAGATAGGCTCGGCGGCGGCCAACGGACTCCGGGAGGAAGAGGAGTAGTTGCGCCCCGCGCGGCTCGGGCGTGGCAGCGGCGCCTGCGCGAGGAGGAAGAAGGCAGAGGTCCCGTTGGACCATTCTGCCCCTCCCTATTGTAAAGACGGTCGTTTAAGTGGAGGGGCATATCCGTCTTTTGGTTATAATTCGCAACGGGCTGCTTTGCATGGATTTGATGACGTGGCGCATCGTGATTGGCTGAAGTAAGTTGTTTTACCATAAATCATATCTCATTAACCGTAACTCGGATTGAAACAAGTTATATATGTATTTTGATCAGAAAAATGTAAGGAACCCAATAAAAATGGTTTTATAGCCTGAATCTGATCCTAGTTCGAAAAGTAGTGTAAATCATTATCTTTAATGAATTAAAGATTAAGAAACCCTATTTTGGTATGATTAATGTGTTTAATAGGGTTTAATGGATCACTACAGTTGATGATAACATGTTAATTGTAAAAAGATACTTTAAGATTGAAAATGATAATCTTTGCACGTAATTAGATCAATTTAGAGATTATGTGCATAACTATGCTTGAAATCTTAAAAAGGGTGTAAAGTTATCATATTTACTAGTTTAATTAGTGAAAAACCCTTGGAATTGATGATAGTGGAAGATAGTGTTGTTCTGTGAATGTTTAGAACGAATATTAACATGTTGATAATAAAAGGATGATAATTGTACATAATTGGCTTAAATTAGGGTTTCATATACATAAGTTTGCATTAATGGGCTTAGAAACCCTAATTTAGGAGGATATGTCTTTTAATGATTTTAATTGTGCAAACCCATGAATAATACAATTCTATGTTGTTATAAATCCAATTTGAGTATAAAAGATCATTAATGTGGAATTTTTAGGGTTCCTGAAGAATCGGACTATAATTCTTTGTTGAGTTGTCAATCCAAAGAAACCTGAACATGAATGATCTTGAAATGACCTAAAATGATGAAGATAGTAGTTTTAGTGTAAAAGAGACATTTTGGACTTAATTGACTTTTGAGGGTATCTATGATGTTGAAATTAGGGTTTGTGGACTAAACAAACATCAATAGTAATAAATGCATAGTGAAAGATAGAACCCTTAAGGATGACTTAGAAATCTTAAAGTGGAATCAAAGTTGATTCTAAGGATGTTTGAATAAAACAATGACACTTGGATGTTATGCATTATTTTCAGGATTTTGTTGATTGCCTGTTAATTATGTTGAATATTAAATGCATGGACATCAAGTTGCTATGGATCAGGTATGTGGTTACTTATGGTTAACCGTTTAGGTTTCCCGGCATTTTCCGAACGTTTTATCGCTTTGAATGCAACTAAACTGCTTGGATGTTCATATTGCAAATATAATGTGGCTATGACGATCACTTAATGTGTACACCTATAAACTCAGATCCTGGTTCTCTCTATGGCAAAATAGCTAACCTAGTACATGGCTACTTATGGGTAGGTCATCAGGTTAGAGAAAGGCCTAGTACATGGCTACCTCTTGGGTAGGTCCATCAGGTCTATGGATGACCTAGTACATGGCTACCCATTGGGTAGGTCCATCAGGTCAATGGTTGACTTAGTACATGGCTACCATGGAGGTAGGACCATCAAGTCATAAAGAGTTAGATATTGGGCTATCCTCGGATAGTGCCATGCGACTCTATACCTAAAGAGAGGTGATATCCATGTCCACTGCAGGGACAGCCCAGAGTTGTGAATATGTATGGATTGAGTTATATGGTTTAAAACGTAATCTTGCTTGTTAAATCATTAATTGAATGATTATGTTGTTAACTTAGTTGAACAATTATCTGCTTCTCCCCACATACCAGCTTCGGCTGATCGTTGTTTTTGTTTGTCGGCGTTTTAGGTAAATCCTCCAAAGCACAAACAGTAAAGCGACATAATGTGAATTCAAGAATTAAAGAACAAGGAGGAATTAAATAGAGTGGATAAGTTGTGGTTAGAAGATAGTTTCCCACTTTTCAAGGTATGCAAAAAGGAAAAATTTTATTACCATTTTTCATATAGTCTGCTAAAATTTAATAATTATTTATAGTTATATGTTGAGCCTTTGATCCGGAATTATGAGTGCGGCTTTATCCTCTAAGTCTCCCTTAATTGGGGGTTACTGAAAGGTGAGGTCGTAACATTTGGTATCAGATCCTGGGTTCTTCATGTAACTATTAGTAATTATTAAATTTTACAAACTCCATAGAACCCAAGGGAGTTATTAGAGGAGTATCCGAAAGACGGAGGTGTCTAGAAAGGGATCACGACCGGGGGCTGGCAAAATTTTCCTCCGCACCGCTAGTCGGAATACGAGGACTCCCGGACCTGTGTGACCGCCTGGCCAAAGTCTTAGGGTACGAATCGAAATAAGATACCTCTAGGACTTCTCATCTTATTCATCTCTTCTCATCATAAAATTTCTGATAAGGACCTAAAGGATTAGGGTTTTCTTTCTTCTCCTCACTTTCTCGAGGTATGGGTAAGATCAACGAGGTTTAAGGAATCCTCCACTAAATTAATGAAAGGCATGTAAATAAGATGTCACGGATATAAGCTTAATAGATTAAAGCGTGAAATAAATAATAGATACATGCTTAGGTCGTATGACATAAGATGTCATGTCTGCAGGAGGGACCTGAGGCTAGACCTTCTTGTCAGGAGGATAAGTCAGTCCTAGAGGTAGAGATCTCCATTGCAAGTAGAAACCTAGCACATCCACTGAGGATGATGCTAACCCTAACTCTAAGTGATGGTTAGAGAGAGATGGGTTGGACCAGGTGTTTGAAAGGACATGCCTTGGGATGCCATAGGATCCATGGGTGACCTAACACCTTTGGCAACCCAACCCTGGGAAGGGTCGTGCATGTTAGGGTAAATGATAGCTCCATAGACCATGATGTTAGTGAAGGACCATAGAAACCCTATGGGCTTGTACCAGTAGGGCATAGCTGGCACCTAGGGCACATTATAGTGCTGACAGTAGGATAACCCTAGATGAGGAATCATGAGTGAGCATAAAGGGTTATCTTGAGCAACCCTAAGTTCGAACCTAGGCTTCACCCCTGTAGATAATACCTTTGAGGTTGATTCTTCATGAAAAGGGGACCTCTAATGGTGAAGTTGGATTTAGGGTTAACTCTAGAGAGAGCAGGAAAACCCAACAAGAGGGTTGGAAACTTAAAACCCTGAAAAATGGATGATAGTGGTTGCTTCATGATCGATCCCTGAAGGTTGATGATATCTTGGTTGCCTTTAGAGGGACCAAACCCTAGAGATAGAAGATAAAGCATCTGGTGCCTATGTGCCTACGGTATAGGTGGTTACCTTCTGAAGTGGGAAGAAGAGTTCCTTAGATCTAGAAAGGTTTTGTAGTAGGTTATGAGGCCTTGTACCTTGTTGGTTGTCCTTAAGGAGGACCCAACCCTAAGTGTTGTTTGAGTTGAAGGATGACAAGGAGTGCATGTCATGCCTTCTTCATGCTTGGTTCGTAGTTAAGAGACAGAGCACGCAGTGAACCTAGGGTCCTAGGCCTAAGAGGGGAGTGGTGTACCTATGGCTCATGATGAGAAGTTGAGTTCCTGTACAAGTAAGAATAGTAATCCTCATGAATGGAGGAAAAGAGGAGCCCCTGAAGTTAAAGGTGTGTTTGATGAACCTCTCACAGCTAAGTTGATGATAAAGAAAGGTATGATCTTAATCCGACATTGAGGAAAGAGGACACATAGGACCTAGTATGGTTCAATAAGTGATCTGCTTGTGCCTTAATGGTTTGCTAGGGTTAAGTAGGCTCGGGTGGATGTAAACCCTGGACCTAAGAGCTTTTGTGACCGTGGAGATAGTTTTCCTCCCATCCTGGGAGCGGGACCCCCTTTGGAAGGGTGTATATCAGTTTTGTTGGTTTAAGGTAACCTAAAGAGGTCTCATAGGATCTTGAAAAGCTAAGTGAAAGGTACAAAGTATGAGATTGAATCTACCGACCCATAGATATCCATCTCTATTGCATGAGAATGTGTTACCATGGAAGTAACCAGAAAGGGGCGTGACCAAGGTAGGTAGATTGCCATGATCCCGATGAAAGGATGAAGACTTGGGTAAGGTTCTAAGTGAACATGTACTATGATAGAGAATCCTGAGTCTATCCTAGGGTCAGGTAGGGATAAGACCGATGAAGGTAGGAGTTACCTAATTCCCCAGTTGCACATGACCATAGGGTCGGGAGGTAACAGCTATCATTGTCTGAGGGCCATGGGTTAGGAGATTGATCACCTTCATGAACTCATGGGACCCAAAGGGCAGATGAGTAGGGCACTCTCTGGATGCATGAGGGAAGAGGGATGACCCCAAAAGAGTCGGTACCCTATAGCCCTAGAGGAAATGACCAAGGATATAAACCTCAGTAGGTTCAAGACTAGTTTGATATCATGATGTTTGTGATAAAGAGAAATATGTGGCACGTTGCAACTCAGATTTAAAGGTGTACTGGCAAGGTGGGGTGTACCATCTCTACTCTTGGAATAGGAGGAACTCTGTATTTGGACTGCAGCCAAATGCTTATTTCCTCTTGTTATGGGGGTGAGAGATAGGACATTATGCATGCCATACACCAAGGATAAGAGATGATGTAGGTTGGAGCGTTGCCATGAGAAATGGGGATAGAGAAGATATCTTACCAGAGTAAAGTGAATGAATGATGGATGGCTTGCAAACACTAAGGGGAATGAGGTGATCACCTTAAGAGGATGTGGAGCTTACAAGTTATACCAGGTTGCGTTTGATCACCATGACGATGTAATCAGAGAGTGTTCTTATGAAGACGAACATATAGTTTGAGGTGACATGATAAGTAAAATACATGGAAGTGTAATGTTACCTAAGGATGTGAAGTGATAATGAATGATCTGATTAAGACTTGGTTGACTAGAATTTAGAAGAGTTTGTTTGGCCAACCCTAAGTTTGAAAAAGAGAGGTGTTTGGATAACACTCAGATGAAACAAGAGGCGTTGAAAAGTTAAGGGTTGTTTGGTTAGCCAGCCTAGTTCTTGATGCAATGAAAGGATGGTAGTAGAACCTCAAGTGCACTTCTTTGGAAAAGAAGGTGATGAAACCCTGACAAGAGTGGTTTAGGGTTTCAAAGGAGTCGATCTTGAAAGAATCATGACGTATAGGAAATCATGATACACCATGGGAAGATGGCAATAGCACGTTAGATGCTTCAGATAAAGTTGCATGTGGTGTATGGCCATGCAAGCCAAGAGGTAAAGGAAAAACCCCAGTAACCCAGTGTATCGATATAGAGGACAAAAGAATCCTTGAGAGGGAATGAGAGCTCAACACTATGGATGTTGTGAAAGGTCTTCCCTGGATCGAGGAAGGTCGAGATACAATGCGGGTTATGGTAGGTCGCCTTACCTAGATAAGGAAGAGTTCTGTCAAGGGACAGATCCAGTTGAACTACCCATGTGAGAGACGGTTCAACTACACCATGAAGCAAGTTCAAAGGTTCTTGAGTTTGACCTAAAAGGTTTGCTTCCATAAAGTGGAAGTAGGTACATGAAGAACTCAATGTTAGTATAGTTTATCACCCCTAACTATGTTTGGTATGATCCAGACTAAAGGGTCTGATGAGGGCATGTGTGCTCGATCAGGGTGATATCTAGAGACAGTTCTTGTCTTATGAAATATGTGACAATAACCACCATAACCAGTATCAGGTTTTATACGAAGCTCTGTAAGGGAGGTTGTGTCGGTCACCACTTCAGTAAGGTGATGTTGGTGAAAAGGGTCACATGATGGTTAGAAAAGGACCACATGATGGTTAGAAAGAAAAAAAAAAAAGGGACCACAGTGCGTGTAGATGAAGTCACTTTGATTGTGCAAGGGCTGAAAGGAGCCTAGAGACGATAAGAGTCGTGAGCAGATGCAAAGTAGACTGACATACAAGTTACTGTGGGAGAAAATGTGACATGAAAATCCGACCCCTCTCAGTTATAATTAAGAGAGCTGAGTCCCCGATACATGGGTCCATTAGAGATGGATGGGTGGAGAAGGTTAGGTTTGACCCTACCCCTCAGGATAGAGTAATGGGAGATGTTTTCCATGTGTCCAATTTAGAACACTATGTGAGGTACCCGACCATGTGTTGAGCAATGAACCTAGTGAGCCCCAAGGGAGGCTGAAATGACCTGAGTCACCTGTGCAGTTTATAGACGCCAGAGTGAAAGAACTCAGGGAAAAGAATAAGTGATGATAAAGGTTCTGTGGAAGCGCCATGAGTACGGAAAAGCCACATAGGGGCCAATGATGGACATGGAAAGGTCTTATCCTGAATTGTTTGTTTGCTTGTTTGAATTTTGAGGACAAAATTCCTATAAGAGGGGAAGGATGTTATAACCCCAATTTTTGGGTTCAATTGGTGAGAAATGCAATTTCTCATATTAAGGATAATTGAACAAATAATGATGTGATTTGTTTTGAATAATTGGATTTCGTTTAAAATAGCCTTGTTGTTTGATTTGTGGGCTTTATTGGCTATTGGGCCCAATAACAAGGAAATAACAAGGAAATAACAAGGAAATTCAATTAGTGAATGAATAATTGAATAATTGATAAAAGAAATATGTGGAAACCTCTAGAAGGCAAATCCAAAGAGGATTTCGTGCCTCTTGGATTCTTTGGGTTCCAAGGAGTCTAAAGTTGTAAAGAAAAGAAATAAGAAAAAGAAAAGATTAATTATGTATTTCTTTATTAAGAGAGAAATTGAAAACATTGATGAAATATGGAATATAAGTGAAAAGATGGATAATTGACTTTCCCTTTATGAAATTTCGTATCCCAAGGTTTTATTATGATAGAAGGAATTACAATGAGGAAAATAGAAGAGAAATAAAAAGAAATTCTCAAGAAGATATATTTTTAATGAGAAATAAACAAGATAATGTGAGATAATGCATAAGGATGCATCTAAAAGGATAATAAGTATCCAATAAAAAGAATTTCGAGATAATAAGGTTTCTTGGGTGCCCAGGAGACCCAATAAAGGAAAAGGAAGAGAAAATACTATAATTATAAAATAAAGAGATAATGGAAATACATAATCCATTAATTATGAAATTTTGTGAAAAGGAAAGTATTTCTATTAAAAGGAAAAACATGAAGTTATGACAAATAACTAAAAGGAAAGTCTAAGGAGAGTAGGAAAGAGGAATTTCGAATTCCATAATATCCATATATAGGAGAATATCAAAAAGAGTAATGAAGAGAGAGAAGGGTTGCTTTGTTATGAAGGAATATAATTTCCTAATTGGAAAAAGGGCTTGACAACTCAAGAATAGCTATCTTTAGACTTCGTTGCACCCACTATAAAGGGAGAGGAAGAGCTCTGGTTCGAGTTCCAAAGGAGAGTCCACACAATTCTCTTCTTCTACCTTGTTCTCTTTTATAAACCCTAGTATGGGGGAGTAGCTTGGCCATGGGATCCCGAGGAGTTGTTAGTGATCTGGATGGAGGAAGGAGGCACCCACGACGACCTAGGAGAGGTCGGTCGTCCTTCCCTGTCCCGGACCTTGCACGATCGACCGCAGCAGCTGCTGCACGGCTGCAACTCAGCCGTAAGATGTAGCTCTCTCCAGCCCAGGCTAGCCGTGCTGGGCGGGCTTGTTCTGGTGCCCCAAGGGCGGCGGAGGATGGAGGAGTCAAGATAGGCTCGGCGGCGGCCAACGGACTCCGGGAGGAAGAGGAGTAGCTGCGCCCCGCGCGGCTAGGGCGTGGCAGCGGCGCCTGCGCGAGGAGGAAGAAGGCAGAGGTCCCGTTGGACCGTTCTGCCCCTCCCTATTGTAAAGACGGTCGTTTAAGTGGAGGGGCATATCCGTCTTTTGGTTATAATTCGCAACGGGCTGCTTTGCATGGATTTGATGACGTGGCGCATCGTGATTGGCTGAAGTAAGTTGTTTTACCATAAATCATATCTCATTAACCGTAACTCGGATTGAAACAAGTTATATATGTATTTTGATCAGAAAAATGTAAGGAACCCAATAAAAATGGTTTTATAGCCTGAATCTGATCCTAGTTCGAAAAGTAGTGTAAATCATTATCTTTAATGAATTAAAGATTAAGAAACCCTATTTTGGTATGATTAATGTGTTTAATAGGGTTTAATGGATCACTACAGTTGATGATAACATGTTAATTGTAAAAAGATACTTTAAGATTGAAAATGATAATCTTTGCACGTAATTAGATCAATTTAGAGATTATGTGCATAACTATGCTTGAAATCTTAAAAAGGGTGTAAAGTTATCATATTTACTAGTTTAATTAGTGAAAAACCCTTGGAATTGATGATAGTGGAAGATAGTGTTGTTCTGTGAATGTTTAGAACGAATATTAACATGTTGATAATAAAAGGATGATAATTGTACATAATTGGCTTAAATTAGGGTTTCATATACATAAGTTTGCATTAATGGGCTTAGAAACCCTAATTTAGGAGGATATGTCTTTTAATGATTTTAATTGTGCAAACCCATGAATAATACAATTCTATGTTGTTATAAATCCAATTTGAGTATAAAAGATCATTAATGTGGAATTTTTAGGGTTCCTGAAGAATCGGACTATAATTCTTTGTTGAGTTGTCAATCCAAAGAAACCTGAACATGAATGATCTTGAAATGACCTAAAATGATGAAGATAGTAGTTTTAGTGTAAAAGAGACATTTTGGACTTAATTGACTTTTGAGGGTATCTATGATGTTGAAATTAGGGTTTGTGGACTAAACAAACATCAATAGTAATAAATGCATAGTGAAAGATAGAACCCTTAAGGATGACTTAGAAATCTTAAAGTGGAATCAAAGTTGATTCTAAGGATGTTTGAATAAAACAATGACACTTGGATGTTATGCATTATTTTCAGGATTTTGTTGATTGCCTGTTAATTATGTTGAATATTAAATGCATGGACATCAAGTTGCTATGGATCAGGTATGTGGTTACTTATGGTTAACCGTTTAGGTTTCCCGGCATTTTCCAAACGTTTTATCGCTTTGAATGCAACTAAACTGCTTGGATGTTCATATTGCAAATATAATGTGGCTATGACGATCACTTAATGTGTACACCTATAAACTCAGATCCTGGTTCTCTCTGTGGCAAAATAGCTAACCTAGTACATGGCTACTTATGGGTAGGTCATCAGGTTAGAGAAAGGCCTAGTACATGGCTACCTCTTGGGTAGGTCCATCAGGTCTATGGATGACCTAGTACATGGCTACCCATTGGGTAGGTCCATCAGGTCAATGGTTGACTTAGTACATGGCTACCATGGAGGTAGGACCATCAAGTCATAAAGAGTTAGATATTGGGCTATCCTCGGATAGTGCCATGCGACTCTATACCTAAAGAGAGGTGATATCCATGTCCACTGCAGGGACAGCCCAGAGTTGTGAATATGTATGGATTGAGTTATATGGTTTAAAACGTAATCTTGCTTGTTAAATCATTAATTGAATGATTATGTTGTTAACTTAGTTGAACAATTATCTGCTTCTCCCCACATACCAGCTTCGCCTGATCGTTGTTTTTGTTTGTCGGCGTTTTAGGTAAATCCTCCAAAGCACAAACAGTAAAGCGACATAATGTGAATTCAAGAATTAAAGAACAAGGAGGAATTAAATAGAGTGGATAAGTTGTGGTTAGAAGATAGTTTCCCACTTTTCAAGGTATGCAAAAAGGAAAAATTTTATTACCATTTTTCATATAGTCTGCTAAAATTTAATAATTATTTATAGTTATATGTTGAGCCTTTGATCCGGAATTATGAGTGCGGCTTTATCCTCTAAGTCTCCCTTAATTGGGGGTTACTGAAAGGTGAGGTCGTAACAGGCTAAGCTAGTGTACATATATTGACAAGGTGTTGAAGAGATTTAGCATTAGGATTCTTAGAAAGAAACTTTTCCCATGTATCATGGAATAAGTCTCTCTAGATCCCAATATCTCATATCTTTGAAAAAGTGGGCATACATGAGTGAGATTCCATATGCATATACAATTGGATCTATCATTTTTCAAATGTTATATAGATGCCCAGATGTCTCATATGACTTGTGTATGATGAGTATCTACCATTCAGAACTAGGTAATGGTCACTAGATAGCCATGAATAATATCGTGAAGTAACTAAGGAGAACTATGGATCAATTCTTGATATATAGAGCTGAAAAAAGTTAGTTTTACATGGTTACATTGATTCAGGCTTCCAAATCAACAAGGACAATTATGGATAAGAGTTAAGATTTGTGTTTTGCCTAAATAGTGGAGCTATAAGATGTAATAGTTCCAAGTAAGAGATAGTTGTTGATTGTACATCGTAAGTTGAATAAAATGATGCATTCAATGCATCAAAGGAAGCAATATGGAACAAGAAGTTCATTAGTGAAGCTGGGTTCGTTCCAACTATTGAGGTAGTAGTATAATTTACTGTGACAATGATGAATCCATTGCGAAGGCTAAGAAACTAAGATCGCATCAGCATTCCAGACACATACTATGGCGGTATCATCCCATGTGAGAGATCATATAAAGAGGAAATGCACATATTTGAATAGCACCCACTACAAGCTATGCTTTTGATCCCTTGATGAAAGCAATTTTATAGTAGAAGCATGATGCTCATGTTACATCACTTGGAATTCAATTAATGAGTGTTTGTCTCTAGAGCAAGTGCAATATTGTTGGTTGTATGCCCAGAGAGCCATCATAATATGATTGTAATAGGAATACATTGTATATGGTTTTATTATTAATAAAGATAATTCCACTTATTTTGTTTGAGTATTGAGATAATGAATAAATATAATAATGTCCTAAGGTTGTTTTGAGTTGATGAAATATTATTTTGGTTGAAGACCTAAACATGAGATCATATGTATACTTAAGAGTACTCATTCTTGTCAAGTCCCTAATCAGTTATTACTATGGATATTATAGGATAACAAAATTACATAAGACTAGTGCATATTTTAGGTGATGAGTATGTATCTTTAATCAAAATTTGGATATCAACTTAGATACATGGGTACTTGTTAAAGACAAGTTGTGTTGGAAAGAGCCGCTTTCTGACTGACACGTGGAAGACATGTCATGACATTCAAAGTCATATCTAAATGTGAAGTGGTGAATTTGATCCTTAGACATGAAGTCCTCATGGTAATCACATGTTTTTCTATTTACTTCAACACTAGCCCAACATGACAATGAATAACCCTTGTTATACATGTGGTGATTTGGTGCATTGTGAATCTTGTGGATTACTATGAGTGATGTAGATAGAATTTTTCCTTGTTTTGGAGTGATGTCATCACCACTTGATAAGAGGTATTATGAAATGTATACCCATGCTCATGTGCGTCCATATATGATATCAAGCTCACATAATCTCAATAGTCTTTTGTAGTTCAAGAATCATAGATTGAATGTTGAAAGGATGGAAACTCTTGCCTCTATTTTAATATAGATATCTATGACAAAGGGATTATACCATCATGGTAACATTGGTTACTTTACAAGTTAAAGTTTTTCTCAATTTATTATAAACATTTGGGTAGCAATAATGTGTTTCTAGGCACCATTTGTTTCTCTTGAGGTTATGAACATCACTACCAACATAATGTGGAACCTACGGGGTCACACACATAAGGATGTATAAGGGAATTGGAGTTAACTATCAAACATATGATTAGAATGGTTTTGAATTGTGTATGGGCTAATTTCCTACCTAGTCAGTCTATTGGGTAAGAAAGTTGGTTGAATAGATGGTTTTGTTCAGTGAAACAATTCATTGTCAATCAATCAACCAATTATCACTTTGGGAAAGCGACAAACTTGGCGAATGGAAATCCTTACCAGGTTATTGGACCAAAAAAGGAAAAGTAAAGGAAAATCTCCTTGACTCAGTTTGGAATAAAATTAACTAGTTGAATCGAACCAAGATTGATGAGTCAGACGATTGGGTAACCAGTCTAGTGGCTAGACATCCAAAATGGTCCCAGTTGGGTGACTAGGCTAGCCAGTTGAGTGATTCAGGTTACTATAAAGTTTAACTTGTTTGAACCTATTTTACAGTTGTGATTAGGAATGAGATTTGATTTTGACTATTTCATGACTCTTCTATAGTTATATATGGACATCCATGGGGAGAAACATATGCAACACAGTATTATGAGTTAAGATGTAATGACAAATGCCAATCATCAAATCATTACACTTGCAGAAGCGATCATTAACAGCGGATTACTGAAAATCACTAAAAATTAAAACCATTTTCAAAGAGATCCAATCATAGGAAAACTCTTTCAACAAGAACCAATGTATTACATTTACATCCTGGTTCATAAGTACATATCTTGTACCATCTCTTCTCGAGAGTTACAATATCCACTGTCTTGTTAAAAGCAAAACAAAGATAGTATAAGAACCTCGAGGCATCAAGACAAAAACTCATATCGATGTAAAAATACTAACTACTAACTCTGAGGACCTGAGAGTACAGAGACGACACATATGACTTATATCTACAGACAATACACTCCACTTGAGTTGTTACTGTTATCCCTACTGTTGCTGATGTACTTCCTCTGCAAGATGTTTTCAGTCTCCTCTGTTCTTGTCCACCTAAAAATGTTGGATCCCACGGGGGTGAGACAATTGTAATTGCCCCAGCGAGAGATATAACTCTCTGCCAAAAACATTATTGTTGTAGTTTAATGATATAAAACTAGGCAGAGAATAAGCAGTTTAAAGATTTCCATCTTTTAAAGTATTGCAACTGTTTATTATAGAGCAGTAAATCATCTATTCTATTAATAAGGAATAGAAAGAACATGTATATCATTTGTCTATCATATTATATTGTCATGTCAAATTTCTCTTGTGACACTCATTATCTTGATATGACACCCATGAGACATTCTTGTTTCAATCTGTTGGCCTTAGCCAATCTACTAAACAGATATGGAATTATATCTACCATGTACTCATATATCATTAATACAGGCATTGGGTTATTACCAGTCATGTGTCATCATTATAGGCATTGGGTTATTACCAATCCTATGTCATCATTACAGGCATTGAGCCTCTTCCAGGTATTGGACTCTTCCAAACATGATTACACCACCAGGCATTGGACACTACCAATCCTTATTTCACAGTCAGGTATTGGACTTTAACCAATCCTGGTTACAGGCTTCATGCCTTTACCAGGTATTCGAATTTAACCAATCCTGATTACACAGCCATGCATTGGATTCTAACCAATCCTGATTACACAGCCAGGCATTAGACTCTAACCAATCCTGATTACACAGCCAGGCATTGGACTCTAACCAATCCTGATTACACCGCCAGGCATTGGACTTTAACCAATCCTGATTATAGGTTTCATGCCTCTGCCAGGTATTGGACTTGAACCAATCCTAGTTACACAGCCAGGCATTTGATTCTAACCAATCTTGATTACACAGCCAGGCATTGGACTCTAACCAATCCTGATTACACAGCCAGGCATTGGACTCTAACCAATCCTGATTACACCACCAGGCATTGGACTTTAACCAATCCTGATTATACTGCTATGAATTGGACTTTAACCAATCCTAATTACACCGCCAGGCATTGGACTTTAACCAATCCTGATTACAGGCTTCATGCCTCTGTCAGGTATTGGACTTTAACCAATACTGATTACACAGCCAGGCATTGGATTCTAACCAATCCTGATTACACAGCCAGGCATTGGACTCTAACCAGTCCTGATTACACAGCCAGGCATTGGACTCTAACCAATCCTGATTACACCGCCAGGCATTGGACTTTAACCAATCCTTATTACACTGTCAGGCATTGGACTTTAACCAATCCTGATTACACTGCCAGGAATTGGACTGCAACCAATCCTGATTACACTGTCAGGCATTGGACTCTAACCAATTCTGATTACACCACCAGGCATTGGACTCTAACCAATCCTGATTACACCGCCAGGCATTGGACTCTAACCAATCCTGACTACACAGCCAAGCATTGGACTCTAACCAATCCTGATTACACAGCCAGGCATTGGACTCTAACCAATCTTGATTTCATAGCCAGGCATTGGACTCTAACCAATCCTGATTTCACAGCCAGGCATTGGACTCTGACCAATACTGATTACACCGCCAGGCATTGGACTCTAACCAATCCTAATTTCACAGCCAGGCATTGGACTCTAACTAATCCTGATTATAGGCATTACACCTCTGTCAGGTATTGGACTTTAACCAAACCTGATTACATCCTCATCTAGGCTTTGAACCCTGAGGTTAGCCTTCATAGCTATTCACATTCCTTATTAAATACAATTGTTCCTTTTTATTAGGTTTATTATTATCATTTCTTACAATGAACTTTTATAATCATCTTGGTGCCTTTCACTATGCCACAATTGTTCTCATGGCTCATAAGGCCCATAAAGCATCTTGTCACCTCTCACTAGGCAACATCTAACCATATGGCTCACAAGGCCATTAAACATCTTGTCACCTCTCACTAGGCAACAAAAACATATTACCTCATGTACAACAATAGTAACACCACTATTCCCTTAATAGGGTTAGGGCTTACTATTCACATCACATTAGGGTTTCTCATGTCCCATTACCCAATTTAGGGTTAGGGTATTTCCCATATTAACACTTTCATTTACTAACATATCATTCTTACCATGAAGTGCATAGGTCACACGCAAGAATGGTCCAATTATCTTCAATGATATGGACTCATCTCAGGTTAGGGCATCGCTTACTATAAGGTTGCCTATAATCAACCATTTGAGATATGTCACCTTTATAAGTCTATACCCACTATTTTATTATTAGGGTTCTGGTCTGTCATCATATTGTCCAAGATTAGGGATTCATGTGTTATAACTCCAAATTAGAGTATCACATACCTTCACCCTATATTAGGGCTCCTCATCATACCATTGAATAGGGTTTCACATCGCATCACCCTCAATTAGGGTTTCACATGGCATCAACCTCAATTAGGGTTTCACATGGCATCACCCTCAATTAGGGTTTCACATGGAATCAACCTCAATTAGGGTTTCACATAGAATCAACCTCAATTAGGGTTTCACAATTTCATATCAATACATCAGGGTTTTACATCACATTACCCTAGTTTAGGGTTTCATGCACTTTACCCTAAAATTAGGGTTTCTTATTCAACTATCCATAATTAGGATTTACCATTCATCCCAATTAGGGTTTCACTCTCCATTCCCATGATTGGGGTTTTACATTATGTTACCATGGATTAGGGTTAGGGTTCATTAACCTTCTGGATTAGGGTTTCATGATCTCTTTACTAAGGATCATAACCTAATCACCACATGATTAATACTCACGTATGAATTCCTTTCTATAATCCTTTCAACTTGATTAGTTTTACATCAACCCTTCAATCAAGTACATACATCTATGATTGACATAGTTACTGAGTTATTGCTTACTTAAGCTTCAAGGATCAACTCATCTAAAGATTATCAATCACTTAGTACCTTATAGGTACAACCCTAGTGATTATCTTTGAGATACATCAGTAACAAACATAGGGTCATTTAATCTTTCATCACCTTAGGTTTCCAATTGACTTAATCATATTGAAACATCCAAACATTCTTGACCATTGATGCTCCAAACGGTTTGAAACTGTTTAAGCAAAACAATAATGAAACTGTATGGACAATTTACACTTGAAACCACTTGGGTCTCCAAAAAGTTTGAGACCGTTTGGTATCAAATGGTCTTGAGACTATTTGATCCCAAACGGTCTTGAGACCGTTTGGACTCAAACGGTCTTAAGACTGTTTGGTCCAAACTCTCTCAAAACTGAATGGACCAAAAAGGTCTTCCATCACTTTATCAATTCAGGATTTCAATCATTAAACCATCTATCAATTGACCACTAATTTATTCTTCAATTGGACCATTGAATCACCCTTCAATTAGACCTTCAATTAGGGTTTTGAACCCAATTGAACTACGGTTTATAATCAAGAAACCATCAATTAGGGTTTTGAAATCGAGGAACCATCAATGGTTGGCATTGTGGAACTAGTTCAATTGAAATCATTAGATCATCATGAAAACATAACATGACCTGACCTCAAACGGTCTTGAGGTCGTTTGGATGAACTCCAAATAGTCTTGAGACCGTTTTCCCCATCCATCACTAAAATTTTGTGAGATCAATTAGGGTTTGGATCATTAGATTGATCACCAATTGAACAATTGATTGCGTTTCAATTTACCATCTCTGGTCCTTCAATTACTCAACCATATTCAACCCTAATCCTCCAAACGGTCTTGATTGACCTCCAAACGGTCTTGAGACCATTTGGGTGTCCTCCAAACGGTCTTGAGACCGTTTGGGTTAATCAAACCAAAATTTTAAATCAATCAATTGAAATTTCAGCACTTAACCCGATTAGGGTTTCTAATTGGAGGACTGTCCATTCGTGGAATTAATCAATTGGGTCCATTGGATCATCATCCAACATGTACTAGGGTCCTGACCTCAAATGGTCAACCCATCCAAATGGTCAACCCTTCCAAACAGTTTGGGCTCCAAACCTCCAAACGGTTTGCAAATCGTTTGGTCACCAAACGGTTTGGTGAAACCGTTTGGACCATATTGTTGAAACTGTTTGCAATAGATATTTGGGGAGGTGTGTGCTTATGATGATGTCATCATCATCAAGATCTATACCCACGAAACTTGTTGTGATTTTCATGGTGATTGCATCAATCAACCAAATAAAATTTTGAGAATGAAGAAAGGATCAACAATTGATAAGGAATTGAATGCAATAACAATATTAAGGGTTCAAGTTATAAAACCCGCCTCCAATTGAGCTTAAAAGCTCCAAGCTCCACGTCTTTAATGGTGGAAGAAGCTTTCTCAACTATCCTAAGATCGCCCTCAAGCTTTTGAGTGAAAAGAAATGGCTAGGATAGAAGATTGCATGGAGAAAAGAAGAAATCCATCATTTATTTTCAATTTCCACCATGAAATCATGGTGAAAGAAGGTCAAGAAGCTAACCAACAGGTTGGGGGTAGTCCTCCTATTTCTCCAAGCTCCCTTGGTCGTTTTTGCAATCAATAAGTGAAAGGGGTTTCGAAATTACCCTTTCAACTCATGGATAAAGGAGCATATATGCATTTTATTAAAAATTCATTTTAGGAGAGAGAAAGTAGGGAATAACTCCTCCATTTCCTTGCCACTTTCCCCCTTATCTTCCTTAGATATGAGGATATCTTTATTGCCTCTTATTACTCTCAATTATCCATGATTTAAATAAAAGAAAATTAAGCACCTTAAATCATATTATACTAATATCCATAAGTGAGTGGATATTTCTTTTTCTTATAATAATGTGAGTGAGTTGTCCACTTCCTTTAGATATTTTCGTGCCTTTGCAAGGCACTCGGTCATCCATTCATTTTCAAAATCATCCCTCACCTTTTTGGTTGAAGGGATATTCAATTAATATATTTATTTTCGCATTAAATTGAAGTAAAGTTCCAATTGTGCTTAAATCTTGATTATTTTAATATCAAGATTCTCTCTCCTCCAAAGTGATTCAAATGAGACGTCCTCCTCATTTTCTTTGCTCTAAATGATGCCAAGAAACATTAGAGACTATTTTGAAGTGGTAATTTGCATATTGAACCCTAGGTTTTGGGTAAATTGCACATTACACCAAAACTAGGTTTCAATGCACAAACATTGCTTTACAAGCTCTTTCTTGTTATTCAGGCTACCATAAGCCATACCATTGCATCATATTCATCCTTATGATGGTTCAACACTTGAGGAACATCTTATCATGCAACATTTACAAGTTAACCCCTTAACTTGGGTAATTTGCACTTTAGTCCAAAACAAGCAAAACAATGTTTCAACATTATTCAAAAAGGACTAAAATTGAAACATAAGTTCCTCTTGAACCTTAATTACTTTTCAAGCAATAAAAGCAAGCATATAATTAACTTTATTAAGCAAAACATCTAGGGTTAAGTCATAACCCAGGTCAGGGATGTTACAGATCATAAACCCCTAACAAGGATTTCGTCCCCGAAATCCCAGATAAAAGGAGACAGATATTATTCATTCATTATATCATCGAGTATCCACATAACATCTCATTATCATGGAGATACCGTAGAACTTTGATCAATACAAAGTTCGTCCATATAAAATTCTCATCAATGTTATGCTTATGCAAAGCATAAACCCCTAACATATGATGTCCATACTACATTAGGTAACTGGACTGATTCCACAGTTAACCATTCCAGGTAACCATCATAAAATAGACTGATATTTCTTAGATACCAGAATTCCTTACCTTGGTATCTAACACATCACGTCCTCATCTTCCTTTTTGTTTATAAGTTGATTTATAATTAAATCAAATTCCTCCGTATATCAATTAGAATGTGGTAGAAATATCCATGCCACATCTCCTTCTTGATTAGGCTTCTTTGGATTGTTTCAGAATGATTACTTGATCAGAGTAATCAAAAAGATAACAATCTAGGTATATCATACTTACCTTGCCTTCAATAAATGAATACCTGGACAAGGTATTCAAGAACTGAAATTAGGTAGTATGTATTTTTTTATTTTATGTTTTCATCTCTTTAAATTTGATATACTTAATATCTCTGATTTTCTCTGAGTTCCTTTTTCATCTCTTCCCTTCCTTAATGAAGAAAGAGAAATTTCAAACATATAAAAGAATATTAAACTGAACACATGTTTTCATTGTACTTATCTCTTCCTCATATCCTCTAAGGATTATATAGATGAACTAAACAACACTACCTTTCAAAAGGTACACAGTGTGTTTTAACTTTGCCAGCATCTGGGATACTAATGATCTTAAATGCCTTTTCTAACTCAGTGAGCCAGAGATCAGCATCTGCTGGGTCAGATGTACCAGTATATTCTATGGCTCCTACATGATTTAGTCGTTCAAAGGTCTTACCAGACCCATATCCCTCATTAGAAACTGGTACCCTAGGTACTGGTGCGAGCATCCGGTCTGCCATATGCATCATTTTAGTCATGAATTTCCCAAAAAGTGTAGAAAAAGTTGGGTTTCTCATCATGACTTCATCAACATGGGGATTCTCAGGCACTATTTCTTCTCTTACCCGATCCCTGGCACCTTCTACTGGTGCAGCAACATTGTTCTCAGCAACATATTCTTCGTGCTCTCCAGACATCTTAGAGTTATATATCTTCTTCTGCATAAGTAGAAGGCACTATAATATACATTGAGGTACACTTAGAACGGATTCGATACATTAGTCCTATGTCTCTGTAGACTCAACGAACCTAGAGCTCTGATACCACTAATTGTAACGACAAATCCCAATCATCGAATAATTACACTTGCGGAAGCGATCATTAACAGCGGATTACTGAAAATCACTAAAAATTAAAACCTTTTTCAAAGAGATCCAATCATAGGAAAACTCTTTCAACAAGAACCAATGTATTACATTTACATCCTGGTTCATAAGTACATATCTTGTACCATCTCTTCTCGAGAGTTACAATGCCCACTGTCTTATTAAAAGCTAAACACAGATAGTATAAGAACCTCGAGGCATCAAGACAAAAACTCATATCGATGTAAAAATACTAACTACTAACTCCGAAGACTTGAGAGTATAGAGAAGACACATAGGACTTCTATCTACAAGACACGACAGACAGTATACTCCACCTGAGCGGTTACTGCTATCCCTGCTATTGCTGATGTACTTCCTCTGCAAGATGTTTTCAGTCTCCTCCGTGCTAGTCCACCTAAAAATGTTGGAACCCACGGGGGTGAGACAATTGTAATTGCCCCAGTGAGAGATATAACTCTCCGCCAAAAACATTATTATTGCAGTTTAATGATATAAAACTGGGTAGAGAATAAGCAGTTTAAAGGATTTCCATCTTTTAAAGTATTACAACTGTTTATGATAGAACAGTAAATCATCTATTCTCTTAATAAGGAATAGGAAGAACATGTATATCATTTGTCTATCATATTATACTGTCATGTAAAACTTCTCTTGTAACACTCATTATCTTGATATGACACCCATGAGACATTCTTGTTTCAATCTGTTGGCCTTAGCCAATCTACTAAACAGATATGGCATTATATCTACCATGTACTCATATATCATTAATACATGCATTGGGTTATTACCAATCTTGTGTCATCATTATAGGCATTGGGTTATTACCAATCCTAGGTCATCATTATAGGCATTGAGCCTATGCCAGGTATTAGACTCTTCCAAACCTGATTACACCGCCAGGCATTGGACACTACCAATCCATATTTCATAGCCAGGCATTGGACTTTAACCAATCCTGATTACAGGCTTCATGCCTCTGCCAGGTATTGGACTTTAACCAATCCTGATTACACAGCCAGGCATTGGATTGAACTCTAACCAATCCTGATTACACTGCCAGGCATTGAACTCTAACCAATCCTGATTACACCGCCAGGCATTGGACTTTAACCAATCCTAATTACTGGCTTCATGCCTCTGCCAGGTATTGGACTTTAACCAATCCTGATTATACAACCAGGCATTGGATTCTAACCAATCATGATTACACAGCTAGTCATTGGACTCTAACCAATCCTGATTACATAGCCAGGCATTGGACTCTAACAAATCCTGATTACACCGCCAGGCATTGGACTTTAACCAATCCTGATTACACCGCCAGGCATTGGACTTTAACCAATCCTGATTACACCGCCAGGCATTGGACTTTAACCAATCCTAATTATAGGCTTCATGCCTCTACCACATATTGGACTTTAACCAATCTTGATTACACAGCCATGCATTGGATTCTAGCCAATCCTGATTACACATCCAGGCATTGGACTCTAACCAATCCTGATTACACAACCAGGAATTGGACTCTAACCAATCATGATTACACTGTCAGGCATTGGACTTTAACCAATCCTGATTACACCGCCAGGCATTGGACTTTAACCAATCCTGATTACACCGCCAGGCATTGGACTCTAACCAATCCGGATTACACCGCCAGGCATTGGACTCTAACCAATCCTGATTACACCGCCAGGCATTGGACTCTAACCAATCCTGATTACACATCCAGGCATTGGACTCTAACCAATCCTGATTACACATCCAGGCATTGGACTCTAACAAATCCTGATTACACAGCCAGGCATTGGACTCTAACCAATCCTGATTTCACAGCCAGGCATTGGACTCTATCCAATCTTGATTTCACAACTAGGCATTGGACTCTAACCAATCCTGATTACACCGCCAGGCATTGGACTCTAACCAATCTTGATTTCACAGTCAGGCATTGAACTCTAACCAATCCTGATTACATGCATTACACCTCTGCCAGGTATTGGACTTTAACCAAACTTGATTACATGGATCATGGAATATAAATTCCTTTGACCCATCATTAATCATCACATCCTCCTCTAGGATTTGAACCCTGAGGTTAGACTTCATAGCTGTTCACATTCCTTATTAAATACAATTGTTCCTTTTTATTAGGTTTATTATTATCATTTCTTACAATGAACTTTTATAATCATCTTGGTGCCTTTCACTATGCCACAATTGTTCTCATGGCTCATAAGGCCCATAAAGCATCTTGTCACCTCTCACTAGGCAACATCTAACCATAAGGCTCACAAGGCCATTAAACATCTTGTCACCTCTCACTAGGCAACAAAAACATATTACCTCATGTACAACAATAGTAACACCACTATTCCCTTAATAGGGTTAGGGCTTACTATTCACATCACATTAGGGTTTCTCATTTCCCATTACCCAATTTAGGGTTAGGTTATTTCCCATCTTAATACTTTCATTTACTAACATATCACTCTTACCATGAAGTGCATAGGTCACACACAAGAATGGTCCAACTATCTTCAATGATATGGACTCATCTCAGGTTAGGGCATCGCTTACTATAAGGTTGCCTATAATCAAGTATTTGAGATATTTCACCTTTATAAGGCTTTACCCACTATTTTATTATTAGGGTTCTGGTTTGTCATCATATTGTCCAAGATTAGGGCTTCATGTGTTATAACTCCAAATTAGATTATCACATACCTTCACCCTATATTAGGGCTCCTCATCATACCATTGAATAGGGTTTCACATGGCATCACCCTCAATTAGGGTTTCACATGGCATCAACCTCAATTAGGTTTTCACATGGCATCACCCTCAATTAGGGTTTCACATGGAATCAACCTCAATTATGGTTTCACATGGAATCAACCTCAATTAGGGTTTCACATGGAATCAACCTAAATTAGGGTTTCACAATTTTAAATCAATACATCAGGGTTTTACATCACATTACCCTAGTTTAGGGTTTCATGCACTTTACCCTAAAATTAGGGTTTCTTGTTCAACTATCCATAATTAGGATTTACCATTCATCCCAATTAGGGTTTCACTCTCCATTCCCATGATTGGGGTTTTACATTATGTTACCCTGGATTAGGGTTAGGGTTCATTAACCTTCTGGATTAGGGTTTCATGATCTCTTTACTAAGGATCATAACCTAATCACCACATGATTAATACTCATGTATGAATTCCTTTCTATAATCCTTTCAACTTGATTAGTTTTACATCAACCCTTCAATCAAGTACATACATCTATGATTGACATAGTGTACTGAGTTATTGCTTACTTAAGCTTCAAGGATCAACTCATCCAAAGATTATCAATCACTTAGTACCTTAGAGGTTCAACCCTAGTGATTATCTTTGAGATACATCAGTAACAACCATAGGGTCATTTAATCTTTCATCACCTTAGGTTTCCAATTGACTTAATCATATTGAAACATCCAAACGTTCTTGACCATTGATGCTCCAAACGGTTTGAAACTGTTTAAGCAAAACAATAATGAAACTGTATGGACAATTTACACTTGAAACCACTTGGGTCTCCAAATGGTTTGAGACCATTTGGTTTCAAACGGTCTTAAGACCATTTGGTCCAAACTCTCTCAAAACCGAATGGACCAAAAAGGTCATCCATCACTTTATCAATTCAGGATTTCAATCATTAAACCATCTAACAATTGAACCACTGATTTATTCTTCGATTGGACCATTGAATCACCCTTAAATTAGACCTTCAATTAAGGTTTTGAACCCAATTGAACTAGGGTTTATAATCAATAAACCATCAATTAGGGTTTTGAAATCGAGGAACCATCAATGGTTGACATTGTGGAACTAGTCCAATTGAAATCATTGGATCATCATCAAACCATGACATGACCTGACCTCAAACGGTCTTGAGGTCATTTTGATGACCTCCAAACGGTCTTGAGAGCATTTTCCCCATCCATCACTAAAATTTTGTGAGATTCAATTACGATTTAGATCATCATATTGATCACCAATTGAACAATTGATTGTGTTTCAATTTACCATCTCTGGTCCTTCAATTACTCAACCATACTCAACCCTAATCCTCCAAACGGTCTTGGTTGACCTCCAAACGGTCTTGAGACCATTTGGGTGAAGTCCAAACGGTCTTGAGACCGTTTGGGTTAATCAACCCAAAATTTTAAATCAATCAATTGAAATTTCCGCACTTAGCCCGATTAGGGTTTCTAATTGGAGGACTGTCCATTCATGGAATTAATCAATTGGATCTATTGGATCATCATCCAACATGTAATAGGGTCCTGACCTCAAGTGGTCAACCCATCCAAATGGTCAACCCTTCCAAATGGTTTGGGCTCCAAACCTCCAAACGGTTTGCAAACTGTTTGGTCACCAAACGGTTTGGTGAAACCGTTTGGACCATATTGTTGAAACTGTTTGCAATAGATATTTGGGGAGGTGTGTGCTTATGATGATGGCATCATCATCAAGCTCTAAACCCATGAAACTTGCTGTGATTTTCATGGTGATTGCATCAATCAACCAAATAAAATTTTGAGAATGAAGAAAGGGTCAACAATTGATAAGGAATTGAATGCAATAACAATATTAAGGGTTCAAGTTATAAAACCCGCCTCCAATTGAGCTGAAAAGCTCCAAGATCCACGTCTTTAATGGTGGAAGAAGCTTTCTCAACTATCCCAAGCTCGCCCTCAAGCTTTTGTGTGAAAAGAAATGGCTAGGATAGAAGATTACATGGAGAAAAGAAGAAATCCATCATTTATTTTCGATTTCCACCATGAAATCATGGTGAAAGAAGGTCAAGAAGCTTACCAAAATGTTGGGGGTCGTACTCATGTTTCTCCAAGCTCCCTTGGTCGTTTTTGCAAGCAAGAAGTGAAAGGGGTTTCGAAATTACCCTTTCAACTCATGGATAAAGGAGCGTATATGCATTTTATTAAAAATTCATTTTAGGAGAGAGAAAGTAGGGAATAACTCCTCCATTTCCTTGCCACTTGCCCCATTATCTTCCTTAGATACGAGGCTATATTCCTTGCCTCTTATTCCTCTCAATTATCCATGATTTAAAGAAAAGCAAATTAAGCACCTTAAATCATATTATATTAATATCCATAAGTGAGTGGATATTTCTTTTTCTTATAATAATGTGAGTGAGTTATCCACTTCTTTTAGATATTTTCGTGCCTTTGCAATGCACTTGGTCGTCCATTCCTTTTCAAAATCATCCCTCACCTTTTTGGTTGAAGGGCTCTTCAATTAATATATTTATTTTTGCATTAAATTGAAGTAAAGTTCCAATTGTGCTTAAATCTTGATTATTTTAATATCAAGATTCTCTCTCCTCCAAAATGATTCAAATGTGATGCCCCTCTCATTTTCTTTACTCTACATGATGCCAAGAAACATTAGAGACTATTTTGAAGTGGTAATTTTCATATTGAACCCTAGGTTTTGGGTAAATTGCACATTACACCAAAACTAGGTTTTAATGCACAAACATTGCTTTACAAGCTCTTTCTTGTTATTCAGGCTACCATAAGCCATACCACTGCATCATCTTCATTCTTATGATGCTTCAACACTTGAGGAACATCTTATCATGCAACATTTGCAAGTTAACCCCTCAACTTGGGTAATTTGCACTTTAGTCCAAAACAAGCAAAATAATGTTTCAACATTATTCAAAAAGGACTAAAATTGAAACATAAGTTCCTCTTGAACCTTAATTACTTTTCAAGAAATAAAAGAAAGCATATAATTAACTTTATTAAGCAAAACATCTAGGGTTAAGGCATAACCCAGGTCAGGGATGTTACATAAGATGTCTAAGAGATCTTCACTTGGAGAGAGAAGGACTCATCCTAAGGACTTCCTACAATAGGATGAGTAGGAGAGTGAGAAATGCTAGAACATCAACAACTTTGAGTTCCACTTCCTCTTGAAGACCAAGGTGGTGTACCAAGAGTTTATGCATTTGCGGTGATGACGTAGAGATCAAGGCTTGGAAACAAGCATTTTCTTAAAGAAGAAGACAATATGTTGTTGTGATGACCAAATGGAAACAACAACAACCACTTCAAATCTAGATATGCAAGTGCAAGTTCTACACCGACATAAGACATATCTAGTTGTTGAAAAACTAGTATGTGGTAAGGTATATTTGATATCCCTTCTATGTTTATAATATATCTATCTTTTATGGATAATGAGGATCAGTTGTCATGGATTATGTTACGAGAGATTTTTTATTTCTGCCTATCCTAAAAACCCTAGAGTTTCTACCATGGAACTTGGAGCAATTTGTCCAAGAGGTTATAAGAGATAGGAAACAACAATAACATGTGAGAATAAGTGCAAGAGATTACATGATTTCATACTAATAGATATGACAATTATATGATTTAATATTCAAAATTCAAGCAAAAAATACCAACATGCATCAACGTGTCTGAGATTTAACCTTAGGACCTCCCCCATATCACTTTGATAGTCCTCTAGCAACTCAAAATGATCTAGCTAAGACCTTAGAACAAAGATTTTGAATGTTTGTGGGCTGAGGTATGAGAAAACTACATAATTTCCCATCAACAGACACCCATTGGGCTCCCACATCATCCAAAAGGCCAAAATTTTCTTGATCCACCCACATCGGGCACTAAAGACGATCATCACATGGGTGTCCTTCCTAATGTGACCAACCAAAGACCGATATTTTTGCATCAGTCTATCCCACTGACCAGTTCATGCATATTAAGGTGCATATTTTGTGTCCAACCCTTTCAAGAATTACATTTGACCAACATTTAGGCATATCATTTTCTCATCATTAGACATATCCACTGTATGAAAGAGCATTATTTTTAGTTGAACTAAATAAATCCATATTAATCCCAATAAATAGCCAAAATCATGAATCAAGGATAATAAAGCAAAATAAATGTCAATTTAGGTTTAGGGCCTTATATTTATCCACCATCATCAGAGGCCTAACTACATTGAGGAAGCACATCATTGAGAATGATGATTGAACAAACTACTCATCTTTTTTATGTTGCAATTTAAGAATATGGTGATGCTAATTTTAGGTCGCCCAACCCCAACAAGATACTCATCAAGGACTTTTTAGGAGTCTTGGAAAGCATGGGGTAAAATAAGATGTATGATGAAACATGATTAAGAGGACATCACTAAAGAAAGAGGAGCACAATATTCAAATCTTAAGATGAAAAGAAAGATGTCAAAGAAGACAAAAACCAAAAAGGCATATAAAGAGTGCATGGGTCTCGAGCAATGATAGCTCAATTGTCAATGGCACTTCTTAGGTGTGCGACATATCATTTGTAGAAAAAACAAACAACATCACTGATTTTGAGTTGGATTTTGATTATTGACTCAATACAGTATTCAGGCTTAGAATGCTATACTATATAAATTGTATTCTTATATTTCTAGGAAAATGAGTTTGTGCGAGATTGTAGATAATTATTAGTGTTTGAATGGCTCAGTCCTTGAAACACTCTTCTTACTTCTCGATTGAATGGTTCTTTTTCTAACTGAAAGTAGCTAAATTAATTATGCAGTTTTCTAACCCTTCTGCAGGATGTGTATGGCTCCATTTCTATTCGAGACAGTGTTTTATTTCGTAAGTTGCATTCTTTTCATTGACGACCATTACTATCCATTCATAGTGATAATCTAGTGAATGCAACGATTTAATACATTGACTTATGATCTTGATAGGAACTCAAAGTGCCTAACCGCTACAACAAGAAATAAGTTTAATTTTTTTTTTTTTGAGGTTAGAAATAAGTTTAATTACTTCTACCACCAAATTGAAAACTTAGAATTGCCACATATAGACTACAGGCATACTACCACCGTAGTTCATTTTACGGGTTACATTGAAAATGCATAAAAACAAAAAAAATTCATTACTCGTATCCATTTACTACTCCTCTTAGATATATTGACACGCATGACATCTACCGTTCTATTGAAACCAAAGACAAAGCATTCTCTGTGATCAATTATGTTTCGTTTCATAAAGGCAATTACTGTAAACTTCAAACTATGTGATTTCAGAGAATTCGTAAGTGGACAACTACTTTGGCGGTGACAGTAACACCAACGAGAACCATGGAACGGTTGATCCATATTACCTAATTCCCCTCCCTCAAACACCCAATCCCAAAACGTTGTATATATGACTGGGTTTGTACCGTTGCAGCTGCAGATGTCAGGTATATCCATTCAATGGACCTAAACTTCTTCTTCTTCGTGGTCACCTTTTGTTCTACGCAGCAAGTAGCCACCACTGAGGGAGGTACTGTCGTTTGAGAATCGTAAAATGGCCTGGGCAGTCTCGGTTTTCTCCTTTTCAGTCTGACGACCTCCGGCTTCCACACTAGGTGGCTTATGCCAAGGCAGTGTCCCGCCGCAGCTGCCTCCATGCGCGAATCCCTGTCACTTTGAGCTAAGACGCGCCGTGAATTAGGGTTGCGGCGCCGTCGTTTCACTGCTGTATACATGCCAACCCTCTCAGTGGAGGCTATGCCCTCGGAGTCGGTAGCATTAGCTGTGCTGTTGCTGATGCATCTGATCACGGGGGCGCCATGGCTGGAGCAAACCTCACTTAAGACATCTTCCACAACTTCTCGGTATTTGGCTCTTTCCGCTAACTCTTTCTTCTGCTTCTCTCCATCAGCTTCAGATACTGCCACGCCTTCTCCTTCTTCTGTTCCACTTTCACAAGAATTATCTGATGATCGTATATCGACAACGTCCACCTTATGCTCTTTGTGAATATCATTGTCCCAGTCATTCAGCATATGAGGATACGTTTTCTCTGATTCTACACACATCTGCTCGCTTTGTATGATATACTCCAGCGAGTAGTAATCGCCCTCCTTGACATCTATCGTGTCTGGAGGATCAATCAGCCGCTGGTCTACGGCTTCCTCCCCCTTTTGCATGACCTCATACAGGCCATCTCGCATATCAGGACAGATCTGCTTAAATTTCCTATATCGCTGCTCTGTTTGATTGCTGTATTCTGCCAAGTAGTTCTGCTCTTTCCTGCTCATAGCCACCTCTTCCTGGACTGTGGATTCCTGGGTATAAACTTGCTTCTCTGGCCCCTCCTCCTTCAAGTCCTCCTCGCAGTAGCGATCCCCACCAGTCTCAACTAACTTCTTTGACCAATGAACCACATCTAACTCCTCGACCAATCGACTGGTGACGCACTTTCGCTTCTTGTATGGTAAGGATGCATGTTCACTTCTTGAAACTTGCCTCTTTAGTCCCTTCGTCAAGTCCTCCTGGCAGAAGTGATCTCCACCGGTCCCAACCAACTTCTTAGACCATTCAACCGTATCTATCTCCTCTTCGTGGCAAGTGTTACTGTACTTCCGCTTCTTGTAGGGCAAGGATCTCTCCAGTACTTTATTGCCTATCGCAACTGCACATGATGCTATTCCAATGTATATGCTGTTGTAATAGAAGATATATTGTTCGCAAAATAACGTCTAAAGGTGAACTACGGCAATCCAAAAGGAAGGGGAAATGCACAATACCGTCTACAAGAGTGACGAGGTTGCACAGCCCTTCATCAGCAGCCGAATACATCTTCTCCTCCCGCTGTTGCTCCTCTGCTTTCCCCATTTTGTTCCGAGTTGCTCCGGGATGCATGTCTATTGCCTCTCTTCTGCAAATGGGGCAGTAGCTTATATGGGCAAACTGAGGCGGTTACTGTGGGTTACGGGGCAGGCTGGTTCTCCTAGGGAAACCTAATTCTAAACCACTTCATGAATCAACCATTTAAAACCTTACCCTATAACTGGCATAAACACAAAACATTTATGAAGTGAGAAGAAAGTAATTTTTCACAAAGAAAAATGGAAAAGATCACGTTCTTATCACTGTGCGATTAGCTGTATTGTATTTCCTTCTTTGCTCTCTCGTGTTTATGTTACTGAAGCCGCTAAAACTGGCACGCGCACGGGAAAGAAGCGTGAACTCCAAGAACCATTTCAAAGTCGGTATTTATGATGCAAAAGTCTGTATTTATGGTGCAAGAACTAGATAAGGAAGAATTTTTAAACCAGGAATCCCTATTTGGGAAAGTAGATGCATACGAGCATGCCACACCCAACACCTCTTCTCTTGTTTTGATAGTTTGCTTTGTATAAGAGATGAGAATAAGGTCATCTACTCATTCATGTCGTTGGACAATATAGTAATGAACGAAACCTCATTGTTATAAGCAAAGTAACTTGCAGTTACATCGTTCGAATGGCTTATGTGCATACAAATGTTCCCATATACGAGAATATTAACAATGTAGTGAGAAATTATCTTGATGAGCATTTTAATTGTTGTTTGAGTGATCATTTTTAATGGCCCATCAATAAAATTTGAAGCCAACCATTGCTTTTATCTACATATAGGACATCTTAGTCAGCATACATAAATGTCAAGCTTAGCAACGGAGAACTTTTTAAAATCACGATTACAAGTTTATTGGCCAATACGAGATTTAGTTATCATTACCCATATGCATTGATTTCATAAGTGCCCACGTAATCAATGTTGAGTTCCATGTCAAGATATGTTCACAAAAAACACTAAATTATGTCATGCCATTAGGGAATCGTCCCGAGGGTGGCATATGGTTCGGTTGCAGGGGCCTCAATAAAGCAGCTAAATTTTTCCCTTAACTAACCATCCTTGTTTACCTCCTCTAAAGGTCCAGGGGTTGTTGGTTAATGGGGAAGCAGTTATCCCCTATTGATGTTCCAAAAATGTATACGTGAATAAAGCACATTGAATTCAACGACCAAGATAGAGTTCCTATTCATAGTAGATATGTGATGAAGTTGAGATGGACTACACTAATACAAGGTATAATGTTAATCAAGGGAATACTACATCAGTTAATATTGTCCCTATAATTTTTTCCTCCATGCTTCTATTTTCTTATACACTCCAGTTTCTCATGCATCATCATCATTCTATGCTCCCTTGTCATGTCTTATACATAATGGTTAGAAAATATGACCAATCTACAATTAGAAGATAGGGAATTAGGTGTTCCAGCAATGACATTGCCACATATTTTTGATATACATATTCTAATTATTCAAGAGGAGAAAGTATGTCAAATTATTATATATATATATATATATATATATATATATATTGTTAAAAGGAAATTTTTATTATGGTCATTCTAGAACTACTGCAAATAATGTGAACTCGTGGTGGAATTTACCCATAGAGAAGAGAAATGTCAAAGTGACACTATGTCATGTAAAAAGTGGCGCATAATAGAACTTTTATGTATCATTGATTCTTGTTATCAAAGTATGCCTTACATTTATGTATGATAATTCATAATTAATTTTATGCATACTTCTATTTAAAGTTCTTATAACATGTGTGGTTAAGGTTGGTGAAACCATATGGTATGGACATAGAATGATGCACAGTCTCCATTAAAAATTAGTTTATGTAGTAAAAGCCACTAAAAATAAGGTTTTCAAAATAATAGCTTGGTATTCGATAGTAATCTACACCTATTAGTTTGTCAAGCCCAATTCCCTCGTGCTATATATGTCACTAATTATGAAATGATGTAGGTCTTAAATTAGTGAAGCAGGACTATTCTATCATGATGACAATGAGATCACAAATAAAATAAATATGGAATAGTAGATGGTTAAAATTTGGCAAGGTGACGTATTTTGTAACATAATGCCCTTTAAGTGATTGATCGTTCTTGATCTAAATATACTAAATCAAAGGTTGTTCCACTAATTTTGCAAACACAAACAACATCAATGAAAAAAAGTCTATTTATCATTCTTATAGATGAAAACTTATGAAATTGCAATTTTCATGAGATTCGTAAGATATGCCATTGTCACCACCATCATTCCTACTTTCCATAGTTATCCTCCTAATGTCTACCAATGGTTATATCAAGATCTAATCACAGACAACTCAAAAAAATCATGTATCAGATATTAACAAGTAAGAAAATCAAGTGTGTACCTCCCTTCGTTACAAATACTTATTGATGTAGTTTGACTACATTTATTCTGTGAGACGGGGCATTTAATGCATAATGTCATGCTTTGATGGGTTCGGCAGGAAATTTCAAATCTCAAGATATTCCCTCTTCTACTAACCTACATATATGTCTATGGATGCTAAATCTTTTTAATCGACATCACAAAGATAGAAAGATGTCATGGAAGAGGTCGAATAGATATATTAAATTTTCACCCAAATAGAACTATAGTAGTTTGTTGGTCCTTAATAGAAGTGGTCTATGTTTATAGCTATGGTACAACGCACACTTGTATACATAACTAGGTTATTGATTATATCATGTAGTTTCACTATTCAGTCTATTCAAATTTTTATACAACATTATTATAAGTCAAACAAAAATTAGCTATTTTTATAGACAACCAATAACAGCCCCACACTCTATGACTCTCAATAACCTAACTTTTGATATTATGTGTTTGGTTATTGACTTTAATATACACAACTCCTAATCTAATAAGGTAAGTCGGTAATTCTTTTTTTGATATCAAGGGTATGTAGGTAATCTAGCTATTAGTAAAAGGTACTTATGCCTTACATATAATGGCATGATATTGGGCTATAGGGGTTAGATAATTTATGAAAGGATCTACTGAACTAGACTTCAGTCATATGTGTTAGTGGGGAAATGAATATGCCCAGACATACGTTTCTGTTGTCTCTAAGAGGTAATTACCTTGTTTTGATAATGGAAACTACTCCAGTAGTGCAACGACCTCCTTTCTAGTATAAACACAACCTAAGAGGAAGAATTTTCATTCATTACAGATCATGACAAATCATGGAATGATATCATTTAACAAATAAAGTCCATAAAATAACATAAACCAAAAGATGTCTTATTACATGTCTAAAAAGGGGCTAAAAGTCCAAACATAATGATAGTTTAAATAAGGAAACTCCTACATAATATGATTAAAAAGGAGATTTATAATTGTCTAGAGTGGCATCCCACCAGGTAGGATTCCATAACTATTATTGAGTTGATGCATTGACCTTCAAACCTCCTTGGGCTCACCATCTATTGGCTTTCCTCCATAGACATACAAAGCAATGAGAAAATTACATGAGTGACAGTGAATAGCTATAATGGAAACATAGAATATTAGACGTGAAAGACTTTAGATAAGCATTAAACATTAGTTTATGATGAAGAAGTATGTGTGTTTTTTTATTGATAGAAGGACAGTCTCCTCTCTATAAATAGAATAAGGGGGAAGCATACAAACTCAAGACAAGCCCTAGTGGGCCAAAACACAATTGGGCACATATAATAGAGAGACTAAATTACTTAACTAAATAGATTATCTAGCACTCCCCCTCAAGCTAGAGCTTGGGAGAATCCCAAATCATCTTGCAGATAGACAGACAAGATAAATCATTACATAAAATTTGATTAAGGCCAAGGCCAGGTAGTCAGGAATATCGACCCTAACTAATTTAACTTTGCTCCTTAAGGTTTGTTGATAACACCAAATTTTGTGATGTTTTTTACTGTTATTTCGTTATCAAAACTGCCCTTTTTAACTATTTTCCTCTACTTTTATATGTACTTTTGTAATAACATGCCATGCTACGCTCTTAACCCAATATTTCCATCTTTTGCAGAGTTTTCCTCCATTTTTGACTCATTTATCATCGAAAAGGCACGTCCCGGCCCATAAACGTGTTCTACCTGCATCAGCCTTTTTTTCCCAGGAAGTCGACTGATACACTCGCCGCCCGATAGGGTAGCGCGATACACTGATGCGCGACACAAGGGTGTCGCACAAGAGGAAGCGGATGAGCGATACGCCTTGAGAGAGGTGTTGTGGCTCTAGTGTTTGGTCCGATACTAGAGTACGAGAGTGTTTGGAATCATAGTTGCTTTAGTAACCTTTCCACTCTAATTTAAGCCCAGCAACCTCAAGAGGGGTGTTGACACTTGGTTAGAGGTACCCGCTTCGAGAGGAGGGGTACAAATGGTTTCAGATGCCACTTGTTTTACTGAAGTTTTCTCCTTCATTCCTTACTTTAGCGCTAGTACTATCTCTCTATTTCTGTTGCACGAAAACCCCTAAAAACTGATAAATGCTTAAAATCTTAATTTTTTCTCGTAGCTCCAGTTGGAGATAGATTTCTTTTGTTTTATCGGTCTTATCCTGCTGTTCCCTTTGGGAATTTTACCATCTCCTTACCCTTGTCGGAGTGTAACATGTTGATTCTGTGTTCTCAACACTACCACCCTTGTCCCTGTGTTTGACCCCGTATATCTACTTCGACCCCGTAAACAAAGTTGTGGGGGCCTAGAAGGTTTCGGGTTATAAATGTAAAAGTCCGACTACTTCAAATCCACCTCCACTTTTTGGACGTGCGATTTAGGCCGGTCAACTTTTTGGCGCCGTTGCTGGGGATAAGGCAAAACGATACTATTGACGAACCTGAATCCACTAACTACACTCCAGTGCCTCAAGCTTATAAATGAGCTTGACAGCACTCCTTTTTTCTTTTTATTATTATTTATTATTCTTTGCCTGAAATGAATAATTCGTATTATTAATAACAGATTTCCTAACTTGACTTTTCATGCTATTTCAGCTACTCTGAAGAAAGGCATTTTGTTCGATTGAACACCAATAACATCAAACATGCCGCCGCGTGTTGAACCAGTCCATTCAGAAGGTGAACGCCAAGGGAGGGCCAGACCTCACGCGCCCCCACCGGAAGATAACGACCGCTACGATGGCAATGATCAGCCTGAAGATCCAGAAATGGAGTCGTTCGAGGAAGATCATCACCAGGATAGACGATGTCATCACCAAAGGCACAGGAGGAACCACAATAATCAGGAACATCTCCAGGAAGGTAGCGACAACGATGATTCAGAAGAAGAAGAAAAGACTCTGAGGGAGTTAGCCTCCATAAAGGCTAACCATTCTCGATGCCCTGTCATCATTCCATGATTCAACGCCACCAATTTCGAGCTCAAGCCATCGGTAATCTCCATGATTCAAAATAAAAGCTTTAGAGGGAATTCTAAGAATGACAATCCCTACCACCACTTGGATGCTTTCAAGAACATATGTGACACCATCAAGATGTGGGGAGTTCCCCAGGAGGTAATCTACTGCAAGGGCTTCATCTTCTCTTTGGAAGACAAGGCTCTATCATGGTATCTGGGGCTGCCCCACCAAGCCCTGAATGGATGGGGAGCACTGGCAGATGCCTTCATGAACAAGTTCTATCCAACTGAGAAGACTGTGCGTAACAGACAAAGGATAACTTCCTTCATGCAAAAGCCCAACGAGAACCCCCACGACGCCTGGGAAAGATATCAGGAATATCAGAGGGACTGCCCTCATCACAATTACAAGAAAGGTTTCTTGGTCACCACCTTCTATAATGGTTTAACCCTCGAGGAAAGAGTTTCACTGAATGCGGCAGCAGGAAGTGACTTTCTGGGAAAGAAGTCGAGCAAGTCTGAGAGGATCATCAAAAACATGGCCGAGCTGCAAGCCGGCACTGACTATGATAGAATCGACAGGGGACAAGCTAAGAAGGCTGGTGAAGGACCCTCTTTTGAATCCAAGGCTCTGGATACCATCACTTCTCAGATTCAGAAGATCGCCACTGATATGAAGCAGCTGCAAGAGTCCAGTGGGAAGGGAAAGAAGCAATTCGAGAAGGTTATGAAGTGTGTTACATGTGGAGAGGGAGGACACGGGGTAGATAGCTGCATCTACACCCGAACCGACGCATCAAGCGATGCTGAATCTGAGGACAAAGAGACTGAGAATGTCTCTTTTGTAAATTTCAAAAGGTCGGACCACCCCGGCTTCAGTTATGGCAACAAGGATGCAGCTGAGAATTCACATCAGTTGCATGCTTCCTCCAAGCCACCTCAAGCCTTCAAGAAAAGGGGAGGACAGAGTCAATTCGTCAAAAACACCCCCTTCCAGTCAAACAAAGGAAACTTTCAGGGGCAAGTTAAATACCAAGGATCAGCCAAAGAGCAGGGAAAGGACAAGGTTCCAAACCAATCAGATGTGGTTGGACAATTGTTTGATTTTGTAAAAAGACAGGACACAATTAATAACCAGTTAGCGCAGAGTGCGCTTTCAAATTCGGGTGTTCTGAACTTGTTGTAGGTCCAGATGGCGGATATGCAGACGCATCAACGCCAGATTGATCAGCGATTAGCTCAGATGGCCGAATTAATAAAGAATCCCTCAGGCAAAATACCATCCAACACCGAGACTGCCAAGAAGGCAGGGTTGTGATCGAGAGATATAGGGATAGATTTGCAAGAGATGGATGATGTTAGAGGCTAAAGAGTGAAGAAGCTGGAACCATCAAGCTGGAGATGAAAACTACAGCGTTTCTCAGGAGGCAGCCCGAGCTTTCTTTTCTTTCCTAGAAAAGGATGCAATTTACTTTCCTGTAAAACAAACATTACAAACATTTGGACTGTAATAAGGCCTGAGTCAGCAAATGCGCCACGTGCACTGACTCTTTTGTTTTATGGGCCACCGCTCTGTTTAATGGACTGGTATGGGTAATACTATCTGAGGTCGGGATCTTAACCTTGGCCAATGATGTTTTACTCATCAACCGCCTTTTTCTCTGCTTTGTTTTTAAGTTTTTTACCTTGATTTTGTTCTGAAGTTTTCGTGTCGGGCAGCAGCTCAACCGGCGCACTGAACGTGCTCATATCGGGCGAGGGTATTTCGGGCACCGCAACGGCCGTGACGGATGGCATCCCTGGGCGGTGTGCACCAGTATCGTGCAAAATGAGTAATTACCCTTGCGTCGACAGATGGATTGTTCGTCTCGGGAATGGCTTATCCCAACGGCCGACGCGTGACCCAGAATTACCCGTTTTACCCCGGTTGGGAGCGCTATATATAGCGCAGAGGTTTTACCGTGTCGGGCTACTACCTTTACTGTTTCACCTACCCGTATCGTGTTGTGATTTCCTTCATTTGCTCCCGTGCCGCGCATCCCTCTTTAGCTCTCGTGTCGCGTTGTTAACCTAAGAAAACAACAAAGGTATAGCCCGACAATCGTATCGTCCTAGCTAGCCTGACACGACCTTCCTATCGCGCATAACATATCAGACCAACGGGTTTGGTTGAGTTTTCTCGTATCGCCCGACACGTGTGTTGCGCGACACGCCTTTAGCACGCGTTGCCCGATACGCCCTGTCGGGTGATAAACGTGTCGCCCTCTATGTGTCATCTTGCTTGTTATGTTGTCGGGCAACATGTTGTTTTTCTATCAGGAAGGCCCTATCGAGCGCCTTGTTTCTCGCAACCGTATCGCTCGACACACCCATGTCGGGCGACGAATCTGATGTGTAGTTTCCTCCGTATCGTATTGTTCTCAGATGTACTTTCAACATGACGAACGATACCCGCACCTCGTATCGGGCACGACCCTACATCTTTAAAAGCTCTATATCGCCCGATACAGTGGTATCGGGTAATCCTTGTATCGGGCTGAAGTTTATCATATTTTCTGTTTTCTTTTAAACGTCGGTATCAAAATTTAGTTTCTACCTACATGAAATATCGGCACAGTTAAATTGATCAATGAATTTGTTTATGCTAACAGAGATGGCCCGTACAAAGCAAACCGTCATTCGAGTTGATGAACACGGAAGAAGGATCAACACCGAAGTCACAGTTGAAGCGGCCACAGTCAGGCAGATACACCTGAATCCCGAGGCGGCTGAGCCATCGACCGTTGAAAAAAGAACAAGAACTGGAGAAGTGGCGACTCCAGCAACAGCTCCAATCGCAGTGGCAGAACCCCTGGATCACACGCCAAGAAGGTTCGTGCTGAGAGATGACGAGCATGGACGCCGATATGCAGAACTGGCGACCAAGCTCTATGGGCCGAGCAGATTCTGACACCAGTCTTCTTTCATTCAGCTGGGTATTTTTGGAAGAGTGGAGAGCATCCTGGTTGCGGCAGGACTGAGGAAGATCTGCCTCAGCCGTTCTGCCTCCTACACCGAACTCACGAGGGAGTTCATGTTGTCTCTCCGCTGAGTGAAGAACACTGCTGAAGAAATTGAAGAATATGGCGGAGCAGACAGACTGCAGGGGCGGCTGTACAATTCAGAGCACGTCATCTCCGAAAAGGATCTTCTCTTCCAGCGAGGAGGAGGAGAAGCTGTTAAATAACTGTGAAAGGATCACCGAAGGAGACTGGTTTGATCCCATGGAGCTCTGGAAAAGGTTGACTGGCGAATCATCGTTCAAGTCGAGAAGCAAAGTGGCGGCGGTGCACTCATGTTTCTGGAGAATAGTGCACAAGCTGGTGGCATGCCTACTGTTCAGCAAAAATGAATCCAGCAACATTTACACCAAAGAACTCCACGTCATGTGGCACATGATGGAAGGCAGAGTGATCAACCTTGGACAGTTTCTGCTGAACAGGCTTCACCCAATAAAGGATGCCACCAAGGAATATTGCATGGGTGGTATCGTCAACCTGATCGCGGCTGGGCTTGGGTACCCGCAAGAGTCGCGCAACCTTTCGAGGACAATGGGCGACGAGTTGATTGACCTCAAGTACCTCATGAGGGCCAGTATTATAAAGGAGGGGAGATGCTATTTCTACAAGTTTGCAAGGACGAATACCCTCCTTCCACTCCCTCACTGCGCCACCTACGACGCAAGAAAACTGGTCTTCACCGCCGAAGAAATAGAAGTTGTGGAGGTGGACGTCGCTTACACCGCCACCACCAGAATTCAAATGGAGGCGGCTATGAGAAGAGAACTGATTCCGCTCGACCCAAGGTAGGACAAAGCATCAATGGCCTTCACCGAGCCAACTGCCAATCCAGAGTCACCAACAACAACAGATGATAGAGTTATCGTCGCTCCTACCATACCGGCCACAATCACAACAGCACCTGTTCTGGTTGAAGAAGAACCGGCGATCGTTGAGGTCGCCGAGGCAACAACCACGGGAGCTACCACAGAAGAGACGTCCATAGCCCCTGAAATTTCTGTAGTGCCTTTAAAGGTAGATGAAGAGGTACAGTAGGACACCGATGATAGGGTGTTCGCCGAGATCCTCGAGATAGAGCTCGGAGCTGCACTGCTAACGCCACCACCAATGTCAGTATCTCCTATAGTAGCAGCTGATGAGATCGTCGACGATGTAGAGGTGGGGCAGCATCCACCCACACCACAGCCATCTCAACCACGACAAGAAGGTGAGGCAGTGACGGCCGTAAGAGTGTCGACGCCTCGCCCAGCAGCGTCCGCCTCGCGAACAATTGAGATAGGATCTACCTCTTCAGGTAGACCCTCGTGCGAGGGAGGTATCACGGGGACGAGAGGGAGATCTGCAGGAACCCCTCTGTCGCTCGGAAAAATGTTGGGCACAAATTCGACTACTTGCGGGAGGTAACAGAAAGCCACTCGGCTACATTTACTTCTCTAACCCGCAAGTTTTCTTTTTTCCAGTAGAGGTTGAATGACCAGGAACATGCGCTGCTGACTCTAGTTGACTTCCTGACCAACTAGAGGTATTCAATGCAACGCTTCAGCAGGCCCTCTAGTGCCTTGACGTGATCGAGGAAAGGCTTAATAGGGGGGATGACCATCCGCGCCTAAGGCAGCCAAGAAGGTCTCCATCGCCCCCTGGCTCTGGCTCCTCACCTTCGTCGGCAGCCCCCTCGAGATCATCATCCTCTTCTGCCTCCAGCGGGCCGTCCACATCGCCCGAGGAAGGGATGCCACAGGGATCGGCCAACAGAGCCCCAGCAGGACAGGAGAGCTCCAAAGGCCTGGAAGAAATGACTCCCTCAGTCCCCCTGGACGAAGCCGAAGATGACTACGGAGACATCAGCGTCGGGGAGGACTCTTTTGATGAATCAGAGGGAGAAGGGGGGGACGTTTGTGTCACCAACGAAAGACACCCCCCAGAGGAAGATGCTCGATGGCAGATGCGTTCTCTGTACCATCAGAGATACCCTCCTTCGAGATGGCCGACTTCGACAGAAGAGCCATCGGCTACCTGACGATCAAAGATCAGAAATTGCTAAACAAGGTCCTAAGGTCGCAGGCAGATGAAGAAGACGTCGTCTGGAGCTACAGCTACTTCTCCGTACGACGGGGAGCACTCCGAAGCATGTTCCGCTCGCCAGCCGTCATCGGTAAAAAGTTGTTCAGGGTCCGTGAAGGTGCAATAATAGAGAATATCAGCACCGGGACAGGTCGGAAGACAGTATACAATGCCACCTCGACCTTGGCGAGAAGGCTGATATTGGGAGTACCAGACTCCATTGCGGTGGCCAACATGATGCAGCACGTCGAAGAGCATAACACGAACCTCATGTTGGCCCCGTACAAGCACCACAACGTGTGGTTCCTCTGCGTGGCAGACCTCAGGAACCATGACGTCCAGCTGTTTAGCTGCAGCAGCAATGAGGTGCCATGCTCCAGGCTTGTTTTCAGTCACCCGGAGGACAAACACCTGAGGCTTCTACCACTACGTCTTCTACGAACCATCAAGCAAGGAGTCAAACGTCACAGCGGCGTTTGAAACTTCTTTTCTATCTGAGACTTCCCCATCCAAGCCGAAGAGGGAAGCAGAAACAACGCCTTTATTGTCTTGCGCGCCATGGAGCTACTCAACATTTTTGGAAACATGAGGCTCCTTTAGGGCTAAAACTTTTACCAACTCAGGAGCATATACGCCCTGATGCTGATCAAAGACGGGTGCTATTTATGAGATGTAGGGGTACCAGAGAGGCTGCTGGACAGTGACCTAGAAGATGCATCTTCGCAACCCAGCAGCACTCTTGAGAAGGAAGCTGAGATGGAGACTGACACCTACGGGGCAGGCAAGCAGTTGGAGATCCTGCGGAAAGTGCACGGATTTGAAGACCCTGCTTCGCCTGAAACTGTAGAAGGACGGATCAGCAATTTTGACCACTTCTTGTGCGCTACACTCACGCAGGAGCAGGTCAATGAAATTCTTCTGAAATTAGTTGATTCTACCCTGGCGGATGTCATCTATGAGGCAGGCAATGTCATAGTCCCGGTTGATGATTTAAGGGACATGGTCAAAGATGGAGGATGATTGGCGGTATCTGTGGTGGCCGCCTACATCCAAACACTACAGCCAAGGTTCGAACACGCATACATAGCTCATCCAATGCTATTCAACGACATCTGCCTTGCTGATGAAATAGGAGCAAAGCAAGAATTTCTGACAGAGATGGAGAGCAGGGTTCCACGGACTATCTTCCTACCCATCCTACACTACAACCACTGGACGCTCCTAACGGTGTACACTCACCAACGAGCAGGAATCTTTTACAACAGCTCAGACAGCAACAAAGACCATCTGGTGCAGTGTACATCAACAACGTTGACCTCCCTCGAGTGCCTAGTACGAAAATACTATAAAGATGTGGCAGCGCTGATACAACCATTCCTAGACACAGCAGCATCCAAATGGCACGAGCTTTAGTTCTGCCACCGTAGTCCACAACAGATTCCCTTATCCAATAACTATGGCATCTTCGTGCTAGAATGGATAACGAATGAAGCGACGCCTGACCAGCTCCACCACATCGATTACCACAGCAAACGAGGAGAATATGTGTGGGAGCTTCTATCTGGCGCAGGCGCGCTCACCAGCTAACCCTCACTGGGTTAACATTACCCCACCTTATCCACTTCACAACTCTGGTACAGAGTGTGGAGTAAGTTTGGGGGGGTACCATGTACCAGTGAGGGAGGTACAAAATTCAAAAAATTTCAGACTCCACCTTTTTGTTCTTTTGTTTTTCTCCTATATCATGTGTACATATACATATACATGCTCATATGAAAAATTTTGCTTATTCTGTCTCCCTACATATGTACAAAGACACTATATAGTAAAAACCTGATACGACTTCTTGCCAGTCTATTTTCTATGTTCCTAAGGAGATGCAAATTTTGTTATGGATTTCTGACAATGCAGCCTCAAACAACAAAAGACTATGACTTTCCACGCCAAAAAAATTGTGAAATATAATCTTGCAACAGCTAAGAGACGTGTATGCAGAAGGAAAAAGCTGCCCAAACAGCAACAAAAATTCCTCTTATTTTCCCTTACCCAACAAAAATCCCAAAAAGAGAGAATAACCTTATGAGAGTGAATAAAAGCATGAGAGTTGTGCCAAATGAAAAGAAAGAAAAAAATGCATACACACTTGTTTTCCAAAAGTACTCATCTTTAGGCATGGTAGATTCGGGGCAGTGGTATGTAGGATGTGAAATCACTGCTCTAAAGCCAACTGGCTTGGACTGCAGGGACCACTTGCCCGTTAACGGACCCGTACCTGGATGGACTGATGGGAAACAAGAAAAACCCAAAAAATCCTTAAGCCTACCCAAACACACAACTTTTTTTCCCCAAAAGTTGTTTGGTGTGAAAGTTAACTTCGAAATCATGCACCTAAGTCTCGTCGAAACTGTGGAGAAAATTTTTGCTTAAATAAGGCTGGAGAAAATAAAGTATGTTGTTCATGATCGGGCCGTATTCTTAGAAAGACACCTCAATACTCGCTCTAACCCATGGTCTGAAAACTATACCGGTCAAGAAGAAGCATCACAAAATAAAGTTTAAATATTGATTGAGGACAATCAAAATGCTAAGTTTGGGGGAGTTGATAACACCAATTTTGTGATATTTTTTACTGTTATTTTGTTATCAAAACTACCATTTTTAACTGTTTTCCTCTACTTTTATATGTACTTTTGCAATAACATGCCACGCTACGCTCTTAACCCAATATTTCCATCTTTTGCAGAGTTTTCCTCCATTTTTGACTCATGTATCATCGAAAAGGCTCGTCCCATCCCATAAATGTGTTCTACCTGCATCAGCCTTTTTTCCCCAGGAAGTCAACCGATACGCTCGCCGCCCGATAGGGTAGTGCGATACACTGACGCGTGACACAAGGGTGCCGTACAAGAGGAAGCGGATGAGCGATACGCCTTTTTACCCGACAGGGAGCCAGACTCACCACGACTGTAGCGTGTCACGATACAAGCCACCCACCGGCAGGCGCCACTCGTCGTGATGACCGACAGCCCGACATCTTTGTGTCGGGCGATACGTGTAACGTGTCGATTCTGTGTTCTCAACACTACCACCCTTGTCCCTGTGTTCGACCCTGTATATCTACTTCGACCCCGTAAATAAAGTTGTGGGGGCCTAGAAGGTTTCAGGTTATAAATGTAAAAGTCCGACTACTTCAAATCCGCCTCCACTTTTTGGACGCGCGATTTAGACCGATCATTTGTCCTTGACTACAAAATATAAATCCCTGACCACGCCTCCCACTAGACTTGACTCTTCATATTCTGATTTGTATCCTAATTCTTTTTTATCCTAGAATTGTATTTTCTTCCACACCAAGTAGGCATTCCCCGCCACCAGATACGCTTCATTGTTCTTTACGGCTCTTGCCTGGTATACTCACCCATCACCCTCCTCCTGATCAGTCGGCTCCAAATCTATTAGTAGGTTTGTCGTCTCCTTCCACCCATCTTCCAGCCTTCTCCACTATGCATCCTCCACTCATCCTACCTTCTCTTATCCACTACGAATGATTTTTCATTCCGGCCCATACTCTAACCCTCCATCCCCAAATCTCACAAGTACAAAGGTCTCAGCCTGTGAAGGCTCTAACTATTAGTTCTCATATTTGGATTGTGTGATTCTCTAATTGTATCTACAAATAGGTCTGAGGTACAGTATATGTCTTACAATCGATCTGACCGTGCTCTATCTAAATCTTCATCAATGCATTGATTTAATATTGTAGATGCTCATTGATGACAAGCATCTTTGTACTAGCTTGAATTTATTTAATATTGTAGATACATTGGTTTTCCCTCGCACAGTCTCTATCGCTATGGATATCGGCAGTGATAGCGTCAGTGTCTTGTATAAGCCTATTATCATTGTTTATCCGCTATTTTTCACCGATAAGGTATGAATACTTTAGTGGCATGTAGTTTTCATTGCTCATCCTACTATTTCAGTTGTGTGTTGATTGTGTCATCTATGTGTATTTTAAGATTTCTTCTATTAAGATCCACATTGTTGCTTTTAGCTACTCTACTCCATTTACATTGATAGAAATTGGTAGTATATGTATCTTTTAAATTAGCTACTCTACTCCATTTACATTGCTAGATATTAATAGTACATATATCATTTTCTATTGTTGTCAATGATGAAAAATTAAGTGTTAGTGTGTTGTTTCATTTTGTTTGATTGATGTTTTTTTATCAACTGCAAGAATTGAATACCAATTGTTATTTAATATAGGGTGTAGAAAATACTGACAAGATGGACGGACAAATGCAAATGTTAGAGAAAGTATCACATAGAAGTAGAAAATGTAATGATAGAGAAAATGTATGAAGTAGACCAGCTTGAGTGACCGCATGAAAGTTAATTTTTTGTTCGAGACGTCTATTAAACAATATGATATAGCACCCAATGTATATGAATACTATGTCATGGTTATTAAGAGGATATGCAATTTTCTAGAAAACATGATGTTCTAATCATGTGTTTTGAATGTAAACAATATATTTTGACAACTCTATGTAATGTTCTCACATGTTATAGTCAAATTGTTGTCATCCAATGGATAATGAATTTATGTGCAATCTTTAATATGTATATATATAACTCTAATATGGATGTATAAGAAATTCAATTATTCATTTTTACTCATTAAATATTAGACTTCGATCTAAGATTTTGACTATAGATACAATTCTTTTTGTATGGATGCTCAGGGCTCTTGTCTTTATTGGTCAGGGATAGGACCTAGGCAACTAACTAATATTGGTCACCAAGATTTTATCGAGGGACATTGGTCAGGGATTGACCTTGACCATCACCTATTGGTTAGGAATACATAGGTATTGGTCAAGGATTAGGCCTTCGGCTTTAGCATGTTTTGTAATAGTGAAGCAATATAACAAAAGATAAAGTAAGTCCATATAATATGTCTCTCTCTCAATTCTACAATAAATCACTGAAACACTCTCCCTCAAGAAGATAACCTCAAAGTAGGTACATAGACAGATAGCAAGAGCTACTGGATCAGTGTGATGTGGCATCTGGAGTAGAAGTAAACACCATCAAATTGGAGCAAGTTGCATCATTGCAGTCACTGTCGTTGTCAAGCTCATATAGTATTAATACACATAGGTAGGTAGACCAGAGAGTGTTGGTACACAAGAAGCAATAGTCAATAACTCAATATGCATAAAAAGTACGGATAATAAAAGATTCAGCATGCACAAGGCACAGACAAACCAGAGATTGTTGGCAAATAATAGTAAAGAGTAGAAAATATAGCCTGATAGAAGACCAGTGCACACACATAACAAGAAGCAAAAGACTTTAAAATGAACAATAGTAGCAGAAGGCATGAAGATCCACCATATACATGTCAGTCACTAATAAAAAAAATCTTCATCATCTCCTCACATCATATATTTTCCAACATAGTACCAGACGTCAAAGTCCAGAGAGTGTTGGGTCATAGTCTCTATAGAGTCTTGGATCACAGCAACAACACTACACAACAAAGAGTCAACACGCAAACAGAGCACAGACAAATAGAGAGCATTACAAGAAACTAGGGTATTAATGTCAAAAACTACAACAACATTTATATCTTGTCACGATTGCTATGATAACAATGACAAGATTTTTATTTTGTCTTTGTCAGTATAGCTAATAATGGAAAAAATCTTTCTCCGACGTGAATCATGCTAATTGTTTGTCGTTAGAACTCATACCTTATTTTTGGTTACCTTAAAATAACCTACGCATATGTATAATTTCTCACGAATCAGTCTATCTAGCCTCCATGCGAACGGTTGAATGATTTTTCAAGATAGCCACTACGAATTCATCAATACCTAACGCTAATTGAATCGGGCCTTATTAGACAATGATTACGCGGGTATGCAACTGCTTTGTTATTTTTTTAAATAAAAAAACATGCCCACTGAAATAGAAACTACCCCCCCCCCCAATTTCCCAGGACTCGAACACTAGATACCCCGACCTTAGACCTGATACGCCCAGTTATTGAAACCCCTGGCCTAGCCGCTCCAGTGCAGCATGCGACTCTTGGTGTGGCTCGAGCAATGTCGGCAAAGAAGCAAGGAGGGGTTGTGATTTCCTACATCTACAAAGGAAAGAGGAGGTGAATGTACAAACAAAATCAGACATCTTCTAGCTTCTAAAACGTCCAGCACGTACAGGAGAATATACTGATGAAACACATCTTTGACTCCAAGTTTGCATGACATTTGGATGATAGGGAGCAAAGGAATACCTTGTTCCATATGCATCTAAGTGATCAACATGTACACCAGTTTTTCACATCATCTTCATCCATCTCATGATGATTTTCAGTTACAGACAGTCAAAAAACTCAAGTTAGGGAGCATATTGTTTGTGATTGGTTTACGGATACACAGAAAATTTGCATCTCAGATTGTTTTTAAACGATCTTAAGTATATTACTTTCGGTGGAGAGAAGGCAAGAAAATAGGTTTATTGTTCTCATGTTGGCGTACTACGTTCTATGTCATGTTTTAGAAGTCCAAGCACTACAGAAAGAAACGTTGTGGCATTGTGGTTCAATGTCAAAATGTTACCACACTGTCAAGTATTCCTGAAATGTTGCCATGCTACAAACCATTACATCTCATGCATCACCTATCTTATAATCTCATTCTAGTGCTATATATCATTGTAAGTTCACGATTCATGGTTATTGTGGGTCATTTTTCTTGTTTGACCATTATGCATGGCATTGAAATTCTTTAAGCCTTTGCATCTCATGGCCGCATTGCAATTTATTGGATTTCTTTTGCATTTTAAATCATGTTGTGCATGATATCCCAAGTCTTCTTTTCTTATCTTGACTATTGCACACATACTTGAATTTTCTTAGTATATGATGTTATCTTTAGACCACGAGACATAATTTATAAACTAAAAGATGCACATTTCATTTCTTCAAAGCATGTTGTGCATGATATATCCATGACCATTCTTATGTCTTTATTCTCTAGTGCCTAAAAATTTAACTACAAAAATCAAACTTGCTAATTATTTGTCTTCTAATCATGTATTCGATTGTTGCATAAATGATTTATTGATCCGTCTCACTAGAATTAAACGTGTAATTTACATTCTAATATATCTCACTTTCATATTAGATATAGTTTTTGTCATATATTATATTACTGATTAAATTATGCTCAAATAGAATAATTTCCATAATAAAATTTATTCTTTAATGTAGATGTTCAATATGAAGTTGTTTTGGTTGTAAAAGAATTCTTGCATTGTAATTTTCTTTTAGCTTATGTATCTTGTAGTTGACTTATGATAAATTGAAGATTTCTTTTGAAACATGCTGCACACTCCACACTTCAAAAAAATGAGTTTGAGATTCATATATTTGACTTTGAATGGTACAGGAAAATATCTGCATGGAAATAGAAAATGAGAAGGATAAGTCTTAGTCCAAAAATTATATATTGCCACAACAACTAGATGTGATTGGGAAAAGATGTGTTCAATGACTACTGGTCAATAGAGATTGTGTGTATAAGTTATATAAAAATCATTTGTCAGATTTAAATAATGTTCCAATGTCTTTTCCTTCCAAAAAAAGAACTTGTCTTCCACATATTTGGAATTCTTCTACCTCCAAAAATGATGTTCCTTCTCCATAAACTGAGAGTGTTCCTCCACCAATTTTAAGTGATCCACAAATTGAAAGTATTCCTACACTAGTTGTAAATGTCCTCCTCTAGTTGAACCAGTTCCTATACCTAAATAAGCATCCCTAATCAGCATCAAGATCACATAGCTACTGAAGTAATGTATACACATTCAATGGGTGAGATATTAGCATGTACTATCACTTTCCTTCTCAATACTTTCTTTTTGGATTATTGAAGACAATATATGTATATATATGCTTTTATGGATTTGAATTTTTTGCATTAATTTTACATGTTGGCATGCACCGGTTAACTTGCACTTTCTCTTTTTAGGCCTAATTGTTTTCCTTTTATGTTTATTTATTAGGTAGTCTTTTTTATGTGATGTAAACTGAATTTTCAATTTGTTTTTTGAACTTGATCATAGAAACTGCTTATGAAAATCTTATAAGGTACGGAGAAAGTAGCAAATGTAAAAAGATTAGTAGACTCAAAGAAGGTAACAAGATATACATCACCTTTTACCAAGGTTGTCTTGTTGGTAAAAATCATAAGGTATGGAGTAGACACTTGAGGAGGATTGTTCGTGATTAGAACATTTATCCATTGAAGCTTTGGTGATGAAATGATATCACTGAAAGATAGAAAGATCAAGTATGGGCAGTAGTTGTGGTGAGTTAAACTAATTTGTGACAATCTGATGCCACACAAACCATATAACTCAAACCAAAGTGCATTATTCACAACAACAAAAGTGCATTACCACAAAATAGGGTAAATTGAAACTGATCTTATATAACCATTATGTGTGGAACATATTACATCAAAAGTCCACAAACTGTACTATATCTCATAATAAGGTGGTATGTACATTTGTATAGTGGCCAACTGCCACATCCTGTTACAAAAGATAACTTATTCACACGTACAAGGCATATATACAAGTAAGGTGTACTAGCCAAAACACAAATCGAGGTACATATCATCTACAAAACACAATCCTCGAGGACCTGAGAGTACAGGGATGACAAATAGGGCTCTACTACAACACAACATCTTATCCAACCTTATGCATTCATATATTACATCAAAAGTCCACAAACTGTACTATATATCATAATAAGGCGGTATGTACATTTGTATAGTGGCCAACTGCCACATCCTGTTACAAAAGATAACTTATTCACACGTACAAGGCATATATACAAGTAAGGTGTACTAGCCAAAACACAAATCTAGGTACATATCATCTACAAAACACAATCCTCGAGGACCTGAGAGTATAGGGATGACAAATAGGGCTCTACTACAACACAACATCTTATCCAACCTTATGCATTCATTGATCTTTGAGCTGCTCTTCCTCAATAGCACAATCTCTACCACGCCGCGCATGACCACCTAAAAAGATGTGGCAAACCACAAGTGTGAGACCCATATCCCAGTGAGATATATAACTCTCTACCAACAACTATATACTTAAGCATGAAATTAAAATTATTAACATGATGAGCAGATTCAGGTAAATGAATTATTTAAAAATAGATTACACATACTAATCAGGTTAAGCAGTTGAAACAGATAACTAGAACATGTTATGTATTTATAAGGAGTATGAAGAATATGTATAATAGTTGATTTCTCTTACCGCATTACAATACAACTGAGCAGTACAAGAAACAAGGCAACGACAACAATCAATTTGAATTGTGTTTAGCCCTAAGCAGATATGCTACACGGTTGTATTACGTCTTTTATTAAACCATGAATATTTGAGTCGTACCACCCAAAATCCAGCTGACCACTGCTAAGTCAAAATCAGTGCCATATAACTTCTAGTAAGAGTTAGACTCCAAGATCTTCTCCACACTTGGTCTGTACGAGTCTACACAATAGAGACATATCAGTCAATTGCCACTAGTGACATATAGTTAAGCTAAGAACACCTAGTCCACCTTCTTTCAGGTCACGATGCAAGAAACCAGGTTGTACACACATGTATCGTCAAGGCATTACTGCAGCTGTTCTCATTACTACCTCACACAATCACATATACCAATATCGGACACACGGTCGTAGACGTTCTCAATCACCTGGGATGTGCATCATTATGATTACTGAATATGGGTATTCAAACCCTTAGTTCATCACTATTATTGTTACCACTTATCATATAACTATTACCTCTATGTCATCTAACCAAGGTATACATGATACATGTTATACAAGCATCTCACATGGATCACAAGGCCCATTAAGTATCTTTATCAAATAAAATATCATAGATCATACATGGCTATGCTCATCATCTCATGATACCTGCATGGTTAGTATACATGATAACAGCCATATCAATTACATATCAACACCATGCAATACAAGGGTAATACCATTATTCCCTCATTAGGGTTAGGGTTTCCCTTTCTTATCAATTAGGGTTTCACATACCATTACCCTATATTAGGGTTAGGGTTTCCCTTTCTTATTGATTAGGGTTTCAAGATCACCTTATCAAGGATAAAACTCTAATTCATACCCTACACATTTTAGAAGCATTAATGCATGAACATTACATGTTTATTTTACAAGTATGAGTTTCTCTCTCATCCTCCCTAGGATGATAATTACTCCATACTTTATTAAGTTGGCTCAACCTTTCCTTCAAGGTACATTAGCCTACCTAATCATTATTCATTAAACTCCATACCTCTTAATGTATGACTTGATATAAAACACTCCATGTGTTACTCCCATCAAGTACATTGCATTTAAGGTGCTTCCACACCATATCGATTTTGAGGTGTGTGTGTGCTTGCTCCCACCATATTGGTTTATAGGTGTGTGTGTGTGTGGTTACTCACACCATATCGATTTAGAGGTGTGTGTGTGCTTACTCACACCATATCGGTTTAGAGGTGTGTATGTGCTTGCTCACCATATCTGTTTAGAGGTGTGTGTGTGCTTGCTCACCATATCAGTTTAGAGGTGTGTGTGTGCTTGCTCACCATATCAGTTTAGAGGTATGTAGCCAGAGGCATAACTAACTACAAGTTTTATAATTGTAGCCTAAACAATTAGCTACACGGGTATTAGCTATATATTATAAATGTAAGGATAATTGTAGCCAAAGCTTTTGGCTACATTTTGGGGTTTTCGCTACAATTTTTTTTTGTAGTTAAAGACCATATTTTTCGTAGTGAGAACAGACTCAACAACCTTAATCATATGTCTCTGTAGACTCAGTGAACCTTAGGCTCTGATACCAAAACTTTGTGATGATCCAAAAACAAATCAAATCATCACTGGTAAATAATTATGAAATTACCATAAGCAGTGGATTAACAAAAATCACTAAAAATTAAAACCATTTGCAAAGAGATCCATTTCCAAGAAACTCTTAAGAAGAGAACCAAAGTATTACATACATCATGGTTCACATTGTACATACCATGTACCATCCCATCTCAAGGATAACATATAACAGATGCTTTACCAAACTATACATAAGCAACATAAAACCTTGAGGCATACAAGCCAAAATCTCAGATCGTTCATAAAAACCGTTATGTATTGACTCCAAGGACCTGAGTGTACAGAGACGACACATAGGACTCATATCTACAAGACACAACAGACAGTAACTCAACCTGAGATGTTACTGTTGCCCCTGATGTTGTTGTCCTTCCTCTGTTGTATGGTCCCTACCTCCTCGTCCGCGTCCACCTAAAAATGTTGGTGACCAACAGAGTGAGACCCATGTCCTAGTGAGAGATATAACTCTCCGCCAACAATATTATTATTGCAGATAAACAGTAATAAAACTGAGCAAAGGATTCTTTTATATTAATAAGCAGGATTTAATCACTATTTAAGCAGAATAGAGCAATATCATCTTCTGAAACATTATAGCTATATATGATAAAGCAGTAAATCATCTATTCATTTTATAAGGAATATGAAGAACATGTATAACATCTATCCAATTAAGATGCATTAAGAAATGTAATATCAACCAATGATTTCCGTATTCCATCCTTAAGCAAATACGCTACACGGTTGATTACATTTTACAATCACACGTATGCCCTAAGAAGATGAGGTATACCGCTCATACTCCAATCGACCATTGCGAAGTCAAAATCGGTACCATACAAGGTCAATGGAAGAGTCAGCTTCCATGACCTCACCCGTCTCGGTCAGTGTGAGAAAATAAGCAGGACCATGTCAAGTGCTTAGATAGCTTTCCAGGGTATACTGGCAACTTCGCTATAGAGCTACAGCTGCAGCATGCGCTCTCGTCAGGATTGAGAGATCTTGTGTTTATTTACACATCAATCCTGAGAAGGGTCAAGAGATTACGTGCTTATCTACATCGAACCTAACAATATAATGAAGGATTGAGAGATTTCATGTTTATCTACCATCAATCCCTCATTTGGGGCGTACGGATATTTTTGCCAATCACCCCCACATATTCAAAAATATGTGATCTCCAGGAGATCCCGTGGGAAAACCTGTTTCACCATTCAGCAGTTTACTGACGCTGATGGATCTATGGTCAGGGCTCTACATGATAAAATTCCACTTGATTAATTAACTGCATTACCATGTTCTTTTAGCATCAATCAAGTTTTCAAACATGAATTATTATGACAAATGCTACAAAGAAAAGTGTAATACATCTATCAAGTACTTTTCAAAACTTTATATAACATTTAGGATCTCAATCCCTTATCTCATTATTGGGAATTCTCATCCCTCAACAATATCATCATCATGATTACTGAATCTAGGTATTCAAACCCTTAGTTCATCACTTAATATTGTTACCACTTATCAGATAACTATTACCTCCAGGTCATTTGACCAAGGTATACATGATACTTGTTATACAAGCATCTCGCATGGCTCACAAGGCCCATTAAGTATCTTTATCAAATAAAACATCATAGCTCATACCTGGCTATGCTCATCATCTCATGATACCTGCATGGTTAGTATACATGATAACAGACATATCAATTACATATCAACACCATGCAATACAAGGGTAATACCATTATTCCCTCATTAGGGTTAGGGTTTCCCTTTCTTATCAATTAGGGTTTCACATACCATTACCCTATATTAGGGTTAGGGTTTCCCTTTCTTATCGGTTAGGGTTTCAAGATTACCTTATCAAGGATCAAACTCTAATTCATACCCTACACATTTTAGAAGCATTAATGTATGCACATTACATGTTTATTTCACAAGTATGAGTTTCTCTCTCATCCTCACTAGGATGATGATTACTCCATACTTTATTAAGTTGGCTCAACCTTTCCTTCAAGGTACATTAGCCTTCTTAATAATTATTCATCAAACTCCATACCTCTTAATGTATGACTTTATATAAAACACTCCACGTGTTACTCCATCAAGTACATTGCATTTAAGGTGCTTCCACACCATATCGATTTTGAGGTGTGTGTGTGCTTGCTCCCACCATATCGGTTTAGAGTTGTGTGTGTGCTTGCTCACACCATATCGGTTTAGAGGTGTGTGTGTGTTCTTTCTCAGACCATATCGGTTTAGAGGTGTGTGTGTGCTTGATCACCATATCTATTTAGAGGTGTGTGTGTGCTTTCTCACCATATCAGTTTAGAGGTGTGTGTGTGTGTGTGCTTGCTCACCATATCAGGAGAACCCTTATGCTCATCCTCTTCAAAACTTCATGGCTTCGACCCATCCATCACCATGGGTTAAGTGACAGGCTAGACAACTGGTTGAATCTTTGTCAACCCATTGTACAAACCAATGCACACCCCTATCGGTTTCCAAGTCATCTAGGGTTACTTTACCATATCGGGTTGGAGGTGCTTGTTTGTGTGCTTCCACCCAATATTGATGATGTCATGATAATCAACCTCTAGACCCTTGTTCTTACTGTTCCAAATCATGGTAAACAGTCCCATGAAGCTTTTAGAACTCAAAGGATCAGCAATTATTCAAGATAAATCGAAATTGCAAGTAGATCAACAAGTATGACAAAATTGAAGGTGCATAATAATATAATTGGGTTCAAGTTATATAACCCGCCTCAAGAACAACTTCAAAGCTCCAAGCTACAAATCTTCACATTCCCAAGGTTGAAGATGAACTTCACAACTCCTCTATATGCAAAGAATCACCATGGATAAGCAATTGGTGAAGAAGAAAAGAAAGGAAGATCATAACCCTAAAATCATGCTTCAATCCAGGGTTGAAGATGATCATTGCCTCACCTTAGGGTTAAGTATGTGCTCCTTCTTGATCCTTAGCACCTTTGCACTATACCCTACTACTCTTGCACGATATACCACCACCCATGCACGATATTCCACTCACTTGCACGATATGCCACTCACTTGGGATCAAAACTCTTCACTATGGCTGATATCACCCTATATGGCCGATATCACCCTACTTGGCCGATATGCCCTTGCTATGGGCGATACCCAAGGACCTATGCATGATATCTTTTCACTCCTACATGATACAAGAACAGTATGCACTATACCCAAGGGAAGGAGGGTGGTAAGTGTCAAAATATTCCACTAAGGGGTGAAACTAGGGGTATATATACTTGTTGTTCATGAAGAAGTGTAAAAATGAGGGGTCATCAATTTGAGCTAGTTGGTGCCACGTGTCCATGCATGGATGACACGTGTACATGCATGCATAAACATTTATATTGAAATGAAAAATAGTTTAGGATAAGATAGGGATGAATTTTCTTCCATTACTTATCCCTTTGAATAAAATATATCAATTAAATCATCACTTAATTCACAACCCAATACAACTTTTCTAAGGAAGTTGTAACCCGATACACCTCACCTCCTTGAGGTACTTTGCATGAAATGGCCTTTTCCAAGAGTCCAAAAAATTATATGAGCTCCTCCTATGGCTCCTTGGCCGATAGGAACTCATATATAATAGCTTTTCAACTTGATACAACTCAAGTTAGGGTTTCACAATTAACCCCCCTTTCTTGGTGATTTCATTACCAAGAGTACCATCATTCATAATTGATTCAAACATGGTGTATATTCATTTATCTCTCCTCTACATGCTACTAGGAGGGATTAGGGACACTCTAGAGGTGGTCATTTGCATATCAACCCTACATTTTGGGTAAATTACAATTTGTACCAAAATTGGTGCACAATGCACTAACATTATTCAAACATGATGCAACTTGTAATTTATGCTTTCCATAAGCCATCCTTTAACATCATTCTCTCTCTTATGATGATAAAACCCATGAGGTACATTCAAAATGTGAATTTTGCAATATAGCCCCTCATCTTGGGTAAATTGCACTTTAAGCCCAAACTATCATATTGTGCACAAACAGTTTGCAAATAAGCTCAAACTTGAAATTTAAACTCTACCAGAGTCTTAATTACTTTTCAAAAGATTAAAAACAAGTTTTAAACAACTTACTTAAGCAAAACTTCTAGGGTTAAGCCATAACCCAGGTTAGGGATGTTACGGATATCGTGTAGCCCGTCACGCCTGGTCGTGACGCATGTGTAAGACAATAGGCCAAGGCCCAGTACGCGGAGTTTTGCACGATATGTAATGCGGTACGGAGGAACTTGATACAACCAATATTGTGCGATATCGGGTTTTACCTTATCGGGGAAGAGGGGTTTGAATGCGTCGCGCCTAGGAGAAAAGTTGGGAACCCGATACGGGAGAGGATTTGCACTGGGTGATACGGGAGTTTTACATGATACGAGAGTGAAAGTTGGTAACCCGTCATGGCTAACCTCACAAGGCTTATATAGTCATCTGTAAAAGGTGGTTCATGAAGAAAGACAGGGGCATGTGTCGCGTAAATATGCAATTTGCCTTCCTAAGCAAGGCAAAATTGGGTTGAGCACGTCACGTCATAAGGTCAAAAGAGAGACACATTGCCCGATACATCAAAACTGATACCGGTGGGTGATATGTGTTTACGTGACATGGGTGCAGGAAAGTTTGCAACCCGACACACGTAAGTGATACATTAAGGAGGGTGGTATGTCCTGGTGCCCAACACGTTTGGCCAATATCACCCAATCACTCAGATCGGGTTGATCATCCTATTAAATGCCTAATATCATGCAAGAACTGGGCAATAGGACGACACGAAGGAAGTCCCCAGTATGCCTTTGTGCACAGCACGCTCACGGGAAACACGATACATTGCCCGATATGCGGGAAAATTGTTATGGGGCCTCATTTAGGCACCATCTTGCCTTGATCATCTACCACCAAGGTGATGACCTTAGTAAGGAAGTAAAAGCTCTTTATTTGTAAGACATCATTGGCCTAAGTTGTAGATCTCTAGCCTCATCTAGTATTACAGATCAAGGCAAAAAAAAGCAAAATCAGTGGCCCAAAAAACACGAGTCTGTGCGCATGGCATGTGCATAGACTCTGGCCTTATTACAACAATATTGTTCAGAATGTTTTTTGTAAGGAAAGGAAATAATAGTCCTATTCTATGGAAGTAAACTTGGGTTGTCTCCCAAGGAGTGCTATGGCTTTTTTCGTTAGCTCAACGTCTTCATTCCCGCTCAGGTTTCTTCTTCGGGTGCGGCTTCAGCATCAGTTAGAGCCAATTCAAAGTGTCTTGTGAAAGCTTCATCTCCATAGAATCTTTTCACATGGTGTCCATTGACCGGGAAGACTTTTGTGGGATCATCTTTGTCGAACAGCTCCATCATTTTAGATGGGTAAATATTTGCTACCACGAACGGTCCCGACCAGCGAGCTTGCAGTTTACCTAGAAAAAGTCGAATGAAAGAATTAAAAAGTAGAACTGTGTCACCTTCTTTGATGTCCTTCTTCTTTAGGTGAGTATCGGGCTAGACTTTAGTCCTTTGCTTATAGATCCTCGCTTTCTCATAGGCATGAAGCCTAAGCTCCTCAAGCTCCTGGATTTGCAAGAATCTTTTCTTTTCGGCCACAGGGTTGGGTCCATGTTCAGACGTTTGATGGCCCAGAAAGCTTTATGCTCTAGATTGAAGGAGATATGACATGCCTTCCCATAAATAAAATGGTACGATGTGGTGTCTATTGGTGTCTTGAAAGCCATCATGAGGCCCAAAGGGCGTCATCCAACTTCGTTGACCAATCCTTGCATTATTTCCCAACAGTCTTCTCCGGGATCTGCTTAATATATCTATTCGAGATATCTACATGTCCAAAAGTCTGGGGATGATAAGGGGTGGCAACTTTATGTCTAACCTCATATTTCTTCAACAACAGCTCAAACTTCTTTTCGATGAAATGTGATCCTCCGCCACTGATCACATTTTTGGGGACCCCATACCTTGGGAAGATAACTTTTGTAAAAAACTTTATTACAAATTTAGCATCACAAGTGGTAGTGGTGGTGGCCACGGCTTCCACCCACTTTGTAACATAGTCAACTGCAACTAGGATATACTAAAAACCATATGACAAGGGGAAGGGTTCCATATAGTCGATTCCCCAGACGTCAAAAATCTCAACTTCTATCCAGTCAGACAAATGCATCTCATTCGTGTGGGGGATATTCTCAGTTTATTGGCATTCACTGCATGCCTTAACATAGACATTAGCATCCTTAAACAGAGAGGGCTAGTAAAAGCTTGATTGCAGGACCTTGGTTGATGTCCTTTCCGCTCCTAGATGTCCTCCATAAGGGGAGGAGTGACATTCATACAGAATCTTTGAGGCTTCATCTTCGGATATACACCTCCTATTGAGGTTATCGACACAGTTCCTGAACAACAGAGGGTCATCCCTGTAATAGTACTTCAAGTCAGAAAAGAATTTCTTCTTCTGATTATAAGTAATTTCTAGGGGGGTTGTTTGTAGTCTAGATAATTGCAGATATATGCATACCATGGTCCTTCTGGGTTGTCTGCTCTGGCAGAGTAGATCGCCTCATCGGCGTAGCTCTCATTTACTAGTAACATGTGGTCATCCTCCATCCTAATTCTGGAGAGATGGTCAGCAACCACATTCTTGGTACCCTTCTTATCCATGATTTCATGATCGAACTCTTGAAGCAGCAATGCCCAGCATAGCAGCCTAGGCTTGGCATATTTCTTTTGCATTAGATAATTGATGGCTTTGTGGTCTGTGTAGATAGTTACCTTGGAGCCCATGAGATATGAATAGAACTTATCGAATGCATATATGATGGCTAGCATCTATTTTTCTATCATGGTGTAGTTGATCTGGGCTTCATCTAACATCTTACTGGCGTAATAGATTATGTGGTTCTTCTTATCCTTCTTCTGTATAAGGACTGTGCCTATCGCAAAATCACTAGTGTCATACATAAACTTGAATGGGAGGTTCCAATCAGGTGACTGGATGATGGGGGAAGAGGCCAGTACATCCTTCAAGGTAGAAAATGCTGCGAGGCATTCTTTGGTGAACTCAAACTTTACTTTTTTCATCAACAGATTGGATAAAGGTTTTGCTATCTTTGAGAAATCTTTAATTAATCTCAGGTAGTACTCAGCGTGTCCCAAGAAACTTCAAACTCCAATCACAGATGTGGGCAAGGGAAGTTTTGCAATAGCTTCAACCTTTTATTGGTTGACTTTGATTCCTCTATTTGATATCTTATGTCCCAGCACGATGGCTTCATGTACCATAAAGTGACACTTCTCCCAGTTGAGGGTCAAGCTTTGCTCTTCGCATATCTTCATTATGAGGGATAGATTTTGCAAGCATTCCTCAAAGGAGCTTCCATAGACACTAATTGTCTTCCATGAAAACTTCCATTTTATCTTCCAAGAAGTCGGTGAAGATGGCTTTCATACATCTTTGAAAGGTTGCCAGTGTGTTGTAGAGGCTGAAGGGCATTCTCCAAAAAGCGTAGGTTCCATAGATGCAAGTGAATGTCATTTTCTCTTGGTTGTCTGGGTGGATTGGGATTTGATAAAATCCTAAGTACCCTTCTAACCAATAGAAATATGAGTGGTGTGCTAAATGCTCAAGCATCTGATCGATGAAAGAGAGGGGGAAATGGTCTTTTCGGGTGGCAGTGTTTAACTTTCTATAGTCAATACACATTTTCCAACCTGTGACAATTTTTATTGCGACTTCAATGCCATTGTCCCCCTTGACCACTGTGATTCCTCCTTTCTTGGGCACCACTTGGATAGGGCTTACCCAGCTGCTATCACTGATGGAGTAGATGATGTCAGTGTCACGAAGCTTGACCACTTCCTTGCTGACTACCTCTTGCAACTTCTCCATGAGCTTCCGTTGCGGTTGTGTGCATGGTTTGGCATCCTCCTCAAGGTGTATTATGTGCATGCACACATAGGGACTTACACCCCTCAGGCCTTCAATGGAATAACCTAGAGCTTTCTTCCATGACCTCAACTCAGCTAGCAGCTGCTCTTTTTGTGCATCAGTCAAATCGGAATTGATAATGACTGGGTTCATTCTCTCCTCGTCTAAGAATCTATATTCTAGTCCTTTCAGTAGATCCTTTAACTGGTGTGGAGTCTCCGTCTCAGTCTTTTTGGTGAGACTGCTCTGTAGTGCGACATACATTGCGGTTTCAATGGGACTGTTAAATTTGGCCGGCTCCATTTCATCCAGAAGATCCAGGAGCTCTTGCACTTTCAGGTCCTCGATAACTTTTGCGCCACTCGCCAAAGCACGCATCAATGGGTCCAACATAGCCTTTTCCTTTCTTACTTCATCACAAAATAGTTGGTATCTCTTGACAAAGTAAGATAATTCAAGGAAAGAGGGGATTTTCATGCAGTCGCAGATGTTGAAATCGATGTGTTCTCCCCCAACTATGATGGTTATCATCTTTGCCTCCACATCAATGATTGCTCTTCCAATCGCAAGGAAGGGTCTCTTGAAGATTATCAGGCAGCTAGGATCCTTCGTGATGTCGATGAGGATGATATCGCATGGTATAAAGAAACGCCCAACCCTGATGGGTACATCTTCCACCATTCCAACAGATTTTGTAAAGGTATGGTCTGCCAACTGGATCCTCATGTTTGTGCTTACTATATCAGTAAGCCCCAATCTTCTTGCAAGAGAGAGCGGCATGAGACTGATGCTCGCCCCCATATCAGCTAGTCCCTTCCGGGTGACGTTATCCCCAAGTTGAAAAGGGATTACAAATGCATCGGGGCCCTTCTTCTTCATAGGCATGCTTGCCTTCACAAAAGAGTTGGATATCGGGGCTAACTTCACCATTTTGATGTACTCTCCTGTAACGCCTGGGCCTCACTGCCCAAGGCTCTAGTAGAGTTTCAATTTTATCGGATGTCTCCTAGTTGTAACATACCAGGATTTGAGGCCTTGGATAACATGATCTTAAAAGGAATGATTGGACTACCCATATCACCAAGGTGCACCTCCTTTTCTGGGAGCCCATCACTAAGAACTCCATAGTTAAGCGTGCTCAGCTTGGAGTAGTACTGGGATGGGTGGCCAGTCGGGAAGTTGATCCTGGCTTGCGTGTCAGTGTGAACAATATACACAGTTAAGGCTAGTGGTGGTCTGTGGGGCTAGTCGTCATTCCTAAAACTCCACTTGAGAGTAGGGCAGTGGGCCCGAGTGTTACAAATGGTATCAGAGCCATAACCCTTCCAGTAGGTGGGGCCCACATGGGCATGTGGCATGCCAGTCTTGAGCTGTGCGGTCCAGGCAAGATGGAAAGGGCTATCCGTAGAGACGAGATGGAGCCACCCTTGCACTGGTAGCCGTGGACGGGAGCTGGGTGTCCATGAGTCATTGTGGGTCTGTACTGAAATGGGATCAGATTATGAGGCCATATAGTTGAGCCTTGACGAGGATGTCAAGAGTCTAAGTGGGGGAGATTGTAACATCCCAGGATTTGAGGCCTTGGATAACATGATCTTAAAAGGAATGATTGGACTACCCATATCACCAAGGTGCACCTCCTTTTCCGGGAGCCCATCACTAAGAACTCCATAGTTAAGCGTGCTCAGCTTGGAGTAGTACTGGGATGGGTGACCAGTCGGGAAGTTGATCCTGGCTTGCACGTCAGTGTCAACAATGTGCGCAGTTAAGGCTAGTGATGGTCTGTGGGGCCAGTCGTCATTTCTAAAACTCCACTTGAGAGTAGGGCAGTGGGACCGAGTGTTACATCTCCTCTCCTTTTCTTTGAAATCAAATCCTTGAAAAACTTATCATAGGTGGGCATCTCTTCAATGACGTCCAAGAATGGTATGTCGAGGTGCAGTTTCTTTACTGCAGCTATAAACTTCTCATATCTCTTCTTCAACAGGGCCTTCACTAGATTGTACGGGAAAGGTGTGTGAGGCGCGTATCTATCTGGATGCTCTTTAGAGGTCCCTTCACTGCTTACCTTATCTGCTACTTTCTTTTTCTTAGTGGGTACTTCTTTAGGCTCTTTAGATGTTACATCTTTTATCGCTGCTTTAGTATAGTTGGCTTTTACCCTTTGCTCATCAGCAGAATGCAACACTGTTCTTGGTCTTAGGATGCCCATCTTTGCAGTCTCATTTCCTCTAGGATTTGCCTTGGTACTGGAAGGGAATAGTCCCACCTGATGGTTGATGCTCTGAGCCAAACTTATCAACTGTTGGTCAATCTGCTTGTTATGCTGCTGGAGCTGCCCAATCTGGGCCGAGAAACCTTCCATCTGTTGTTGCATGAGATTGAGCAACGTTGTACTAACCATTGAGCTCTTGTGCAGCTTCTCATTTAGGTCGTTCTGTTTCTTAGCGAAAGACATTAACTCAGTCATCATTGATGGCTGCTGCTATTGATTTTATTGCATATTCTAGTAACTCCTTTGTTGCTGGAAGTTAGTTTAGCGTTGTTGATTCCGCGGACCACTTGAAGAGGTCCCACCGATTAGTTGGTGTGAATTTTCTACAGCACTGGTGTTACCATAGGAGAACCCTGGGTGGTCAGGGCCTCAGCTCACATTTTTTGTACTTTCTTCGTCAGGGTCTCCCTACACAACTGTGTGCGGGCAGAAGTCTGAAAGATGATTAGGCTCCCCGCACATGACACAGCTCCTAGCCATTTCTTATCGGGTCTTACTTTTGTAGCTTTGTTCCTTCAAGGTTTTAACATCGGTCACTATCTTGTCTAGCTTGGTTGATAGCGCTTCCATTACCTTTGATCCCCTAGGGGTAGAATGACTAGATGATTCTCTATCATACTTGATGTCCTGTTGATTTGTAGCCATGTTGTCGATGATCTCCCTAGCTATCTGAGCATTGAGCCCCAAGAAATTGCTGCCTGCTACAGCGTTCAAATATTTCCTTTTGTCGATACACAGGCCATTGTAAAAGGTGGTAATTAGGGTTGGCTCAGAAAAGCTGTGGTGTGGACATTTGCGCTGATAGCCTTGGAATCTCTCCCATTATCATGTCGATTCTCCGAAACCTTCTGTGAGTATCAGTTAATCTTGTTCTGACACTTTATAGTCCTCTCAATAGGGAAGAACTTGGCTATGAAGGCATTAGTGAGATGCTCCCAGTTAGGGATGCTCCCGTCCTGGAGACTTGAGTACCACTCCAGTGCCTTGTCCTTTAGAGAAAAAGGGAAGCACAGGGTGTAGATATAAGTTATCGGGACCTTGTTAATATTGAAAGTCTTACAGGTCCTCTTGAGCGTCGTGAGATGGTTTTAAGGGTTCTCTTCGCTGATGTTTCATCCAAAGCGATTGTGCTACAACAACTGGAGAAAACCTGGCTTTAGCTCAAAGTTTACTATATTGAGCGGCTGCTCCACCATTGGATTCCTTTCCTCATTTGCCCTCACTTGAACAAAAGATCGAAGGGATCTAGCCTAAAGATCCTGGTCATCCATGCTTGTGAGAGGAAAGGGATGCAAGTACCTGAAAGGAAGAAATATAAAATGATGAGGGTGGTGAGGTAGATATGTGCAGCATGTATCAGTAGTTTTATATACATCTATACAAAGTTTTTGACAAAGTGCAAGTAAAACTCAGGTTCATAGAATGGTATTCGTTGCCTAGTCCACAGCAACAGTGCCAAAAAGTTAATCGAACTTAAACATGGGTCCAAAAAGGAGCAGGAAGCATGTCTAGGTCATCTGATTTTTATAATTTATAATACATGAATGTTTAAGACGCCCGCAACTAGCATGGGGTCAAAGTTGCAGTTCGAGGTCGAACACGGGAACTAGAGAGAATAGCACTTTAAAACCTAAGTTCTACTTGTCTAAGTTGTCGAAAGGCCAAGATATAAGGTTTGTAGCAAGAAAGTGTAATCGAAAATAATATGAAAGAATTAAATTAAAATCTATCTCCAAGGGGAGTTACTAGGAAGAAAAGGAGGTTAGGTATTTTGGGGTTTAGCAGTTTTTAGGGTAGTGTTACATGCAAAAAAAAACTAAAGAGAGAGAGAAAACATCCAGGCAAGCATGAAGAAAGAGAACTTTTATAAAAACAAGTGGCAGCGGTCTACTCCCAACGCTTTCTTCTCTCAAAGAAAGCGCCAACGAACTGTGTACTGGAAACCTCTCTCAAGGGGGCCATACACAGACCTGTGCGGGAAATAGACTGGGTGCAGCTCTGGTCCCAGGTACTCTCATACACCCAAACCAGACCAAGCTCTAGAAGGTTATGACTCTCCCCTCTCGGAGAGGTCAACACAGGAAACACGATTCAATAGCTAGTCAAACACGTGTAACGGAAGTAGGGAACTAGAGTTCGGATGCTAGAAAGAGATCATTCAACAGAATAAATCCATACACATAATGATATGAGTAATTCTCCACATATTCCAATAATCAATAAAAATGGTTTGGTTATAATGATATACTGAATAGAAGTAAATGATGTAAAAGGGAAGATAGATATCGGCCTCCTTGATTCAGGAAACCGGTATGTACTACGACTGACCACCCGGGACAGTGCTAACCCGATACTGGGTTATAGTCATATCGGGATACGTTTGTGTCAGGTTGTCGACCATATCGGGTTCCAACCATGATGGGGGTGATCGTATCAGGATATGGCTTCCACGATACATTCGTGTCAGGATGCAACCGTGTTGGGTTGCAACCATGACGGTCGAAGGGACTGTATCGGGTTGGTGTCTATATCGGGTTGGTACTAATCCTGGCTCTCGGGTTCTTCATGTCAGGTTGTTCTGTCTAGGTGGGCCATCTAGGGTTGAGCTCAGATAGAAGCTTGACATGCTCGGAGGAGCTTCAAGGGTCATCGCGCATTGCCTGCTGCTACCAGAACGATCTCTAAGTGAACTCCTCCCATCCCTCTCGGGATGGGAGTATGCTCACCTAACTCGATTCCTGGGAACTCGGCACACTAGCTCCCCCCTTGGATCCCCCAGTCCATCCCATCGTAGGCATGTATTTTCTATTAATAGGGCAGCAGGTAGGTGGAGTTTGAAGCTTTATTGGTCCACGTGTCTGGGCAGTAATGACTTTAGCTGGAGCTTTGAATGAGGCTGTCACGGTTTGTCGCCCGATATGCTATGTCAGGTTGTCTTTGCTGGTACTCAACAGAACAGCGACCATGTCGGGTTGTTGTGGTGCCGGCTATCAGGGCGTATCGGGCTACGGTACGTGACAGGCTGAAGTTGTATCATGCAGCGGTAATGTCCATGCTTGGTTGTGGTGGGCTGGAGTCATATCGAGCTACAGTACCGATGGGTAATCATGTCGGGTTACTGACTGTATCGGGCTACAACTGTGTCGGGTTTACACCATGAAGGGTAAAAATCGTAGTAGGTTGTGACTTGTCCTGTGCTTTGAGAATAGTTGAGCCCTTTTCTTGTAGAAAAATAGGAAAGCCCTTCAAAAGATGGGAAATATTGTCAGAAACACAGTGAACATGATTTTTCATGATAAATATAACATAAAGAAGGGAAAACAAGTTTGGAGGCTAATATAACGATGGAATATGAGCTCTATTAGCCACAAAAATGGGAGTTATCAATACCACGTACATAACATGGCACGAATGCGGAGGCACAATGTTGACGTAGCAATAAAAGTATCTTCAAATTGTCTGAGAAGTGTGTCCAACTAAAATTAGCACATAAGACCATATACGTACATAACTTGGCATGAACATGAGCTAGACGAGGTGTCAACTTCCGTACTAGTTGCATGAGAAAAGGAAAAAAAAGAGACTTTGTCTGGGAAAATAATGATCACATGAAGCAAATTAGATCAAGAAGGACATTGGTAAATATTGATTGTATAAAATAAAAAGGAAGGATGATTGGTGGGATGTTTTTTTAGAAAGAAAATAATAATGGGCGATGATTTAAATAGAAAATGACCAAAAAGTTTTGATTGGTAATGATGACATGATACAAGTAAGAAAAACACTTTTATTGGGAAATGATGATGGCATGAAGCAGACTAGGTCAAAATGGAAAAGCAGGATGGAATTTCTATCGGAGAATGGAATGAGAAAAGAAAAGTTGGAAAGGAGATTTGTCAACATTGATTGTATACAATAAAAAGGAAGGTTGGTTAGCAGGTGTTTTTAAGAAAGGAAACAATAATGGGTGATGTTTTAAATAGATAATGAGAAATGAAAATTTTGACTGGTAATGATGACTTAAGAAAAGTAAAAAAATTCAGTAAAAAGGAAGGAGTATTAGAAAAGAGATTGGTCAATATCGATTGTATAAAATAAAAGGAAGGATGGTTGGTAGAGTTTTTTTTTAAGAAAGGAAACAATAATGGATGATGGTTTAAATAAAAAATGAGAAAGGAAAATTTGATTGGCAATGATAACATGAGAATAGTAAAAAAAGACTTTGAGTGGGCAAATAATGATGAGATGAAGCAAACTGGATCAAAAAGGGAAAATAGGTTGGCATTTCTATTGATCATTAAATGAGAAAATAAAATCTTAGAAAAAAGGAGGATTTTCTTAGCATTGAGCATTGTGGGAGATGGATTTCACACACATCAAGGAAAGGAGGATGTTAGGAAGTTACAACTAGATAAATATGACTCGTAATAGGTAGATAGATAGATGTAGATGATGGTTGCGATGGAGACCACTGACAAAAAGATTGGATTTTTATGATGAAGAAAGAATAAAGGAGATGATCATGGAGGCTGAGATGATGTATCGTGGGAAGCCAAGCCAAGAAGAGACGGTGGAATCCCACAGGCGGAGGCTCTCTCTTTCTCTCCCTAGGCTTAGAATTGATGCTTTGATACCATGTAAAAAATAAGATGAGAAGATAATGGGATGTTTTTGTTATTGACAAACGAAGCAAACCTCTTCCTTATATAGGAAAGGAGGTAAGTACAAGATAAGTGAATTAAACCCTATGGGCCAAGACAATTAGGCCCATATGACATAATAAACTAAATAGTAATAATTTTAACAAGTTTGTTTCCAAATGGCTTGAGATTTCACAATTTTATTTGAAACCAATTTTTACCAGAGGGAAACTAATGTAATATTCTATTATCTATGTAAGAAAAAAAATGAAAATATGTCCATCACATATGGGAGTAGGAGGGTAGACATGCAATAATTGAAAGGGAAAGACATCATTGTAGAAGAGAGAAAAGCTAGAGATCAAATGTCTAGAGCCTTATCAAGATATGTAATGGAGATAGTAGACTATGTAATGATAAATGACGGCATCATGGATGATCATATCTAAGTTTGATCTATGATGATATAAGTTTATTTGTAATGATCAAATTTCAGTTTTAGGGTTTGCCCTCAGTGTTGACAAAATGAGCTAAGTCTTCATTGTGAACATATGTGGGATTTTCTCACTCAAGATAAACTAAGATTAGATAAGGTTAAATATGGAGGAGACTCCAACTCTTTTACAAAGGACAACCTCTATATCAAGTGCTACATAGTAATAGTACATGCCAATATTTAAAAATAGAAGAGAATACTTGCATTACATAAATTGAACTAAGTAAATTATAGTCAAATAATTGATAAAATCCTCACACCTTAATTTCATATATTTCATATGTTAATTGTGGTTACAAAAACCTCTAATCATCACATGATTACTAATAATTAATCATCATTCACACATATTGTCATTATTCTTGATACTTAGCTATATGCTAGGAATTTAGCCAAACTCATATTGAAACTGATCCAAACATGTCTATGTACTGATATGAAGGTCTTTACAAAATTGTTTTCATGTTTTCATATGTTTCTAATGATTTGTCTATTTTCTATAATAAGTATGATCTTCAAATCACCTAATTTGACTCTAATCAAAAAATAACTAATATTAAGAAATAAAACTATCATAAAGGACCACATTTATTTCTAAATGGTATTGAGTTTCTATAGGATTTTTTCAGTGATTATATCAACTAAACACTAACTTTCCACTATCGAAAAGCCTAAATAAAGGCATTACATCTAAACTTGGAACTTTTATTGGTTATGATCAAAAGCTTGATCTTGGAGTTGCATATTTGGGCATAAATTTTTATAAGTATTTGGTTATTTTGGGAGATGAATTAGTCATGGCAACTATTTGTAATGCAATCTTTAATATTTTGGAATTTCAAGATATGAAGATTGTACTTACCAAATTGGGAAATTGGGCATTATATTTTCTATATCATCCTTTAGATTGTTGTCCCTTAGATTCTAAGGGAGGCACACAACTCTAGCCATATATTTCCTTAAAATGACCACTTGTGCTGGGTTGAGAATTAGCTCACTTCTCTATATCCTTTATACTAGCCTCGTTTGTGTAAGAACCCTATTATCACTTCTCTAGCACCATCATCGTAAAAAGGGTATCCAGTGGGAAGTGCGGGAACTCAAGGCTCTTTTGTAGACAGATAAGGTGGCTTGAAGAATCACCACAACTTCCCACAAATTGGCAGCACCTTGGAACCTTTGATGGAGATGAGGATCTTGATCCTACTGGTTGAGTGTTTCCTTCACTACCAAGTCAAAGATAAAAATGGTACAAGGAGCTTCCTCTACCTTCAGCTTTAACACGTATTCTAATAGCAATGTGGCCCATCCACAAAGTCATTCATCTGATTGATTCAAGGTGGATAGGCCTAGAGCAACCTTTTTAACCCTTACACAACCTCTGATACAAATGGAGCCTGCACCTTGGTTACCTCCTTTACAACACAAACCAATCACTCCCTTGACTACATTTTCCCCTAGGATCAATCCTTACACCTCATTATCTCCTTTGGTTCCTTACTTTCTCTATCTCCAACTTTCATCTGTGATAGGTAGAGGAGATGAGATGAGTAAAGGGAAGGGGGAATAGTGAAATAGGTCCCCCACACCTGGTGTGTGGGGTTATTGGGTAGCCCCTAGAATCATGGATCTATTCTAGTACTCTATAGTTCCTACTTTAGATCATGATTCCCATATGAAACATTGGGGATTGTCCAAGGACAAGTAAAGTCTAGTGTTTCACCCCTTTTCAATGTGGAAGATGAATCTAGGGATGTTGGATCCACTTATATAGGCTAGAAAAGATCCATGACCAGTAACCGGTGGCTATAATAATGCCAAACAACCAACATAAATAATAGTTCTATAGCAATGGGTTGACTTTCACATCATGAGATTTCTACCCATCACTATAGCCTGACTGTCACATCTAGATTTAAATCAATTATAGGAATCATGCATAAGGACCAACTCATCTCTTAGGAGTAATATATCCTAAGATGCACCAGTTCATATATATCTCATATTTCATATATATATATATATATATATATATGTGTGTGTGTGTGTGTGTGTGTGTGTGTGTGTGTTTTAGAAATTAGTAGGGATGTCAGTGGTGTGGATATGGTGCAGTTTGTGCCAAAATTATAACCACGTCACAAAGAAATACCAAACACCATATTTGCATTCTATCCATTATGGTTTTTTAATATGAGAAACCATATCTCACTATTAAAAAAACCACGATTAACTATAACACACTACACAACATCATGAACAAACTTATATTAATCATAGTAGCATCATACATAAAAGTTATGAAATTATACACAAGAAAGAAAAATAACAACATCGACAATTTGAAACAACAATATTTTGTTCATGTTATGTAAAAAAATAAAATAATGCTTGGCAGCCGGGCTTGTTAAAACTACAACATATATGGTAGGCTAGGAATTGTTCCATCTTTGAAGTGGTGATGATAGAGCTGAAGACTGTCTGGAAGAAGGCATATATAGATTTTATTTGCTTTCAAAGATAGAATATGTATAGATAGGACATTGCTTGGATCTCTCAAGCAATTTTGTTCCACTTTTATATGCTGATTTTTTGGGTGAAGTAATAGAAGAAGCACGCTTAATGATAAAAAAAATGCTTGGTTTATGTGAAGAAACATTCTAACTAGTCAATTCAATTATGATATTCCCAACTGCACATTCTTTCTCATTTAGAGTTCAAAAATTGTCCGCTTCTAAAACTGGACATTAAGTCTCCTCCCACTATACACATTCTTTTTTTTTAAACAAAATTATTTCCTTAAATTAGCTCCTCAAGTATTTTCCTATTAACTTGGCCTCCTCATTTTCAAGAATGTAAGTTATGTTTCTATAACATACTAGATCTCGAACCCTACCCTGGAAGTTGACATTTTGGACTTAGCCAAACAAGGTTGAATGTTAGACCTAAATAGATGTTTAGTATGATCCTAATTAGCTAATACATGAATCTATCACCCTAATGTAGCCTAATGTTTTCACATTAGTCTTAGGTTAATAATGGATACATAAAATATGCCACATAACCCATTTTGGTGGTAAGGAACTTAATTGGATGAATATTTTAGATAATGGGTTGTTAATGGGCCATATGATATATCTCATAAAAATAAATCTCAAAATTATAAACAAACATCAAATTCGTAATCTACATATCAAAATTAGCCTACATGTCAAATTTCATCTAATTTGGACAACCTTGAAATATTAGGATTAGTTTGGGAGAGAGAAAATGAGTAAAAGGCAGAAGTAATGAATAATGTGATTATATAACTTCAAAATATGTAAATAATGTCAAATTTGTATTCAACACATCAATGATAACTTGTGGATGAAGTTTCACCAAATTTGGATGTTGTTTGTGCAAGTTATGCAATTTTAGGTACATTTTAGACTTTTCTACAATTTACCCAATGGGAAAGTTTTCTTAGAAAATTGTAACATGAAATATAATCCTTATATATTCCCTTACCATTCTCGAGTTTTTGAACCATGGTGTGCCTAGTTGCACCTTGGTTTGAAGGTTTTTCTTTCCAAGGGCATTTTAGGGATTTCCTCTTTATAAATGAGCTTATCTTTAGAAGCTATCAACCAATGGGGTTATTTCTGTGATTGGAGGTTGGTTGGGATGGCCTATAAGTTTCCATAAATTGACATTTGATATTCAAGAAGCCTCTATGAGTTGTCCTCTTACATGGCCATGAAATCCCTAGGCTAAGGACACATGGAAAGCTCCATGGACACCTCATGCTTGACTTCTTCCTTATCCATAAAGGCTTGCATGTCCATGAACACCCTTAGCATTGGATACATGGAAAGTAACTTGACAACTCGTGCTTGACTTCTTCCATATCCATAAAGGCTTGCATGTCCGTGGACACCCTTATATATGACACATGGAAAGTCTCATAGACACCTCATACTTGACCTCTTTCTTTATATAGCCATATCTACCCCTTCCCAACTCCCAATTCAAAACTGATTGCTCTCCTTTATTTCCTCTAGCTGAGAGCATCGTTCCTTCTATGTTTGGCCATGATGTTTCTATCCCAAGGTAAAATAGTGTGCCTACCTTGGTGAAGAAGGCTCCTAGGGTTCCAAATTTCTCTATATAGGATTTCTTAAGATCCTCCTTGGTGATTTCGACCAAAACTAGTAAGTTTACTCCTTTCGTTCCCTATTTTCATGATGTTACTCTTCCTCCCACCTTCTTACAGGTCGGAACCATGGCCTTCCATGGTGAAACCCCACCTAGAGCCTTAAACACCTCATCTCCATGTTTTTTTATTAGGGATTTTCACCTCTAAAGTGGAGAAGGTGCTTCTTACTTGAGATAGGAGATTTGTTGGAGAAACCAACCTCTCTAAGCTTGGGAACCTTACTTAGACATGTCCACATTCCCTAGAGGTTTTTGGAGGCCTAGGCTTGGATCTAGGACTGACTTGGACTTTTTAGGCTCTAAAGTTGAGGTATGTTTGCATCTCTGATTATTCTTTTGAGCAATTAGCCTATGTTTCTTCTTTATCTTGGTCCTATGGACATTGGCCTACACATTATGTCCTATCTTTTGATATCATGGTGAACTACCTTATTTGTTGTGATCTTGTATATTCTATGGGACTCTTATCTTGTGCTTTGGTGCATGATGGACTTACTTTTTATATGTTCCCACTTTGATGTGGATGTATGTGTTGTCCATTGTATGATATGGAAACATTGTATAATTATGACCATACCTTCTACTTGCCTCTACATTTTACATGCTATGTGATTTAGTAGCACTAGAGTAGTGTAATTACATTGGTTTTGTGTAATATGGAAACATTGTGATATTATTGGGATGGAGGATGTATGATTCCCCATACCTGGGTTTGCAAGATGTATGATTCTTGGTCCACATTCATAAATTGGGAGTTTGGTTAATGTACCATTCTCCATCAGGTTCAAGATGTATGATTCTTGGTTGTCATGTCTTTATATTGTTCTGGGGCTATGTTTATCTCACATGCATGCAAGTTGATTATTGTAGGGTGTGTGCCCTACTTTCTCTATAGGTGGTATTGTGGAACAACATTATTGTTTTATTTATGGCAAGTATCTCTTTTATTGTTGTTCTATTCCTTTTATGCCCTATTTGGGTAGTCCTTGTCTTTTCTATGGGAAGTGTTTTATATTTTTTGTCCCTTTATTTCATAATATTGCTCAATTTTCCTATTTAGTATGCACATACCAACCTTTGTTGATATTTCCTTTTCTTCTCCTTATTGTGGGGTATGCTTCAATCCCCAGGTTTAGATCAAGGAGAGGATAAGCAAGGCGGACTTGGACAACAACCTTTGTAGCTGAGCTTTTGGGAGACTTAAAAGAGGTGGTCAAATGATCCCCAGCTGGATCCTTATAGTTTCTTTTGTAACTCACCCATGTGTGGTGTAGTGATGCATAATGATATCAAGCTTTGCAATAGTTAGATAATTTCTCTTCCGCTACTACTTATTGTGTTATGATACATACATGTTGAATGAATTGGTTATCATCCCTTGTAGAAAAAATTTATGTGGTGTTTGGTTCAAGGGATGTTGCCTTTTTATTTCTAGTAGGGCGTGGTTCCCCTCTGGGATCCCACTCCTTACAACATTGTATCAGATCCCATGGTAGTTAGAATCTGACTATTTCAATTTTGTCTCCCTAGCTAGAATACTTGCCTTACCTTTAAGTGATATGTTTTCCCTAGAGTTGATCAATAGATGATGAAGGGTTGATTTATGATCCTATAGTTTCACATTAGAATAATGATGAATAGATTTCTAAAATACTTACAACTAAAATATGCATAAGTAATCATACTAACTTGAGCTTGTTTAGCTTGGCCTTTAGGCAGCTACTAGGACATGAAGTTGAAAGCAAAGGTGTCTAGAAAGGATCAGGGTTCGAGGGCTGGCAAGATTTTCCTCGGCACCACTAGCTTGGTTTATGAGGACTCCTGGATCCATATGATATCGGCCTAGCCTGAGCTGATATGAATTGTCCGAAATAGCATGCTTTTAGGCAATAGTATCCATAGACATCTATATGATTTATCTTTAGGGACCCTAACATGTTGAAATAGTCTCCCATGTGTAATGATTTGTCTGAGGATGGATACCCAACATAGTTTCCTTTAGAACCACATGTTTGGATAGTTATCCCTAGAACCTAGACTTTGAAGTTTGGTCTTTAGTAAGCAATCAGAGTGCGTAGTGAAGAGTGATGGATCTGGTATATGGTCTAGTTAGACTCACCCATTTACCTCAAGATTAGTTTGGCTTGGTAGGTGATAACACCAAATTTTGTGATGTTTTAGACTGTTATTATGTTATCAAAACTGCCTTTTTAACTGTTTTCCTCTCTGTTTATATGCACTTTTGCAATAATTGGCCAAACGACGCTCTTAATTCAATATTTCCATATTTTGCAGTGTTTTCCTCCAATTTTGACCCATTTATCGTTTATAAGGCCGTCCCGGCCCACAAACGAGTTCCACCTGCATCGGCCTTCCAGATGGCCGATACGATCACTGCCCGACAGGATAGCACCACACACCGACGCGTGACATAAGGATGTCGTACAAGAAGAAACTAGCGGGCGATACGTCTTCTACCCAACAGGGAGTCGAGCTCGCCATGACAACAAAGCTGGTCGCACGGCACAGGCCACCCACCGGCAGGCGCCGCTCGTCACGTGACCGACAGCCGACAATCCTTGTGACGGGCAATACCGATATCGGCCGTCCACTGACTACGCAAAGACAAGGAGGACATGTGGCGCCCTGTGCACCATAACTTCCCCAACCGCTGCCTATAAATAGCAGCTACAGGAAGCCGAAAAGACAGGTTGGAACCTTGCACGAATCTTCCCAAGGAACGCTGCAAGAGCAAGAGCATCGTGCCTTAGTGGTTGTGACGGGCGACACTAGGTGAGCATTTCTCCATCCCGAGAGGGAGGGAATGGTTCACTTAGTGTCATCCCGAGCACCACTGCAGGCCGATATCGGCCAACATAACGTAGATACTGGATATAAGTGACTGATACTAGACGCACCTCACTTTAGCCTGGCACGATACTAACCCCGATATGTGTCGCCCGCCATGGCGTGTCGCCCGAGAGGGTGCCGCCTGACATGACTGTATCGGGCCAGGGTTCTCGCACGATACAACTGGCCTGTCACCGCGTGCTGCTTGAGAGGGTGTACCGCCCGACACGGCTGTATCGAGCTAGGGTTCTGTCCGGTATCGGGCCAGAGGGTCAGTTGTAGCCTGCCGACCTTCTATATCAAGAGGGTGACGTTTATCCTTTATTTCTGTCATTTATTTCTTTTACTTCTGCAATGTAATCAACCCTTTATATGTTAATAGAAATAGAAGAGTTTAATTATCTACTGCTTTATGCTTGGTACCCTGGTTGGATGAATGCTATGTTTAATATCTGAACTCTAGCTTGTACGTTGGATTGCATTTTGATTAGCTACTGAATCGTGTTTTCCCGTTGCAACAACCTTGAGAGAGGTGTTGTAGCTCTAGTGTTTGGTCCGATTCTGGAGTACGAGAGTGCCCAGAATCGGAGTTGTTGTAGTAACCTTCCCACTCTAACCTAAGTCCAACAACCTCAAGAGTGGTGTTGATGCTTGGTTAGAGGTACCCGCTCTGAGAGGAGGGGTACATGATGTTCCTGCTGCCGCTTGTTTTACCGAAGTTTTTCTCCTTGGTACCTTGCTTTAGCTTGAGTATTATCTCTCCGTTTCTATTGCACGAAAAATCCCTAAAAACTGCTAAATGCTTAAAACCTAAGTTTTCCTTGTAACTCCAGTTGGAGATAGGGTTTTCTATTGCCTTATCGATCACGTTATGTTGTTCCCTTTTGGGAATTTTATCATCTCTTATCCTTGCCGGAGTGTAGCGTGTCGATTCTGAGTTCTCAACACTACCACCATTGTCCCTGTGTTCGACCCCGTATATCTACTTCGACCCTGTAAACAAAGTTGCGGGGGCCTAGAAGGATTCGGGTTATAAATGTAAAAGCTAGACTACCTCAAATCAGCCTCCAATTATGGGGACGTGCGATTTAGGCCGGTCAACTTTTTGGCGTCGTTGCCGGGGACAAGGCAAAACAGTACTGTTGACGAATCTGAATCCACTAACTACACTCCCGTGCCTCAAGCTTAGAATTAAGCTTGACAACACTCTTTTCTTTCTTTTGTTATTATCATTATTCTTTGTCTGAAATGAATATTTTAGATTATCCAATGACAGGTTTTCTAACTTGATTCTTTTCATGCTATTTCAAGTACTCAAAGGAAGGGGGTTTCCATTCACCTGAGCATCGACATAACCTAACATGCCGCCTCACATTGAACAATCTCTTTCTGAGGGTAAACATCAAGGCCAAGATGAGAGTCCGCACCAACCTAACTTGGATTTTACCAGGTACCCATCCTGCCCGACGAACAGGAAAAGACAACATTCACCTACCTCTACGACACTTATGCTTTCAGAAGGATGCCCCTCGGACTCTGCAATGCTCCCGCCACATTCCAAAGATGCATGATATCAATGTTTTTAGATTTTCTAGAAGATATCGTAGAAGTTTTCATGGATGATTTTTCAGTCTATGGAAAGGACTTCGATACCTGCCTAAAGAATCTATCCTTGGTTCTACAAAGGTGCGAGGAGAACAGCCTGGTTTTAAAATGGGAAAAGTGCCATTTCATGGTACGAGAGGGAATTGTTCTGGGGCATAAGATCTCAAGGCGTGGAATCGAGGTGGACATGAGGTCGAAGCCATATCCAAGCTTCCTCCCCTGAAGTCTGTGATGGTAGTGAGGAGCTTCCTCGGTCACGCGGGCTATTACCACAGATTCATAAAAGACTTCTCAAATATTTCAAAGCCTTTGTCCAATCTGCTGGTAAGGGATGTTGAATTTGTTTTCTCTGATGACTGTCTCAATGCTTTTCAGGCTTTGAAAAACGCTTTGGTATCCCCACCCACCCTCCAAGTGCCAGATTGGGATTTACCGTTTGAGCTGATGTGCGACGCTAGCGACTATGCAATAGGAGCAGTCCTGGGGCAGAAGAAAGATAAAAGGCACCATGTGATCTGCTATGCTAGTCACACGTTGGATGAAGCTTAGGTAAATTACACAACCACAGAAAAGGAGATGCTCGCGATCGTCTTCGCATTCGATAAGTTCAGGTCGTACCTCGTTGGACCAAAGGTCAAGGTATATACAGATCATGGGGCAATAAAATACCTAATGCAAAAGAAAGACACAGAGCCCCGTCTGTTGAGGTGGGCCTTATTGCTGCAAGAGTTTGACCATGAAATTATTGACAAGAAGGGCGCAGAAAATGTGGTCGTCAACCACCTATCGAGGATCATAGCTGAAAGACAAGGGGGACCGTCGATCAACGACGACTATGCCGATGAGACTCTTGTGTTGGATAATGCTAAAGAAGAAGACTTACCTTGGTTTGCAGATATCTGCAACTATCTTGCTTGCAGAGAGCTGCCTCCTGACATTACTTACAATCAGAAAAAGAAGCTATTCGTGGATGCTAAAAATTACTATTGGGATGATCCCCTCCTCTTCAGAAGATGCGCTGACAATTTATACAGGAGGTGCATCCCCGAGGAAGAAACCACGAACATTCTGAAAAAGTGCCACGCCTCCCCCTACGGTGGACACCTGGGTAGCGAAAGAATGGCTGCAAAAGTGCTACAATCAGGTTTCTGCTGGCCCTCACTTTTCAAGGATGCTGCACAATTTGTAAAAGTCTGCAAAGAGTGCCAGTCTACGGGTAATATAGGGTGGAGGAATGAAATGTCGATGGCGAATTGGATCGAAGTAGAGATCTTCGACGTGTGGGGGATTGATTACATGGGGCTGTTTCCTCCATCCAGGGGGTATCAATACATACTAGTAGAAGTAGACTATGTATCGAAGTGGGTAGAGGCTGTAGCAACCCAAACATGCGACGCCAAGTCTGTAATCAAGCTATTCAAGAAGACAATCTTTCCTCGGTTCGGAGTCCCACGCACTGTAATAAGCGACGGTGGGTCGCACTTCGGAGAGAGACAGTTCGAAGCACTCCTGTGTAAGTATGGAGTGAAACACAAGATCGCTACACCCTATCACCCACAGACCTCAGGGTAGGTAGAGGTTTCAAACAGACAAATTAAGCAGATCTTGGAGAAAATTGTCAGCCGAACAAGGGAAGAATGGTCTATGAAACTTAACGATGCACTGTGGGCCTACAGGACCGCCTACAAAACGCCCATTGGAACCACCCCCTACAGGCTGATCTACGGGAAATCCTGCCATCTACCTCTAGAACTGGAACACAAGGCCCTTTGGGCAATCAAATTCTTAAACATGGACCTTGAAAAAGCAGGAGAAAAGAGATTTTTGCAGCTTCTAGAGCTTGAAGAGTTGAGGATGAACACCTATGAGAATGTGAAAATCTACAAACAAAGGATGAAGGTGTGGCATGATGCCCACCTAAGGAGAACAGATGTAAGCGAAGGGGATAAAGTTTTATTATTCAAGTCCTCCATTCGTCTTTTTCCTGGGAAGCTACAAATGAGATGGTCGGGACCGTTCACAGTATCGAAGATATACCCATCAGGAATGATGGAGCTTTACGACAAAGACAATCCGACCAAAGTCTTTCAAGTAAATGGACGCAGGGTAAAGAGGTACTATGAAGATGAAGTTTTCGTCAGGAGGGCAGAGATCAACTTGTAGGATAGGGGTACTGTCGAAGGCTTAAGATGAAGACCATACATCGGTCGAGCTGGCGACAAAAACTTCAGCGCTCCTCGGGAGGCAGCCCAAGTTTTATTTCTTCCCTAGAATAGGATGCATTTTTCTTCCTTGTAAAACAAACATTATGGATTGTAATAAGGCCCGAGTCAGTGCATGCGCCGGGCGTACCGACTCTTCTGTTTTATGGGCCACTGTTGTATTTCATGAAGCTTTGAGGAGTAATACCTTCTGAGGTCGAGAGCTTAACCCTAAGCCGATGATGTTTTACCCCTCAATCGCTTTTTCCTCGCCTTGTCTTTGGCCACCTGTTATTTACCGTATCGGGCAGCAGCCCAGCTGGCGCGTAGGACCGCTTGTATCGGGCAGCAGCCCAGCTAGCGCGTAGGACCGCTTGTATCGGGCTGTAGTCTCTCGGGCATCACAACGGCCGTGACGGATGGCATTCCTGGGCAGCGTGCACCATATCGTGCATGCGAGTAATTGCCCTTAATGGGACTGATGGGACCATCGTCTTGGGAATGGCATGTCTCAACGGCCGATGCGCGCCCCAGAACTGCCCGTTTTACCCCCAGCTGAGTTTTCTATATATAGTAAGGAGGGTTCAACGTGTCGGGCTACTACACTTACTCTTTCAGCCACCTGTACCACATGCAGTAATCCACCTTTTGGTCGCATGTCGGGCAGCTCGCCTTCGCCCTCATGTCGGGCGAGAGCTTTTAAGAGAAAAGGTATAGCCCGACAGTCTGTTTGCCGATACGGGTTTCATATCGTGCGCCGCGTATCGAGTTGACAAACTCAGTCGATTTTTCTTGTATCGCCCGACACAGTGAAGCACGATACGTCGGCCGATAGTGTTTGACCGATACGCCATAACGGGCGACACGTTTTTCTGTCGCGACGTCCTGTCGGACAGTTGTTTCATGCGACCTTATCGCCCAATATCCCCGTGTCGGGCAGCATGTTGTGCCGCGCAGTTCTCCCCGTATCGTGCGGTCTCGTATCGCTTCAGATTTTATTTTGATGAACGATACTCGGGCTTTACAACAAGTCTAGTTCTATCAAGATATCAGTTTTTATTACCTAACATTTAATTGATCTATGAACTTGATAACAGGTATGGATAATACACAGCAAACCTCCAGAAGAGTGGACGAACACCGTAGAAGAATCGACACTGTGGCCGAAGCTGAAGCAACAACAGTCGGACAGAAACGCCATAATCTCGATATAGTTGGGGCACCACCCGCCGAAAGGAAAGCAAGAGACCATTTCCTTATCACAGTCTGTCTTCTGCGGTGGTTTAGGACCATCTCCAAAAGAGAAAGATAATAAAAATAGAGAGGACCTCTGGTTGCACCCTCCTTGGAAAGAAAATGGACTCAAGTGGATTGAAACTGGGATTGAAGATCAGTCCTTTTGTTCATGTTCACAACGGAAGTACCAAGATTAAGGGGAGGCCAAATAATTTTGAGAGCTTTGCACTTGTTCCGGCTGCATCCAGCTGGGAACGGAAATGGAGACTGCAAATAAGAAGAATGTATTGTAGCTTCTCAAAGGCACAAGCGCAACCACCAGCTAACCTTCACTGGGCTAACATGACCTCACCCTGTCCTCTTCACTACTCTGGGATAGAGAGTGGAGTAAGTTTGGGGGGGGCACCCATGTACCAGTGAGGGAGGTATAAAAATTTTCTTCTTCACCTCCACCCTTGGTGTCATTTCGTTCTTCTCTTATATCATGTGTATGTACCCTTGCTAGTACGAAATGCCATGCTCATATAAAAATTTTAAAATTTTTTACCTGATGCGACTTCTTGCCAGTTTGTTTCTATGTGCTTAACGAGATGCAAGTTTTGTTATATCTTTCTGATAATGCTGCCTCAAACAAACAAAAGATTACATTTTTCCGTGCCAAAAATTTCGAAAAAAAATAATAATCTCACAACAGCTAAGAGGCGAGTATGGAGAAGGAAAAAGCTGCCCAAACAGCAAAAATCCCTCTTGTTTTCCCCTTACCCAACAAAAATCCCAAAAAGAGAAAGCAGCCTTATGAGGGTGAATAAAAGCATGAGAGTTGTGCCCAATAAAAGAAAAAAGAATATATATATATATACACACACGTGTATTCTAAAAGTACCCATCTTTAGGCATGGTAGATCTGGGGCAGTGGTACGTAAGATGTGAAATCACTGCTCTAAAGCCAACTGCTTGGACTGCAGGGACCACTTTCCCGTTAACAAACCCTTACATGGATGGACTGATGGGAAACAAGAAAAACCCCAAAAAGCCTCAACCTACCCAACACACAACTTTCTACCCCAAAAATAAGTTGTTTGGTGTGAAAGCTAACTTCGGAATCATGCACCAAAGTCTCACTGAAGCTGTAGAGAAACATTTTACTGAAATAATAAAGTAGGAAACACAAGGTCTTTTGTTCGTTGTGGGACAACATTATCTCTAAAGGCATCGCGATTCTTGTTTTACCTCTTGAGCTGAAAACTAAACCGAGCAAGAAGGAGCATCACGAAATAAAGTTTAAATATTGATTGAGGACAATCAAAATGCTAAGTTTGGGGGAGTTGATAACACCAAATTTTGTGATGTTTTAGATTGTTATTCTGTTATCAAAACTGTCTTTTTAACTGTTTTCCTCTCTGTTTATATGTACTTTTGCCATAATTGGCCAAACGACGCTCTTAATTCAATATTTCCGTATTTTGTAGTGTTTTCCTCCAATTTTGACCCATTTATCATTTATAAGGCCGTCCCGACCCACAAACAAGTTCCACCTGCATCGGCCTTCCAGATGGCCAATACGATCACTTCCCGACAGGGTAGCACCACACATCGACGCGCGACATAAGGATGCCGCGCAAGAAGAAACTAGCGGGCGATACGTCTTCTACCCGACAGGGAGCCGAGCTCGCCACGACAACAAAGCTTGTCGTGTGCCACAGGCCACCCACCGGAAGGCACCGCTAGTCACGTGACCGACAGCCGACAATCCTTGTGACGGGCGATACCGATATCGGCCATCCACTGACTACGCAAAGACAAGCAGGACACGTGGTGCCATGTGCACCATAACTTCCCCAACCGCTGCCTATAAATAGCAGCTACAGGAAGCCGAAAAGACAGGTTGGAACCTTACGCGAATCTACCCAACGCTGCAAGAGCAAGAGCATCGTGCCTCAGTGGTTGTGACGGGCGACACTAGGTGAGCATTTCCCCATCCCGAGATGGAGGGAATGGTTCACTTAGTGTCGTCCCGAGCACCACTGCAGGCCGATATCGGCCAACATAATGTAGATACTGGATACAAGTGACTGATACTAGACACACCTCACTTTAGCCCGGCACGATACTAACCCCGATTTGTGTCGCCCGCCATGGCGTGTTGCCCGAGAGGGTGCCGCATGACATGACCGTATCGGGACAGGGTTCTCACACGATACAACCGGCCCGTCACCGCGTGCCGCCTGAGAGGGTGTACCGCCCGACACGGCTGTATCGGGCTAGGGTCCTTCCCGATATCGGGCCAGAGGGTCAACTGTAGCCTGTCGACATTCTATATCAAGAGGGTGACGTTTATCCTTTATTTCTGTCATTTATTTCTTTTACTTCTGCAATGTAATCAACCCTTTATATGTTAATAGAAATAGAAGAGTTTAATTATCTGCTGCTTTATGCTTGGTACCCTGGTTGGATGAATGATATGTTTAATATCCGAACTCTAGCTTGTACGTTGGATCGCGTTTCGATTAGCTACCGAATCCTATTTTCCCGTTGCAACATCCTTGAGAGAGGTGTTGTGGCTCTAGTGTTTGGTCCGATTCTGGAGTACGAGAGTGCCCGGAATCAGAGTTGTTGTAGTAGCCTTCCCACTCTAACCTAAGTCCAGCAACCTCGAGAGTGGTGTTGATGCTTGGTTAGAGGTACCCGTTCTGAGAGGAGGGGTACAAGATGTTCATGCTGCCGCTTGTTTTACCAAAGTTTTTCTCCTTGGTACCTTGCTTTAGCTTGAGTATTATCTCTCTATTTCTGTTGCACGAAAAATCCCTAAAAATTGCTAAATGCTTAAAACTAAGTTTTCCTTATAACTCCAGTTGGAGATAGGGTTTTCTTTTACCTTATCGATCACGTTCTGTTGTTCCCTTCTGGGAATTTTATCATCTCTTATCCTTGCCGGAGTGTAGCGTGTCGATTCTGAGTTCTCAACACTGCCACCCTTGTTCCTGTATTCGACCCCGTATATCTACTTCGACCCCATAAACAAAGTTGTGGGTGCCTAGAAGGATTCGGGTTATAAATGTAAAAGCTCGACTACCTCAAATCTGCCTCCAATTATGGGGACGCGCGATTTAGGCCGGTCAGTAGGTTAAATCCTTTAAGGGGTGGTGAATAAGTTGTTTTCCTATGTGTGGATGTTTTGATTTTGAGGATGAAATCCCTTTAAGGGGTGGTGTGTTGTAACATACTAGATATCCGACCCTACCCTGGAAGTTGACATTTTGGACTTAGCCAACAAGGTTGAAGGTTAGACCTAAATAGATGTTTACTATGATCCTAATGAGCCAATATAAAAATTTATCACCCTAATGTAGCCTGATGTTTTCACAATAGTCTTACGTGAATAATGGATACATAAAATATGCCACATAACTCATTTTGGTGGTAAGGAACTTAATTGGATGAATAATTTAGATAATGGGTTGTTAATAGGTCATATGACATATCTCATAAAAAGAAGTCTCAAAATTGGAAACAAACTTCAAATTCGTAATCTACATATCAAAATTAGCCTACATGTCAAATTTCATCTAATTTGGACAACCTTGAAATATTAGGATAAGTTTATGAGAGAGAAAATGAGTAAAAGGCATAAGTAATGAATAATGTGATTATATAAATTCAAAAGATGGAAATAATGTCAAATTTGTATTCAACACATCAAAGATAACTTGTGGATGAAGTTTCACCAAATTTGGATGTTGTTTGTACAAGTTATGCAATTTTAGGTACATTCTGGACTTTTCTACAATTTACCCAATGGGGAGGTTTTCTTAGCAAATTGTCACATGAATTATAATCCTTATATATTACCTTACCATTCTCAAGTGTTTGAACCATGGGGAGCCTAGTTGCACCTTGGTTTGAAGGTGATTCTTTTCAAGGGCATTTTAGGGATTTCCTCTTTATAAATGAGCTTATCTTTAGAAGCTATCAACCAATGGAGTTATTTCTTTGATTGGAGGTCGGTTGGGATGGACTATAAGTGTTCATAAACTAACATTTTATATGCAAGAAGCCTCTATGAGCTGTCCTCTTACATGGCCATGAAATCCCTAGGCTAAGGACGCATGGAAAGCTCCATGGACACCTCATGCTTGACTTCTTCCTTATCCATAAAGGCTTGCATGTCCATTGGCACCCTTAGCATTGGACACATAGAAAGTAACTTGACACCTCGTGCTTGACTTCTTCCTTATCCATAAAGTCTTTCATGTCCATGGACACCCTCATACATGACACATGGAAAGTCTCATAGACACCCCATACTTGACCTCTTTCTTTATATAGCCATATTTACCCCTTCCCAACTCCCAATTCAAAAACTCTTGCTCTCCTTTATTTCATCTAGCTTAGAGCATCATTCCTTCTATGTTTGGCCACGAAGTTGATGTCTCGATGTAAAAGAGGGTGACTACCTTGGTGAAGAAGGATCCTAGGGTTCCAAATTTCTCTATATAGTATTTCTTAAGCTCCTCCTTGGTGATTTCGAACAAAAACTAGTATGTTTACTCCTTTCCTTCCCTATTATCATGTTTTTAGTCTTCCTCCCACCTTTTTACATGTTAAAACTGTGGACTTCCATGGTGAAACCCCACCTAGAGCCTTAAACACCTCATCTCCATGTTCTTTTATTAGGGTTTTTCACCTCTAAAGTGGAGAAGGTGCTTCTTGCTCGAGATAGGAGCTTTGTTGGAGAAACCAACCTCTCTAACCTTGGGAACCTTACTTATTGGACCTATCCACCTTCCCTAGAGGTTTTTGTAGGCCTAGACTTGGATCTAGGACTGACTTGGACTATTTAGACTCTGAAGTTGAGGTATGTTTGCATCCCCGATTATTCTTTTGAGCAATTAGCCTATGTTTTTTCTTTATCTTGGTCCTATGGACATTGGCCTACACATTATGCCCTATCTTTTGATATCATGATGAACTACCTTATTTGTTGTGATCTTGGATATTCTCTTGGAATCTTATCTTGTGCTTTGGTGCATGATGGACTTATTTTTATATGTGCCCACTTTGATGTGGATGTATGTGTTGTCCATTGTATGATATGGAAACATTGTATAATTCTGACCATACCTTCTACTTGCCTCTACATTTTACATGCTATGTGATTCAATAGCACTAGAGTAGTGTAATCACATTGGGTTTTTTTGTAATATGGCAACATTGTGATATTATTGGGATGGAGGATGTATGATTCCCCATCCCCGGGGTTGCAAGATGTATGATTCTTGGCCCACATTCATAAATTGGGAGTTTGGTTAATGTACCATTCTCCATTAGGTTTAAGATGTATGATTGTTGGCTGCCATGTCTTTATATTGTTCTAGGGCTATGTTTATCTCACATGCATGCATGTTGATTATTGTAGGGGGTGTGCCCTACTTTCTCTATAGGTGTTGTTGTGGAACAACTTTATTGTTTTATTTATGGCAAGTATCTCTTTTATTGTTGTTCTCTTCCTTTTATGCCCTATTTGGGTAGTCCTTGTCTTTTCTATGGGAAGCCTTTTATATTTGTTGTCCCTCTATTTCATAATATTGCTCAATTTTCCTATTTAGTATGCACATACCACCCTTTGCTAATATTTCCTTTTCTTCTCCTTATTGTGGGGTATGCTTCCATCCCCATGTTTAGATCAAGGAGAGGATAAGCAAGGTGGACTAGTACAACAACCTTTGTAGCTGAGCTTTTGGGAGACTTGAAAGAGGTGGTTAGATGATCCTCATCTAGATCCTTATAGTTTATTTTGTAACTCACCCATGTGTGGTTTAGTGATGCATAATGATATCAAGCTTTGTAATAGTTAGATAATTTCTCTTCTGCTGCTACTTATTGTGTTATGATACATACATGTTGAATGAATTGGTTATCACCCCTTGTTGAAAAATTTTATTTGGTGTTTGGTTCAAGGGATGTTACCTTTTAATTTTTAGTAGGGAGTAGTTCCCCTCTGGGATCCCACTCCTTACAACATGGTATCAGAGCCCATGGTAGTTAGAATCTGACTATTTCAATTTTGTCTCCCTAGTTAGAATACTTGCCTTACCTTTAAGTGACATGTTTGCCCTAGAATTGATCAATATATGATGAAGGGTTGATTTAAGATCATATAGTTTCACATTAGAATAATGATGAATAGATCCCTAAAATACTTACAACTAAAAGATGCATAAGTAACCATAGTAACTTGAGGTTGTTTAGCTTGGCCATTAGGAAGATACTAGGACATGAAGTTGAAAGCATACGTGTCTAGAAAGGATCATGGTTTGGGGGATGGCAAGATTTTCCTCGACACCACTAGTTTGATTTACGAGGAATCCCAGATCCATATGATATCGGCTTGGCCTGAGCTGATATGAATGGTCCGAAATAGCATGCTTTTAGACAATAGTAACCTTAGACATCTATATGATTTATCTTTAGGGACCCTAATATGTTGAACTAGTCTCCCAGGTGTAATGACTTGTTTGAGGATCTAGACTTTGAAGTTTGGTGTTTAGTAAGTAATCAAAGTGCACAGTGAAGCCTGATGGATCTGGTATATGGTCTAGTTAAACTCACCATTTTACCTTTAGATTAGTTTGTCTTGGTAGGTTAGATCCTTTAAGGTGTGGTTAATAAGTTGTTTTCTTATATGTAGATGTTTTGATTTCGAGGATGAAATCCCTTTAAGGGGTGGTGTGCTGTAACATACTAGATCTCTGACCCTACCCTGAAAGTTGACATTTTAGACTTAGCCAAACAAGGTTGAATGCTATACCTAAATAGATGTTTAGTATGATCCTAATGAGCTAATACATGAATTTATCACCCTAATGTAACCTAATGTTTTCACATTAGTCTTAGGTTAATAATGGATACATAAAATATGCCACATAACTCATTTTAGTGGTAAGGAACTTAATTGGATGAATAATTTAGATAATTTGTTGTTAATGGGCCATATGGCACATCTCATAAAAAAGTCTCAAAATTGGAAACAAACTTCAAATTCATAATCTACATATCAAAATTAGCCTACATGTCAAATTTCATCTAATTTGGATAACCTTGAAATATTAGGATACGTTTAGGGAGAGAAACTGAGTAAAAGGCATAAGTAATGAATAATGTGATTATATAACTTCAAAATATGGAAAAAAATGTCAAATTTGTATTCAACACATCAAAGATAACTTGTGGATGAAGTTTCACCAAATTTGGATGTTGTTTGTGCAAGTTATGCAATTTTAGGTACATTCTGGGCTTTTATGCAATTTACCCAATGGGGAGGTTTTCTTAGAAAATTGTCACATGAATTATAATCATTATATATTCCCTTACCATTCTCGAGTTTTTGAACCATGGGGGGCCTAGTTGCACCTTGGTTTGAAGGTGTTCCTTTCCAAGGGCATTTAAGGGATTTCCTCTTTATAAATGAGCTTATCTTTAGAAGCTATCAACCAATGGGGTTATTTCTTTGATTGGAGGTTGGGTGGAATGGCATATAAGTGTCCATAAACTGACATTTGATATTCAAGAAGCCTCTATGAGCTGTCCTCTTACATGGCCATGAAATCCCTAAGCTAAGGACAACTGGAAAGCTCCATGAAAACCTCATGCTTGACTTCTTCCTTATCCATAAAGGCTTGCATGTCCATTGGCACCCTTATCATTGGACACATGAAAAGTAACTTAACACCTCATGCTTGACTTCTTCCTTTTCCATAAAGTCTTGCATGTCCATGGACACCCTTATACATGACACATGGAAAGTCTCATAGACACCTCATACTTAACCTCTTTCTTTATATAGCCATATTTACCCCTTCCCAACTTACAATTTGAAAACTCTTTCTCTCCTTTATTTCATCTAGCTTAGAGCATCATTCCTTCTATGTTTGGCCACGAAGTTTATGTCCCAAGGTAAAAGAGGGTGCCTACCTTGGTGAAGAAGGATCCTAGGGTTCCAAATTTCTCTATATAGGATTTCTTAAGCTCCTCCTTGGTGATTTTGACCAAAAACTAGTAAGTTTACTCCTTTCCTTCCCTATTTTCATGTTGTTAGTCTTCCTCCCACCTTCTTACAGCTCAAAACTATGGCCTTCCATGGTGAACCCCCACCTAGAGCCTTAAACACCTCATCTCCATGTTCTTTTGTTAGGGGTTTTCACCTCTAAAGTGGAGAAGGTGCTTCTTGCTCGAGATAGGAGCTTTTTTGGAGAAACCAACCTCTCTAAGCTTGGGAACCTTACTTATTGGACCTGTCCACCTTCCCTAGAGGTTTTTGGAGGCCTAGGCTTAGATCTAGGACTGACTTGGACTATTTAAACTCTGAAGTTGAGGTATGTTCACATCCCCGATTATTCTTCTGAGCAATTAGACTATGTTTTTTCTTTATCTTGGTCCTATACCTACACATTATGCTCTATCTTTTGATATCATGGTGAACTACCTTATTTGTTGTGATCTTGGATATTCTCTTGGACTCTTATCTTGTGCTTTGGTGCATGATGGACTTATTTTTTATATGTGCCCACTTTGATGTGGATGTATGTGTTGTCCATTATATGATATGGCAACATTGTATAATTCTGACCATACCTTCTACTTGCCTCTACATTTTACATGCTATGTGATTCAGTAGCACTAGAGTAGTGTAATTACATTGGTTTTGTGTAATATGGCAACATTGTGATATTATTGGGATGGAGGATGTATGATTCCCCATACCCGGGGTTGCAAGATGTATGATTGTTGGCCCACATTCATAAATTGGGAGTTTGGTTAATGTACCATTCTCCATCAGGTTTAAGATGTATGATTCTTGGCTTCCATGTCTTTATATTGTTCTAGGGCTATTTTTATCTCACATGCATGCATGTTTATTATTGTAGGGTGTGTGTCCTACTTTCTCTATAGGTGATGTTGTGAACAACTTTATTTTTTTATTTATGGCAAGTATCTCTTTTATTGTTGTTCTCTTCCTTTTATGCCCTATTTGGGTAGTCCTTGTCTTTTCTATGGGAAGCCTTTTATATTTGTTGTCCCTTTATTTCATAATATTGCTCAATTTTCCTATTTAGTATGCACATACCAGCCTTTGCTGATATTTCCTTTTCTTCTCCTTCTTGTAGGGTGTGCTTCCATCCCCAAGTTTAGATCAAGGAGAGGATAAGCAAGGTGGACTTGGACAACAAACTTTGTAGCTGAGCTTTTGGGAGACTTGAAAGAGGTGGTTAGATGATCCTCAGTTGGATCCTTATAGTTTCTTTTATAACTCACCCATGTGTAATGTAGTGATGCATAATGATATCAAGCTTTGTAATAGTTAGATAATTTCTCTTCTTCTACTACTTATTGTGTTATGATACATACATGTTGAGTGAATTGGTTATCACCCCTTGTTGAAAAATTTTATGAGGTGTTTGGTTCAAGGGATGTTCCCTTTTAATTTCTAGTAGGGAGTGGTTCCTCTCTGGGATCCCACTCCTTACAACATGGTATCAGAGCCCATGGTAGTTAGAATCTGACTATTTCAATTTTGTCTCCCTAGTTAGAATACTTGCCTTACCTTTAAGTGACATGTTTGCCCTAGAGTTGATCAATAGATGATGAAGGGTTGATTTAGGATCCTATAGTTTCACATTAGAATAATGATGAATAGATCCCTAAAATAGTTACAACTAAAAGATGCATAAGTAACCATAGTAACTTGAGGTTGTTTAGCTTGGCCATTAGGAAGCTACTAGGACATGAAGTTGAAAGCATAGGTGTCTAGAAAGGATCATGGTTTGGGGACTGGCAAGATTTTCCTCCACACCACTAGTTTGGTTTATGAGGACTCCCAGATCCATATGATACCGGCCTGTCCTGAGCTGATATGAATTGTCCGAAATAGCATGCTTTTAGGCAATAGTAGCCTTAGACATCTATATGATTTATCTTTAGGGACCCTAATATGTTGAACTAGTCTCCCAGGTGTAATGACTTGTTTGAGGATCTAGACTTTGAAGTTTGGTATTTAGTAAGCAATCAGAGTGCGTAGTGAAGTGTGATGGATCTGGTACATTGTCTAGTTAGACTCACCCTTTTACCTCTAGATTAGTTTGTCTTGGTAGGTTAAATCCTTTAAGGGTGGTGAATAAGTTGTTTTCTTATATGTGGATGTTTTGATTTTGAGGACGAAATCCCTTTAAGGGGTGGTTTGTTGTAATATACTAGATCTCCGACCCTACCCTAAAAGTTGACATTTTGGACTTAGCCAAACAAGGTTGAAGGTTAGACATAAATAGATGTTTAGTATGATCCTAATGAGCTAATACATGAATTTATCACCTTAATGTAACCTAATGTTTTCACATTAGTCTTAGGTTAATAAGGGATACATAAAATATGCCACATAACTCATTTTGGTGGTAAGGAACTTAATTGAATGAATAATTTAGATATTTTCTTTTAATGGGACATATGACATATCTCATAAAAATAAGTCTCAAAATTGGAAACAAACTTCAAATTCGTAATCTACATATCAAAATTAGCCTACATGTCAAATTTCATCTAATTTGGACTACCTTGAAATATTAGGATAAGTTTAGGAGAGAAAAAATGAGTAAAAGGCGTAAGTAATGAATAATGTGATTATATAACTTCAAAAGATGGAAAAAAATTCAAATTTTTATTCAACACATCAAGGATAACTTGTGGATGAAGTTTCACCAAATTTGGATGTTGTTTGTGCAAATTATGCAATTTTAGGTACATTCTGGACTTTTCTGCAATTTACCCAATGGGGAGGTTTTCTTAGCAAATTGTCATATGAATTATAATCCTTATATATCCCCTTACCATTCTCGAGTTTTTGAACCATGGGGCGCCTAGTTGCACCTTGGTTTGAAGGTGATTCTTTTCAAGGGCATTTTAGGGATTTCCTCTTTATAAATGAGCTTATCTTTAGAAGCTATCAACTAATGGAGTTATTTCTTTGATTAGAGGTCGGTTGGGATGGCCTATAAGTGTTCATAAACTGACATTTGATATGCAAGAAGCCTCTATGATCTGTCCTCTTACATGGCCATGAAATCCCTAGGCTAAGGACACATGGAAAGCTCCATGGACACCTCATGCTCGACTTCTTCCTTATCCATAAAGGCTTGCATGTCCATTGGCACCCTTAGCATTGGACACATGGAAAGTAACTTGAAGCCTTGTACTTGACTTCTTCCTTATCCATAAAGGCTTGCATGTCCTTGGACACCCTTATACATGACACATGGAAAGTCTCATTGACACCTCATACTTGACCTCTTTCTTTATATAGCCACATCTACCCCTTCCCAACTCCCAACTCGAAAACTCTTGCTCTCCTTTATTTCCTCTAGATTAGATCACCTTTCCTTCTATGTTTTGCCACAAAGTTGTTGTCCCAAGGTAAAAGAGGGTGCCTACCTTGGTGAAGAAGGCTCCTAGGGTTCTAAATTTCTCTATATAGGATTTCTTAAGCTCCTCCTTGGTGATTTCAACCAAAACTAGTAAGTTTACTCCTTTCCTTCCTTGTTTTCATGTTTTTAGTCTTCCTCCCACCTTATTAAAGGTCAGAACCATGACCTTCCATGGTGAAACCCCACCTAGAGCCTTAAACACCTCATCTCCATGTTCTTTTGTTAGGGTTTTTCACCTCTAAAGTGGAGAAGGTGCTTCTTGCTCGAGATAGGAGCTTTGTTGGAGAAACCAACCTCTCTAAGCTTGGGAACCTTACTTATTGGACATGTCCACCTTCTCTAGAGGTTTTTGGAGGCCTAGGATTGGATCTAGGACTGACTTGGACTATTTAGACTCTGAAGTTGAGGTATGTTTACATCCCCGATTATTCTTTTGAGCAATTAGCCTATGTTTCTTCTTTATCTTGGTCCTATGGACATTGGCCTACACATTATATCCTATCTTTTGATATCATGGTGAACTACCTTATTTGTTGTGATCCTGGATATTCCCTTGGACTCTTATCTTGTGCTTTGGTGCATGATGGACTTATTTTTTATATGTTCCCACTTTGACGTGGATGTATGTGATTTCCATTGTATGATATGGCAACATTGTATAATTCTGACCATACCTTCTACTTGAATCTACATTTTACATGCTATGTGATTCAGTAGTACTAGAGTAGTGTAATTACATTAGTTTTGTGTAATATGGCAACATTGTGATATTATTGGGATGGAGGATGTATGATTCCCCATACCCGAGTTTGCAAGATGTATGATTCTTGGCCCACATTCATAAATTGGGAGTGTGGTTAATGTACCATTCTCCATCAAGTTTAAGATGTATGATTCTTGGCCGCCATGTATTTATATTGTTCTAGGGCTATGTTTATCTCACATGCATGCATGTTGATTATTGTAGGGTGTGTGCCCTACTTTCTGTATAGGTGCTATTATGGAACAACTTTATTATTTTATTTATGGCAAGTATCTCTTTTATTGTTGTTCTCTTACTTTTATGCCCTATTTGGGTAGTCCTTATCTTTTCTATGGGAAGCCTTTTATATTCTTTGTCCCTTTATTTCATAATATTGCTCAATTTTCCTATTTAGTATGCACATACCAGCCTTTGCTGATATTTCCTTTTCTTCTCCTTCTAGTGGGGTATGCTTCCATCCCTAGGTTTAGATCAAGGAGAGGATAAGCAGGTTGGACTTGGACAAAAACCTTTGTAGCTGAGCTTTTGGGAGACTTGAAAGAGGTGGTTAGATGTGTTGGTATGTATGCCCTGAGAGCCAATCATGGGATGATTGGTGGGATACATTAAGATTGATTTGATAAACATAAAAGGCGAGCTTCCAATTCTATCTGGTTCAGTCATATGAGATAGTGATAGAACAGATTGAATGTCTAGAGAATGACAATACTCAATGACGTATGCCTTCAGGTTCATGACCTGAACGATGAGATCATACGGATGCTAAGAGTTTGTACATTCTTGTTATGTCCCTAGTCGGATGTCATTGTGGAAGGTAGATAGACAGCAATGACACGCAAGACTAGATTGTGGTGTTGGTTGATGACAGAATCTCATTAGTCATGATATAGAGATATCAAACCAAACACATAGGTACTTGTTAGAGAACAAGGTACCGGACAGACCCACCGTGAGTTTGACACATGGAACCATGAGATGGTAGTCACAGTCAGTACTCACAGTGATGGTGGTGAGTGTGATTCTTAGACCTGAAATCACTACACTCAACACATGTCGTTGGGCACACTTTGACATCATCAAACGCAGTCCTGAAACATGGGTTGTTATAAAGGTGATGATTGGGTGGCTTTAACACATGGGGCTTTTGAGGGGTGAGTGATAGATATGGGATTTGTCCCTCCTGAGGGAGTTTGATATCCAAGGCCACTTGATGAGTAGGATTGAGATAGGCGTGCGCACGCATGTGTGAATCAGTATGTGATATTGATGACATACATATCTCCTTCAATCTACTCTGAGATCAAGAAAGTGAATGAACGTTGACAGGATGACTGTTCCATGCCTCGAGTTCATTCGGGATATCAGTGACAAAGGAATTATACATTCACTGTAACACCATTCACGGATTGTAGGATGAAAGTTGTTCTCCAACTTTCTACTTTCACTTGGGTAGCACTGACGTGTGACTAGGCACCGCTCTTTGCTTGTGAAGTCATAAGTGTTATGGACTTTCACTGCCAACGTGAAATGGACCTGCAGGGTCACACACATAGGATTTAACCTGGAAGAGGAGTTTTGTCCACAAAGCAATGTTTAGATTGATTACTAAAGGAGTTTAGTAGTTCAATTAAACACTCAATCAGTCGATAGCTCAATATCATATGGTTCAAGGTGTTGGACGCATTGATTGGAGTATCGGATTGATTGAAATCGCAATTGACTGATTTTGCCCAACCTGTGCTCCCAACCGATCGGCTCATGTGATGAACTGGTCGGCTGAGGTGCTGAACCGGTCGGCTGGAGTGTCCAGGCCGATCGGCTCATGCCCAGGTTGAAACGACTGGTTCAAGAGTTGAACCGATCGGCTCAACTGGTGCAACCGACCAGTTGGGAAAGTCATGTCGGCAAGAATTTTCCTTTGGTTTCAAATTGCCCAATTCGATTGGGAATAACATTGGTATGTGATACCAATTGAGAACGAAACAAGGAAAGTCTTTTTGAGCCGGATTAGGACCATGAACCGATCGGTTCAGGGCACCAACCGATCGGTTGGAGTGCCCCAAACGATCGGCTCAGGTCCAACCGATCGGCTCAATGGCCGAACCGATCGGTTCAGTTGTGAACCGATCGTTTCAAGTTGCGAACCGGTTGCTTTTTTTGGAAAATTCTCGAACCCTTCTACTCCTGCTTTAGTCCCGTATTGCCGGGCACAGAGAACCCTGTCCCATGACCCGCCTATATATAGGGGTATTGGGGGCTTCTCAAAGTACAACTCAATGCAAGCTGGTTGCTTTGCGAAGTTGTCGTTCTCTCTGGTTTTGGTAACCATGAGAGATCCCGAGCAAGTGCTTCCCGCAAAAGGGAGGTGCAGCAAGGGAAGGACAACTACAGTTGCAACTGGTAGCAGGAGAGTGTGTTGGCGACTAGTACGTCAACAGGAGGGTGCGACTCCTTCCACTTCCTTGTGGGACAAGGAGAGTGGAGTTCCAGGTGGTCCGTGTGGACTACTACAGAGGCGGGAGGACACTGCCGCTTAGGAGGACAACTGTCATCCGACAGTACGGTAGGAGGAGGAGTCGTCAGTCCCGGTGCGACCAGGAGCTGCACAGACGCCGTCCAAGACCGGAGTTGAAGACCGCGCATTGCGCGAGGTATTGTCGCCGAGCAAGCCTCGGGACAAGGTATGATTCCACAAATCATCCTTTCCTATTATATAGACGTTGACGCGTTTCCTCGGTATGGGTTGGGGGAGAAAATTTTTGTTTCCGCTGCCTTCTCTGTCTCCCCTAAAACCTAACAGTGGTATCAGAGCCACGTCAACTGCTCTATATTTTAGGAATATCGATATGATCAATTTTGGTTTGTCGCCTTTATTTATTGCATACGATGCGAATAATATCGGCTTTATGCATGTCCAATTCTAAATCCACAAATCCCAAATTACATATATGATATGTATTATTAATGCACTCGATACGCGTCGCCCTTAAACGAGTTTTGTGGTGGATGTGTGTAGCGTGATTATGGCCTATAAACCCCTATCTGTGTGTGGTTGTTTGTGGTTGCTTGCATCTCGGTCTGCGCACCGATCTTCCCTCTCTTATTCCTGATGTAACTCGAAATAATTCGAGATTCTTTCCTACCTTTGCTCCCCCCGAATGTAACTCGGGGTTTCCCTTTTAAAGCAATGTAATAATTAGGATAGATTTTATTTCCTGTTATGTCGAAGACCGGCGGACATCAAGACGACAGCTGAAACGATCGGTTCAAGGCGTGAACCGATCGTTGACGTTGCAGACGGTCGGTTCAAGGTGTGAACCGGTCGGTTGATGACCGGTTCGAGGAGCGAGACGAGCGGGTGGAGGACATGACGAGATGCACGACGACCAGGCGAACCGATCGGTTGGAGGAGCCAACCGATCGGCTGGTGGCACCCAGACGACCGGCTGGAGAGTACAGATCATTCATGTGATGAGTTGATCAACTCGAATGGCAAGGCACAGATGTTCATCTTGTACATGTTGCATGTGATGTAGACCTAGATGACCGTGATTCCTCTTGGCTCGAGGAATCACATTAGGATGGCCATAATCATCGCTTTTTATCGTTTGTGCATGTTTTCTGTGGGATATAGCATGTATATGATACGTACTATGTATTGTGGTGATTGGATATGTATATGTATATAAAACCAAATCCCTCATTAAAATATTAAGTTTTAGATGCCTTCCAAATGCGACACACGTGAAAAGCTTGATCGACCAAGTGTGGGCACGCCCAAGCGTGGTGCACCGTCTATCTCGTGGAAGCGTGAAGGATGAATGTGTGGGTCTGCCCAAGCAGGGTGCATGTTCATCGTGTTTGCTTTGGGTCGGACTTAACAAGGTGACCTAGATAGGATCTAGCGCCTTGAGGCATGGAGATGATCATTGCAAGGAGTTGTAGATGACATCTTATCAAGAGTTGCATATGATGCAATTGGCAAAAGTTGCCTACCTGAGAGATCTATGTTGTGGGTGACAGCCCAAGCTGGTCCATGACTTAGAGGATTTCAGGATCTTGCCCACTAGAAGGTTGTACGCTGCAATCTTCCGAATTGATGGTGAGGGCTATCAATTTGAAGTAAAATAGTGGGAGCGATAATTAATTAAAGGCCTAATTTTATCGTCAACTTTTCAAATCAATCAAACAAGTCAAAAATGAGTTTTTGGACTAAAATTGCATATATTTCCTTTTGTTAAAATAAATGGTTAATCAAAAAATCACTTTATTTGCGATCGGTCTTTGAGACCAACAAATTAAATGGGAATAATTCCACGACTGGTTAGGACGATGAGAAGTGTTCTCAATCAAGGAGCGAAAGCTCTAAGTCCTAGTTATACCAGAACCAGATGAACTCGATCCCACCACATCAATGGCTGAAAGTATGCTTATGGAAGCATACCAAGGATGACATTGATGAAGAGTGCTTGATGTTGTGTTCTCTGAACTATGAGTTGCAGAGACAACATGAGACATATGATGTCTCCAAGATACTGTCCTAGTATGTCATGACAGAAGGAGATCCAGTAAGGTATTCGCACACTCAATGTGATTGGGTATGTGGAAAACCTGATTAAGAAGGATTCCCTCTGAGCCAAGAGTTGGCTATTGGTATGATACTGCAAGTGTTGCAAAATCATACAGTTCATGATAAACTACAACATGAACGACTTTGACAAGCGTTGACAAAGTTGTTGGACATGTTGAGGATAGTAAAGGCAAAGATGAAGAAAGACAAACCATAGTCTTTGATGTGATCAAAGAAAAGGTAATTCTTAAGGGCAAGGACAAGGGCAAAGCTAAGAAGTGTTCTGATGCTAGCCAGCAATCCAAGCCGTCTTCAGCCTCAAGGCACATGGGGAAAGGGTGTATAAGGGAATTGCCCTCTATATCTGTAAGAACAAAAGAAGTTGAAGGATGGGATGGAGATCTCCACCTAAGGTATCATGAAATGAACCGCTTCTTTATCTAAGGTATATGATACCAAGATATGGATATGTCATATATGATATGCAATATCTGCAAAGAAGTGATGGCCTTTGTGAAAGGACCAAGAAAGAAGTACCCATCATTGGAGCAAGTGTTGCTGCCATAGATAGGAGTATCTTTCAGTTTATTTCAGCCTAAAGGGCACGAAATAGAGTTGAGAACTGCTATTTCATATATTGCCAATAGATAGAAACACTTTATTATTGCATATTGTATGACAATGATGGCAATTAATAAAGTTGATGTTTCAATCTTAAAGATATGATCTTTGTGGCAATGCCTTATTTATCTTGTGATACATGGTATGCATAAGATAAAATGATACCTAAAGTTATTGATAACTCAAACAATCAAATTAGCATCAATCATGAGAAATTCATTTCTAGTTTCCATATGATGGATAAACCTAGACTCTTTTGGTTAGAGAACCATTAAGAGACATGAATATCTTGGACATGATTAATCAATCTTCACTAAAGGTAGTGGGAGAGTGATTATCCTATTAGGTATAATACATGTGATGTATTTACACACCAATTGGAACAAATGCTAATACTTCAAATGGTGTTTAGAGAAATACCAATATGAACATCTTGAAGTGTTCAAGATTGTCATAGATGAAGTACAAATTTGGTAAAGTATTAATTCTTGATGAGATCAATGAATGAAATACTTGGACCAAATGTTTGAGATCCTTATGAGTGATTATGATAGTGTATCATAGTGAACTCATGATTAAGGCATGGTGATGTCTAAATCAAGAAGGAATCATACTCTAAGGAGTTAGAGAATGATTATCAAATAACTGAATTCTTCTTAATAAAAGAATACCCCACACTAATAAAGGAAATTAAGAATCACAAGGGTTGTGAGTTCTTATATCCTTAACAGATACACCTCAATTATCTATGTGATGAGTTGTTCATGTGATGAGTCAACTATCTAGATGAATATGAGGAACCGAATTTTGAGTTATGGTATAGAACCATTACATCCTAAATGACTTCCATGTGAGCCATAAGGTATGACCTTGATGGTAGCATTCATTGGATCATGTCCATAAGTGCAAATAAGTCTTAAGTGTTAAGACACATGGATAACATTTTGAGAAGGATGATGCTTGTTGATTGCAACTTAATGACTGAGACATTTGGCATATGGATACTAAAACCGCATTCCTATGAGGAATAAAACAAGGATGTGTACGTGACACAACCTATAAGGTTTATGAATCCACTAATGCAAATGAAGTCTATAAGTTACAATGGACTAATCAATGTGATTGATTGAGTACAAGCAACTCAAAATTGGATCTTTACTTTGATGATATAGTCAAAGGGTTTGACTGATATGTCAAAGATAAAGAAGGGATCTGTGATTTAGTGGGAGCGTGTTCACATTCCACATGTTGATGTGAAATGGAAATGTTCTAGAATGGAAATCCAAAAGTGGAAATTATTTTTAAGGAAGATATAGATGTTTCCTATATGATAGGAATAGAGATCTATAGAGATAGTTCTCGACAAATATCTTGACCTAGAAAAGAGAGAACATACATTGGCAATCTGTACTGAAGGGTTCAGTATGAACAGATTCAGCGGGAGAAAACTTGTCCATGTTATATGGATATTAGTATCCCAAGGCCAAGTGTCCAATTCTTATGAAGAATGGGAACACTAAGAATAGATATGGATCTATCATGTATGTAATCATCCCATTGTCTTGCATGTATGACATGGCAAGAATAAAATGCATTCATCATCTTGTATGTAGGACATGGCAATATGATGTGCTCATCCTGATAACTCGTATGTAGGACATGACGAGTGGATGTCTGTCTACTTCCAATAAGGGTTATTGGAATACCATAATAACTCGATAAGTACTTGGGAAGTACTAGTTCTATGGAGATAAGGAAGAGTTCGATGTAAATAGTTACATTGATGCGAACTTCCGAAAGGACAGAAAATTAATCGCAAAAATATACATAGGATGTATAAAAGTGGAAGTTTGTTGATAATTGGAAGTGTTCCTATAAAACCATTTAAAAGGAAATGTCGAGTATCCGTGTGTTAGAGAACATCAGTGGATACTGTATGGATCTAGAAGTTCATGAGATGAACTTATAGATATTCCGGTCATTGATGACAAGTCTGGAATCCTTGATCATGCAATGTGGCTAAAGGTTAGCAAAGGAATGCTAGATCGCATATTACGGCAACTCCATCTCATACGTGCGACGTACAGTGAAGAGATGAGAAGACATGCGATTTATACTGACTTTGGAAAGGTGTTGCCATTACTCACTATGTTGGCACTAGAGCAGAATGACATGTGGGACATGTTTGAAGATCACTATGAATATGATTCAAGGGTGATTGGCTTGCAGTGCAAGTGGGAGTCTGTTGGTATGTATGCCCTGAGAGCCAATCATGGGATGATTGGTGGGATACATTAAGATTGATTTGATAAACATAAAAGGAGAGCTTCCAATTCTATCTGGTTCAGTCATATGAGATAGTGATAGAACAGATTGAATGTCTAGAGAATGACAATACTCAATGACGTATGCCTTCAGGTTCATGACCTGAACGATGAGATCATACGGATGCTAAGAGTTTGTACATTCTTGTTATGTCCCTAGTCGGATGTCATTGTGGAAGGTTGATAGACAACAATGACACGCAAGACTAGATTGTGGTGTTGGTTGATGACAGAATCTCATTAGTCATGATATAGAGATATCAAACCAAACACATAGGTACTTGTTAGAGAACAAGGTACCGGACAGACCCACCGTGAGTTTGACACATGGAACCATGAGATGGTAGTCACAGTCAGTACTCACAGTGATGGTGGTGAGTGTGATTCTTAGACCTAAAATCACTACACTCAACACATGTCGTTGGGCACACTTTGACATCATCAAACGCAGTCCTGAAACATGGGTTGTTATAAAGGTGATGATTGGGTGGCTTTGACACATGGGGCTTTTGAGGGGTGAGTGATAGATATGAGATTTGTCCCTCCTGAGGGAGTTTGATATCCAAGGCCACTTGATGAGTAGGATTGAGATAGGCGTGCGCACGCATGTGTGAATTAGTATGTGATATTGATGTCATACATATCTCCTTCAATCTACTCTGAGATCAAGAAAGTGAATGAACGTTGACAGGATGACTGTTCCATGCCTCGAGTTCATTTGGGATATCAGTGACAAAGGAATTATACATTCACTGTAACACCATTCACGGATTGTAGGATGAAAGTTGTTCTCCAACTTTCTACTTTCACTTGGGTAGCACTGACGTGTGACTAGGCACCGCTCTTTGCTTGTGAAGTCATAAGTGTTATGGACTTTCACTGCCAACGTGAAATGGACCTGCAGGGTCACACACATAAGATTTAACCTGGAAGAGGAGTTTTGTCCACAAAGCAATGTTTAGATTGATTACTAAAGGAGTTTAGTAGTTCAATTAAACACTCAATCAGTCGATAGCTCAATATCATATGGTTCAAGGTGTTGGACGCATTGATTGGAGTATCGGATTGATTGAAATCGCAATTGACTGATTTTGCCCAACCTGTGCTCCCAACCGATCGGCTCATGTGATGAACCGGTCGGCTGAGGTGCTGAACCGGTCGGCTGGAGTGTCCAGGCCGATCGGCTCATGCCCAGGTTGAAACGACCGGTTCAAGAGTTGAACCGATCGGCTCAACTGGTGCAACCGACCAGTTGGGAAAGTCATGTCGGCAAGAATTTTCCTTTGGTTTCAAATTGCCCAATTCGATTGGGAATAACATTGGTATGCGATACCAATTGAGAACGAAACAAGGAAAGTCTTTTTGAGCTGGATTAGGACCATGAACCGATCGGTTCAGGGCACCAACCGATCGGTTGGAGTGCCCCAAACGATCGGCTCAGGTCCAACCGATCGGCTCAATGGTCGAACCGATCGGTTCAATTGTGAACCGATCGTTTCAAGTTGCGAACCGGTTGCTTTTTGTGGAAAATTCTCGAACCCTTCTACTCCTGCTTTAGTCCCGTATTGCCGGGCACAGAGAACCCTGTCCCATGACCCGCCTATATATAGGGGTATTGGGGGCTTCTCAAAGTACAACTCAATGCAAACTGGTTGCTTTGTGAAGTTGTCGTTCTCTCTGGTTTTGGTAACCATGAGAGATCCCGAGCAAGTGCTTTCCGCAAAAGGGAGGTGCAGCAAGGGAAGGACAACTGTAGTTGCAACTGGTAGCAGGAGAGTGTGTTGGCGACTAGTACGTCAACAGGAGGGTGCGACTCCTTCCACTTCCTTGTGGGACAAGGAGAGTGGAGTTCCAGGTGGTCCGTGTGGACTACTACAGAGGCAGGAGGACACTGCCGCTTAGGAGGACAACTGTCATCTGACAGTACGGTAGGAGGAGGAGTCGTTAGTCCCGGTGCGACCAGGAGCTGCACAGACGCCGTCCAAGACCGGAGTTGAAGACCGCGCATTGCGCGAGGTATTGTCGCCGAGCAAGCCTCGGGACAAGGTATGATTCCACAAATCATCCTTTCCTATTATATAGACGTTGACGCGTTTCCTCGGTATGGGTTGGGGGAGAAAATTTTTGTTTCCGCTGCCTTCTCTGTCTCCCCTAAAACCCAACAAGATGATCCTCAGCTGGATCCTTATAGTTTCTTTTGTAACTCACCCATCTGTGGTGTAGTGATGTATACTGATACCAAGCTTTGTAATAGTTAGATAATTTCTCTTCCGCTGCTACTTATTGTGTTATGATACATATATGTTGAATGAATTGGTTATCATCCCTTATTGAAAAATTTTATGTGGTGTTTGGTTCAAGGGATGTTACCTTTTTATTTCTAGTAGGGAGTGGTTCCCCTCTGGGATCCCACTCCTTACAATTTCTTTCTTTTTTATGTTTATTTTTATTGAAAGATAAGTAAGATATTATTTAAAAATAAATATTGTGATATATTATCTGGGAGAGAGGAGTAAGATAATATTATTGCTAAATGAGGGTGGTTAAATATTTGAATTAATTATGAAGAAAGATGATTAATAATAATGGATGTAATTATTTCTTCTTGACTCTCACTCTCTTTGTTCTTGCTTCTCATATTCTTATCACCTTTATTTATTTTTCTTAATTTGGTTTTATCTTCACTAATGAATACATCTCTTAGTCAATGAATTATATTTCAGATATAGTAATGAACCCAATTCTCACAATAATTATCTATCTCCCCTTTCATAATGTTTCAATATCTCTCTTTATCATCTATATGAAACAAGTCAATCTAAAATAAATATAATGCATTAGATAATTTATGCTCCCAACTACCTATGTTGATAGAATATTAATGACATTGTATGTTTGTGAAAATACACAAAAATATATTGAATAAAAATATATTAAAGTAAATATGTTTTTATATTCACATGCAAAGGACATATGCATGCTTACTAGTACAAATAGGACAACCAAATGTGCAATAATTTCAAAAAATGGAAGTTCCTACTTCTTTATACATTAAACATTACTTGAAAATAGAGATCCTACTATCTATATGAGAACATAAAATACAATATGATTATGATAATATTCTACACACACATATCACACACACATATATATTTATTTATAATGAAATATCTGTGGTGTGATTTTATCCATGTTTTTTTTAGAATCATAATCGCACCACACCATAGTGGTTTTGAAGTTTTAAAACCAAATCCGCACCATAACCATTTGGTACAGTTATGCGGTGTAAAATGTGATGTAGTTACTGGATATAGTTTTCTCATCACCTTTGTCATCTCTAGAAGTTAGATCCTCTCTGGACTTCTCCCTGTGGGTATATCTCTCTATGGAGTTCACCTTGTATCACTTGAAAAACATATATATGAGTAGGTGTTTTACAGTTACTAAGGTTCATAATCTTTCCTCTCTATTTATGTGCATTCACGACCTTCAAAATCCTATGGGCAAGGAGATCCACTGTGTACAAGGGAAGGGTCTAGCATGCATGTTTATGGTGTTGGGACACCTTAATAATGCAACTCCTCTAAAAGGGATGACCCAAATGGGCGATTTTATCTTACTAGAGAAATGCATTTTGTGCTCTTCTTTCTTTCTTTCTTTCTTTATTTATTTATACAAAACATTTGAAGTTTTGATTATCTTAATTATGTATATTTCTACCTATGCACCAACACTTTATGCCTTGACCTTCTCATTTGACGTAATTCTTAATTTTAAATATAGCATGGGAGAAAAGATAGCAAGTGTACATTATGTACCTATTGTCTTAAGATCCTACTTAGTATACATGTTAAGAATTCATGTATAATTATCTTTTCAATGTACAATTATAAGTTGTAATAAATTATTAAACTACTATACATGTTGAATTTTGAGAATGTTTTGGTGTATGCATATGGTTGTTTTGTTCATGTATTCTTTTACTTCCACATCACAGTATGATATATGATTGTTCGACAATTTTGAAGTTGTTCCCCTCAACCTCTTAGGGTTTCAGGAAGGAAAAATAAAAAAATTCCACATCATGCCTTACTATGCAAGTGCCATTTGTTTCATGTTTGAGAACGTATGAAATGGGACATTACAACTCATGATCACCATCTTCCCTATTTGCTACAACTCCTCCTATAGGAAGGAAGGAGAACATGGGTGTAGTGTTAGTAGGTTGAGGAATTCTAGCCATCTACATGGGTCCAATACCCAAGGGTAAGTCCACAGCAACAAAACTAGAGAAGTACATGCATGGTATCCATTTTTTTTATTATCGAGAGAACCGCCCTAGAAGCGCCACTTTTGTGACCCCTCCAGACAACATAAAATTCTTGAGCCCCGAGCGCCCCACACATCCGGGAACCGATTAAAGCGTACAGTTGGCCGGCCTGCACGACGGGTACTATTTCGGAGGCAACCACTGGGTTTCAAACCCGGGTCCCTTCATGAGGGGACACCGTGTCGAACCACCTGAACCACTCCTCCCAGTCCTTGGTATCAGTTTATATTATATATATACTATATAAGAAAGCCCGCGAAAGATTTTTTTTTGCATTTTCCCTCTATTTTTTAAAATTATAAAACAATCCTTAAAATTTAATATTATATAGGGAAGAGTATGTGAGGCATCTTATGCAAATCTTTTTATCTTTTCACTTAAAAGTTAATATTTTACCCTAACAAGGAAGTTTTGTGTGAGTATAAAAAGGTTTAGATGCAAATTTTACTTTATTTTTCTAGATTAGGAATTGGTCCTCAATGCTAAATGAAAGTTCATAGAATATGTTAAACCTATTTTTTGCCTTAGTTTTTTTTAATAACATATTGAAGCTTGTCCAACTATGTATCTAAAGTCATGAGAAGGGTTGCATATAATTTTTACCTTTGGTTCGTTGAATTGTAAAATTATAATAAGGTTGTATGTAGAGCCTTAGTGGGAGATGACTACTACCACTATTCACACTCGCATTGTATTATTTGTAGTAGTTAGGGTTTAGAGTGTAGTGGAACCAATATTGGGGGAGGTGCATGATGTGGTCGCACTGACATAACACTAAGAAGAATCCACGTGGTGACATTATCAAACCAAAAATGCAATAACATTAATTTTATTCCTTACTTCTCGTGTTAGTGATATTCTTCTTTGTTAAGATTGTGTTTGATATGTAGTCAAAATAAGTTTTAACATATACTTTTTCCTTCCAACCTACCTTACTTATTTCCGAATATAATTTCCTGTTAACTCTAATTTTGTCTCTTTTTTGTTATCTAAATAAAATGATGCAATATCATATACACTGTCTTCAAAGTAATCTTATATTCTCATATGTGCAATGCATGTGATATGCATAATACAAATAGATAAGGGGTTTGACGTGAGGAAACATGTATTTCTATTCCTTGGAGTATTCGTAACATCAAAAAGCTCTATGGAAAACCTAAGACATATTCTTATTTATTAGTTTTCTAAGGTCATTATTCAATTTATTAGTTTTCTAAGGTCATTATTCAACACAATAAAAGTTAATTGACATGATCACAAAATATGTTTCTTAAACTGAAACTACATATAGCAAGATGATGTTCAAAATTATGGCTATCGAAGGCACTACCACATCATGTATGCCTAACCATATACTATCATCAAACACATTCTTCAAATTAGACAAATAGATCAATCATCAATATCGTTATGGTTATTAATCCTCACACAATGTTTTGTAAAGAAATCAAATATAGTAGCATACATCTATAATATCACATAGTATCAACAAATAATCATTGGTACTTCTTAACTATGGTGTCATTGTGAAAAACATATGCCATTTATTTTTTCTCACCCCAACATTTAGAATCTTCACTTTCGAAAGTACTAGATGGCAATCCTACGATTAAGGTTACCAAGCTCATCAACATACATATTATTATTACAATAATAAATCAAAATTATTTCTTATCACCAACCACGTGTTTATAACCATCATTCTTCATATATAATAATTTACAAACAAACATGATTATATACTAATTCTCGTTAATTTTGGTAAAGTATTTGTTACAACGATCATGCATAAGTTCAATTTACAACTATTTTTTTCTCTTTTGAGTGAGATTATTGTCATACATATATCTTAATCGATCAATTTTTTCATTCCTACAAGCCTACGGTTGGCATTGCAATGCAACAACTCCTATCCTCCTCTATACTCAAGAAGACATAGAGTAAGGATTCCCTCATTTGACTAGCACTTGCTACTTGTCAAACACACTATAAGCTACTAAACAACGGCAACAACTCGTTTGCGTGGAAATGTCCTGAAAGAGAAGAAATAGCTTTGCCTTTTCTTTTTCTCATTTTCTCTCAACCCATAGGCCATAACGTGTCAGTAGAGAGAGAAATTACATATCCGTTGCCCCCCTTTTCCATATGTAAGTAGAGAAATGAGCACATTCATACTTGCAACAAAAAATGGAAAATAGTTAGGATCTTAATTGCAACCTGACTAGAACTCTACCTAAATTGGACTCAAGGGTAAGTGAATTGAAATTCGTCCCAAATCCACATAACAACAATGGTTCCTCCGCGTTTCAACAAATTTCACAACGAATTTCACCGTTCAACACTTCAGCCATATGCTTCTTACTTCTTAGAGAGGGGGATTAGCTATATGGTAGCTTTGTGGGTATAGCTTGGATGGGAAGTGCTAATAAAATAATTACATTGGAAACTCATACTTTGTTATCCATCTAGCCAATCTACTTAACCAACGAAGCATGGGTCTCTTAATTGTTCTCCTTAGTTTATTATTGTTTGATATTTAATGAAACTAATCAAGATATTTTACGGGCGGACCCTTCTGCGTTGGACCCGAGCCGTCCCGCCGTCCATCTCTGTTCACAGCTGAAATGAGGTCAGATAAGCCTCTCCTCGCTCTCTGCTTTCTCCTCCACACAGCGTACCCCGCTCGGCAAGGGCCCAAGCGTAATGGCGAGTTGGCAACAAGAAGAGGATTTTTTCTTTTCTGTTTTCCCTCTCTTTTCCTCTATCAAAATATCCAGGACCCAACTCAATAGAGAGCACCACCACCGGCAAGTAAGATATCAAAGCAAGAAATCGTCGTCGGTGGCTTGCGGTGGGGACAATGGTCGTGGTGTTCGGAGGTGGGGTTGCTACCACGCCGCTTCCGCTCCCGGCTGTTAGGGATCCGCGGTACAGAGGGGGAGCAGAGCAGCGATGGGGAGGAGGGGGAGCCGGAGCTAGCTGCTCCTACCTGCCTTCGGTAGAGACGGGGGGAATATACGGGTGCTTCCACCTTGGTACCGGCAGGAAGGCCAAGAGGAGAGATGGGGCGGTTGCTGCGGCGGCCTACTTCTGGCAGGAGCCAGCTGCTATCGAAATGGAGGCCATAAAGGACACCGACCACCTTGACGACATCTTGCGCCGGTCTCAGGAGGATCCGCCCCATCCTGTGGTTATTGACTGGTACGCCACTGTCGCTCTGGTATCCGTTAACTAGGATAATTTTCTCCAGGCATTCTGGAACGCGTTTCTGCTCACTTCATGTGGATGTCTGTTGTTTTTAATAGGATGGCACAATGGTGCCGAAAATGCATCTACTTGAAGCCGAAGCTCGAGAAGCTCGCTGTTGAGTTTCCAAGGTATGTAAGCAAAAACCTTTGGATTAATCATTCACTGTACTTTCTTCTTGGCATAGGCTTGACTTTTTTATTGATTTGCCACACAAGGGTTAGGTAATGAAGTTGTGTCATAGAGTTACTTATTTGTCATAGACTAAAGCCTACTCCTGTAGTATAATCACACATAGACAATTCCAATATTTACAAACAACAACTCCTGCCTACTCTGAACAAAATGTGTTCCTTCCCATCTTCTCAGTCACCACACATCCCATTCTTTTGACGCTGTTACTTGCTTAATGTGAATTCTGGTTCAAGCATCAGTAGTCCCAATGAGAACTGGCAAAATAATATGACAGTATGACACCAATGTTTTAGTCTATCTTAATCTGCAAAAGAGCCTGAGAATAATGCAAATAGAGAACTGATGTCTATGCGCAATGTAGTTTAACCTAATGACAGAAGTTGTTGGGATAAAAATCATGCAGATACTATGCAATAAGTCACAGTTGTAAAGAAATATGTTCATTTTAGCTGAATCAATGACTAAGATATATTCTTAGAAATCTATAGCTGCATTCCATTGTCACACAGTTGATATGTCCTTTTGTGATATAATGGATGGACACCTCGTGTCTTAAACTACTATGCAACTCTAAACTACTATGTGAGTGTTTTCATTGGCCAACCTCCATGAGTATTGATCTTTTCTTCTTGAACTGCCTTCTTCCTTGGTTGAGGGCTGTTTACCTGGATAAGTCCAGTTACTCCAGTATTTGAAGCACACAAGGTTTTCAGACCTGATCCATAGTTTGATTCAGCAAAGCTCTCAGGTCTTGGGTCTCTAGTTTATCAATTGGGGTCGACGCGGTCCAGCATGACTATACAATGTAATATATATGTGTGCATATTCATATGTATATGCTTGTAATATAATATATATGCACGTGCATATCTAATTGCACATTTTTGCATTCATATATATGTATATCATTAGGATTAGTAGGAATGACAAGGTAAAGGGCTAAATCCTTGCTTACGCATTGTGGGAATAAACATAAAAGAGAGAGGACTAATAAGGAAAAACAATAAACATAAATAAGAACATGAAATATATATTTCAATATTCCCCTCAAGCTAGAGCATATATGTTAATCATGCCCAGCTTGTCATAAAAGTATTTGATCCGCTTCCCTGTGAGCGCTTTAGGGAAAATATCAGCAGTTCGGTTTTCAGTTGAAATAAGAGGTGTAGCAATCTTTCCACAAAAGACACCATCTCTAATAAAATAGCAATCCACCTCAATCTGTTTAGTGTGCTCATGAAACACTAGATTGCTTGTAATAAAAGTAGACGCTCCATTGTCATAATACCCAGGAATAGGATAGTCAACATAATTACCGAAGTCCACCAAACGAGATTTCACCGACAGGCCTTCACAAGCAGTTTGAGACATGGCTCTACACTCTACCTCAACATTGGACCCGGCAACCACATTGTTGTTTCTTGCTTCTCCTAGTTACTAAATTACTTCCAACAAAGGTACAATATCCAGTTGTAGACTACCAACAGAATCAACATCAGAAAAACCTTTAACCTTGAGATGATTATTCTCTTGTAATTGTGACCTTGACAAGGGGCTCCCTTTAGGTGCCACAAGACATGATAGGCTGCATCAAGATGACATTGTCGAGGACGGTCTATTTATCTGCTCGGAACTCCAATAACGAAGGATATATCAGGGTTGTAAAAATAAGACTAGTTTCCCAATCAAATAATTTAAAGCAGAACTTGTCTTCCAGCAAAGTATGAAAATCTTCATCTGGTTCATAGCTAAAACAGATGGATTACCCAAGCATACCAGCTTTACTATGAAGATCAATATTATACATTTATTGATGTAGAGACATCCCAATTTTAGGTAGAGATTAGAGACAACCCAATTTTATTGTTGCTATTTCAATTCCAAAAAAGTATCTCACTTTTCCGACATCTTTAGTCATACAATGTTGCATTACATAGTGCTTGATGTTTGTTGTGTTGACATTGTCATTTCCAGAGATAATGATATCATCAACATAGACTAATAACATCACGAAACCTGTGGAAGGCTGCGTTGTGAAGACAACGATCTTTTTGAGATCGACGAAAGTGAAAAATTCCCAAGATCTGAGATAGTTTGTGAAACCATGTCCACAGACTCTGTCTCTGTCCATAGACTGTCTTTTGTAATTTGCAGGCATTGCATGCTCCTCAACATGGATACTCGTGGTTGTTCCATATGCACAATTTCTTGTAAATCTCCTACAAGAACGCATTATGAACACCCAATTGATGGAGAGATCAAATTTAACAAATAGGAGAAGATCCACATAGTTCAATAGTACTATAAGAGAAAAAAGTTTCAAGGAAATTAACTCTTAATTCCTGAGTGTAGCCTTTAGCCACACGAGGAGCTTTGAGTCTTTCCACTGACCCATCAAGGAAGGCACTTCACAGTAAATTCCAACGACAAACAAAAACCTTACATGAAGGGAGAAACTCAGTTAGGACCCAAGTTTGTCTAGAGATTAGTGCCCCCTATTTCTTCATCCAGGGTGAAAAGGGTCTCGGAGAGATTGTGAGGAATATTAATAGAAGATATTGCAACAATAAATCGACGCATACTTGTGCCAAGATGAGCTGTCGAAGCAACATGAGAAATACAGTTCTTCACAGAAAATTCAGGTTGGTTCCTTACCCCAATTGGTATATCAATATAGGAAACATCAATCATTTTTTTGGAGGATCTTTCTCAGACTTGTTAGTTAGATATGTGCTTCAATAATTTGAATTTAGGTGCAAAGTTTTCCCTTAGGTGCCTTAGAAGGATCTGCAGACGAATGAGACATCATAGCAGTGGATAATACAAGTGATTTGTGTTTCCTTCAATGCTCAACATATGAAGACCGCTACTGATACTTGAATCGCAAGATGAGAAAATTGAGACTGGTAAAGGAAACAACTTATGAAGAGTTGAAACAATTTTGCTACCAGGGGAGAACAAATGAGTTTCCTCAAAGAAAGTAACATTCACGCTAACATAAATTTTATTTGAAGCTATATCCAGACATTTGTATCTTTGCTGAGTGCAAGGTTTTAAAAAGCGCGAAGCGGGAAGCGTGCGTACAAGACCTTGTAGCCGATTAATCGCCATACGGGCGATTAAGCGTGCGCTTTTTAGAAAAGCGGATTTCCAATTCCTATAAACTTTTATGCAAAATTACATACATATGTATATAAATACTATATTTTTGAAATTTTTATACGTATCTAAACATTGTACAAGACAATATAAAAACCCAAATAGTTTGTAACACAACTATACAACAATGACTATATCTATATAATATAGTAAACAATATACTTGTCATGGATAAAGCACCCTACACATAAAATAATAAGTGTGTATACAAGATGCAACAACAATTTTGTATCACATGTTTACATAGCTAAACAGTAAACAATAGACCTATCATAGCTACCTTACAAACATATTTTTACATTTGCCCATCATCAAATAGTCATACATTACAACTATACATTTAATCAAAGTATGCATTCTAAATTAGATAATAGTTACCTATAATTTACTTGGATACATCACAAAAGTACCATATCATTACAACTTACATACAAAGTATGCATTCTAAATTAGAACTAGGTATATCATAGAACATTTAATGTATGCTAGTTTAATATATTATAGTCAATACTAATCGGGGCAAATAATGTACTTAATGTTATATGCTTACAATAGTTTTTTTTAAAAAAGCGGGTTAAGCGGGCAAAAAGCGGCCGCTTTTCTCAAATATGCTTAAGCGGCGCTTAAGGGTTTTTTTAAGCGGACATGACCTATTGGCGATTAAGCGGCCGCTTAAGCGGCCACTCAGTGTGATTTTTAAAACACTGATTGAGTGCGTGAATAGCCTGAAAAGCAGTAATAGAGAGCTCTATGAGAGAGTTTGTCTAGGGTATGTTAGTTATGACTTATGAACAAGACATAGGCACAAAAACACCTTTTGTTCGTAGGCTAAAGATTAGGTAGGTTCATGGGGATATAACATGTTTTATGGTATGTCATTCTCAATAATGGTAGAAGGCATCCCTTGATGAGATGATTGGTAGTGCAAATAGCATGGGGCCAATGTGTCTTACGAACTTGCATTTGAGTTAGGAGGGTGCTAGCAACGTTATCAAGATGTCTATTTTTACGCTCAACAACTCGTTTCGTTGCTGAGTAATTGCACGAGATGTTTGATGCAATACCCATTGGAAGTACGAGTATTCTGGAAACCATGTTGCATATATTCACAAGCATAATCAGTGCGAATAACTTTGGGGGCAACTGAGAATTGGGTGGATACTTGAGAAATTAGCAAACATAGTAAGAAGTTCAGAACGTTCTTTTAATAAATAAATCCAGGTCTAAGATACCAATCATCAATGAAAGATACAAGATACCTTACTCTCGATTGAGCATGTACGCAACAAGGTCCCCAGATTTCCAAGCGAACCAAATCAAAACAAGATTGCCTTTGTCAGAAAATAAGGAAAAGGCTACTCGACATTTTGAGAGGATTTGGGTCAAAGCGATACCCGGTTAGGGTGTGCTCTCCTTAAGCACATAGGCAAAGACTATTTACATAGTAAACCCATCAGGAATAGGAAATAGTAAAGAGATACATAAAATAGGAAAACTACGTTCTAACACTCCCCCTCAAGCTGGAGCATACACATCATGCATGCCCAACTTGGAAGTCATATGCTTGAAAGCTGAAGATGGAAGTGGCTTGGTGAAGATATTTGCCACTTGCTGATCAGTCTTAACATGAGGAGTCTGAATCTTCTTGGAGAGCACCAAATCACGAACAAAGTGGCAATCCACTTCTATGTGCTTGGTCTTGTCATGAAACACCAGATTGCTAGCAATATGAATGGCTGCCTGGTTATCACACATGAGAGAAATAGGGGTTTCAACAGACACACCTATTTTTGTCAAAACAGACACAACCCACTGTAGCTCACATAAAGCATGTGCCATGGCTCGATATTCGGTTTCTATGCTGGATCGTGCTACCACATTCTGTTTCTTGCTCTTCCAAGTCACCAGATGTGATCCAATAAACACGCAATATCCAGAAGTAGATCGTCTATCTCCAACATCACCAGCCCAATCAACATCAGTGCACCCAATGAGTTTTAAGGATGTATGTGTGAAGTTCTGCCCCGTAAAGTAAGTAAGGCCCTTCCCTGTAGATCCTTTGATGTACCTAAGAATCCGAGTGACTGCCATCCAATTTGACATCTTAGGCGCACTCATAAACTGGCTAATAACTCCAACAACATGAGAAATATCAGGCCGAGTAATTGTCAAGTAGATTAGTTTCCCTACAATCCTTCTATACTTTGCTGGATCAGAAAACTCACTGTCATCAGAAATAGAAGTCTTGGTATGATAGTCCATAGGCGTGGAGACAGGTTTACACTATGCCATGCCTGTCTCTGCAAGCAGGTCAATGACATATTTTTGCTGAAAGAGATTTGTTCCTTTCTTGGAGCGTAGGACTTCTATGCCAAGGAAATATCAAAGATTACCCAGATCTTTTGTCTAAAATTGTGTTTGCAGCCATGTCTTGAGTTGTAGAATGCCAGTAGAGTTATCACCGGTGATGACAATATCATCTACAGAAACAACTAGAATAATGGTGCTACTCGAAGACTTGTGCACAAAGAGTGAGTGATCAGTAGAAGACCGGGTGAACCCAAACTGTATAAATGCAACACTGAATTTATCACACCATGCCCGAGGGCCGAGGTGATTGCTTCAAACCATGCAAAGATTTCTTGAGCTTGCATACCTTCTAACACTCCCCTTGAGCAACATACCCAGGAGGTTTCTCCATGTACACCTCCTCAAGAAGATCACCATGAAGAAAGACATTCTTGACATCCAACTAAAGAAGAGGCCAGGAAAAATGATTAGCAACAGAAACAAGAATTCATACAGAATTTAGTTGAGTCACTGGAGAAAAAGTCTCAAAGAAGTCAACACCATGTGTCTGAGTGTACCCCTTTGCCACCAGACGCGCCTTCAAGCGATCAACCAAGGAAGAAAATGTCCAATTTCGATGCCGTTACGGTAGCCACGGAAACAGAAATTTCGACAGATGCATTCCTGGCGTTTCGACGACCAAATGATCGAATTATTTAGTGAAATTTTACCAGAACAATCTACTAGTGTAGATCTACTCAAATATGCAATAATATTTCATATTGGATATGTGAAGAGGTGTGCTCCTCATGTGTGAGTGAAGGATGCTGAACAATTTCGATGGGCATTTCGATGGAGATTTTGAGGTCAATTGAATGGAGAAATGAATGAATTAAGTCATCATAGTTTTGCAAGCACAATATATAGGCTTAAAGACACAAATTTATGGAAACATAGCATGATCTAGGATGGTAGGACCTCTCAGTAGGTTGACATGACGTAGTACATAAACAATGTTGCAGTGGTATGTGAGTGAGTATTGAGGAACATGAGACAACTATGGTTTATGTGTCTAGTTGAACCATGATTGTTGTCATCCTCCTTATTGATTATACCTATCAACATATTGGCTCTTGTTTATTTTGTTTTATACAAGCATAGATGTGTCTCACTGTTAATCTCCATATGCTTACAAGTGATAAAATGCATACTAATGGATTAACTCAAGCTTTGTTCTTCGTTGTGTGGTTTTGTAGCGAGAGCCTATAGGAGGCAACCATGTAGTTAGAGGTATGATTGATAATGGCATACATACAAAATATCTTGATAGTCATGCTAATTTTGCGCACTATAACATAAATCATGTGACCTCAAAAATGAATGTTAGTGGGTCATCATAGTCATAGATATCACTCCCACACACATTTTTAAATATTTCCTTTGTAGATCTTTATAGAAGTGAGAGAAATAGGAGAGAGAGGTAGAATTAGGCTAGGAAGAGAAGAAAAATAACTTAGATTGCCCCTAACAAGACCAAGGAATCACATAGTAAAATCTGCAGTCATCGTACCCCATTTTTCGAAATAATAGATGTGTTTCTCGAAATTTCGTCAAAATGCAGACAAAATGGGCCCCTTTTCATCGAAATTTACCTAATTTTGTCGAAATTCGAAATAAATGTCAAAATTTAAATTTTTTTCTGGCGAAATTCCCTACGTACAGACATGTAAGGCCATTTCTATGTCCGATCGTTGGCGGCATCAAAATAATTAGCGAAATTTCGCCAATTTCAACGAAATTTTGAACATTGCGATCAACAGACCCATTGGGTTTCTGTTTGACAGTGTAAACCCATCGACAGCCTACAATAGACTTCCACCAAGTCCCAGGTAGAGTTCTCATGAAGTGCTGCCATCTCACTGTCCATAGCGCGGACCCAACCATCACGACGGGCTGCTTCCTTATAAGAACGAGGAATAGCCGTAGAGTCCAGTTGAAGAGCAAATGTGCGAGTTGCAGTCGACAAATGAAACAAGCAACACACATTTGCCAAAGGATGACAGATAGTGCAGGACCTAATACCTTTTCAAGCTGCAATTGAAAGGTGTAAATTTGAAATTGAAGCATCAAGAGAATTCTCAGTAGAAACAAGTACCTCAGGAGTAGCAGACGATGAGGAGGCATGCTGCTGGACTGATGACGCTGCATCCTCTCGGCGACGCCCTGCTCGCCTGGTGTAAATTAGGGGAAAGGATGGAGGCGGCAATGGTGGTGATGGTGGGGTGATGTCAATAACACTCTCATCACACGACGTAGGAAGAGGTGGCTCTCTCTCATGCTCAAAGATGTAGTCACTCTCAGGATTTTGCTCCCCCTCACTCTGAACAAAGTCACTAAAGAACGAAGTAGACTCATGAAAGGTAATGTCAGCAGACACAAAAAGATGACGAAGACAAGGACAATAACACTTGTATCCCTTCTGTGTGGGAGAATATCCCAGAAAGACAGTGCGAACTGCGCGAGGAGACAACTTGCCATCTCATGGATCAAACACGTGAACAAACGCAGTGCATCCAAACACACGAAGAGGAACATGAAAGGGTTGCTCGTCATGTCGTAAAAATAGAGAAGGGAGTAGCCCCTTGTAATACAGAAGATGGCTGACGATTAATTAAGAAACAAGCAGTGAGAAGAGCATTAGACCAATATCTCTTAGGCACAGACATTTGAAACAACAGAGTACGGGTGACATCAAGTAAGTGACGGTTTTTGCCCTCAACAAACCCATTTTGTTGGGGTGTATGAGGACAAGTCATCTGGTGAATCATGCCAACAAAATTACAGAATGTAGAAACAACCCTTTGAACATATTCAAGAGCATTATCAGTACGAAGAGTCTTAATATGAGCATCAAATTGAATTTTTATTAACTGATGAAAAGTTTGAATAACAGACATCACGAGACATAAGTAACTAAACCCAAGTCATGCGGGAGAAATCATCAATGAAAGGCTTACAATATCGAAAGCATTATAACTTGGCTCTTTAACAGGAACCCAAACATCACTATGAATAAGATCAAAAGGACGCTTAGAGCATTTCACAATGTGACTCAGAAAAGAAAGGCGATGGTGCTTGTCTAGCTGGCATGACTGACACTCTTAACAACTTAAGAGAGGCTAAGCCTGGGTCAAGCTTCTGAAGACTTTGTAGGGATGGATGTCCATAGCGGTAATGCCATTGGTGGATGAGGTGGAAGGAATCTAGCGAGCTGGACGACCACCTTCAAAGAAGTAGAGATCAGTCGTCTTCCAACTCATGGGATCCTGTAACACAGAGAAAGAGTCTCCTAAGATTACCAAGCATTTCAAAGAATCAACCAGCTTAGCAACTGACATTAAGTTAAATGGAAAGTCTGGAACATAATGAACAGATTGTAAAGTCAAATTAGATGACGCTTGTACGGTGCCACATGCTTGGACGCTTTTGAAAGAACCATCAACTAGTGTCACAGAGGAATGTGGGATATATGAGTCGGAATAAAGAAGCATAGAGCGTATCCCCGTCATATGCTGGGAGGCCCCGGAATCCACTACCCATGTAGAGGATGGATGAGAGGCAACAAATGAAGTCCCCAGGTTACCTGCATCCGAAGCTAAATTGATGGAGGTGCTAAGGGAAGTCTGCTGAGTAGCTTATAGAAGTCGATCATACTCCTTGGAGATTGTGACATCTGATTGCACCTGTTTAGAACCCCCGACTACAGATGCTCCAGATGAATTGGCAGTATAATGCACAACTCTAGTTGGAGGCCGACCATGCTTAGAATAACATTTTTCTTCTACATGTCCAAGTTTCCCATAGAAAGTACATTTTGGACGATTGCCTCTAGCACCTCGTCCTCGGCCAGCTCCTCGTCCCATTCCTTTGGCAGCAGTGGCAAGAGACGCCTGAGTCTCAGTGTGGTGGTCTACTGGAGCGACATAGAAGGATTCAAAAGATGGTTGAATTCGTACAAAGGCTTCTTCAAGACTTGGTAATTTGTCCGTAGCTAGAATAACACTCCTAGCTGAGGCATACACAAGATTTAAGCCGGATAGAAACCTTGCTGTCACTAGATCATCTCGGTCCTTCATCTGTTCATCAGTCTTTAGTGGCTGGTAAAAGCTGAGTTCTTGAGAAATAGACTGGATAGTACCAAAATAATCCTCAAGAGAGCGACTATTTTGTTTCTCTGCAAAGAGGCAGTCATAAACTGTATACAGACGAAGAACATTCTTCTCAAGAGAAATGTTTCTTTGCAGCTTCCCAGATTTGTTTGACTGTAGAATATAACATGAATCTAGACGCAATATGAGGTTCCATGCTATTCCATAGCCATGACTTCACCAGCCCATTGTTTTTCCGCCAAGTAGGGTAGTCTTTGTTGCCTTCATCAGGAGGTTCTGACTCAATAATGTCCACCTTCTCACGAGATTCAAGCACAATGTAAATAACATTCATCCAAAAAAGATAGTTCTGTGAGTTGAGCTTCACAAAAGTGATATGAGACTGGTCGTTGTAGACAACTGTAGTGGAAGCAGCAGGCTTGGCATCTGCCATATTGAAGAATCAGGAAGACAATAGCAGATAGAGTGAAGGACACGTCGTGTCGAGGACGGAACACACCGCGTCTGAGTAGTGCACGACGTGTCTGTATTTCCACACGTCGTGTGCGTTGACAACAAAAAACTCCAGGTGCTCAACACATCGTGTCTGATTTTTCACTCGCCGTGTGAGTTGCCAGAGACCTCTGACAGAATTTTCACACGTCGTGTTGCCAGGGGACATGCCGTGTCCAGATTCAGAGGCGTAACTTTCACCAGCTAGGACACGCCGTGTCAGGGATGAGACACGTCGTGTCTTCTGTAATCGGCACCGTTAGAATAGAAGTCTGCGACTGTAACACGCCGTGTTGCCTGGGATACACGTCGTGTTTGGCGGCGGCAGATGTATGCGTCGACGAGAATTGGCTCCGTCAAACGATGAGGAACAACTCCGGGAAGACACGCCAGAGAGAGGATGGCCCCGGGAAGACGCATCGGGGAGATGTGACGGGAATTAACGCCGTCACAAATCACTTAATGATGCGAAACTGACGCATCAGCAACCCCGAGAGATGTGGGCACTTATCCACGTATGGGGACTACGTGGAGAGGAAAGAGGGTGAGAAGAAAGGTGCTCCTCCTTCCTTCTCTGGGATAGAACAAGGGGTTCTCCTCCTCTCCTTCAAGCATCCACCATGTCTTCACGGATCAGAGGAGGACTGACCGCCCGGGGAGGAGAGCCTCCGCCGGTTGTCCTGCTTTGCCGATGACGACGGATGCAACCGGAGAAGGAGACAGGCGGAGGGAGGGGGGAGAGACGACGACTAGGGTTGCAACAGTCGGATACGCTCTGATACCATGTGAGAGGATTTGGGTCAAAGCGATACCCGGTTAGGGTGTGCTCTCCTTTATTATATAGGCAAAGACTATTTACATAGTAGACCCAACATGAATAGGAAATAGTAAAGAGATACATAAAATAGGAAAACTATTTTCTAACAGATATATTGATAAGAGACAACCTTGCTCCTATATATAGGAAAACAGGGAAGTGTACATACTCAAACTAAACCCTAATGGGATAATACTTAATTGGGCCCATAATACAAAAGACTAAATAACATAAGTAAATAAACTCTCTAAAACTCCCCCTCTAGCTGAAGCTTGGGAGAATTCCAAGTCAACTTGCAAACAGAGGGGCAAACCAAAAACAAAGACAAAATAAAAAGATAACGAGAAACCAAACCCATAAAAGAATTTTCTCCCCCTCAAATATTACAATAAAGCGCTCTAATACTTAAACACTCCCCCTCAAGTAGATACTCCATAGCAGGCAAGCAGGTCGCAAAAGCTTCTCGATCATATTTGTGCTATCTGGAGCAGAAGTAAGCAACAAAGCGTCATGATCTTTATTGAAGTCGCTAATGTCGCAGCCTAGAGAATGCTGGATCACAACAGTAGTAGTACTCAACGTGCAAACAGAGCACGGACAAACCAGAGTGCTGGATCACAGTAGCAGAAAGTCAACATGCACACAAAGCATGGACAACTATAGAGTCAACATGCACAAAGCACGAACAAGCTTGAGTGCTGGCGCATAATAGTGAAGTGGACGTAGCCGGATAGAAGACCATCAACTTAAACAAGAAAGAATAGACATGAAGCTCTAGATAGTAAGTTCTCTAAGAAGCATATGGCAGTAAGTGTCAATAGTAGAAGTCCATAAGTTCTTCAAGAGGTGCATAAAGATCCACAAGAAATATAGGGCAATAAACTATGATCTTCCTCTCATCCATCTCATCTTTCCTCTATTTTCCCCTTAACACCAACCACGGAAAGAACCAAAAGTGGTTGGGGTGGAAATGATAAAGAACCGCCCCAGAAAAATAAGCCATAGCATTGCCGGGGGGTTTGGGGGACGCCCCCCCAATAAGGGGTCCCGCTGCCCTTTAGCGGGCGGGGGTCGAGGGGAGGCCGCCCCTTGTAGGGGCTCGGGGGAAGAGCCCCCAAATAAAAAGGTCTACACTGATTTTTGAAGAAAAATCAAACACAAATCTTCATAGCAATCAATACCACCATAGATAAAATAGCAGAACTCATATGACGCCAGTAGAATGAAGACCCATATAGTATATAGCAGTCTGAAGATGTTGCACAAAGGAACCAGGGGATTTTTATCATTAGCCACAAACCTTTTGCTTGAAGATATAGTATCCAAACAACATGACAGTGTCAGATCAAGGCATCAACACCAATCAATAAATGGACAACAGATTAATCTAATGTCATATGTAAAACAAAGAATAATGATAGCTCTTGACTTGAAAAAAGGGAACGACAATCAGAAGATCTCATCTTGTAGACGCTGTTGTGTTTGGAGTGCGTCCACACACTTGCATTGTCATCTTCGTCAAGTCACACTCCCCCGTGTCTCGTTTCAAAAAATACTAACTTTGTATACATGTCTGAAAAATCGTCCTCAATTAACGCTATGGAGCAAAAGTAGGAAAAGAACATCTTGTAGACGCTGTTGTGTTTGGAGTGCGTCCATGCACTTGCATTGTCATCTTCGTCAAGTCACACTCCCCTGTGTCTCGTTTCAAAAAGTACTAACTTTGTATACATGCCTGAAAAATCGTCCTCAATTAACGTTATGGAGCAAAAGTAGGAAAAGAACGCTAGGCGGCTAGCGGCAACTGGTTGGAAAAATGAGTAATAAGGATGGCTTGTTAGAAGGGATAAGCCAAGCCACGAAGGCTGGATAGATGCTCGTTGGGTGGCCAAGCCAAGGAGCATCGGCCACCAGCATGCGGAAGAATGTCTCTTTCTCTCTCCTTAGATTAGGGTTTTAGGATCTCTGCTCTAATCCCATGTCAGAAAATAAGGAAAAGGCTAATCGGTATATTGATAAGAGACAACCCTTGATGTAGGACATGCCCCACCTTTACGCACTTCTAAGCGTAGACGGCGCCGTGTCATTAGTTAGGCTTCATTAGCAGGCTTTATTTTATCTTGCCTTTGTTTCTCGTTTTTGGGCTTTTATAAAGTCAAATGGTTTAGTCCCACATTGGTTACGCCCGCTTAGTCTTTCTTTTAAAAGCCTATATAAAGGCCCTATCTGTGTCCATGTAGAGACACGATTGATGAATGAGAATTATTTTAGCCATTGCTTCGCTTATTAAGTTAGCATGTAGTTTTACATTAACCCTGCTCCTATATATAGGAAAGTAGGCTAGCGTACCGACTCAAACTGACCCCTAATAGGCCGATACTTGGGCCCGTAATGCAAAGAGAGTAAATAACATAAGTAAACAAACTCTCTAACAACCTCCTAACCATAGTACATCTAGCAAACATTATCCGATGATGTTTGCGTCGTTGACACGATTGACATTGAAAAGACTCAAAAACTTTTTATTTAGAAACATAACATGCAATTTTCTAGACAGACGACCAAGGCGAAGATGCCATTGCACTAGAAAAGTAGATGACTGTCGTAAGAGCAGCAAGAGTAATGGAGGAGTGTAAGTAGTGGAGTCGAACATATCCCCCACCAATCATCTTCTACATTTGTAGAACCTACACAGAGACAGAGTATGGGTAAAAGTTCATAGTACAGTTCAAGGATTTTGTCATCTTGCTAATAGAAACCAGATTTAAAGGGAACTTTGGCACAAATAAAACAGATTTAAGGGGTGTAGGTAGAGAATCAACATTACCTACACCACAAACAGCCAGAGTAGAACCATTTGCATTTGCAATGCATACAAGAGGATAAGAAAATGTGTGACACATGGGCAGACAGATCTTTACTACCAAACACGTGGGTTGTAACTCCTGAATCAAGAATCCATTGTGAGGACATACATATTATAGATATGCTGTAGTATTTTGGGGTGTATGCTAATGTACAGACAGATCTTTACTACCAAACACGTGGGTTGTAACTCCTGAATCAAGAATCCATTGTGAGGACATACATATTATAGATATGCTGTAGTATTTTGGGGTGTATGCTAATGTACCAGGAAGGAAAATTGCCGGAGGGCTGCTACCTATATAACTAGCAGGCTTTATATATAGTTGAATAATACAGGAGCTCTCTGGACTAAGCGAATCTATATAACCAAACAACATAAAACTGTGTTTACTTCTATTGATCTCATTGGTGTTCATCTTTGCCCTTAGACTTACATGAGTGATATAAAATCTTGATAGTAAAAGACAATATAAATGGTGATATTATCACCCATTCTCTTCAATATTTTTTTCATGATGATGATCATTATTATCATCATCATCGTCACCGTTGTCATCTAGAAACTCTCATCATTTTGAAGCTCTCCTCATGCTAATTTATACCAGCCTCTTCTCTTTTAACAATGCTCGACCCATATTGCATTACTTCCTCATATGACGAATCACTTCACTCGCCTAATTCTTTTGTCGCTTTCAGGATCTGAAGTCATTCCACAATAATATTATCGACACTAAATTGAATATAACCTGATCTTTCATTGTTCTTTTAAACACCTAGGTATCATATGGGCCATTCTGTTACCTCAACTTTACAAAATTGAAATAGTGTTAAAAGGTAGGCATTATTCAATTATATCACGAGCCATTAGTATAGAGTCTCTATAAGTCTACAACAAATGATCAAGTGACATATAGTTGCACTATATATATCATGGCCACTTCCCACCTTGTCATTAAGAGTTCAAGATCTAGTAAATATTGTATATGCTCATATTTCCTCTTTTCCAAAAATGCCTTACTAGTAGGAGATATCTTTAAGTGGAAGTATGTCTATGATGGAGAAGTTAATTATATATATTTTTTGAGGGTTCTTCATCAAGTTTTGATGACTTTAATCCTTCATCTTATGTTTTCTTTCCTTCTTGAAGCACAAAAAATCCTAGATTAGGAAGGACGTGCATGTTTTCAGACATCAACATGGGGCATGTCAATTTTAGAAACTTAGGACACATGCACATCATTAGACACAACAAAAAGTACTAAAAATTTACATAATTTTTGTGTCTAATATGAATGCGGCATCATCCACTTGAAACTCTACAACACATGAATTCATAAAAAATTGTACAATTTTTACGACAAGATATATCATGAGTTGCTCATCCTATCATCCATTATATTCACCACTATATATAAATCCTGCACATCAATTTATGATTTTTTGATTGCTTTAGTGATAATTTCTGTATAAGAAAAGTTGGAATAATGATGACAACATTTTATAGAAATGACAACTTGTCTAGAACCTATGAAGCACAAAACACATCTGAATAGTTCCCATATATCACTGACATGTGTTGGTTAATCCTGGATATACACATGATACTTCCTAGACATTTCCAACATCTTTCTTGGTTGTTGCATACCATCTGAATCTCCTCCTCTATAGGGTAAAGGCCATGAGACCTAGTAACCAGAAGCTATGGAGCCCTAGAGGGGACATGGTGGCCCTGTACTTCTCTATAAGGCTGTCAGTGGTTTCCCTCTCATAACAGTTCAACATAGTTTGTCCACCCCATGGGTTGCTCTCGTATTAAAGTTAAACACAATTTCCCTCTCCCTTCCTGCTGCATTTTCACACTCTATTGAGAGAGAGCTCAGATGGGCAGGCGCCGCTTGAGGGAAATGTAGCTCGGAGTTTCTAATGCATAGGTGTTCATAGTATATAGTTCTTGTTGCAGCTGTGACTTACTCATTCTCTAGTAGTCAAGGATGTTTCTTCTTTTTTTGGTGTCCCATGTTTTCTAGGTTTTTGTCCCTCTATTTCAATCTTCTTTCCTTATGACTTACTACTCCCTTTGATGTACAATACTTCCAATTTGCGCTTGACTTCAGAACTTATCAGACAAAGCAATAATTTATTTCTCAAAACGCATTTCATAATTTTGCACATTCTCTTAAATCTGTAAGTCCTTATACTTGAATTTTTGTTAATGCATTGACAATATTTTGACTATGATGTATTGATGTTAATACTCTCATGCCACGTTCACTTTCACTTTGTATACATAAGGGAATGCTTTTTTAAAGCTTTCTTTCACATATGCACAATCACAATTCGGGATTCCGGGTTTGGTATTCATTCAGCGAGCTTAAATGTTCAACTTTCTTGAATTATGTACTGAACTTGGGGTAAAATCTGATAAATATTTGGTATAAGCTTGGTCAACTATTCACGAAAAGTCATGGAAAAATCAGTTGCTAGGAGGCAACATGATGTATGTCTCTTCTTCTTTTTAAATCTTAGGTTTATGACCAAACTCTTTAACATCATGTTGAAAAGTAATTAGAAGGCAACGATGTTCTTATATGCCTTGCATGAGGCCGCATATGTGGTCGCCTATGAAGCATGGACACGGACATGGACACGGACACGGGACACAAAGATTTTCAAAATTATAGGACATAGACTTGGACACGGTAATATATATACATACATACATATATTTACGTATATACACAATTTAGACACGTATGTGTATATAATTTATTTGTAAAAGACAACAAGATCCATAATCCTCAACAATAGGTACGAACAAAGATCACCAAAATACCCACATTATCACATATGTATTTAAACCCACTATGCTAATAAATTTTGAATTTAGCTTACAAAATGGTGTATTTTAATATCCAAGAATGATAAACTAGAGGAAAATCATTAGAAGTTAATTACATATAATAAATTTTTTACAATTAAAATACTGATGGAGTGGAGTGCAAGGAAGAGGAGCGGAATAAAAAGTGTTGGAGGGGAGATACGTATTTGTAACAGTGATGGCGGTGAAGTAAAAGGAGGTTAATGCATTTAGTAGTCATGTAGGAATGGAGGGTAGAGGAAAGAGACAAAAGTAAAGTAGGACTGCATGTTGGAAGGAGGAAAAAGAGGGGAGGAGAGTTTTAATGGATTAGGAGGAAGAGGCACGTGGAGGAGTGTACACATTAGAGAACCAACCAAGTAGGAAGAAAAGGAAGGAGAAAAGATATGAGTGAAGAAAATATAGAGGATGAAGAGGGAAGGAGTTCTTAGAGGAGAAGGAATCTGCTTCTTGTGGCTAATCTAGGTGTTGGCAGCTCCTGCTGCAAATGACTGTCGCTTGTGGCTGATCTAGGTGTTTGCAGTAGGAGCTGCAAATGGTTGCTGCTCGTGGTGGCTTCAACTTCTACTGGTTGCTGTTGCAAAAGCTACTTGTAGCAGCTCCCATCTCCATGTGGTGGTTGATTACAGCGGCTCCAACACGCTATTATTCTTGCAGCAGTTGCTGCAAGTAGTGTCCAAGATGTGTGGGCTGTGATGGCCGTGTCCAGCAAGTGTCCAAGACGTGTCCATGCCGTATCCAGCTGGAAAAAAAAATGAAGTTGGACACGCCAAAGCTGTGTCCACCGCGTGTCCAGGCGTGTCCACCGTGTGTCCATGTTGGACACGTGTCAGACACGGACAAGGCAACCTCCGAGAACTGTCCGTGCTTCCTTGGTGGTCGCATATGCATTTTGGTCACCTTCCAGACCACATGTGTCTATGCGGTCCATTATGCGGTTCTGGCCGCATATGCGGCGCATATCTAGCGCTTTTCACATAGAGACTATATATATATATATATATTTGAAAAGAGTATATAGAGACTATATGTGTGTACACCGTTATCAATTATCTTGTTTAATTATTCATTAAACTACTTATATACAAAAACACAAGCCCACATATACATATATGTAATTATGTATACATATATATAGCATAGTATACTGGTATATTTATATGTTGACATATCAATATATGGTGAAAACTTACAGTTCCCATATATAATTTTATGCTCATATAATTTATTTATTAAAAAAGTTCAAAAACTGCAGCACCTTGACCGAACGCACACTGCATACCACTTTTTAGAACATTGGGAGGCCACTTTATGCAAATCAAACCCCACCCTATATATTGTAGAGGGGGCCACCTTTCAGTTTAGACACAACATAACGGGCCACCTTACTTAGGCCTATATACAAGATAGACAACAAACTGATTAACTAATTACCCTTAACAAATACTATATTAGAAAGCAAATTAGAGGCCGCCACTGTCTTTCACTAACAAAACCCTACTCCTATATGTTGGAGAGGATGGCACAATAACCAACTTGGACACAAAACATTAATGGGATAACACTTAGGCCCATACACTAAATAGACAATAAATCTATTTACTAAATAAACTCGTCATAGTAGTCAAGAACCCAAGTTATATGCTGTGTTTGGGAGAGCAATTGCTCCCACCTACCACTTTGATCAGCAATGCAAGTTAAAACTGCAAGATATTTTCATGGTGATGAGTGGCTTGTGGCCTTTGAGGTGGGAGAAAACAATGTAAAATGAGAACCGTCGCTAGCTAAACTCTTGGTAAAGCATTTGTAAGAAATTGGCTCTCTACGCGATATTGCCCATCACTTTCCACCATTGCCCACTTGCTTTGCCAAACGCTGCAACAGAAGCTGGATTTTGACTATCATCACATGTAAATATTCTTCCTTTTCTTAATGTGAAGGTAAAATTAAAAAAACATTGAACTAAACTTTTTCGAAGTTTGGTGAAACTTCTCCAAACTTTCCAACTTCCACCCCAAGCGATGTCGAAGCACCACTATATCGACTTGGTCCCAACTTCCAACCGAAGTTCCCCCCTTGTCAACGAAGTTGGATTTCTACAATGTCTTTTCATCCCAACATCCGCGAAGTTGTCGATGTTTTCCCAAAATTGGCGATGTTGGGCGAAGTTGATACGACCCAGAACATCAATCCTAACTAGTGCCTAAAGGCCATCTAAGGTACGTGGCACCTCCAACCCTCTTCACAATTTTTTATATCAATTCCCATGTTTGTTGGCTGCCACTCTTTGTTAGGGAAGACATTGTAATTACTATTTGACTCTATTGTATGGAGGATGTATGGTGGGATGTATTTCTATATTTTTATTGCACATTTGACACTTTCAACTATAAGTACACATTACATTATCAACCTATGTAGGTCTAGAGAGTCATGAATCATGTTTTTGTGATTAATCCACAAGAGTTATAACATGATTGGAAGTTTTTCAATCGAAGTTTTCTTAAAATGACATCATTTTTTTCTTCAAAAAAGGGCATCGAAGTCTATCGAAGTTTGCGTCTAAACTTCCTCGAAGTTTCCACAAACTTCCACTTCCACACCTGGCGAAGTCGACACGAAATTGAAGTCCTGCACCATGCTAAAAAGCCATCTCTCGAGGGTCCATTTTTCATTTCCTCCCACTTTTCACAGTATCATACTTGTCAAGGCGGCCAGTCGGTCACCCTGATTCCTTGGGCGACCAGGCCGACTAGTCGGCCGCCCAGGCGTAGGTTTTTTCTTCATATAATTAGTTATATATAGTAATATATATAGTAACATAAAAAAATAATATAAACACATATCTATGGAAGTAATAATCCATATTTGTTAAGTATTGTCAGAAACACAACAAACAGTAATCAATAAGAACTGAATGCCTAATTTTATGTTTTGGTAAATAATCACCTAGATTTGGTAAGTAATGTCATAAAACACCTCAAAAGTTTTGAATGAAGACTATTCAATGTATTCAAATTAAACAAATATAATTTGATATAGAAAAGTTCATTAAATTTAGACTTTTAGACTTTTAGTGCTTGTTGAATTGTTGTAACTAAATTAAAAGTTATTAATTGAACTAGTTTAGTGTGAACGAAATAAGACAAACACAAACATTCAAGATAGGGGGTGGGGAATTAGAAAAGAAAATAAAACCTTATCATTCTTGGCTCTAGTAGCCTAACTAAGCGGTCGCCCGGGCTTGGTTTGGGTCGACCAGTCAGGCTAGTCGGCCGCCTAGACGATCATTCGGCTTGGGCGGACGCCAAACTAAGGTCCAAATCTAGGCGGCAGGCAAGTCGGACCCCCCTCCAGCGACTAGCCGACTAGTCGTCGACTAGTCGGTCGACTCAATAATTATGGATAGTATAGGTTGTTCCTTTTAACAACAACAAAATGAACGTCCAGAGCTAATGACTTGAGGTTAAATGGTAATTTGATAATGACTTTATTTAAAATATCTGACAATCTCAATTATTCATAGTAACAGTGATAAATAAGGAAGTCTGTTCTGTAATTGATTCCTTGAAACCTATGATTGAACCAGACACTTAAATTATCGAGTTAGGCCTCTAGTGATTGTCATTGCTATAGTAATGATTTCAACCAGATTTCTAGAATCTGTCACAAGCAATGTTGCAAATGTCAAGCCCCAACTCGAAAGGCTGAAAACTAACACTACCGCATCCAAAAAAATATTCAGGCAATATTCTCCCATTCTTATAGTCGTGGCTGGTGTGCTATTTCCTGGACAGTTCCATTAATGTATGAATAGTGTATTTGTGATCCCATATTTAGATTACAGTGATCCAGGAAGACATTTTAGGAGGGGCGTTTCATTCCTTGGTGCCTATGGCTAAACAAGGGCTACTTCAGTTGAGTTCAGTTCCAGTGATCGCCATTATCAAAGTGATCATTGTCATAAAAAATCCAGATTTCTACAGAATCCGCGAGCATCATTAACAATGATGAGCTCAAACCTGAACAGATTAACTCTTGAGAACCATCCCGTATCCTATTTGTTAACTAGTGTTTTATTTATGCTCTTTATATTCTCTTGTTATTTTCCAATTCTACAAGGACCTCTATGTAATTGTTCTCTTTATAAATATACGGGGTACACACATTGTGCACCCTAACCCTTACAATCAATTCAAGATGGTACTAGAGCGGTTCTCTAGCCGCCACCCTTCCCGTAGCCGCCCCCCGGTGCGCGCCGCAACCGCCCCACTGCCCTGCGCCGCCGGGCCGCTAGCCCGCCGTCAGGTGGCCGTGCGCCCTTGCTGCCACGTCGGAGGTCCTCCGTGTGAGGGACTGGCCTACTAGTGCAGCCTGCACGTTTGTTGTTCGCCTCCGCTTGTTCGTGTTGAAGGTCTTCGGAAACCTACCCCTTCTATCTGCCCGCGTCGGCCGTTGAGCCGCTGGGTTCTCTACTGCGCCTTGGTGTAGTCTACATGTAAGCTGGTCCTTCCAGTTGTTCTATCTGCCACCTAGCCGGAGGATCTAGGCGGTTCTAACTCCTGCTGCTGTTCTTTGCTGTTTGTGGACTCCGTTTCTCTCATGGCTTCCTCCCATGAGGACTTTCGTCGTCAGGTGACTACTGTGAAGCTAGACGGGCGCAACTACCAACATCGGATCTGCTCCATGGAGATCTTTGCGAAGTCACAAGGCAAGCATTCCCATCTGACTGAGGCTCCACCTCCTGCTCTGCCTACTACTGCTAAGTCCAAGGAGAAAAAGATCAATGATGATTGAGTTAAGGATGACTCGACTGTGATGACATGGATTCTGAACAGCAGCGAAACTCGCATCAGCGTTACTCTGCTGCGTCTCCCGATTGTCAAGGAGATGTGGGACCAACTGGCCAACACCTACTCTCATAGCAAAAATCCGAAATAGGTGTTTGATCTGAACAAACAACTGTCCCGTCTGCACTTCACTGGACCTGATATTACTGACTATTTTTCAACCTTTAAGGGTGTCTGGGTTGAGCTTGAGAATCTTCATCCCTTATTTACTGACTTAGCCACAATGCAACGACAACGACAAGAACTCCATGTTGTCCAGTTCCTTTGCGGCCTTCCTAACTCATATGCTGGGGTGGTTGACCAGATTCTCGCCAACGATTCTTTACCTACATTGGAGAGTGCCTTTCAGCGTCTCAAACGCCTACCGGCTTCCTCGTTAGATCTGCCTTCTGACACGGCTGACCCTACTGCTCTTACTGCTATGTTTGGCCGTGGTCGTGGTAGGGATCGTGGTCGACCTCCGGACAATCGTTCTACTACTCCTGGATGGGGACGTGGCTGTGGCTCCCTTGGTCGTGGCTCATTCAGTTGATACTTCTCGAGGTGCCGCTGCTTAGCGGTACTGTGACTTCTGTGGCCGCAACAACCATACTGAAGGCAAATGTTGGAAGAAACATGGCACACCTGCGTGGGCCAATGCTGCATCTGACAGTGCTTCTCAGACGCCTTCTGCCGCTCCCTCGACTGCGTCCACTGCTGAGTTCATCCGCTCCAAGGTGGAACGTCTTCTGCTTGAGAGGACGATGCTTCCTCCTCATCTGCTGCTGAATCTGGAGCTTACGCGACCACTTACTCTGGTTGTGATTCTGCCTTGAGTGCTCTTTCTAGTGCTGGTAATACCAAATGGGTGATTGACTCTGGAGCCTTTTCTCATATCTCTGGCAACCGTTTTTTTTTATAAACTGTCTAAACCTTTTTCCAAATCTACTGTTATGCTTGCTGATGGTTCTAAATCTGCTGTATTTGGGATTGGAGATATCTTCGCTCAAGTCCTTCTGCGTTCTGCTTTATATGTGCCAAATTTTCCATTGAACCTACTATCTGTCAGTAAAATTGTCCACAATCTTAACTGCAGTCTGACCTTTGCACCGGGTACTTGTGTTTTTCAGGACCTTCACACGAGGATGAAGATTGGTGGGAGGCATGAAGGACCTGACGGACTCTACTACTTAGATGAGTTGAAACGGATTGGCACTACAGCTCTGGCTTCAGCTCTATCATCTTCTGTTTCTGCATTACAATGGCATTTCAGAGTTGGGCATCCGTCAGCTGAGAAATTAAAACATGTTATTTCTGGTATAGGCTCTCATAGCTTTCAGTGCAAGGCATGTCTGTTAGGCAAACAGTCTAGAATGGTATTTTCCAAAAAAAACTCAGATTGGTAGCAAAAATATTTTTGATTTGGTGCATGCTGATGTATGGGGTCTCTGTCATATTCCAAGTTTATCTGGCAATAAATATTTTATTTTGTTCATTGATGATTACTCCCGTGCTACCTGGTTATTTCTGTTGAAAGATAGATCCCAAGTTCTGCTCTCTACTAAATTCTTCTTTCCTGAAACTGAAATTAAAACTCAGTATTCTATGCCTATTAAAATCCTGCGTACTGATAAAGTGATAATGCATTGGAATTCGTTCAAAAATTTTGTTGAGGTTCTTTGTCCTTCTGTGGGGACAATTCATCAGACGTCTTGTGCTTATACACCCCAACAAAATGATGTAGCTGAAAGGAAAAATAGGCATTTACTTGAAGTTACTAGAATTATAATGCTGTAGTCTAATGTTCCCAAACATTTTTGGCCAGAAGCCGTTCTTACTGCCTATTTTTTGATAAATCGTATGCCTTCCTTGTTATTGGAAATAAAATTCCTGTACAAAGTACTACAACCCAATCTTCCTTTGTTTTCTGTTCCTCCGAGAATTTTTGGGTTGACTTGTTTTGTTCACTTGCTTGGACCTACTCAAGATTTGAAAAATATATTTTTCTGGGATACTCAAGGACTCAGAAAGGATATCGCTGCTATAGCCCTGTTAATAAAAAGTGGTTCACGAGTAGGGATGTCATTTTTTGAGGATTGGGCCCCTTATTCAGCTGGACGTGAAAAATGCCTTTCTTTATGGTGATCTCCACGAGGAGGTTTATATGGAGCAACCACTTAGGTTTATTGCTCAGGGGGAATCACATAAAGTTTGCCGCCTCAAAAAGTCTATTTATGGACTCAAACAGAGTCCGAGTGCCTGGTTCGACAAACTGAGCAAGATTCTGTCTACTTATGGCTTTCTCAGATCTCATGTTGATCATTCTGTCTTTATTAAAAAGATGTCCACTGGTATTGTGGTTCTTATTGTGTATGTTGACGACATTAATTTATCTGGTAGTGATCTCTCTGAAATTAATGCTATTAAAGCCTACTTATGCAAACATTTTGTCACTAAAGATCTGGGTAAATTGAGATATTTTCTAGGGATTGAAGTTTCTAGGACTGCTAATTCTCTTGTTCTATGACAACGAAAGTATGTTCTTGATCTTCTACATGAAACTGGCATGCTCGGGGCTCGACCTACTGATACACCTCTAGATCCTAATGTGATTTGGGATGATGATGAATCTCCTCTGTATCCTGACAGTAAGAGACATAGAAGACTGGTTGGCAAACTGATCTATTTGATTGTCACTAGGGCTGATATCTCTATTGCTGTTGGTCTTGTTAGCAGGTATCTTGACAAGCCTAGACAGTGTCATTGGGAAGCACCGTGTCATATCTTGAGATATCTGAAGAAATCGCCTGGTAAAGGCATATTTTATAGGAAATATGGTCATTGCTCTCTTGAAGACTATTCTGATTCTGACAATGCTGGAAGCAAGATAGACAGAAAATCTACCTCTGGTTATTGCACCTTTGTTGGTGGAAATCTGGTTGCCTGGCGGAGCAAAAAGCAAAATGTTGTTGCCATATCTAGTGCAGAGGATGAGTACCGTGCTATGGCTCATACTGCATGTGAGCTTCTGTGGGTGCAATCTCTTCTAAAAGAACTTGATGTGGGATCTTCTGCTCCTATTCCTATGCACTGTGATAATAAAACATCTATTTTTATTGCAAATAATCCTGTCTTTCATGAGCGGACCAAGCACATTGAAGTTGACTGCCACTTCATCAGAGAATCTATTCTGACTGGTCGTATCTGCACTCCTTTTACTCGCTCTGAAGACCAAGTTGCTGATATCTTTACCAAGCTGTTGGCGATTTACCTGTTAGGTCAGTCGGTCCCTGTTGAATATATTGTTCGGATGTACACTTGGCTATCCATGCCAGGTTTTCTTAACATCAGCAGCACCAATGCCTGCACCATGGCTGAATATACTTCCAAGCTTTAAATTTCATCAGAAGAATGCGTAATGGTCCGCTATGTTTGTATATTAGTACCGCTGAACCAAACATACACATGGCCTACAACAGTGGCGAAGCCAGACATTTTTGTTGGGGGGGGGGAGCACCATAGGACATATTGATGAAGAACACTTATGATGCCTACATAACATGAACAACGAAAATGACTGTTGTTGTCTGTAGTATATGATGTGCAATTAAACACTGAAGAATGAAACTGGGGTGTTACGATGATATTTTTTATTTAGACGCTTTATTAGGAGTCGTCAATGCTTTTCATAGGATATTACAGATAGGTAGCTAGATCCTTACTCCTATCTAGCAAAGTCGACATATAGATCTCATTTTCAGTATGCCCTTCAAATTCACCAGATTTTCCATTCAAATTAATTCCATTCAAAGAAGCAGAGGCAGACCTAAATTAACTTGGGAAGAGCTTATAAAGAGAGACTTTGAATCTTTACATCTTGATCAGAGTATGACCCATAACAGAGCTGATCGGAAAAGAAGGATTCATGTAGCCGACCCCAACATGGTTGGGATTGAGGCTCACGTTCTTCTTGAATAAAATAGATACACATGTTTCGGATAAAGCTCTAACCGATTAGAGTGCTTATGTGCCTTTTCCTCAACATAACAAGAAAAGAATATAGCTGCCGTGCCGTGTAACCAAATTATAATATGTATCACAATAAAAAACATGTAATGTTTACATCTATGGCTGCTATACCGAACATGGAGAGTCAATCCACAGCTACCCTAGTTTACAGACTCGCTTCTATAAACGATTGACTCCAAGTAGAGACAGACGAACTGATATGTTGTTACTGCTACACATAAACTGGACGTACATCGAAATACTCAGAACTAGATATGGAACCTAAGGGACAACACAGAGGTGGGCACTGGATGTTAGAAAGAAAACTAAATGTAGATGATTTATTATTTGATAATTAGTACTGTAGTGTGGTAGTGGGCAGAAGACAGATAGGCTATGTACCCACTTGTACAGTTGCAATGTGGCTCCACCACTGGCTTAGAGAGGAAGGGGCAAGCCACCCGTTGGCCTGATCTCCTCTTGTTATCTTTTCTCACATTAGGTTTAGGTCCGACATGCTCTGATACCATGTCGGAAGTGATCAGGAGTATAATTTGATATGTTACGAGGGTATGCCTCTCCTATACTTAGGAGAAGGGGGCAAAACTATAGACTTGACTAAACCCTAATGGGCCTTCAGACTCCATCACATTCACTAATGAACTATTTTATTCTCTAACAAATAATTTATAGTTATATATGAAGGATGTGTCGATGAGTTGGAGTCGGAGAGGGAATGACGTATTAGTGGTGTGGAGGAAATGTACTAGTCTTCTTGAAGGAAGAGGGGGGGGGAGAGACATTTTGTCAATGTTTTTTTTCCTGAAATATGAAACTACTTTGGGCCGAGACACACTGTCAAAGAAGTGGACCATGTTTAAGCCAAGATGGATCGTGGTTGTGTTTGACACATGTCCAAGAATGTCCTAGGGACATGCCTATGCTTCCTAGGTGTGCCTAGTCACCTTAAAATGTTTGCTTGTGTGTGTTCCTTGACTTATATCACGCTTGGTTCTTCTCTAGGTCTAATAACATATGTTTGTATTTATGTTCAACATTTAGTGTCTTGGCATACAAGTATAATGTTATTTCCAGTTAGGGCTTTATGCCCTTATTATAGATCTTAGTTCCTGCGTCTAGGGCCATAGTAATGAGGGAGAGACTAGTTTCTTTCACGGGGTCCTACATTAGGGGCCATAGTAATGAGGGAGAGACTCTACTTTCTTTCATGGGGTCCTACATTAGGGGCCACAATAATAAGGTAGAGAATCTAGTTTCTTTATTAGGTTCTATGATATTGCTTTCGAGTTCTGATTGCATTGCAATGTGAAAGATCATATCGTTCACAACACAGTTGGCTAATTATAGTTACTAAAAAACCGTATTTATAAATATACATTCATATAAGAGGAACTTAGGCTGAAAAAATATTGGATGCCTAGGTGTGTCCTTAGATACGGTGCTCTGCGCAGTTTCATTAATGCCTTTAAAACTATGTAATGAGTTAATTCATGAAGAATTGAAGATACACTTGATCCTTTCAGATAGCCCTCTGCTGAAGTTTAAAGAAATGAGTAGATTGTTATGTTAAAAGAGATTGTGACTCAACATGGATGCGACACATATATATTTATTTTGTTTTACATTGTTAATTAGGGACCTAAGTGCAATTTACTGAATTATTTGCACTTGTTTGCAAGTCTTAATAGTTTTATATTGATTATCTAATTTGTTTGGCAATTTACGCAATTGCTTCAGGTCTAGGGTTTCATGTCTTCTATCATAAATACTAGTCGGGGGGCTTGTTCGAGGAAGACAATTGTGATTTGAGAAATAATATTTTTGTTTTTCCTATCTTCATCTCTTATCGATGCAGTTTCGCATCAAGTGGTATTAGAGAAGAACCCTAAACCTCTAGGATACAACCTTGTACCTTCTCCTCCCGCGTCAACATCATCCCTCTCTTGTTCTTCGTTGTTTTTCCTATTGACGTCAACAAGTGGTATCAGACATTGATCCTAAACCTCTAGGGTACAACCATGTACCTCTCCTTCCACGCCAACATCGTCAATCTCCTTATATTATTCTCTTTCATGTTGACGTCACCCTTCCACAATTTTCATATTGCTTCTCTAAGCTGTCCCTACTACCCTTCTCCATGTCCCCGCATGCAACAGGGAACAATACCCACCAACCTCACATCATTCCCCTCGTCCGTCCACCCCAAAGAGGTCGACTCCTATGCCCAACAGATGCTGACAGCTGCAACATACAAAGCTTGCCAATAGACGGCCCACAACAATGACCCCCTTTTCCGCTTTCCTCACTGAGCACAACCCCACCTTCTGACCCAACCAACCGTCCATAGTTTTAAATTTTGACGAAATTGTCAAAATTTTGGCAATTTTTTCCATACCGATGGCCATCGGGCATCGTAATACACTGTGAAACGCACTGACCATCGAAATTTTTCTTTCTTTTTTATCTACTATATGGAGTTATGGGCTACCTAGAGCATATTGTTTTGCATAGTTTTGTGTCTTTAAGTCTATATATTGTGCTTGCAAACTATAATGACTTAATTCATTGATTTCACCTTTGAAAATTGAGAATATTATTCTTCATTGAAATCCCCATTGAAACAGTTCAGGGTCCTTCACTCACAAATGAGGAGACCCCATCCCCACATATCCAATAATGAAATATTATTGCATATTTGAGTAGATCTGTACTAGTAGATAAATCTGGTAAAATTTCATAAACTAGTTTGTAAATTTTTCCGTCAAAACATCATGATGAAAGCATTTGTTGAAATTTCTGTCAAAATTTCGGTAAATTTCTGTTTCTATGGCTACTAGAACGATATCGAAATCGGATATTTTCTTCCTTGCAACCGTCCTCCTGAGCCAACCTTGCTTCTCCCTTTCGATCTCTTGTACTCCCCTTCCCGATGTGTACTATGCAAAAACCCCACAAGCATGCCCCCAATCCACCCACCTAAGTGTCCTGACTTGACCGTCCAAGACAACGTCCTGAAATCCACACAAATCCCTACTCCACTAGAGTCCTACCCTCTGACCTCGATACATTGGCCGCCTTTGCGGCCAACAACTGCTCTATTCCCTTCACCTACACTTGTGACAATTGTAATTTGTAGGTCTACCCCTATATTTACAACATGCACACCATCGTTGCATGAAGATGGTCAACAAAGAAGAATTCAACAACTTTAAGACCACCATGGGGGGACAATCGACTGCGGTCCTTCAACGCCTTGATATGTTGATGCAAAAACAGATAACCCTTGATGTGTGTAGACCGTTGAGTAATAATAGGACCAAAATGTCCTTAACCCTAATACTATTGCTGTTGGGGTCATCGTCGACCCTAACAACATGGTTACTAGCCGGAGCATGTCATCAAGTTGGATGTACCTGGTTATGCTAGGGATTTCCATCTCAATGTACTTCTTGACTGATGTTGTGATGTACCTGGTTATGCTAGGGATTTCCATCTCAATGTACTTCTTGATTGGTTCCACAACATCGAGAATTATCTCCAGATGCATCATCGACTTATTAAGGTAGAATAGTTGCTCTATGCGATGATTAAACTCAAAGGTGGTGCAATAACATAGTGGAAATCCCTGCCTCACCCTCCAGAACCGTGGGCCGTGCTCCATCACGCAATTAGGGGGCACCTTCTTGCCATGTGACTACTGTTAACTACTTCTATGTTCAGTTCATGGAACTGAAGCTCGCCACTTACTCTGTCTCTGAGTGCGAATAGAGGTTCTACAAAATTGTCGTTCTGGCATCCATGACGATGAAGCAGTCATTGTCGCCAACTTTTGCTGAGGATTCAAGGACTAGATCATGAAGAAGTTGGCCTCGTCTATTTTCCTCATTCTTCTTGATGAAATGCTGGTGGTGATGCAGATTGAAGATTACAACGACAACCTTTGGCGACTACTGTACAACAGTGTTCAAAATTTTGTCGAAATTGGCGAAATTTCGCCAATTATTTCTATGCCGATGGCAATCAGACATAGAAACAACAGTACCTCTAGTTACGTACGTAATTTTGCCGACAATTTTTTTTTGACAGTTTTTCAAATTTCACCGAAACAGGGGGAGTTTCGCTGCAAATTGGCCACTTATGGCTATTATTTCACCGACACGGCTCGGGATGCTGCACTGTGCCATCGAAAAAGTAGACGACTGCTGCAGTTTTGTTGCTTGGGCGATTTTGAAGGTTCCAAAGGCTATTTTGAGGGATTTTGAGGTATGTTTTCTCTAATCCTCTTCTTCTCCCCCCATCTAATGTTCTACCTTTTCTCTCTCTCTAATCTCTCCTCCTACCATATTTCTCTCTCTATTCTCTTAGATCTAAGGTACTAGATCTACCAAAAATGGTGGATCTATGCATTAAATCCTTAAATGGTGTAGATCTAAACATGAATCCTACTAAATATCACTAAATCCATAACCGAAACCCGTATTACTACTTAAATCTAATCTTTTTTGCTTAAAAAATCATTTTTTAACATGAAATTGCCTAGATTCATGCTTATATGAACAATATGTACTAATATTAACTTAGATTAAGGTCAAAAATGCATTTTGGAGGTAAAAAATTATGTACTTTTTATTATTTTTGAAAAAGCAGACTTAATTTTTTTTCTATTTTAGTTTAATAAAATGATTTCCAAATAATAGAAATTGCATAAATAATACTAATATACTATAATAACCTAGCATTAGTATGATAAAATACTTAAGATAAGTTAAATGTATTTAGAATAAAGTTCAAGTCTTTTTATATGATTAAAAATTATTTTCAGTAATTAAAAAAAGAAAAAAAATACATTTATTAAAAAAAAATTCAATAAAATGTCTTAGCATGATTATACATTTATACTCTACTTATTTAGTATCATAAATTATTGAAGTAACACAAACATATTATAAAATTGAGTTTACTCTATTAGTCTATTTAATATCATTAAAAGACAATTTCAGAACTTAAAATGGTAAAATAAATTATATTCTAAAAAATTAAGAGACACTAAAATGATGCAATTGTCTTCTAGTTCTACTCTACTTGTACATGTTTGTAAATATGTTACATAATTCATGATTTAAATGTAATGACATGACTCATGAGTGTTTTTCTTTAATCTTTATATTTCACAGGTGATGGCGAATTCTTCTAGCAATGGTTCATATGAATCTGACGGTGACAGAGATGTGGGTGCTGGGAGGGGTAAGAACCAAGCTGGTAAAAAGGGTCCAAGTCCTGAATTTGCATGGGGGCATTGCCAACCTATGGGTGACAATAGACAACAAGTGGTTTGCAACTACTGCGACAAAAAGATTGGAGGTGGAGGAATTACTAGGTTCAAGGCACACATTGTTGGTGGGGATAAGAATGTGGCCAAGTGCAAGAAATGCCCTCAAGGAGTGAGGGATGACTTTAATGAAATGATGAAAGCTAAGAAAGAAACACGTCAGCAACAGAAACAATTAGACCAGCTCTATGTGGATACCTTGTTTGGTTATAGGGGAGGACATGGTTCATCTGCTGAGGAGGACTCTGATGTGGAATATCCCCCAGATTATGACACCCCCCAAGCCCGACACATGTTTAGGAGGGCCCTGAGAGATTCTAAGAGGTCTGCATGGGAAAAACAACATGATGAGTATAGAAGGGGAATTGGACTGTCTGCTTATGAAGTTGGTGGTGGTAGTCGGGGTTCAGGGAGAACTGTAGTTGATTTAACTGAGGATGACATGCCATCTGGTCAGGTGAAAGGAAAGGAGGCATTCCTTCATTGTTCAGATCTGCTAGTACTGCAAGAGGAAGGTTGGGCTTAGATGTTGAAGAGCCAGGTATTAGAAAATCTCAACCAGCTCAATAGAGGTTGAAGGATATGTTCTCTGGAGCAAAGAATAAAGTTGGAAAAGCTGTGGGAAAGTTTTTCTTTGCACATGGGATCCCAGCACATGTGGCTTCTGAGCCATACTTGCAACACCTCTTGAGGACTGCGGGGGCAGCTGGCCCGGGTGTGAAAGCCCCAACTGCATGAGTTGATGAATGTTTACCTTCCTCAACAGAAAGAAGAGATCCATAAGTGGATTGATGAAAAAAAGGAGAGGTATGAATGATATATTTTGTGGTATTTTTTATTATATGAAAGTTAGTGTTGAGAATTTGAGATTCATTTATTTATTGCATTACAAATTGTAGGTGGTCTGAATATGGAGTTACGCTGATGTGTGATGGGTGGACATCGGGTAACAGAAAGCAAATAATCAACTTTTTAGCATACTGCAATGGTTCCACAATTTTCCTTGGTTCTGTTGATGCATCTGATCAAGTTTGGAATAGTAAGTACATCAAGAAGCAGATGAAGACATTTCTGAAAAATGTTGGGGTGGAAAATGTTGTCCAAATAGTGACAGATAATGGGCCAAACTTCAAGAAAGTTGGGAAAGAGTTAATGAAGCAATATCCAATATATTGGACACCTTGTGCAGCCCATTACATCGACTTGATACTGAAAGATATAGGTAATTCAAAATTTCAAATTCTATTACTTATACCTTCAAGATATATCTATGACTCTATTAATATAATCACTTAAGATTTAACCATCATTTCTATGTTTGAATTATTGTAGGGGGGCTGAGTCATGTGAAAATAGTTTTATATTGCTTGTCGAAATTTCTGTTTCTGTGGCCACCGAAACGACGTCAAAATCGGACATTTTCTTCCTTGCTGTACAAGTTCGTCGTGCTCTTTTACCACCACTACTGTGGGGTTCTACGAGTTCCAGTACGACCCTGACATCCTCACTTAAGCAACCAATGGCATCAATGACAATCCAGTGCTTCAGACGCTAGGTTTATGGTCACCATTCCTCACAATGCCCCAACTGCATCATGACGACTATTGTAGGGAACAAGGAGGACAACAATGAGTACGAGGATGTTCTTCCGGTCAATGAATCCAAAGATGATGAGGTTGAGCTTGAGCTTGAGCGGAGCTCTCTAACACTCCTAGAATATTCTGGTCTCAATCTTGATCTACGTCGCTTGCCATAAATGTACTCCCACGTCAGAGTGCTAGTGGCATATCTTTGCTCTCACTAATTATGGTGGCTGCACCACCAATATGGTCTCGACAATGTTGGTGGATGAACGTAGCTGCAGACAAAGTCACTAACTCGACCCTACTGACTTACGCCAGTTTGACGACACCACATGCCAGGTCAATGATGATGTTTGGTTCACTTCTCGTATCAAGGTGTCTACAAGGATGTTGTGTACTGTGAGAATCTTCCCCCTTCAGGTGGCTCATTATGCTCAGTCACGCTTAGCAGTAGGAGTGTCATGTCAGTCATGGCAAATTTCTCAACACCTACCACTTTAATGTGTCAGGTCACTCATTCCATGGGTTCCTTGCACGCTCAGACGCTCTGCCCAGCTCCAACAAGTGTTCATTGACATCCCTCCAACTGCCACTTGATGAGCCCCCTTAGTGATGTGGAACACATCTTGAAAAAGAAGAACGAAGAGGATAAACGACAAATTCTCAAAATTCAATTCATAGTCAATTGCCTGGACAAAGGTCCCAAGGCTGGCTTTTATAACACTACATGACTTGACCCTGAAGTAATGAAAATAAAATCCTTTTTAACAAATTTTGGGAGTAAATAAAAAAACCTAAAATAAAGAAAAACATAAAACATTTACGACTAAGTACATTAACTAGATAATTTGCACTTAGGTCTCTAAATATAAAAATAAAGCAAAAACAATTAAAATAAAGCCTAATATGTCCTACATCACCTAGGGCCTGTACTTTACTCACTATTGGCTCGTCTTTCGGACCTTGGGGGAGTTGGTGCAACATGAATGTCACACATTTATATTTATTTTGTTTTACAATGTTAATTAGGGACCTAAGTGCAATTTGTCTAATTATTTGCACTTATTTGCAAGTCTTAATAGTTTTATTTCGACTTTATATTGTTTTTGGCATTTTACATAATTGCCTCGGGTTTAGTTTCGTGTTGTTTATTGTAAATACCACCCTTGGGGGCTTGTCCCCGGCAGACAATTATGATTTGATAATATTTTATATTTTCCTGTCTATCATCTCTTCCCGATGCGGTTCTGCATCAGTTTGACACCTTTGTTTCCGTTATATTGAGCGAGTTTCACACCATTTGTTCTAAATTGTAATGAGTTGGTAAGAGGGAAGATTAGCAACTGTGTTCACTTGTCCTTCCCCGCATAACTGGGACATGTCTGGACAGAGTGGGTAACTACTGGGCGTTGGCCAACTTTCAAAGGTGTGCCATATTCTTGCAAATGACCATGTCCATAACATGTTTTACAAGGACACAATAACTTTGGTACTATATATGCTTTCTGGAGGATAATCTACACAAAGGGCCATAACTTCAATCCTATCACATAATCTACTACCCCAATACATAAGAACCAAAGAATGCACCTTAAAGCCTAGTTTGGCCGCCGATTTCTTAAATGCAGGTAATTAGTATGATAACAGATAGCCGTTTCCGTTGTACATGGTACTCATAACCGTTGTCCTGTAATTGTGATAACAGTAAGAACGTGCTTTTCCAATCACACCCAGATCGGAGGTACTCAGAATACCAGCATCTTCCCCGGTTTCCCGCCTGGTTTCATTTTCTTTCCCACGGACAGACCGCGAAACCAGCAAGCTGCGTACAGATCTCCTCTCACGCTCACTTAATAATACTAATGCTATCCATCAGAATACCAGAATTTGAGAAGTTGTCGGCCAAACTAGGCCTAATAGATTATATTTGCTGCTTTTGTATTTCAAATGTTTATGATCCTATTTTGAGCTGCTCTTTAGTTACTGACCATGCCATCAATTGCTCTGTTTGCAAGTCTTAGCAATTAGCATACTTCTCACTGCTGCTGCTTGATGAATGTCTTTAACTTATTTAGCAGGATCAAGTTTTACTATGTGGACGTGAACAGTGTACCTCAAGCTCTTGTCAAGCGCGGCAATATCTCTGTGTGTTTGTCATCTATAATTTCTTATTACTGTGGATGTCATTGACTTTGCAAATAATATAATCTACTCTCTTTACTGTGCCTAACCAGTAAGATCCTTGCTTCTTTTTTCATGTCACTGCATAAATGTGTGCTTGGTTTCTGGTTTCCAAACGTTAAATTCACTTAGAAAATGCCCACAATTCAGGTGAGTCCATATCCTTGAAATAATTTTAATCTGAAATCTACCACTTTAATATATACCACTGTAACAACCTTACCAACATTGACCCAAAATGGACAACCTATTTAACGCAGTTCTGGAAGGATGGAGAGATGAAAGCAGAGGTCATTGGCGGACACAAAGCTTGGCTAGTGGTTGAGGAGGTACGAGAAATGATTCAAACAAATATGTAATATATGGACATCCCTCTCAGTGGGAATCACATGTAGACATTGGAAATGTATACTAAATCACACATCCTTGTAAAAATGATTTTTTGGTTGTTTTATAATAAGGGTCATTTCAGTTGCATCCCCAATGTTGTTATCGTTTCTGGACATTTGCGGAATATAGTAGAGACTAGAAGCCTTACTATGGTGTCATACATGCTATGTGAAGTTTTAGTAACCTCATTTCAGTAGATTGTCTTGTTTGCTACTCTCTCTAGTTTTGAAATATCTTGTGATATTTTCTTTTCCTATATATCGACACATCTTTCAAGCAATAGCAGCTTTTGTTTTTCAGCACTCTCTTCAATTATGAAATGAGTATTTATCTCCTTTTTCCATAATCAGAAAACAGGTTTATGGTGTAGAATCAGAATGCCGCAGATAGCTTGCAAGAAATAAGATAAAAACACATTGCTAAGACAAGCAATAAAAGCTGAAAACTAAAGATGTTATTAAACCTGTGTCGACTGTAGAAATCTAATTTGATATTGTAGCAGCTGGATTAAAAAGTACCTGAGACATCGACCAAAGTATCAATTAGATAGCTTACTAATAATATAAATGTCATATTATAGTTTTACCAAGTACTTGGATCTCCATGGTCTTTACTTGACATTACAATCATTTCTAGATGATTCTTCCTGTTTTTAGTGTTGGCGGACCTTGAAACACTCTTGACTGTTCCCATGAATAGAATTCCCAGTCTTTTAAGCATTTTACTAAATGCTTCTTCTATTTCTGTAATCTATACTTGACCTTGCTGACATTTCGTGATGATTCTCCTCGTCTTCAGTGCATATGGGCCTTCAAACCATCTAAAGAGTTCCCCACTAATAGAATTCCCGCCTGACTTGGACAAACTCATTGCCATCAAATCGATCTGTTTTCTTTCTGTTGGTTGTTTGTTCTTGCATGAAAAATCGCAAGATGAATCTCCGTTTCTGTACATACTGTCAGACCTCAGCTTACTAGTAACATAAATGTCACTTTATTATTTGACTTTATACTTGGATCTCTGTGGTCTGTGCTTGGCATTACTATCATTTCCAGATAAATTCTCCCTGGTTCTAGTGTTGGTGGCGGACCTTCAAAAACTCTTTACTGTTCCCCATAAATGGAATTTCCAGTCTTTTTAGTATTTTACTAAATGTTTGGATATCTGTAATCTATACTTGACCTTGATGATATTTCGTGATAATTTTGTCTTCAGTGCATGTGAACCTTCAAACTCTCTAAAGTAGTTCCCCACTAACAGACTTCCCGCCTGACTTGGACAAACTCAATTGCCGTCAAATTGATCTGTTTTCTTTTTACCTAGTAGTTTATCTGTTGTTTTTTTGTTCTTGAACTTAAGAAATTGCAAGATGAATCTCCATTTCTGTACATACTCGGTCAGACCACATTGAGATTGATGCTTCACTTTGGATCTTGTTATTATTGGTTTTTGGCTTTAGCAAAATCTCAAGATAATTATCCTCTTCCTGCGTCCGGAGTTTCCATTGAAAGTTTTCTCAATAATAGACTTAGACCCGCATGGCATATAGAACGGTGAACTCAGCGTAATATACATTTCTTCTTTCTGAACTTCCACCTGCTCCTTCCCAAAACATTTTTGGTTAGTTTGAACTCTTTAGCTGTTTCAAAGAGGCTCTTTAGTAGTCTCGTTTCTTTACAAGAAGCCTTCCTGCAATAGAGAAATTAAAACAGGACCTAGAATTTATATTACGGTCCGACATATTATGGTTTTTCATGGTGCAGTCTAACATTGATAGAGCACTTGAAAAGTCCTTACCCATTTAACCAATTATAACACTTTCATCTCATCACAATACTATTGTGTGAATATTCTCATTGGTAGTAACCTACATTGGCATTTTCTTATTATTGACCTCAAAGAGGTAGGCTGACATGGATCAATGTGAAACTATGTGCTTCATGTTTTGAACAAGCATATCGATTTTCTAGATTAGAGTCTCTTCCGATTTAGAACAGCTTTGTAGATTCTTCCTATTTAGTGTTCCTCAGTCGATTATGGTTTAAACACTTTTTGCTTCAACCAAGCATATCAAATTTTAATTACCTTACTTTAGGAGTTCATGTTCGTTGCAAAAGGGACATTGAGAGGCCCATCTATCTAGGTTACTCGAAGAGCGACATATACAAGTGAAACAGCTCATTGCGACATTCTCCTTTTGGTACCTGCAAAATTTACATCGAAACATTATGAAACAGAAATCATAAAATTAATCAACTTCTTATGAGGTCCGTAATATTACAATTTAATTTACTGAAGTGCCCTAGAAACTATCTGCTAGACACACCGGATAATATAAGGTTTGACAATGGAATATCAAACAAAACCATTTCACTAAGTTGGTAGCCATCCTCGCTTTTGATAAGATATCACGTTACCAATTGATGTGGATAAAACTATACCATAGTAATCAAGTTTGACCTCTAAAACTTAATTGGCTTCTTCGTTGTAACTTGGAGATGAAATGCTTAAGTAGGAGAACAATGACAAAAAATGGATAACAAACGTTTAAATTTCTCTACGATCTCTCTATTTTTTACTTGAATAAGGGAAAAAATGTTATTTAGTTGAACATTAATATTGTTTGGTGAAAAGACATTTTTATTCATTCATTGTACCTTGAATCTCATTACCCAAAAGCATTTTGTTCATATCCATGCTTTCCTTTAGTCGTGAGTAGAATAAGGTCTCTTGACCTATCACTAGATACTAAAAAAAGATATTTTTCAAGAGTATCCTGCCATTGGATTTTTTTACATAAAGTACTTTGAAGATACAATAAACACCAAGTGGAAAATCTGAACTTCAAATCATACATAGGATGGACCAATATATCGACACAAGATATTCATCATATATAAACTAGTCTAATACAGATAAAATTTCAACGTCAAAGGAATAAATAAATTAGACCATGTATAGCTCCTTTTAGACCAACAAAATAGAAAGAAAATGGTAATGACATAAATACCGTCATGAATCTCACATTGAGCCGAAAGAATATAAGTTGATGTCTAGTGTCTTCAGTTAGCCCAGAGGAGCGTCATACTGGTCATAGCCACAATCAACTAAGTACATGCAAGATCTGAATATAGGGGAAAAAGAATTCCCATCACCTATAAAACCACATAAGGTAAATAAAATCAACAATACTCTGACTACTCTAACAATAAATTGCTAATCAACAATCAGTCTTTCATCATCATCATCATGATAACAATATCATATTTTATGTTCAATCAAGGAGCATTTTTTGTACTAGAGTATGTACAGTCGACCTCGGGAGGTAACAATTAACCTAAAGGATGTAAATGACTTAGAAGGTCTCACTCAACCCAAAGGTTGGTATTAATAGTCAATTCACAAGTTGTGATCTATCCAAATGTTACAGTCAAACCTAAGGTTGCATTGTACCTCAGAGAAGAAAATGATCCTTTTCAGTTGCCCATGTCTAGGCAAGTTAAACCACTGGGTCAACAATCAATGCCATTCGAGAAAGAATAACACCATTTAGCAAAATAAAAAGGACGATCAGTTTCTACTACACTAATAATGCAGTCTGAGGATAGACATACATATTTTGATTGCATGCCATTTGATAAAAAATAAATGTATTCAATACTATAAATAGTGTATAACACACTGTCTTTTCATGTAAGAAAGGGATGCTCGAAATGTAGAAAAGGATGCATGAACATGTATCCAATCATAAAATACCAGTTAGCATTATGTTATATTCTTCACAATAGCATTACATAATTTCCTATTCCAAATTGGTAGTATGCAATGTAGAAATTGTAGGTGGAGGTGTTTTAATTGACATGATAGTTAAAATTAGTGTATATCTGAACAAGACAACAATATCATGTAATAGGAAATACATGGTTACCCATTTCTAGTATTAATCATTATAAGGTATCGAGCTTAAAGCATGATGTCTAATTATGAACAGGTCAACATAACAACATTTCTTCTCACAAGGAATGCAAAAAAACAACAACCAAGTAGACCATAAAAAGCAATTTTAGATATGAAGAAGATTATGGAATCATTGATTCTGTTGATATAACTGCATACGTTAGCTGAGGGTATTGTCCAACTCCAAAAACACTTCATCTCTTCATTCTACTTGATTACCATCGATTTGTGACCGCTTGCAAAACGATGTGCATCTTTGCCTTCTTCCCCAACATAGATGATGTCTTGGTTTGCTAGATCAATCTCTACTTGACGTCACTCTCATCGCTCCTGATGTCGGAGCCTCTTCCTAGCCTTTGCTTTCTGTTGTAACACTGAATGAGGGAGAGAGATATTATTTATGTCAAGGTGTTGTGGGAAGATGGGATAATATATAGGGAGACCTGAATATAGATGGATGATAGTCTAACTTTTACCAATATCTTTGTAATCTGCCTAATCAGAATGGTATATAGTTCCTAATTCTAATATTACTGAGATTTACATCATATCCCTTAAAATAAAATCTCCCCTAAAAATATTAAAATGATTGTCAAAAGTTTACACAAAAGGCTGGGGTACTAGTTCAACCCTGACTTGAGCTCCCATGTATCCCCTTCATCTCTATGATTTTTCTAAGAGAATTTTACCATAGGTAATGTGCGTCTACAAAGCTAATGACTAATTGTTCTATAATTCAGATCAATCTTTCCTCATAAGTCAATTCAGGTTGGATTTTAGGTACATCAATGCATATGATATGGGATTCACCATTTTTATATTGGCTAAGCATTGAAATATGAAACACATCATGAACATTTGAGTAAGTTGGCGACAACCTAATATGAATGAGTGTTTTCTGACAAAGTAAGGATCTTTAATTTTATATCTTAACAAGAGTAACAAATATTCATTCTATGCCATATAACTCATTTTTATATAAGTGAAGAAAATTTCAGCTCATAATATGAAGATTTGAGTCAATTTCACCCTAAATGACCAAAAACTAACAAAAGGATATGATTTTGTGAAATAAATTTGATGATAAAAGAGCTGTATTCAAATAGGTATGATATTAGCAGATTACCATAAAATATGATCTCCAAATTTCATAATAAATCCCCATTTAACTACAAAACAAACCAACATATCTAAAATAGAGTTCAATTAGCATAATTTTCTTACATTTAGTTTAAATCATCAATATATATCAAAATGGACGTTAAGTCACTATGCTTCATGTAATAAGGTTAATACTTACTCCCCCAATAACAAACATCTAAATTTAGGAAGTTTATATAAGATTCCACCAAACTTCTCTAGAGTTGAGAATCACAACAAAAACCCTAACTTGAGATCCTTCTAGATTCAACTTAAATTTGGGTAAGAACTTGAGCTAGATCAACTATAGGTCAAAGTCCATCCAGAATCACCTCTTTAGCTTCATCTGCAAATTTTAGAGATGAACGATGGTTTTTGAAGTATTTTAGGTCATATAGGATTATAAGACCAATTGACATGCTTGCTAATTTTGTAAAAAAATCCACAAATAAAGTTTTATTTAAAGTTTTGTTTTCCAAAAAAAAAAATAATCGACATAAATTGAGAATTTGATCTCCAAACCAATATCTAAAAAAATCTACATATTTCTAATACATCAAAAGTTTGTCCATAACTAAATATCACTTATAATAAATAAAAAATGATTTAGTAAATTTATTTACCATAATTCCACCATTTTAGCCCATTTAGGGAAAATTCAACCAATCTTGGTTTTACCTATGCAAATCGTACTCCTATCAATCCTAATTGGTATATAAAATGTTAATGAGGTAATAAACATAAAAAATACAATTTTCCCACTAATTTGGCAAAAACACCCTATAAGAAGACAAGCTAAAACAAAAAAGTTAACTAGGGTTTAGGATCACACAAATTACCGCTTGTTTAAGGATTTCACCTCAAAACCCTTGAAAAGAGTAGGACAACAGTGCCACATCTCCTCGGTGCTTTCCTCCCCCTGGCCATCGACACCTCAGTGTCTTAGGCAACATCACTCACCGAAGAAAGGTTCTCAAGCAAGCAGCCTCTCCGTCCCCTGCTCGGTATCCAGGATCGAAGAGGGTCGAGAAGCAATGCGCGGAATCAGATCAACGAGGGTCAGCACTTCGGCGCTGTCTGACTCCTTTCCGTTTAAGCGAGATGGAGGGAGAGAGCCTTCCCCATGGATCTGGTGCCTGCTAGTTGTTTGCTCCAATCGTTTCCGCTGGTGATGAGCCGCTTGTCCCCTCTCCGTGATTGCTCTTCCTCGGTCCGAGATGCAGCCAGTTATGGAGATGGTGGCCTGGTGGTGGTTGGTTCTACTTCTCTGGCTTGGGCTACTGTGCTTGGAGACCAGGGCAGGCGTCGACGCTATCGCAGGGTGGTAGGGGAGATTCGTCCCAGGCGTTATGAACGATGTCAAGGTGCCCGTTCTGACAGCAGGCTCAGGTGGGGTTGGGATGGGGGGGGGGTCTGCGTCTTCCCTTCTTCTCTATTCTCCTGTTGCTTCAAGTCCCTGGTTTAGCTGAGTCTCATCGGGCCAGACATGGCGGCGCTTCCTCTTTGGCGGCCTCTCCGTTCCTGGTCTCCACTGCTGGACGGTGGGTGGTTGAGGAGGTGCGGCGCCGACTGCTCTATGAGGCTCCTCTGTAGCTGATTACTGGAACACCCCAAGGTGTTCGATGAGGCACACTTGTGCAAACAGGAGCTTGTATGGGGTTTGGCTTTAAGGGGTGACAGATGTTCGTCTTATCCTTCTTGCCCCCCCTTCTACTGCGTGTAGGAACATCTTCATGGTGTTCGATGAAGTCAGGCATGAAGATACTGGTTGGGTGCTCATTGTACTCATCAGGACTTGCAAAGCCTGAGCCGTATGTCTCCTGGAAGGTCGCAGATTTCTGTCATAAGGCTCCTGAGATGGGTGTGATGATGGCTGATGAAGATGTTTGAAAACGCTCTAGAAATCCATTCTTTCAGATAAATGAGCAGAATGCATATGGAGGACAGGGGGCTTCCTTACCATCGACATTAGCCGTTTTGTCATGACCATTGGCTGTGCTTTTTGGTACTGTCTCTGCTTTTCAGGTGCACGCTTGGTAGTCTCAGGGTCCTAGATCAGGTGACTGCCGTTTGATGAAGAGGGGCTGGATTCCCACCTGGATCCCACACTTTCAGGGAATGATGCAAATGCCAATGGTGGAAAGGTTGGTGTCTAGATCAAGGACATCTCTTGATGGTCAACTAACGAAAGGACCCTGCACTACGAATAGGTTTCCCTGCTTCAGCCTGGGTTGGAGCACCTTCAAGGTGCTTGATGGAATGCCTTGCTGCATTCAGGTGCATTATGCGGCTGATGACGGTTCTCTTCATCAGTGTTTGTTAGTCAGATCTCTGGTGGGTCTCGCCATAGGAGCACGAATATTGATATTAGTTGGTAGTCATCTGTTTGTCGGTAGAGTCTGCACTTTTTGTGGGTATGCATATTGATAGTGGAGCTCCTCCACTGTGCAGGGTGATGTTCCTACCAGTTTTTGTCTGTATGAATGCTCCTGTGTTGTCTTCTGTATCTGGGTTTTCTGGCTTTGTTTCTGGTCTTCTGCGTAAGACCGTAGCTTTTTCTTTTTGTGTTTTTCTTGGTAATCCTCTTCGAAGGGTTAAGGGGTGCACATATGATGTACCTGAAGTTTTGGTATCACAATAACAATAGAGTTTTTTGCCGACCAAAAAAAAATAGTGCCACATCTCATCTTCTAGTTCCCATGTGGCTTCCTCAACTCTGTGGTGATGCCAAATGACCTTCACAAGTTATATCTCATGCTTCCTAAGCTTCAGGATCTACTTTTAGTATCTATACAAGACCATCCTCATAACAAACATCATTTGTTAACTGAACATCTACATGTTTCATTGTTTGCTATCTTAGGGTGTATTTTCTCAACATAGATTCATGAAATATATTATGCAGTCTGTCCAGCTCAAGTAGAAACTGTATATGATATGCCACCTTCCCAACAAATTGTATAGTAGGGTAGGGTCCCATATATCTAGGAACCACCTTTCCCTTTTCCCCAAAACACATAACACCCTTCCAATGTGATATTTTTAGGTAAACAACTCTTCAATTTGACAGTCAAGTGGTTGTAGTCTATCCTGTGCTACTATCAACTGTTTCTTGATGATTTGTATATTATCTATAGTCTTTTGTACAATCCCAGGCCACAGAGCAATCTCCCCCATGTCCGTACCAACTATAACACCTGGACCCACTGGCCCAGACTCTAGTAAGGTTTTAGGAATTACGACTTGCCCCACATACCACCATTAGCCTTAACTGCAAGCTTTGTCCTCAATCATATGCAAGTCAGGATAAACTTCCTAACCCGTCACCCATCCTAGTACTACTCTGGGTTGAGAACGCTTAACCACAAAGTTCTTTAGTAATGAGCTCCCTAAAGGTGATATGAGTAGTTCAATCATTCCTTTTAATATCATTTTATCTGAGGCCTCAAACCTGGGACGTTACAATATCCCCCACTTAGACTCTTGATGTAACACCCCAATTTATAAAACATGCACAACACTAAGCAGAAGCATATATCTCATTGGGATGTCACAAACATGATTGTCATTGCATAAAAATAAAGTTCATATATACCAACACAGGATAAAATTACAGTTCTCATACTCAAGTCCTCAACATAACCCATACATGAATAAAACTAAATAGGTTTACTCTAGGCCATTCTACACTATCTCATAAAACTCACACTAAACTAAAACTCATGATGCATAAACATAAAGGAAATCTAATCTATGGATAGTTGGCACCCCACCAGGTATGATCTCAGATGTCCTTGAGCTCCTTCTTCAACTGGTCCTTAGGTGGCTTTATCCTTGACGTTGCTCCTTTCCTGCGGGCATCACGCCCCCAACCATGCATCAAACAATTGGTAAGTGGAATTGAACATATTATAATTTAAAGAAAACATGGAAACTGAAAAATAAACTTTAAACATTAGACATTGAAAAAGAGACAATTGCTTTTAGATTATGTCTTTTATCTTGACCTATATAAGAATCCTCGGGTTTTGCACCGAAGTGCCTCTTCTCTTATGCACCGGAGTGCCTCTTGGGTTGCACCGGAGTGCCTCTTTTCTTATGCACTGGAGTGCCTCTTAGTTTTGCTCCGAGGAGCCTCTTGATGAGGACCTTATATAAGTAATCTTTTAATCATTATCCTTCTCTTAAAACTCTTAACTTTCTCTTAAAACATAACTTTAAATTTACTCTTAATGTGCATCAAGATGATACAATATTATTGACATTAAACATGGCATTCAGTTTAGTATAAATTCAATGACTTTTAACAATTAAAATAGTAAATAAAACATTCAACATTCATTATGCATACATATATATATATATATATATATATATATATATATACAATCAATCAAATATTTATGTTCAAAGTGCATGGACCATTTACCTCTCTCTTAGAGAAGACCTAGATGCTCTTCTTAGGTTTACGAAACCCTAATCTCGTTCCTGAGGCTTAGAAACCCTAATTAATCTGTTATAACAATTATCATTCATTAATAATTAATATTCAACCTAATTTCTAGGGTTTTAGGGTTCTTTCTCAAAACAGGGAAAAACGACATCAAAACAGGATCGAAAAGTTATTTCATCTTGTAGATCTCGAAAAATTGATCAACTTTCATATAGGACTCGTTTCTATAGGATGATCCAATCAGAAGTTATGAATTATTAAGGCCTGACCAATCATGAGCAAGATAAAAGCACCTAAAATTTCCTGGAGATCGGATTATACAAAACCAGAAAGACCGATATACCCATACCCTATTTTACGATTATAGGCATGACAGGGGGGGGTAAAACTAGAAAAAGAATGAAGCCTGCGATCCTTTCCCCCAAAACGAAGAAGAACACATCGTATGTGTTTAGTGAATCTAGAAGACCAGAACACGATTTGCTTTGCATTGAGGAAAACTTAGGTGATGGGCACTTTCGTGATGGCCTGACGAATACAAAGAACCAAACATGAGCATCTTCCGTGGCCGGAAGCCCCGGATGACCTCTCCGCCATGGCTGACTTAGGAGTCAGGTTGGAGAAGAAACTAGGCCATCCCGAAAGATGCTAGCTCTTTGGAGCACATCCAGTACATGCCGCCAAAGGCGGAGAGCAAGAAAATGAGGCCATAAGAAGTCCAGAGAGGTGAAAAACACAACCAACAGTTCGAAAATAGCAACCAAAGAGAAAAAAAGGGTAATAAGCAAATACCGTGTATCCGATTCAATTGAGAGCTTCGAAAGATTTCAGAGTAGATGAGGAGGCATACCCAAGTGCCTCGGATCGTCAGTGGCGTTTGAGTTGATGTTGCTACTTGTCGGAGGGGCCAGGTGCCAAGTCGAGTAGGCAAAGCAATCGTGGAGGCGCGAGAGAGCAAAGGGGCAGCGGAAACTGATTCCTTGAAGATTGGCGAACGTTCTCAGGGCTTGACTAATATAGGCGGTGGTCTGGGCAAGCTAGAAACCCAACCGGAGGGGGAAACAGGGGAGGGGGAGGAGTCCTTGTCGACTGCGAAGTCTAGGGCACCAAGCCTTATCGAAATTGGGATCAACTGGATCAGGAAGATTCAGAGATGGTGAAAACATCCGTGGTTTCGGGCGACATTGAGGAGAGCGAGAGAGAGCGGAGGCGAGAAAACACTGCTATCGTAGCGTCCTGGAGACAGCATGAGTCGGGTGAAGGAGGGACTCCCTCCGTGCATCATTGCCTCCGGATCCGAGTCCGACCCAGTTGGTCAGCATGACCCTCAAATAAAAGATGGACCTAAGTCCCGATCAAATTAGATATGTTAGGGTTATATATATATATATTAAGTTTAGGTTATTTTCTTATTAAGTTCAATTGGATTATCTAGGAGGCTCCAAATATTCTCAAATTTAACATATTACCTAAATGAGACACGAGGAATCCAAAAATATAGTTATTTTCCTGATTTGATCATCTTAGCTTATTATATTTTTCTTTTTAGCATAAGTGTTTAATTAATCATATAGGATGACTTAAAATGAATTTGAGGATAGAAATTTGGGTAAATCATTAAATTATAAACATCAACTTAGGGTAAAATTATTAGGCCATAAAAAGAACTTTTATTGGGTAAATATCACGTTAAACCCTAAATGTCACTTATTTAATAATTAGGGCTAACTTGATGATATTGATTTTCAATTAAGTTCAAAAATTATCGAATTTGCTTTATGTAACATATTTGGGAACCATCATAACATTATTATATGTTTTGATCATAAATTTCAAAATAAAACAAATTAGGGTTTCAAATTGGGGTCATTTTATAAGGTTCAAAATTTTAGGATGTTACAATTCTACCCACCTTATAAAAATTTCGTCCTTGAAATTTTCAGAGTTCTACCCACCTTAGGGTTTTCCTTATCCTTAACATGAAAGGTTTAACTTATAATTCTACACATGTTCATACATAAGATGAGTCTAACTACAACTATATCCTCAAAGAGATTCAATAACTTAAACCATACCTTGTTCATTCTTATCATCTTCATCGTCATCCACCATGGTGAAGATTCTAGCACGTCGCTCCTCTCGAGGTGCTTCATTGACCTTGGGCTCTTTCTTTTGAAACTTGGGGCAGTTGGTTCTAATGTGGCCTGCTTCACCACATGCATAGCACACTCCGGTTCCAAACCTGCATTCTCCTAGATGATACTTGGATCACTTGGCACATTGGGTCTTGGTAGGTTGATTTGAAACAACCTCAGCTGGAGCCTTCCTCTTCTTGTCATTATGGTGGTTGTTGTTGGAGTGGTTGTCCTTCTTCCATGCTCTTCCTGGGTGGTCCGGCGGCATCTAGGGCACCTTGCACGGTGCGGTGTCCTCATCCAGACAAAGCAAAGCTAAGATCCTCCTTGAGACCTCTAATGAACTTCTTCACCTTGCGTCATTCATCATAATCATATCCATACTTCTGTAAGATCCTAAACTTCATGGCGTAATGTGTGACTGTCATATCACCACGTTGTCGAAGGTTGCAAAACTCCTCTTCTTTCTTCTCAATCATAGCCTCAGATATGTAACGGTCTTTAAAGGCTTCTGTGAATTCCTCCCATGTGAGTGGAGGAGCATCAGCTTCATGGGATCCTAGCAAGTTCTCCCACCAAGTCCTAGCAGCACCTTTGAGCATATGAGTCCCAAAATGAACCTTAGATGGGTTAGGGCAATCTAGGTCACGAAAACAATGCTCCATGTTCTGTAACCAGCTTTCGGCTTTACCCACCACATCTAGCTCTTCTTCTCCAGCAAAAGCATCAAACTTGATCTTCAGGAAGTCAACTAAGGTCAACTCTTGGTTCCTTGGTTGATGTGGTCTTCCTTGTTGTCCAGTGATAGCATCAGTCAGAGCCTTGATACAAACTTCTAGAGGCGCATTAGGGTTACCGTTAGGGTTAGCCCCTATAGAAGCACTATGATCACTTTCTCCATTGGAAGAGATTCCTTCTCCATCTACGTGCTCCTTGCCCTTATCAGATCTCTTCTTGGGAGCCATCTACAAGAGGGAACATAAACTATATGAGATTTCGAGAAAAGCCTGGTGGCCAACTATATTTTTCGCTCTGATACCATATTGTAACACCCCAATTTATAAAATATGCACAACACTAAGCGAAAGCATATATCTCATTGGGATGTCACAAACATGATTATCATTGCATAAAAATAAAGTTCATATATACCAACACAGGATAAAATTACAGTTCTCATACTCAAGTCCTCAACATAACCCATACATGAACAAAACTAAATAGGTTTACTCTAGGCCATTCTACACTATCTCATAAAACTCACACTAAAATAAAACTCATGATGCATAAACATAAAGGAAATCTAATCTATGGATAGTTGGCACCCCACCAGGTATGATCTCAGATGTCCTTGAGCTCCTTCTTCAACTGGTCCTTAGATGGCTTTATCCTTGACGTTGCTCCTTTCCTGCGGGCATCACGCCCCCAGCCATGCATCAAACAATTGGTAAGTGGAATTGAATATATTATAATTTAAAGAAAACATGGAAACTGAAAAATAAACTTTAAACATTAGACATTGAAAAAGAGACAATTGCTTTTAGATTATGTCTTTTATCTTGACCTATATAAGAATCCTTGGGTTTTGCACCGAAGTGCCTCTTCTCTTATGCACCGGAGTGCCTCTTGGGTTGCACCGGAGTTCCTCTTCTCTTATGCACTGGAGTGCCTCTTAGTTTTGCTCCGAGGAGCCTCTTGATGAGGACCTTATATAAGTTATCTTTTAATCATTATCCTTCTCTTAAAACTCTTAACTTTCTCTTAAAACATAACTTTAAATTTACTCTTAATGTGCATGAAGATGATACAATATTATTGACATTAAACATGGCATTCCGTTTAGTATAAATTCAATGACTTTTAACAATTCAAATAGTAAATAAAACATTCAACATTCATTATGCATACATATATATACAATCAATCAAATATTTATGTTCAAAGTGCATGGACCACTTACCTCTCTCTTAGAGAAGACCTAGATGCTCTTCTTAGGTTTACAAAACCCTAATCTCATTCCTGAGGCTTAGAAACCCTAATTAACCTGCTATAACAATTATCATTCATTAATAATTAATATTCAACCTAATTTCTAGGGTTTTTGGGTTCTTGCTCAAAATAGGGAAAAACGACATCAAAATAGACTCTAAAAGTTATTTCATCTTGTAGATCTTGAAAAATTGATCAACTTTCATATAGGACTCATTTCTATAGGATGATCCAATAAGAAGTTATGAATTATTAAGGCCTGACCAATTAGGAGCAAGATAAAAGCACCTAAAATTTCCTGGAGATCGGATAATACAAAACCAGAAAGACCAATGTACCCATACCCTATTTTACGATTATAGGCGTGACAGGGGGTAAAACTGGAAAAAGAATGAATCCTGTGATCCTTTCCCCCAAAACGAAGAAGAACACATCGTATGGGTTCCGTGAATCCAGAAGGCCAGAACACGATTTGCTTTGCGTTGAGGAAAACTTAGGTGATGGGCACTTTTGTGATGGCCTGACGAATACAAAGAACCAAACATGAGCATCTTCCATGGCCGGAAGCCCCATATGACCTCTCCACCATGACTGACTCAGGAGTCAGGTTGGAGAAGAAACAAGGTCATCCCGAAAGATGCTAGCGCTTTGGAGCGCATCCAGTACATGCCGCCAAAGGCGGAGAGCAAGAAAACGAGGCCATAAGAAGTCCAGAGAGGCGAAAAGCACAACCACCAGTTCGAAAATAGCAACCAAAGAGAAAAAAGGGTAATCAGCAAATACCGTGTATCCGATTCAATTGAGGGCTTTGAAAGATCTCAGAGTAGATGAGGAGGCATACCCAAGTGCCTCGGATCATCAGTGGCGTTTGATTTGATGCTGCTGCTCGTCAGAGGGGCCAGGTGCCAAGTCGAGTAGGCAAAGCAATTGCGGAGGTGTGAGAGAGAAAAGGGGCGGCGGAAACCGATTCCTTGAAGATTGGCAAACGTTCTCAGGGCTTGACTAATATAGGCGGTGGTCTGGGCAAGCTAGAAACCCAACAAGAGGGGGAAACATGGGAGGGGGGAGGAGTCCTTGTCGAATGCGAAGTCTAGGGCACCAAGCCCTATCGAAATTGGGATCAACTGGATTGGGAAGATTCAGAGATGGTGAAAATATCCATGGTTTCGGGCGGCATTGAGGAGAGTGAGAGAGAGCAGAGGTGAGAAAACGTTTCTATCGTAGCGTCCTGGAGACAGCATGAGTCGGGTGAAGGAGGGACTCCCTCCGTGCATTGTTGCCTTTGGATCCGAGTCCGACCCAGCTGGTCAGCGTGACCCTCAAATAAAAGATGGACCAAAGTCCCAATCAAATTAGATATGTTAGGGTTATATATATTAAGTTTAGGTTATTTTCTTGTTAAGTTCAATTGTATTATATAGGAGGCTCCAAATCTTCTCAAATTTAACGTATTACCTAAATGAGACACGAGGAATCCAAAAATATAGTTATTTTCCTGATTTGATCATCTTAGCTTATTATATTTTTCTTTTTAGCATAAGTGTTTAATTAATCATATAGGATGACTTAAAATGAATTTGAGGATAGAAATTTGGGTAAATCATTAAATTATAAACATCAACTTAGGGTAAAATTATTAGGCCATAAAAAGAACTTTTATTGGGTAAATATCATGTTAAACCCTAAATGTCACTTATTTAATAATTAGGGCTAACTTGATGATATTGATTTTCAATTAAGTTAAAAAATTATCGAATTTACTTTATGTAACATATTTGGGAACCATCATAACATTATTATATGTTTTGATCATAAATTTCAAAATAAAACAAATTAGGGTTTCAAATTGGGGTCATTTTATAAGGTTCAAAATTTTAGGATGTTACACTTGACGTCCTCACCAAGGCTCAACTATATGGCCTCATAATATTTCCCCATTTCAGTGCAGGCCCAAAACGCCCCATGGATACCTAGCTCCTGATCATAGAATACCAGTGCAATGGTGGTTACATCACTATTGACAACTCTTTCCAACATGTCTGGACTGCACAACAGGAGGGATTATGGCTCTGATACCATTTGTAACACCCGAGCCCACTTCCTAAAGCTCTAGTAAAGTTTCAAGAATGACGACTAGCCCCACAAACCGTCACTAGACTTAACTGTACACTTTGTTCTCACTGACACACAAGTTAGTATAAACTTCCCAACTGGTCACCCATCCTAGTACTACTCTAGGATGAGCATGCTTAACCACAAAGTTCTTTAGTAACAAGCTTTCAAAAAAGGAGGTGCACCTTGGTGATATGGGTAGTCCAATCATTCTTTTTAAGATCATTTTATCTAAGGCCATAAATCTTGGGACATTACACCAACAAGCAGGAGATTTTCATTATCTACCATATAAAACATCACATGGTGCCATGTATAAACTCTATTTGTAGCTGTTGTAGTAAGAAAACTCTATCATAGTTAAATGTAATTCCCAACTACCAAGAAACTGTAAGACTCAAGATTTTAGCATATCCTCTAGTTTATGTATAGTCCTCTCCGACTGGCCCTCTATCAATCAGTGGAAAGCTATGCTGAATCATAGATGTGTACCCATGGCCTCATGTAATCTATCCCAAATCTACTGGTGAAGTGTGGCCATCCATCATAAATAATGGAAAGAGGGATCTTGTGGAGATAAAAGAAAAAGAACTCTTGACTAGTAAGAAATGTGTAGAATATGTTAATCAATAAAAAACTACCTAGATAGAATCATATCACTTAGTTCTTCTTAGAAAGATAACTTCAAAATAAATAGTAATATGATCCCACTTCCATTCTGGTATAGGTAAAGGCTATAGTAAACCTACCGGTTGTTGATATTCTGCTTTTACCTACTAGAAAACTACACATCTAGCTACATAGTCTTCCACATCTTTCTTCATTCATATTTTAGGTTCTTACACATTTTGGTACTTTTAAGGTACATATCTTACATAGATATATGGGCTTCCTCAAACACCATGCTTCTCAGATTGACTTGTTCATGTACACATAACCTTCCATGGAAATTGATAATATCATCATGAGAAAAGTGGAAGCCTTCACGCTTCCCCTAGTCAGCTTTGCCAAAGTAGTCTATATCAATAGACCCCCTTTGTTTCTTTCTAATATGTTGTCTTAGATCAAGATTTTTTTATAGTTATGCAAGCAATGCAAAAAGATTAGAAACATCCATCTACACATGCATACATCTAGGAGATAACAATGTACTGTCTAAAGAGTACAACTATACCAATTTGGAGAAGAAGTGGCAGATGCCTTTCTCCTCAAAGAGTCTACAACTATGTTTTCCTTCCCTAAGTGATTGTTAATAGTACAATCATAGTCCGATATCAACACTACATAGGGTTTTGGTGGGGGGTGGTATAACATCCTCAATATCGAAATCGTGAATCAATCCTTAGTTTGAAAACCTTATTTTTTAAATTTCAATTTTCATGCATCAATTAGAACCTAATGTGATGATGAGACATGCAATGTTTAAAGCATGTTCCACTAAGTAAGCAACAATTATAACTTATTAGTCTGGATTTTCATTGTATCAAACTTAACCATAATTGGTGAATGAGTCCCACAAAGAGAACCCTAATTGAGTTAAACTTGATTAATTAGATCTAATGACTGTAATTGAAATGTTACATGATTAAGAATAATATATTAACCCGTTTAAATATAGTTAATATAATAATAACCATATTCTACTAACACTCATTATCCAAACATAAAATATGGAAAATAAGTGAATAAGAAAGTTCTAGACCCTAAAATACACATGCGATCCAAATTTGAGTTTATTAGGACCTTGTTTAACCCCTCAACCAAAATAGAAAATAAACCATATGATTTGATACCCTAAAATGTGGATCATTTAATTAATATGATAATATTTCCAAATTTCTCACTTTCAATATGCCACACAACCCTTGTGCTGAGTCTGGGTCAGACTCATACCTGTGGAGTCATCAACTAGTAGGGAGACCTTCTCCCTTACCCGACCCCCTCCTATTTGGACTCCTCAAAATGCCAATCCTCCCACCTATTGATCTCTCTCTTTGTTTAGTCCCAATCCAAGAAAATCTCCCCTTTAGATTCACCTTATCCTCACGAGAAATCTGATCCCCAACTAATAAGGTTTCAAGCCCTAGTTTCCCCAGTTGACTAGATTGTCCCTTTCCTTGCTCTATTTCTGACTCCAACAATGATTCCAGTCTCCCTGGGTCCTCTGAATCTATATATAACCTTACCTAGACCTCAACCAAGCATTCAAGAATCATATCTCACAACTACCTTGCCCCCCAAATCAATCAGGAGCTTTCCTCTAGTTTTCCTTACCGACCACCTACAAGTCAGGGTCTGATGGATCACCTCTGACAATCACAACACCAAGGAAGGCCACAGAGGGCTTGGATAAACCACCACAAAGCTATAGCATATGAGGGTTCACCTAGATTAAAGGCATACTAGTTTTTCCCTTTTTCTTGCTTTTGGTTCTTCACAACAAATTAGTGAGCTTGTCCTTGTTTGGACACACAAATCTCTACTTTCTATTCAATTTGCATTGATAAGGGGTTTAGATCATTTTTTCTTAGCACATTTAACTCTATGACAGGGTTCCACCTTCTACCTTCTCCCAACCATGGCGGAAGATGATGCTGGTCCTCCAGACTACGGAACAACCCAAGTTGGGGCTTGTTGCCTTTGTAAGGAGTTACCATCGAACCTAGTTTTTGACCTAATTTTGATCTTAGGGATCTGGGTCTCATAGTTCCTCCCCCTTGTTTCAATAGCTCAACTCCTGTATTCATTTTGGCAAAACAAAGATCCCAGATGGAAAATTGCCACCTTTGCTCTGATTCATTGGATATGCCTGCCACACACCCTCATGGGCATATTCAGGATTTAGTCACCTTGATTGGTGTTGATTGTGATTAGTTTTGGAGGAGGACCTAGCCATATGGAAGGCTCCTATTGAGTCAGTTAGGCAAGAGTAAGACTTACTAGATGAAGTATATATGTATGTGGCTTTTTGATGATTTACAATTGGACAATTATTCAAAAATTCATGGTAAGACATTTGTTTGTCTGAAATTTTGGGTAAATAGCCTTTGGAAAGGGTTTTTGATAAGAAATCTTATTTTAAGTTTCCAAAGTATAATTCGATAATAACAAACCATGTTTTCCTGATAACATAAGATTAGGGTTTAGAATGTTAAATACCATGAAAATTAATGCAAAGTGTGTTAATTTAAGGAACTTAAGGGTTGACTCGAGATAAGAGAAACTAAGTTAGGATCTACTTTTCTCTAGGTAAATGAGTCATGATACTAGGCACAATTATTTTTGGTTGATTGAATATATATATATATATATATCAAAGTTCAAGTTTCAAGAGAGAAATACCATCATGTTAAAGGTTCAAGTTTCAAAAGAGAAATCCCATCATGTTAAAGGTTCAAGTTTTAAGAGAGAAATCCCATCATGTTAAAGGTTCAAGTTCAAGACAATTGTCATGTTCATGTTACTGATGATATTAAGATAATTGGAATTGAATTAGTTTTTATATGCTTCTCATGGACCTCAAGAGGCCTTCAAGGAATTTCCTAGCAATTGTGTGTTCTTAAGTGGGCATCATAGAGAGATGCTTATAATTATTGCTCAATTCTTCATGTTATTAAATGACAAGAATGTATAAAGTTAATGCATATCAAGTCTTTTTCATGTCAAGCATATGTATATTTTTTATTTTGTAAAGTGCCAGTACCATTTACTGATGTTTGTTTTTCCCTTTTGCATGGCTGGAGACGTGATATCCCTAGGTATTGGAGAAAAGGACTAAAGAGGATAAAGCTAAGGATTAGAATACCTTCAAGTACAACCAGGTGGGGTGGCATATACCTTAGATGACCCTAATATTTAGAATGTTTTAGTTATTTCATGTTTAGATGTTAGATCTTAGGCTTGATAACAAAGTTAGTTCTAGTTTCCATATTCAAAGAATAATGTATGAATAATGTATGGTGATTTATTAATTTATTTGCAATGAGTATCATGATGCAACACCCCCTTCAAAAGTATAATGTTCCACTTAGTAATTATTCAAAATTGGGTTGCTATAGTAATGATATCGGAGAAAATAAGTAGACAACCACCATGCAAAAAACTGATTCATGTTTCTATCCCTAGGTATAAAAGAAGTAAGTGAAAGATTTTGGAAATCAAAGTAGGTCTAGTCAGGAGACATAAGTTTAGATAAGGATTATGGTTATGTTCCTAGAATTTTAGACTTTTATGTTAACTCTAAAAGTGCATATATCATGCTCTCTCTCTTCACCACACCTTTGTGGTATGGGACACAAGCTTATGTGGTTTTGTAGAGAGAATATTATGTGTATATACATATATTGTCATGCAGATGTTGCCCTTTTGAATGAATGTGATATGGGACATGTGCCCAATGGAGGTGCTAAGATAAGTTTGATAAGACATGTCACTTCTGAATATATGACTGGCTGATATGTATCCAAAGACGACATATAAAACAAAAGCACACATTAACAACTTGAGAATTATAGTCACCTAACCCTAATCAAATACATAGTAAGACCAAGCATGCATACAAATGGTAGATAACTTGATATAGATAAGTGAATGATACATGAACAGTGAGTATAAATCTAGGGTAGATGATTATGTTATTCATTTATGTATCTATGATTACTCAAATGCAATACAGTTATGCTATCACTAAGTTTAGGTTCATGAAAATCATGCACATGCTATGAATTGATGTCTCTATGGATTCAGTGGTTATGCTTTTAATTGGATCACTATGAATCACCACCATGCCAATTAATCATATTATCATGATTACCATGTTTAAGTATAAGAAATCATGTTCTGTTGATATAGTCCTATCAGTCATGTTATGTGAGGCTTAATTAGCCTTATAAGATCTATGCGAGCCTTATTGAGCCTTAACCGACCTTATGCAAGCCTTAACCGACCTTATGTGATCCTTAGCTGGCCTTATGTGAGCCTTAATCATTGTGAGTATTAATTAGCCTTACGTGATCCTTAACCGACCTTATGTGATCCTTAACCGACCTTATGTGAGCCTTAACCAGCCTTATGTGAGCCTTAACCAACCTTATGAGCACTGTGGGTGCATTAAGGAGAGTGACTATATCAACTCAAGTAAAAAAACACAGTCTAATATGAAATCATGTTACGTTAATCAAGTTCTCATGTAATTGTTTTAACCACGGGTAGGCCATATCTTAAAATGTGACTTTAAGATGATATTTGAGAGTTAGAATACACATAATATGTAAAAGTATAAGGTGGGTAGAATAATTAAATTTCGAGGATGAAATTTATTTAATGTGGGTAGAATTGTAACATCCTCAAAATCTAAATCATGAATGAATCCTTGATTGGAAAATCCTATTTTTTTAAATTTCAAATTTCATGCATCAGTTAGAACCTAATGTGGAGATGAAACCCCAATGTAATGTTTAAAGCATGTTCCAGTAGAGTAAGCAACAATTATGACTTATTAGTCTAGTTTTTCATTAAATCAAACTAAGCCATAATTGATGAATGAATCCTACAAAGAGAACCCTAAATGAGTTAAACTTGATTAATTAGATCAAGATGAATGTAATTGAAATGCTACATGGTTAAGAATAATATATTAACATATTTTAATATAGTTAATTTAATAATAACAACCATTTTCTACTAAATACTCATCAACCAAACATCAAATATGGAAACTAAGTGAATAAGAATGTTCTACACCCTAAAATACATATGTGGCCAAATTTGAGTTAAACCAGATCCAGTTTTACTCCTCAACCAAAATAGTAAAGAAACAATATGATTTGATACCCTAAAATGTCGATCATTTAATTAATATGACAATATAGCTAAAGTTTGCATTTTTAATATGTTACACATCCCTTGTGCTGAGTCCGCATCAGACTCCTACCAGTGGAGTCATCCTCTAGTAGGGAGACCTTTTACCTTACTCAACTCCCCTCCTCTTGGGCCTCCTTGATGCCCAACTCTTCCCACCTATTGATCTCTCCCTATACAGAGTCCCGAGCCAAGAAACTCTCCCCTTTATATTCACCTTATCCTCATGAGCAATTTAGTCCCCAACTTAATAGGGTTTGAAGGCCTAGTTTACACCAGTCGAATGGACTGCCCCTTTTACTTGCCCTAATTCCCACTCCAACAATGATTCCATTCTCCCCGGGTCCTCTGAATCTATATATAACCTTACCTAGACCTCCTCCAACCATCTAGGAATCATGTCCCATGACCACCTTGCCCCCAAATTACCAAGAGGCTTTCCTTCAATTTCCCTCACTGACCACCTACAACTCAGGGTCTAATGGATCACCTCCGGCCATTGCAACACCAAGGAAGGCCACAGAGGGCTTGGATAAACCACCATAAAACTATAACATCTGAAGGTTCACCCAGATTGAAGCTATAACATTTTTTTTCTTTTTTCTTGCTTCTGGTTCTTCGTAGCAAATCAATAAGCCTACCTTTGTTTGGACATGAAAAATCTCTACTTTCCATTTAGTTTTCATCAAGAAAGGGGTTTAGATCGTGTCTTCTTGGCACATTTAACTCTATGGCAAATTACCACCTTTGCCCTGAATCATTGGACACACCTGTCACACCCTCATGGGAAAATTCAAGATTTAGTCACCTTGATTGCTGTTGATCGCGTGTTTAGTTTTGGAGGAGACCCTGTCCATGTGGTGGGATCCTATTGAGCCAGTTAGGAAAGGGCAAGACTTATTGGAAAAGGTATTAGTTATTTGAAAATTCATGGTAAATCATTCATTTTTTAGAAAATTTTGAAAAATAGCCATTGGAAAGGTTTTTTTTATAAGGAATATTATGTTTAAGTTTTAAAACTATAATTCAATAATGACATACCATGTTCTCTTAATAGCACAAGATTAGGATTTAGGATGTTATAACATGAAAATTAATGTAAAGCACGTTAGTTTTAGGAACTTAGGGATTGACTCAAGATCAGGGAAACTAAGTTAGGATCCACTTTGTACCATCTTAACAGGTCATGCTATCGAGAATAATTATTTTTGGTTGATTGAATGATATATATAAAGTAGAAATTATGATTTCAAGTTTGATGCTCTAAATCATGTCTATTATATCAATTGCTTGATGATGTCAATACATTATGTCTTATGGTTACCATGATTATTGAATAAATATTATAACTAATGAATTTAAAGTTCAAGTATCAAGAGGGAGAAATCCCATTGTGTTAAAGATTCAAGTTCAAGATTATTTTCATGTTCGTGTTAATTATAATGTTAAGAAATTTGGAATTGAGTTAGTTTTGATATGTTTATCGAATCATGGACCTCAAGGGGTCATAAAGTGCTTTCCTAAAAATCATGTGCTCTTAAGTGGGCATCATGGAGAGATGCATATGTTTACTGCTCACTTCTTCATGTTACGGAATGACAAGAATGTGTATAGTGAATTTGTGTCAAGTCTTCTTCATGTCAAGTATATATGTATTTTCTCTTTTTTAAGTTCTAATATTGTTTACTGATGTGTTGTTTTTCCCTCTACATGGTTGGGGACACGACGTCCCCAGGTATTGGAGTAAATAAGGACTAAAGAGGAGCAAGCTAAGGATTAGAAGACCTTCAAGTACAACCTAGTGGGGTGCCATATAGCTTAGATGATCCTTATATTTATAGTGTTTCCTTTTATGTTTTAGTTATTCCATATTTAGATGTTAGGTCTTAGATTTAATAAACAACTCAGTTGTAATTTCCATATTCAAAGAGCAATGTATGAATTAATTTAAAACAATGTATGGTGATTTATTTATTTATTTGCAATGAGTATGATGATGTGACATACCCCTTTAAAAGTGAAATGCTTCCTCTAAGAGATTATAAGTATTCAAAAGTGGGGTGTCACAGGGGGCACAATGGGAATGCAAACATTTCTCAACAAAAATAATAGGTAAAGGATCCATCATAGCCATAAAATGTCAATATATTAAATACATAGAAGGGATATCAAGTTGTTGAAGAAGCTCAAAATACTATCTTATCATCACATTAACAACCTTGTCTTCTTCTTGAAAAATTTCCTTGTTCTCAAGCCTATACCCAATGGCCTCAACCTCTACGTCATCTATGCTGATGCAGGAGCTCTTAGTTGCCAAGAGGAAGTAGGACTCCGAGTTGTTGATGTCCTAGCATCACTTGATACCCTTCTCCTCCTATTGCAGGTTGCTATCTTTGGGGTGAGTTTTATTTGTCTAAGAAGAACTCTTAAGATTTGTTTTGTAAAGCATTTTACAGTGTCTGATAGGGATGAGCCATTCCGAACAGCGTTGGGGCAGCCCAATCTCCGCACTACCTAACACCGATTAAATCCACCGCTATAACAAACTGTTGTTTTCCTATTATCAAGTGTTCTCGGGCATTCAAAACAACACAATCGTCACCGCATCAATTCGATGCGGTAGCAAGCAGTGACTCTTAACATGTTACTGAATGGTGCATTAGACAACTTGTCTCACAATGTGTGTCTCTCCCCTTGGACATCGATCCCTTTATATAGAAGATTCATAGGTTTGGATTTCCCATAAATCAAATCCCGCTTATAATTGCAACTCAAAGTAGAATCAAACTCAGTATACTTCCAGAGATTCCAGTTGCTTGGTTAATTAACCATTTGACTGAGTGAGTTATCTAGTAGACCGATTGGCCAATCCAAGTCTAATTTCAATTGATAAATTTGATTCCAAATCAAATAACCTAAATAATTCTACTGTTTAATGGTTTTAATGTAGTTGACCGACTTGGATACCCAATCGATCAACCGATCATTATTCAAAACTAGTGATAAATTAATCAATTGACAACCAATAGACCAGTTGAACCAAACTATCTAGTCGACCGACTGGCTTTCCTAGTCATTTGTTAAATAAAAATCAGCTTGTATATGATTAAGAACCATTCTAATCACAATTTCAAACTTCAATTTCCTTATGAATCCTTATGCATGTGACTCCATAACATCCATATTCATTGTGTCACAAACAAAAGGAAAAATGGAGAACAACTTCAACATGTAAAGTGGGCAATGATACCATGACTATACAATCCATTTGTCACAAAATTTCAAATTGAAACTGAGGCATGGAGTTATTATCCTCTTAGAATTCAATATATGTTTCTTAAACTAGAGTAGACTATTGAGGTTTTGTGAGGTCAATATCACATATTGACTCACATGAGTATGCCCATGCATTTCATACTTTCACTTATCAAGTGGCCATGATATCACTCCAATGGAGGGACAAATTCCATATACATCACTCACGATAATGCACGTGTCACAATGCACCAAATCACCACTTTTATGACAAACCTTATTTAGAGTCATGTTGGGATAGTGTTAAAGTATATAGAACAACATGTGCTTACTATAGTGGCTTTATGACTAAGGATCACAATCATCAATGTCATATTAAAATATGACTCTGACTTTCCACGACATGGATTCAATGTGTCATTCTCAAGGTGGTTCTATTTAATAAATTTTTTGCTCTAATCAGTACACATGTATCTGAATTGTCATCCAATATCATGACTAAAGAGACATAATCATAATTCAACATACACACTAGTCTTTTATATTATTGTTGTTCTATAATATACACAATAATAACTGACTAGGGGCCAAATACCAATGAATATTCTTAAGTGTACATATGATCTCATGTTCATGTCCTCAACCCAAACCATATGTTATTGAGTCAAAACATTATGAGGATATTATTATTTTATTCATTATCTCAATGTTGTAACAAACATTATAAGTGGATTTGAATTTATTAATAACAAAATGTTATCTAGCGTATCCCTATTGAATCATCATATGATGGCTCTAAGGGCATATAAACAAAACTCTAGAGACTGTCATTGTCTCATATCCAACTCCTTTTGTGTAAAGATATACTTTAGAATCTTGTGATTTGTACAGATCTAATACTTGTCCCCATATAAATAGTGTCTCCATGTCTTTGGGGTAGTTCTCCTCATTATTCTTAAGTTGTCTATAAGCATAGGAGACTACCTCCCTATCCTGCATCAAGACACAACCTAACCTCTCCTTGAGACATCACAATATACCACAAACCTTTATCTATCTCTAGTAAGGTGAAAACATGAAAGGATGTCAACTTCTCATTCAAGAGTTGAAAACTTTTCTCACAATGATTAGCCCAAATGAAAGATGCTTCATTCCTACTCAACCTAGTAAATGGAATAACAATATAACTGAATCCCTTAGTGTATCCTCTATGGTATCCTACTAGATCAAGAAATCTATGAATCTCACTAAGTGTCTTATTCTACTCCCATTATAAGATTGACTCCACCTTCTCAGGATTTGCAAAAATTCCATATCTACAAAGTATGTGGTCTAGAAACACTCTTCTGATAACCCAAATTCAGATTTTCTAAATTTGGCATAAAGACATAAAGACAATGTCGTCTCAATAGTTTTAGAGCCAATATTAGGTGATGTTCATGATATCTTACATCAATAGAATATATTAGTACGTTGTCTATAAAAACAAAAAAAAATGATCTAGAAACTTCCTAAAAACTCTAATCATCATATCCATAAACCTTGCAGGTGAATTAGTTGGCCTAAATGGCATAACAACAAAAATCATAATGCCCATAATGTGTCCTTAAAGCTGTCTTGGGCACATCATTAGGATTGACCCTTAATTGATGACATATAGATCTTCAATCTATCTTTGAGAAAACTATAGCACCCCTTATCTAGTCAAACAAATCACCTAAACGTGACAATGGATATTTTTTGTTTATCAAATTGTGGACTCCGAACCCACGATTACGGATAAACACAATTTCACTATCCAAATCACATGAAAAACATGAAACATCATCCTTTTACTTTTATGAAGACTATTGTTCTTTTAGATAACCCCACTTGATAATAAAACTAATAATCAACTATCTAGATTGAGTTCACATTTACATCAACCTACATTCAAACACACATTAGTACATACATGAATCAAATATTAAACCCACTCAACTAAGATATGCAACAAGTAGTCCACATAACAACTAAAAAGTACATGTACAACATCTAACCATTGAATCATCTAAGAAACACTAGTAAGTATGTCATCAAACTTTAAAAACAACCTATAACTCCTCATGACCCGAGTAAACAGAGTCAACATTATTACTAAATGTACACTCAACAACCCTTCATCAGATAGGGAGTCCATGACAACTATAGAGTATGCCACTATATGGACCCATCACTGAGGTATGTCGACTACATTAGAGAACCTAAAACATGTGAAACTACTCACAAGAGACAAAAGTCTGAATTAGTGATGAAGTAACCACAAAGATATAGAAATATGATTCTTTTAGAATTAAATAATTATCGATTAAAATTTACTTAATAAAAAATACATGACAATTTGGACATGAATAACAATTCAAAAAACATTAAATTACATTAAAAAATCAAATATAAATACAAAAGTTTATGACGTTAACAACAAGTAAAGAAGCTAAAATATTCATATGAATCTAATTGATTGGTTAACATTTTTCCTTTTTCCCCAGTTATCTTGGATTCCACCCACCATATCTACAACTAAGTTAAAACAATCCAAATAACACACCACAAGATCTTAGAATTTACCGATTCCTCTAAGATCATCCGACCTTAGACTGTACGAGAAAACTTTTCATAAACCCTAAAGTAGTAATAATAAGACTGACTCATCGCTTACCATTTTTAGATATAAAACTAAAGTATAATATGCATAGAGAGGGTAGTTAAATTCCACACATGGTAAATAATGGAGATATTGTTTAAAACCTTATATTTTACTGAATATCATTCACAACAATTAGTGTAAGAATTTCCCCATCACATGAGCAGAAATCCTAGGTCATACCACGCGGGTCCCATACATAGGTAATAAGCTCAATCTTAGCTCCTTTAGTGTATTTGTGATAAATTATGAAGTAAAAGCCAACTAGAATCAAATACCAATGTAAATGCATTCTTATACCTTAAATAAAGCACGATAAATTTTTTATATAAAATAATCTTGTTTGAGTTCATTCCATAAAGAATTGTCCAAAAATATCCTGAAACAAGTGCTTTCTGACAAATTAAGTGATCATATATTTTTATATATGAATATGAATAACAAACATCCATTCTCTATCATATAACTCATTTTAGACTATATTAGAAAATTCATCTCACAGCATGAAGATGTGAGCCACGTTCACCCTAAATGTCCTAAACCCACCAAATTAGGAAAAAAACTGATGAATGAATATGATTAAATTTAGTCAATAACATAAACATATGTTCAAACATGTTTGATATCATTATATTAGTATACAATATGATTGAATTCTAAATTTTATAATAAAGTTCCCATTTACCTCAAAACCAATCAAAATATCCAAAATAGGGTTAAATTTGCTCAATATATTAAATTGAGTTAAAAATATACTTATATATAGAAATTGGGTGAAGTCACCAACACTTCTTGTAATAAGAATGTGAATAATTTCCTTCCATGTACCAAACATATGAATCTCATAATTTAAAAAATATTCTACTAAACTTCTCTAAAGTTGAGAATCATCAAAAAATCATAGCTTTAGATCCTTCTAGAATGAAATTGAATTTATGAAAGAACTTGGGCTAGATCAATTCTAGGTCAAAATCCGCCTAAAATCACCTCTCTAGATTCAAAGGAGAACTCCAAAAATGAATTATAGTTTCTGAATCATTTTAAGTCATGATAAGCTTATATGACCATTTTAAGTGCTTGGTAATTTTGCAAGTAAGCCCATAAATGAAGTTTTCCTTTTAAATTTGTTTTTAAGATAATAATTAGCATAAAACTCAAAATCAATATACATGAATTCTATAGATTCCAACTATATTATGGATTTATTTTCACTTATACAATAGAAAGTAATTTAGTGAATTTATATAATAATGGCATCATCTGGACGTTTTTTGGGGCAATTTCAAGCCAAAACCCTAATTTCAGGCAATATAGGGTTTTTCCTACTCAAAATCCTTTTCCAATAAATCCTAATTGATGTATGGAATGTTAATTAGGTATTAAACACAACAAATGTGATTTTTACACAATTGCAAAATCAAGCAACTAAGTAGAAAAATACAGATTAAAGTTGATTAGGGTTTAGGATCCCAAAGACCACTTCCTTTGAAAAATTGTCAAGAAGTCATAAAAAGACCAGAATAACAATGCTTCATCTAATCTTCTAGTTCCCATGTGACTTTCCCAAATTTATGATGATGATGCCACATGACCCCAACAAGAGGTATCTCATGCTTCTTAAGCTCTTAGATCTACTTATCAAGAATATTCACATGACCTTCCTTGTAAGAAACTCATATGTGAACTAAACATTTACATGCTGGATCGTTTGCTCTGTCTTAGGATGACATTTTCTCAATATGTATACATGAAACTAGTCGTGTAGTCTCTCCATATCTGATCATAACTACATGATATATGTCATCTTCCCAACACATTGTACTATTGGGTAGGGTCTCATATATCTAGGAGTCGACTTTCCCTTTTTTTTACCACAAATTGGTGACCCCAAACCCAAACATAATCCTGGTGTCATGATCACATGGAAACATGAAACATCAAACTTTTACTTATTATGAAAATCCCTGTTTTTAAAGATAACTCCACTTGGTTACAAAAACAACAATCAACTATTAACATAAACTCCATGAGTATATCAACATGCAAAAAAACACATAATCTGTATATGCATACATCTAGTATTAAACCTACTCAAGTAATATAAACAACAAGTAGTTCACATTCCAACTAAAACTTACACATACAACATCAGAACATTGAGTTTTCTAATAAGAATCACCAAGTATGACATCAAATTCCAAAACAACCCAAACTCCCCAGGACATGGATAAATAGGGACAACACTATTAATATTACTAATACACCTGACACTAATGCCTCATAATTGGGATTCCATAACTATTGTTGAGTGCACCACCATGGAGATTCATCTATGACATATGCTAGTAGCTGTTGAGAAACTAAAAACATGTGAAATTACTCATATTAGTCAAAAGTCCCAGTGAGTAGAAAAGCACCCACAAAGAGATATAACTATGCTTCAATTTAGAATAAAATAATTATTGTTCAAGATTTATTTAAAAAGAACAGACATGGAAGTTTAGACATTGTAAAAATAAAAAAAACATTAAATTGTATATAAACAACTCAAGTATAAATGAAACAACCTAATAGGTTAACAACAAATAAAGAACCTACAACACTCATATCAATCTAGCCGCTTTATTAACATATTTAACTTTTGCCTCAATTAGCTTGGGTTGTACCCACCAAGTGACAGGTAAGTGAAACCAATCCAAATAGCACACCACAAGATATTAGGGTTTACCAGTACTGCTAAGATCATTCTTCCTCAGTCTTTTGAGCAAACACTATAGGGGTGCAAAAAACTACAACTCAGTTAATCATGTCTCACATCCTTGTTACTTAGGACCAAACCTTAACAAATACTATGTAGAATCCTGAATGAACCCTAACAAATACTACATAGAAGGGTGAAACTACAGTTAGTCATGTTACATGTCAGACTCCATAATGTATGTAACATCCCAAAATTTCAAGAATATTTGAACCTAAGAATGTGGGTTTTCTTTCTTAGAATTAGTTGAGGGTCGAAATGCAAAAAGACCATGAGATAAAATTTCTTAAGAGATAATGAAGTGAGAAGAATAAAATAGGACTCAAAATACCTTTTCTCCTTCATATGTACTTTATGTGTTGCAATTAACTCAAAGATATACATGTTGGTTTCTTTTTCTCTCTCCTCCAAAGAAGTTACTCAAAAAGGAACAAAAGGAAGATGAAACAACCATTGAGTTGTACTATAAGTTATTATCTCGAATTTTGATTCCAGGGTTCACAAAGAAAAGTCCTTTTCACAAATATCGAATCAATTAATGCATCAAAGTTAAAGTTAAATGACTAATGAGGAATTATGTGGAAATTTCTAGAAAAGGTAGGTTGAGAGTAAGCAATGGCATAATTCGGCCCTAACTTGCACCCAAGATAAATACACACTTAAATAGGATTCCTTTCCAAGTTTGGATGGAAAAAGAAGTAATTTAATGCATTAAATAAATCAAATATGTATTTTTCTTAAGGGGCAATAAAAGGGTATTAAAATTTTGTATTTTGGCCCCACATCTTTCCCACACTTAGATAAAGTCATTAAGAACCTTCCTTAAAAATTTGGGATTAAAACAATTAATAGAGTGAGAGATATGGAATTTAGAAGCTTTCCTAAAGTGTTGATTTAGAAAGGAAAGGTATTATTTGTCACAATTATTTTCAGAATAGGAAATCTAGGTCTTGGCCGGTTAATATTATCACACATCTTGTGACCCTAGGATCTAGATCTGACAGTTAGGATTTTGTCTCCCACCTCCAGTTCGAAAAGGAAGCAAGGAATAGGAGGTTCCTTTTTGTTTCACGATTCCCTCTCTCTCCAGTTCATGAGAGAGCCTAGAAATAACCCCTTTGGATCTGGGAGATCATCCCGAACATGGAAACCCCTAGTTTGGTATGATTTGGAAAGCTATGGAAGGTTCTCTTTGTTTCATTTCATGGCCTCCACCCATCACCATAGTTGTGGCTATATAAAGGGATAAAATCCCTCTACAAGACCACCAAAACCCCCGCAAGAAGCTTATCGACTACATAATCGGCCCTCAGTCCTCAATTCTTCTGATAGCATCATCCTTCACCTCTAGCCCCAACTGGAACCATGTCAGAGAACCCCTCCAATCGTTCTCCTTACCCATACCATTTCTAGGGCAATTGAGGGTCTCATCAGCTGTAGCTAGTTGAACTAGAGGAAAGGGCCTCCTTATCCGTCGCTCAGGAGGCAGGGATCCCAGAGTCAACGTTGTGTTGACTGCACAGGCAGCCTGCTCACGAGGATGCGCTGACCGAGGTTGAAGATGAAGACTGGTCAATTTACCAACCAACCCTTAACTCTTACATTGAATATTAAGGGCTCTTTCATCTTTTGGGCCTTTTAACAAGAGCCACCCACGTAGAAAACCTAGCTGATGTGGCTGCAAGCCATTGGCTGCATCAGGCCCACATGGCCCAATAAGGTAATTGCATCTTTTCTGATGTGGCCTGTTCTCATTGAACAATTAATGATAATCTTGCAAAAATTATATTAATTACTAGGATAATCAGATTAAGACGAGTTATATATGAAAATTGATCAAGAGAATGCAAGCAATTCAATAAAATTCCAAGATCTAATTCTACTTCTAATTCTAGAAGTACCTAAAGTTACCAACTTTAATGTGTTAAATGTATAAAAACCCTAATTCCTTGTTTTAAGTATCATGATATGTTTAAGTGACCCTAATAGTCAAAGTCAAACCTTTTTGAATAAAAAGATCATCTTGGATCTAATTAAACATTAATAACTCATACATTATGTAAATTAGGATTTTAGGTTATGAATGTAATATATATTGATATATTGAATGTTATGAATAGGGTGTTTAGAGTTTTCAACCCCAAGGACATGATTAGGATTTACTAAACCTAGGAAGGAAGATCATGTCTCCTCTAAGTGCAAGGTAAGTGGTCCATGCTAATTGAACATAGTTAATGTTTTATTTTATGTATGTATGTATGTAATGAATGTTATGAATATGTTATCTATTTCAATTGCTTAAAGTCAATGAATGTATGATGAATTGAATGTCATGTTTTTACTATTCTCATTATTATATCACCTTCATGAACATTAATATGAAAGTTAAAGTTAAGTTTTAAGATAAAAGTAAGAGTTTTCAAGAGAAAGATAATGTTAAAAGTTAACTTATATAAGATCCTCATCAAGAGGATCCTCGGAGAAAAACTAAGAGGCACTTCAGTGCATAAGAGAAGAGGCACTTCGGTGCAACCCAAGAGGCACTTTGGTGCAATCCAAGAGGCACTTCAGTGCATAAGAGAAGAGACACTTCAGTGAAAAACCTGAGGTTTCTTATATAAGTCAAGTTAAAAGAAGTAATTTAAAAGAAATTGTATCCCTTTTTCAAAGTTTAATGTTCAAAGTATATTTTTAGTTTACACATTTTTCTTAAAGTTATAATATGTTCAATTCCACTTACCATTGGGTTTATGCATGGCTGGGGGCGCGATGCTCACATGTAATGAGCAAGCTTAGGAGGAAGAAGCTTTTTGACATGCAAGGAATAGATCAATAAATCTTCAAGAAGAAGAGACCTAGTGGGGTGCCTTTTACCAAGATGATCCAAAGTTTTAGATATATTTTACATGATGTATAATATTGTTATCAAAGTAGATTAGATGAACTTGATGTATTTTCCATTTTCCAAAACTATGTATGAATCTATTTTCCAATTAATGCAAGGTGTTTATTTATCTTGTTGCTATTGTATATCATGTTTTGTAATGTTCCTCCGAGCCAAGTGACCCATGTTATGGAAAACATAGGGTTTTCTTCCACTATCATGTATTTAGTCGAAGGGGAGTTACAATATGGTATCAGAGCAATTTGGTAAATGACCACTAGGAAAATATGATTCACATAGTCACCATAGAATGAAGATATGTGATTAAGGTAAAGGAAAGGACTCAAAGGAAGAATATCAAACCCTAAGATAACAAGAGTTTTCACCATAGAGTAGAAATATATACTAGGGATCAATGTATATCTAGTTTATATCTTAGGTATTGACCTAATCTTAGCTTGTGGCATATCCTCTCTTATCTCATTGGTTGGTGCACACCATGTGAGGAATGTAGAGGGATGTCATTGGCATTAGACTTATTATGCATCTTTCCCCTTCATAATAGTATGTGTGGTATGGGATATGTGTACTATTAGGTTGGTGAAGGTAGCATAATAGGATCTCTCATCATTGGGTATGTGCCTGATCAACACCTACCCGGGGATGTCAAAAAGATGGGCAATACAAGAGACCTAAAATAGATTATCATCAACACCTAATATTCGAACGTCATGCCCTAGATATAGTTATGAGTTGGTTTCTTAACCCTAAATATAAGTTGAGAAGATGAGGAGTAAAGTAATAGTTAATTCATGTCCACATAATCATAATGAAATTTAGATGCCTTATGTTACATATTTCTTTAATGTAAAATTGTGAACATAAATGAATCTTGAAATGTTAACTATAATTAAATGAAGAGGTAAGCAAAACCCTAAGGTGGGTAGTAGCCTAAGGAAAATTTCGAGGATGAAATTTATTTAAGGTGGGTAGAATTGTAACATCCCAAAATTTCAAGAATATTTGAACCTTAGAATGTGGTTTTTCTTAAATAGAATTGGTTGAGGGTCTAAATGCAAAAAGACCATGAGACAAAATTTCTTAATAGATAATGAAGTCAGAAGAATAAATTAGGAATCACAATATCTTTTCAACTTCATATGTACTTTATGTGTTACAATTAACTCAAAGATATACATGTTGGTTTCTTTTCTCTCTCCTCTAAAGAATTTACTCAAAAAGGCACAAAAGGAAGATGAAACAACCTTTGTGTTAGACTATAAGTTATTATATCACGTTTTGACTCCAGGGTTCACAATGGAAAGTCCTTTTCACAAATATTTAATCAATTAATGCATTAAAGTTAAAGTTAAATGACTAATGAGGAATTATGTGGAAATTTCTAGAAAAGGTAGGTTGAGAGAAACCAATGGGAATAATTCTACCCTAACTTGCACCCAAGATAAATACACACTTAAGTAGGATTCCTTGCCAAGTTTGGATGGAAAAAGAAGTAACTTAATGCATTAAATAAATAAAATATGTATTTTTCGAAGGGAAAGAAAAGGGTACCAAACTTTCGTATTTTTGCCCCAAATCTTTCCCAAACTTAGATAAAGTTATTAAGAACCTTCCTCCAAAATTTGGGATTAAAAAAATTAATAGAGTGAGAGATATGGAATTTAGTAGTTTTCCTAAAGTGTTGATTTAGAAAGGAAAGGTATTATTTGTCACAGTTATTTTTGGAATTGGAAAGCTAGGTCTTGGCTGGTTAATATTGTCACACATCTTGTGACCCTAGGATCTAGATCCTATGATTAGGGGTTTGTCTCTCACCTCCAGTCTAAAAAGGAAGCAATGAATAGGAGGTTCATTTTTTTTGTGATTCCCTCTCTCTCCAGTTCATGAGCGAGCCTAAAAATCACCCCTTTGGATCTGGGAGATCATCTTGAACATGAAAATCCCTAGTTTGGTCTGATTTGGAAAGCTATGGAAGGTTCTCCCTATTTTAGTTCATGGCCTCCACCCATCAGCATAGCCGTGGCTATATAAAGGGAAAAAATCCCTCTACAAGACTAACAAAACCCCCACAAGAAGCTTATCGACTACAGAATTGTCCCTTGATCTTCAATTTTTATGATAGAATAATCCTTCACATCTAGTCTCAATCAAAACCCTGCCAGAGAACCCCTCCAGTCGCTCTCCCTACCCAGACCACTTCTAGAGCAATTGAGGGTCTCGTCAGCTGTGGCTAGTCAAATTGGAGGAAAGGGCCTCCTTTCCCATTGCTCGAGTGGCAGGGATCCCAGAGTCAACATTATGTTGACCACACATGCAACCTTCTTGTGAGGATACGTCGACCGAGGTTCAATATGAAGAGTGGTCAATTTACCAGCCTACCCTTAACTCTTACATTGGATATCAAGGAATTTTACATCTTTTGGGCCTTTTAACAAGAGCCGCCCGCATGGAATCCCTAGCTGATGCGGCTGTAAGCCATTGGCTATGTCAGGCCCACATGGCCCAGTAAGGTAATCACATCTTTTCTAATGTGGCTTGTTCTCATTGGCTAATTAATGATAATATTGCAAAAAATATAGTAATTACTAGGATAATCGAATTAAGACAAGTTATATATAAAAATTGATCAAGAGAATGCAAGGAATTTAATAAAAATAGTTCCAAGATCTAATTATACTTCTAATTCTAGAAGTACCTAAATTTACCAACTTTAATGTTTTAAATGTATAAAACCCTAATTCCTTAGTTTTAATTATCATGATATGTTTAAGTGACCTAATAGTCAAAGTCAAACCTTTTGGATAAAAAGATCATCTTGGATCTAATTCAACATTAATAACTCATACATTATCAAAATTAGGGTTTTAGGTGATGAATGGAATATAGATTGATATATTGAATGTTATGAATAGGGTGTTTAGGATTTTCAACCCCAAGGACATGATTAGGGTTTACTAAACCTAGGAAGGAAGACCAGGTCTCCTGTAAGTGCAAGGTAAGTTGTCCATGCTAATTGAACATGGTTAGTGTTTGATTTTATGTATGTATGTATGCAATGAATGTTATAGAGATGTTATCAATTTCAATTGCTTAAAGTTAATGAATGTATGATGAATTGAATGTCATGTTTTTACTGTTCTCATTATTTTATCACCTTAATGAACATTAAGAGTAAAGTTAAAGTTAAGTTTTAAGAGCAAAGTAAGAGTTTTAAAGAGAAATATAATGCTAAAAGTTAACTTATATAGATCCTCATCAAGAGGCTCCTCGTAGAAAAACTAAGAGGCACTTCAGTGTATAAGAGAAGAGGCACTTCGGTGAAACCCAAGAGGCACTTCAGTGCAATCCAAGAGGCACTTCAGTGCATAAGAGAAGAGGCACTTCAGTGTAAAACCTGAGGTTTCTTATATAAGTCAAGATAAAAGAAGTAATTTAAAAGAAATTCTGTCCCTTTTTTAAAGTTTAATGTTCAAAGTTTATTTCTAGTTTACATGTTTTTCTTAAAGTTATAATATGTTTAATTCCACTTACCATTGGTTTTATGCATGACTGGGGGCGCGATGCCCGCAGATAAGGAGCAAGCTTAGGCGGAAGAAGCTTTTTGACATGCAATGAATATCTCAAGAAATATTCAAGAAGAAGAGACCTAGTGGGGTACCTTTTAGCAAGACAATACATAGTTTTAGATATATTTTACATGATGTATAATCTTGTTATCAAAGTAGATTAGATGAACTTGATGTAGTTTTCCATTTGCCAAAACTATGTATGAATCTATTTTCCAATTAATGCAAGGTGTTTATTTATCTTGTTGTTATTATATATCATGTTTTGTAATGTTCCTCCAATCCAAGTGACCCATGTTATGGACAACATAGGGTTTGCTTCCGTTGTCTTGTATTTACTCAGAGGGGCGTTACAATGTATGCATACATAGAGAATGGAAAATAACATCACATACCCTCACTAGAGTTGGACAATTGAATAAACATAGTACTCTACCAAAAATGTGATGCCATACTTTGACACTATGAATCCAAATGTTTTGTCTCAGTACACCATGTGAAGATCCACAAACATCAACGTGAAGACACCATGATTCTGGGAAACTTCTCATAGTCCACTGGGCTACTGCAAGAGAACATATCCATTTCCCATAATCCAGACACTTGTAGAGTTATATGGTGATTGGAGCATCCTAAAACAAAGTAATTAGGATTACACTTGGTTAATGACTCTTACTACTTATTTTCAAAACTTCATATTCTCTAAATAGATAACATTACTTGAGTTCACTCCACCAAGAATCGTCTAAATATAACCTAAAGTGATTTTAGACAAAGTAAATGATCCTAGATTTTAGTATCTCAATAAGAATAACCAAAACCCATTGTTTTTCATATAACTCATTTTAAACTAATATAGAAAATTTCATCTTATAATATGAATATTTGAACCATTTTCATCCTAAACAACGAAAACCCACCAAATTAGGGCATAAATTGATGATTGCATCTGAATTTCATGAAAAATAATTTAATAACACAAATATTATGTTCAAACATGTTTGATATCATTAGATTACTATAAAGTATGACTAAATTCCAAACTTCACAATAAAATCCCCATTTTACTACAAAACCCACCAAACTCTCCAAAGTAGTGATAAATTAGCATCAATAGCTTAAAATGAGTTTAAATTAAACTACTCACATATATAAATGGAGTTATGTCACTCACCCTTTTTGTAATTAGTAAGAACAATACTTCCCTCAAAGTTACAAGCAGGTGAATTCCATAATTTTATAAAAGATTTCAACAAACTTCTCTAAAGTTTACAAATACTTTGAAAACCCTAGATTGGGAACCTTCTATATTAAACTTGAATTTGGGGAAGAACTTGAGCTAGATCAAGTCTAGGTAAAAATCCAAACAAAACATCCTCTGTCTCTTAAACCATGAATCTCAAAGATGAATGGTGTTTTTAACGTTTTTAGGTTGTAGTATGTTTATATGACCATTTGAGGTGCTTAGTATTACAAAAAGGTCCTTAAATTAACTTTTCTTTAAAGTTTGTTAAAAGAATTGATATAACTTGGGCGTTTGACCTCCAAACTAATAGTAGAAAATTAAATATATTCTAATTACATTTCATCATTCATTTATTAATAAAGCTCACATATAACGAATAAAAAGTAATTTATCATTTTTATTTACCTCAATTCCATCATTTTAGGCCTATTTTAGGGCAATATCAATCCAGAACATTAAATTTGGCCAACTTAGGGTTTGTCTACCCAATCATATTCTAATCAACCATAATTGGTATGTCTATGGTAATGATATATTAAACACTTGTGATTTTTACACTAATTTCAGAAAAGTGCACTATTAACTAAAGTGAAAATTAAAAGTTAATTATGGTTTAGTATCTCACATATTTGTTCTCGAACTGACCAAGGAATGGCATGATCTTAGTGTGATAAAAAAATACTAATATGGTGCTTTAAGTGGATTATTATCTTTTAATATTATATTTAGATGATATTTTACAAGTTATCCACTATAATAATAAAATGATTAACAAAGCCAAGTAGCATTATCTATTACAATATTTCACTTATGGTTTGTTAAAATAATGGCTAAAATGAGTTAAAGAACTTCATATATAATATATATGTATATGTCCGCGTGTGTGTGTATACACATATATACATATATACATGTACACACTATATGTAATATATTCATATATACAAACATATATAAATATATACCTAAACTATATATATACATATACACATATATAGTACATATATTTCATATCTTATATATTACTAGATGCTTTATCTCTCAGTGTGACTTTGGTTTCATGATTTAAAATATCTTTAGGAGCTAAAAATCTCCCTAAAGGGTGTCTTGGATAGGAGTTCCCTTACCCAAAGAAATAGTAGGGGATAGTGCAGACTGTTAGTGTTCTGAAATCATAGTCAACCCTATTTTCTCGGGTCTTGACATGGTGTTTTACATTAATGTATTCACTTCTTGAGATGTAGTGCCTCACTTTAGACAATAGAATATTGTAATTAAGAAACATCAATAAAATGTTTTGTAAAAAAAGGTCGTGACTTGAGGTCACTTGAATAACTTTATAAAACTACCAATTTAACAAAGGCTAAATTTGGATCTTTTCCTATGATTGATTATTTTAATCTATTTGAAAAATTGGATAGTGGTGTTTCTTAGTGTACTTTGATAGTTATAGTTGTTAGTATCATTTTAATTTTGGTTTTATCGCATGCCATATGGTCTTGGAGTGTTCTTAAGAATTAAGCCCATGATTGGATGCCACAATCACATTTGAAATATGATGAATAAATATCGTCATTACATGTAGGATTATGAAAAAACATTTGTCCCTTTTTTAAGTTTGACAATAAATTTTTATTTCTTATGATGCTTTTGCATATTATATGAAAGATTAAGGCGATTGCTTATCGAAAAATTGTAGTCATTTCTGGATATTATATTTGCATTGATAACATCTTTGATCTAGTTGTTAGAAATTCAAATAGTTAAGAAAAAAAATTCACCTATTCAATTACCATTTATGATTTCTGAAACTAACCAAATTAGTGGGCAAGGATATCAGAAAAACTGGAATGATTACTTGACATATTATGACTAATATCATAATTATATTTTGAGTATTAAGGACCAAATATGAATATTTTCAACACATGAATATCACATACCTCTAGTGAATGAAAATGATCAGGAATCCTAAGGGTGACCAATACTGTAAGGTCAAACCCTTCTAGATTAGTATTCAATATATCAAAAACTTCACATAGAATATTCTTGGTCGAGGTTAATTCATCTATTATCCTAGAAGGGAAGTAAAAGAGAATAGAATGAAAATCAACTTCAAGCATCACAAAACCCAATGGATTTCATCCAACAAAAAGAGATCTACAAGGAGAAGACATAAACATAGAGACATGAATAGTGAACTACAAGAAAGGGAATTCTTGTATATTCTATAAAGTTTGTGAACAAGAAACCCTAAAAAAAGAGGCTCACTTTTTCTCTCAAATAGCATATCATAGTTCCATCAAGATAAAAGAATATGGGGGAAGCAATTGTGATGAGAAACAAGTGATTGTAATACACTATAACTACATGCGTCACACACACACACACGCTCTCTCTCTCTATCACACACACATACACTCTGTCTCTCTTACACTCACATACACACATATGAATATATATATATATATATATATATATATATTATATATATATATATACACACACATTGAACTATTATACTTTTTACTACTATTTTTGTGTTTGACTTGAGTATGTATGCATGTATGTATGTATATATATATACATACATACTCAAGTCAAACACAAAAATAGTAGTAAAATGTATAATAGTTCATTGTGAACCCCAAAGTTGGTTTTACCATGCATTGTTTTATAAATTTGTCCTCACTCTCTTGTCTGAAGCACATGCCTACACTGAGTTGGAAATTTGTTCACATACAACAACTTTTTTTCATTGATTCCTACAAAATGATAAAACTCATGGAACATATAGAACCCTATATGAATTTTCACTACAATAATTTTTACCAAGTTTCTATTCATAAATAGAAAATTGAGGTAGGATACTAACATTTAAAGATGGTCCCATTATTGCATTAACTTTTGATAGATTGATGTCAATGCCAGAGCAACACAAACTAGAAAAATATTCATTGTAAGAGAATCATTCACATTTTCATCGCATTATCATGACTTGGGTGTAAAGAGTAAGCATATACCAAGTATATATATTAGTTCAAAGAAGAAAATGATACTCACACCTCAAAGCAAATATTGTTTGCCAATCATCATCATACAAGTTGATTAGGGTATACTAAATAATAGATATGGGTGGTTTCTCACATAATTTTTTAAATACACAAAATTAAAATGGGAATCCATCATTATAAATGATTATAGGTTGCATCTAGGTTATCATGGATATTCCTTTCTTGTAAAACATTTAATGAAAGGGAGTTTGCAATCCTATCATAGCATCCAAAAAATGTAGGCGGGTGATGTGGAAACTAAGTTGTAGGGAAGGTGAGTAATGATAGGAAATGACAATAATATTGGAATGTAGGTGGAACTGGAAGTATTTTAGTGCTCCCAAGCATACACAGACATAATGTAGGAAACATGAATGAAAAGAAGTTAAGTGAAAGTTTCTTATGGTAAGTGATGATTTCCCAAGAACAAGTCCTAAGGAATTTTTTTGTAAGCGCATATGTCTTTGTAAGCTTCTCATTATGATAATATTATTCTCTTGTTATCTCATTGATATTCATGTTACACTGGCCAAATTAATTTAATTCCCATATTTGTACATTTTGTGTTGATTTTTTTGCACATTCTGACACTATAATCATTCTTGCCTCTTTAATAATTTATCCCTTTTATATCAACCTGATACACCCTAATCCTAGAACTAGTTTCGACCTCTTTAATACTTTTTCCCTTTTATATCAACCCACTACACCCTAATCCCCTACAAAATTTATGGAACCCATTTCCTTCATTTAATAAATTTGAAATACAACCATTATAATCATGAGTCATCTTTTATGTCCTTAGAAAAGACCAACTTAAATATTTCAACTAAAATTAAACATGCACCCAATACATCAAATCCATCAGTACCATGAAACAACTTTATCACCAACTCATGCAAGATCCACTATTCAATAACCAACTTAACACCTTAACAAAACATACTCAGTTGTACACCTCAAATAATACAACACCCTAGATACACATGCATTACTGACTTGCATTTCCTTGATATTAGCTGACGTCCCCCTCTCTACTCAACAAGGTAGACATCCTATCCATCCTACTTCTCTAGCATCATATCACACATCATATGAATAGACACAAACCCACAAAACGCAACAACCTCAACATCCAAAATTTGGAACCCTATATATAAGAACCACATGTACCCAAAATTGACCCACTCAGCCACTTACCTTCATCCCCTTCCACCTTATTTCATCTTTATCAAATACCTATTATCACATAACCACCTCCCCAAGATTGCATTTTCATCTAAATATAGACACCCATGATCTTGACTCTACGCATAGCTAGAACCTAAACTCTATTATGAAATATGTCCCAGATAAAATAGTGGATAACCCTAGAGTCAAATGAAGACAATTTTTTATAAAGTTTCTACTTATAGGGCTTAGACAAGCTCACTTTCCCATGAATAGAGGGATTGTCATTAGGATTAATAGAGGCCCTGGCCTAAGATCCCATAGTTCAAACCCATACCAAACTCAAAATTTTATAATGTCCTAATCATCATAGACCAAGTACACAAAGTTGAGGGTCCCTCCTTCTTTGAATCCCACTTTCATCAGGTTGAAGTAGACATGTTCAGTTGGGACACTACTTTTTTATGCAAGGATCACACACATTAGTCTCATCTATGAAATAATCTTTTGTGCATGCCTTCTTATGTATGTCTTAAAGAGATCTTCCAATAATAGTCATGCATGCAACAATTACCTGATCAATGTACCAAAGACATAGCTTGCTTAAAACTAAAAACATGGTAAACTTGTCATCCTTATTGTTAAGGACTTTGCTTCCCCATCAACCTTCAACATAAGTGTTGTGGATAATGCAAACCTTGGTTGTATGTAATAGATAAGGACCTTACAATGGAGAGACTTCAGTTGTGAAAACCCTCTCCACCACCTCCCTTTAGACATACAAAATTGATCCACTGATCAAGAAAGAACCAAAATCTACTCTTCTACCACAACAAGTTTGTGATTTCCAGTGGCTATCTCAAGAGGTTTTAACATCTTTAGGAAACCTAAGATAAATCCCACTCTAACCTCATAGAATAGCAACAATACTCCACTTATTAACTCTCCAACCGACACAAATAATTTTCTATCATAACAAGAAAATAATGAAATGGGTATGTGATAAGGAATGCCCTTGTATCAAAGATAATAACACATAAACCAAAATAATTGACCCTCTTTAGTTTCCTTTCTAATGATAGAATTAGGATATCAAAGAAGATGTTTGTTCTGGTTGCATAGTCTTTCACACCTTTTTGAATATTGAGGTGCGATGAATCTTTTTGATCTAGATTGCAATCCGTTGTGTATCTATTTTGTTAAGAAATAGATTTAGCTGGTGGTATTTGTGGACAATAATTTTATGGTAGGTTAATTTTAGAAAGGAATATCTCAACTGAATCAACTTGATGATAAGGTTGTGATAACCATGACTTTCATACAGAGTTAGGTTTGCCATCTATATAAGTTCATGATTAACATATTCCTTTCTAGACTAACACTATAACTCATCAAGAAACCCTAATTCTCACTATTAGTCAAGTTATAAGAACTATATCAATTATATGTTCCTCAAATGAATCATATACAAAAATTGAACCCCAAACTACTTTCGCTACTGGTACATGAAAATTGAAGTATTAATTGTTGAACAAGATGACTTTTCATTTACAAAGGCAGATGGGATGAACAATCTATATACTTTGATCTCTGTAGGGATTAAATGGTCTGATTTGGGGGATATGGATGGTTTGAAAAATTCTTTACATCCAAAATATTTAATTTTTATATGAATTATTCTTATATTTGAACTATTTGCATGCCTATTTGATTTGAGATCTTTTAGCATTATCAATACCTTATAATGATTGTATGTGCTTGGAATATAAAAGGTTGTGTGACTTGTAAAAAGAAGACAATCGTCAAATAGCTAACCAGAAACATAAAATTGATGTTAACATTATCTAAGAAGAAAAATGTGTTCTTAATTCATACAAACTTTGAATATATGTGTTTACAGGCTAGAGACCTAGTTAAAAGTCCCAACCACTAGCTTTAATAGAGGCACTACTTAAAAGCAAGATTGGAAATTCTCTCCACCTTCTAAACCACAAAGTTTTTACTTTCTAGATCACAATTATTGTCCTGTACACAAAAAGCAAAAGATCCTTGACTCTCAAGGACTCTATTAGGAAAACTCAATTGACAAGACTCTATTCTTTTATGAGTCTAATGATCTAACAAACACTTAAAACATATGATGGCTCCCTATAGCTTATTTCTAAATCACTAGATTCTCCAAGATAGACTTAAGCCCCTAACCTAACTTTACATCCAATATGAAAAAAAATGAATGACTTAATAAACAACAATTTCCTAACTGATCTAGAAACAAAGACTTATTTTTGTACATGGTCAGACCATAGAACTCACCCCTTAAATGTAAAATTTGACATATTCCTCAATCACCCTCCAGGTCCAATCTATATCCCTTATCTCACACATACATCACCCCTAAGTTCATATCATTTCCCAATCCAATCATATTTGATAATAAGGCTCTATTTTGGGACCAAACTATTCATATTTGAAAGGTTTTTGAGTCACATACTTCCTTCAGAAATCTAAATGATTCCATATGACATAGTATGGTGACAAAAAACCCTAATATTTTGACTCAACACAATAGTAAGCGTATAGAGAATATCTCAAAACCTAGGTGTCACATAACTTTGGGGCCCTAACAATAAAAGTTTTCCTCCTATGATGTTTTAATAAATATTAAAGCTTTAGACTAACTCAGGATACAATTACAAACCACTCAAACATATAAGACCTTCTCCTCATATAAGAAATGTATTAGAAGCAAAGATCAAAATGTAACTACGTTGCTAAGGCAACTAGGATACTACTTTTTCAATAGAAAGGTTTTGTCCAGTAAAAGAAACAACACCCTCAACAAGCTAAAAATGCATGATTTATCTAATAGTAATAAAATAAACATAATCATCCATGGTATTAAACACTTTAAAAATATCCTCAACCAATACCCATATGCTTAGACCCTTTCCCTACACAATTATATCTTCTTAGGTACTTAGTTCCTCTTCATAATTCCCTCATCCTACCACCAATATTAAAAGAAATATGGATCACACACAAATAGTTTATCATGAAAAATTTCCCACTCTAGATGGATTTTCAAGATCCTTTTACAAATATTTTTGGTTGACCATGAAAATGATATTATTTATATCTTCAACATCATTTATTCATGAGGATCTGTGGCCATTTCACAAGATTTGATGTCACACAACTAACACTCAATCCTAAAGAACAAAGTTCACATACAATATTGAATTCCTCCCTATAGTTTGCTTAAATATAGATAACATCTTTACTGAAGTCCTTAATACCAAACTTGCTCCTAGATTAAATCACATCATCTCAGTGAATCAATCAGCCTTTGTTTAAGTCAAAAAATACTTGAGAAATTCCTAGAAGAAAATCAAATCATACACCAAAAAAAGTACAAAACTACTTGCCTCTCTTGAACTTAGCTTTGTGAAATCTTACTAATATCTTAGATGACCCTTCTCAAGGATTACTACATCACCATGGTTTCTCTAGCCTATAGTTCAAGCAAACAAAAGGTTGTGTGACCATAGATTCAAACTCCATTCTCCTAATGGTGCATGCCAATATTTTTTTTTCAAAATCTCAAATGGTCGCGGTCAATGTGATTCCTTCTCCACTCGGTTGTTAGTCATGGTTACACTTCAATTGTCAACCATAGGAAACTCAATGAACCAAAAGCTATTGACACCTTAAATATAGACTGATTAATATATTTTGTAGATGATACTGGTATCTTCATTAAGAGTAACACATGAAAATTCATAATACCAAATTCATTCCATATATTCCAACTCCAGTCTAAACTAAAAATAAACATGTTAAATCCACATTACTAAATTGTCACATATCACAAGATGACCTCAAAATGCATTCACATATTTTAAAATGTAAAGTTAGAATCTTTCCCTATAAAATACCTAACTCTACCCTGCGTGCATACCCTAAAACCTAGAGTATGAAACAAAATTACAGACTCATTCCAAAGGAAGATTCATGTTGGGATGACCTATACCTTATTTTACAGGATGTGTTTCCTAGTTAATATTGTTCTATAATGGCTACCAAATTTTTCCTAGGATCCACTGTACTTCCTACAACCATTAAAACTTTGTGACCTACTTAGATGAAACTTCTTGTAGGGCCACTCCAGTATGCACCATGTGACTTGAAATATCATATATACACAAAAACTAGGGGATGAGTGGGGTATTAGAAACTTGACGATCACATCTATTTGTTTTTCTCTCAAGAGCCTATTCACCCTCACTAACTGACATGAATGTTATGTGTTCTATTTACCAAAATAAAATACTTAAAAAGTCCTTATTAAATCCTGATTCCTGACTATAACTAATCCTACATAAGGAAACATATTAACAAAAAGGACATAACTTGAAGAGTATCACAAAATCCCACTTAAAAATTGACCATAACATATCCTTCTATTTTGACCCTTCATATCAAGGATATGATCTAGATTTTGACTCTACTTTCCTACCCACTTTTCCCCACATTACCCTCCCGGGGAAGAAGAAATATTCCCCAATCACATAAAATAACAAACTCAAAAGTATTATGTTTATAACACCCCCTAAAAGGATTACCAGGATGACGTTCTACCCATAAAATAATCTTGTTATCACTTTTTAAGGGACCCAAGATACAAAATAAAATGCACATGATTTTTTTAATTTTAGTGTTTCTTTTAACCCATTTACAAAGTAAGTGGAATGTTAAAATTAGGCCCAATATAAAAAAAATTTATATGGGATGTGTGTGTGAAAACTAACTCAAGTTTGAACCAAACTGTCACTCTAGAACATACATAGTCGTTTGCATTTTGTTTTACGGTAGGAAAACTTAGAATATATTCAACATACTTTCTTTTATGCGTCATTTCTCACCTACTATATGACATGCCTAACATATACTAATAACTACCTCTTTGTACACACATGTAACTTTAAAATTACATCATTGGAAACACCATAGAGATTCATATTATCTTCTAGAACAATCTTGATGCATCTGGTTGGAGTGAAACTAATCGAGTTTTAGTTAAAATTATTTTCACACCAATTTTACTTTGTAAGTAAATTAGGGTTAAGTAACAATTGTTTTGGTTTAATACTTGATAGAATATGATTATTCTTATTTCAATCACATTTTAATAGTCTTGTGTAATACTTTTAGTGGTTTAGGGTTGTAGTATAACCTTAGGTTATGATTTTTATGTACTTATAAACCTAGTGTATCAAGGTTTTGAGGGTAGGGAATTGAGTAATTCCATAAGAGATTAGAAATGAAATTGCATAGAGTAAGAAAACCCTAATATTTATTTGAGAAGTGTGTCTAGTAAGAGGATGAAAAACTTATGTTGATTACATTTTCAAAATAGTGCATATGATACCCTAAAACACATACTTAAACAATTGAACAAGTTCAATTCCATTTAGATCACATTTCATTATCATTGACACGATTTGAATATGTTGATCTAAGGTTTAGATGAATGTTGGTCAACTTTCATAAGGTTAGACTGACTTGGCATTCGACTTGTGCCTAAACTCGTCTCACTTTGGTAATGACCAATTTAGTAATAAACCCTACAAGTTAGGCCAACTTTCCAACAAGTGGGCCGACTTCCAAGTTTTTGATAGGTAGGCTACTAATCAAGGTTATATGGCATTTCACACTTTAAACTAATCAATTTAGTGGATGAAATTTAAGATCAAGATCCATTTGCATCTACTCTATAGATACAAATCCTAGTATTGGCTAATGTAGCTATTTTTACGACTTGGGAGCTTTGACCTAGAGACGGAAGAAAATTCATACTCTTTCAAGAGTAATAAATGTTATAATTGATTGTCTTTAAGTTTGTATTGTTACTCTTTCTTTTCTTTTTCGTTCCCAAGTCTAGCTCCTGGTTGGATCAAGGAGGAGTTTGCAGATCTGCATAGGCGGTGGTGACCATGTTCCTAATGATTTGTACAATTAGAGATCAAATGGATTTCACCTAGAATGAATTAAATGCTAAGTGATTTAAGTGAGTGGATAAATCAATTCATAAATAATTCACACTCTTTTAGAAAAACCATTAAATTCCTTAGTTACTTTCCATACATCAATATCCAATCTACTTCTCTATACATGTTATTACATAATATATCAAGAATTTTAAAATATCCAATTTGACGATGATCAAATGATAAATTGAAATAGAAATATGTAACTCTAGACCATAAAGACTTAGAGATCAGTTTCCATTTATTTTTTCTAAGATATCAAAACTCGGGTCTTCATGTGTTTTAGTTGTAGTGTATTAAAAAAATGGAAAAAACCTAAGTATGATTTATATCATGAATCTAGGAATTGAGTTTACAATATCTATTTAGTTGAATGTGTATTCTTTTCCAAGTTTGGGGTTTCTATGTATTTTATATATTGTAAATAATACAAAAGTGTCAATTGAAACATAGTTTTAAATTAATTATGATGATATACAACTTAACTCAGTCTTATAATTCTATAAAAGTGCTCTTGTTATCTTGTTTCAAATCAAAGTTATTCATATTATCTTATACGTCAATAAATAAAAAAACTCTAGCTAAGCTTTCAAAACAAGACATTTTAAGAGTAAAATGACAAAATTCATTACTCAATAGACATACAACATCTACATGAAGAGGAATACAAGCCATCTAGAATAACCAATCACAAGACCATCAAACATTCATACTCATATCTATATGCAAGAAGCATTTCTCTATAGATCCCTCAACATCGAATTTGAGATCAACAACATTGCATAAGGAATACCTTCAACTCGAGTATAAATTAGTGATCTTCACACTACTCCAGATCCGAGAGGTCACATCCTGGTTAAAAAAATAAACACCAAACTAGAAAGAAGAATAACTATTCTTCACATAATTGAGTCCTAGTGAGGTGGGAATATGAAGATCTTATGAAGGATAGGACACATATAACCTACAAATGGAACTGATTGACATCAACTCATTGAGACTAGAGATATATAACTTCTTAAAAAGCATTAAGCCAATACATAACACAAGTAAATAAAATAGAGAAGGAAACACAACGAAAAAATATCAAAAGATCACTAGGGAAGGACATCAATTATCCACTCTCTACCTCTACAAGCAATATGGACAAAGTAGATGCTTTATCCACCTCTTTGCATCAACCCACACCAAGAAGAGCCTCTTATCACCCAGATCAGGACAAAAACCTAGATTCAAATAATGTAGCCCTCTACTACAGCAGGAGGCAAAGAACCAAACAACCATTAACTTGTAGCATATGTCATGAGTTCAGGCATATCAAGGCCAAGTGCGAGAGGCTTGGTTATCACTAGTGACCATGAACCCTTTCTCAAGATCAAGAGACAGGGGTGGAAAAACCCCAAGCAAAGATTTCCAAACCTTCACTCTTCTTAGTTTGAAGTTTGCTATTTTCTAATCTCAAACAAGGATATAATGACATATGTTGTTGAATATAAGTTAGTAAGAATGAACATTCACCATTATGATTTTTGTTAAATATGAAATAAATGTCTAGTGCAATTTTTACAGCCCATACCATTCTTTACTAGTAAAATTTGAGTATTTAAATTAGTTATAGTGTTATTTATACTTTGCATTATTGACTGGTTGATTAATATTTTGGTTCAACTTAAACTTGTTCATTTCAAAATTAAATAAACTATATATTTCAAATACATGAAGGTTTGGGCCCTTTTTGATATAGTAATAGCTCACACATGTATGTGGAAGGGAATTATAGACATTTAAGGAATTAATTAATAAAGAAATTATTCATTACAAATGTTTTCAATTTTTTTTCTTTAGAGTGCTAGATAACTCAATTTTGAATCCAACGCAAAAAGAATGAATCAAATCAGAGTTAGAAATACCTTTGCATGCAACAACCAAAGGCTCGATAGACCACAAACAAAAGGCTAGGTAGACCAAGGTTCAACAACTTAAGACTAGGTAGGCTGATGGCTCAACAACCATAGTCTTTGAAGACTCACAAACTAAAGACTCGATAGATGACATGTTTAATAACTGAAGTCTAGGCACATCAATGGTTCAATAATCGAAGGATTGATAGAATCACAAACCAAAGTATCGTCATACTGAAAAATCGATGGTATTGAGTTGTGCCACCTGCCAACACAACCAATCACAAAAGTGACCATAAATGTTTTCTATATATATTTGAATTTGGTGAAATTTGTTTTGTTGGATCCGTCTTTTGATCCTCTACACATACCTATCACTAAAACACAAAAACGACAAACTGGAAGGTGACATATTGCATGATCTTTGGGAAGAACATGGAGAGCTAGAGGAAACAATAGTTTAAGCATACATCGACCTTGTAAGTAGGATTTAGCATTAGATCTCTTCTTATATTTGTGTTCTTTTGCATGGAACTCCCTGATACAATAATTGAAGGTTAGGTTAACCTTCATTTTTCATCTTATACCTCCAACAAATTTTCACCTAGGACAAAAAACTTAATGAAAGGCTGTTTTGGCGAGTTCTTAAGGTCTAAAGCTTGGATCAGACTAGGACGAGCTAGATTTTGAGTATATCTAGGTCAACAATGAGACTAAAAAGCTAGAACACTTGCACACGAGTGGAAAATCACCTTCAAATATTGATTTATAGCAAGTAAGTCTGAAATAATTATGTTTTTATGTTGATTCTTACTCAGTAATGGTTATTGTGAAACCATTGTGTATGCACAATAGACTTCATTAGGAAAAACAAATCATTAAGTATATTATGTTATATGATGTTGATACATTCAAGTTATTGTGTGGATTGTTATGCAATATGGTGAATGGAATGCTGAATCGAGAGGAATAAAAAACCTTGGGTTTTCCCAAATCCCAGATCTACAAGTTGAACTGCGACTTAAGAAAGTTATGATAGTTGATATTTTCTAGATGAATAATATGGATATTTATCAATTCTCAGATGTCAAAAAATAGGGTAATATTAACAACAATTAAGGTGATATCTAGACAAAATTTAATATCTTTAGACATTAGATACCCTAAACACTATGGAATCCTTCACATGAGGCCAGTGCTATGGGGAGGAAATATGCTTTCGATTGGAGGATAAGTCTAGATTGAGATAATCAGATCACACCAGATCAGTGTGCGGGGGTCTAGTTCATTAAGGACAAACTCCTAATAATATGTGGTCTAGAATATTTATCACATATGCCACTGGTACCTATGATACTGGTTAGTTGGTCACTCTTTGTGAAACTATTGATGAAGATTTAATCTAGAGTGATTTGACTTTCCACCTGAGTACCCAAGTCTCGAGGAGGAGTCTAGATATCTAGCTGCTCCCATTAGCGTATGACACTATATGCTTTTGATTGGAGGATAAGTCTAGATTGAGATAACCGGATCACACCAGATCAGTGTGCGGGGGTCTAGTTCATTAAGGACAAACTCCTAATAATATGTGGTCTAGAATATATATCACATATGCCACTGGTACCTATGATACCGGTTAGTTGGTCACTCTTTGTGAAACTATTGATGAAGATTTAAGCTAGAGTGATTTGACTCTCCACCTGAGTACCCAAGTCTCGAGGAGGAGTCTAGATATCTAGCTGCTCCCATTAGCATACGACACTATATGTGGCGAGGCCTATTGGAGATAGGGTACCTAGAGATTTTAGACTTAGAATCCTAGGCATTCTTCTAAGTCTTGTATAGGGAGATTGTAGCTTGCTATGATGATTTCACATGTTGTGGTACACCTCGTGTGGTTCCATGACATATAACAAATGGATCTAGAAATGAATTATAGAAATTCTCTTATTATAGTAGATATACCTTGAATTTATGATTCAATATGAGGTTTACAGTTCTCAACTGCCATGCTTGTGATTCGCCCATAATATATGTTTAATTAAAACATATGATTTAAAAAATCATGATTTCCTACTGACTTTCTACATATTGAGCCAATATTTCACCTACCTACTGAAACATTTTTCCAAAAAAGGTCCACCTACAAGAGGAGTCAAAAGCTAGCTTTCATTAGGAGTAGATCAACCGAGGTCTTGAGAAGAGTAATTACATTAGCTAGTCAGTCTATATCCTTCCTCTAGATACCAGGAATGCTAGAGAGAAATGGGAGAAGTTATATACTAATGTACATGATGTATATTAAGTTGTAAATATCATCTTATCTAAAAGTCAAACTCTTTTGTAACCTTTCATGAAGTATAGACAATATGGTGTCCTTCTAGTTATCACAATGTTTTATGAGTTCTATTAAAATAAATGAAAAAAATAAAGCTGATTTTAGTTAGTGATTAAAAGAGGATGGTGAGCATAATATCTCCTTGATGGGCCTGAACATCAAATTTGTGGATTGGGTCACATCAACTTAATTGGTGTCATATATTAGGTTCAACTTAGGTTTAGGATAGAGGTAATAAGATACCAATAGGAATAGAATGTTTTTTCCTTTTTGAACTGCAATTTTTCTAACATAGGTATTTTGTTATGGATATGCAGATGGCATGAAGAGGACTTGGACTTGGTGAGGAACAAGCTAAGAGCCACTATGGCCCTGATCCTAACACAATAGATCAAGGAGGAGAAGATAAGGATGACGTAGCAAGGATGTACCACATCTTTCTAGAGACAAAAGAAAAATATAAGATGGAGATGATGTCCACATCTTCTTGTAAGGACCTAATATAATCCTATGATCTAGTGAAGAAGATTGGTGGGACCTAGTTTTCTAGAACAACAAACCCAACTATGGAATATGTGTGGCTTTGACAAGTGGAAAATGTTTTCTACTTAATGAAGTTACTAGAGGAAAAGTAGATCAATCATGCTATCTATCTACTCGAAGAAGATGCTGAGTTTTGGTGGCATGGAGTGGAAGATAAGAGGAGGAATACAATAATGACATGGAGGGACTTTGTAGATGAGTTTCAACTTAATGATTTTCCTCCTACCTTCATAAGTGACAAAAAAAAACAATTGGAGAATAGTAGATAGGACAGTGTGCCAATTGGCAAATACGAGGCATATTTCACGAGGTTGGCCAAACATCTGTCCTTAGCTTGTACCGGATGATGTAGAGAAATGTATGAGGTTCTAAGGAGGCTTATGATCTGAGATAAGACATTCCATATCAGTTATCAGGAGAAGATATAAGAAAATGTTGGAGAGTTTGTGGAGGCTACAAGATGTAAAGAAGAGTTAGTTAACGCTGATAAGAAGTCTGAAGGTAGGAAAAGATATGGATATTTCAGTTGAGGAGGGAAAAGACATGGTGTATATAGAGGAGGTGGTAATTTATTTTCTAAGATAGGATGAGGTCTTGGTTATTTTGGAATACAAGGATCTAGTTCTTGACATAGTGGAAGAAGGTCCAGTTTTGGTAGATGGAGTACACCGCCTAGCTGGACACCTTCATCAAGGCCTTCAAGGTCATTAAGGTGAGTAAAGGTCCACAAAGACATGATACTATTACATGTGACAACTGTACAAGGAACATTCTGGTCAGTGTTGGGGAGTTAATACTCAAGCATGTTATTACTATGGGTAGATGGGACATATTAATAGGGATTGCCCAAAGCTTCAGTTTATACCTGAACAAAGTTCACAATCATAATTTTAGACTCCTCAAAGAAAAGCTCCTGTCAGAATAATAAGTTCTTAAGTAGCCTCAAACTCTATAGTGGGATCATGTAATGACCCCGTCTCCCAATAACCCCCACTTAAGGGAGACTAAGAGATCAGAGCTGTTAGCCCAATAACCCATATTAAATGTTCAACAAATAATCAATAATAATTATGAAATTCTACTAGATGAACTGAAATCTGGTATTAAAATAAAACTTTGCATACCTTTTAAAACTTTGGAAATCTCTCTATCCAAGCATGAATCTACTCTATCTAATACTCCTTGCACTTTATGTTTTATTTTCACAATGTGTCACTTTGCTGTTTGTTCATTTCAGGGTTGTACCTAAAACACCGACAAACAAAACGTCGGTCATCATATCGAAATATACTGGTATGTGGGGACAACAAAAAATGTGCATTTATGGATAACAATCTAATTATCACAATCAAGATAATTAACAAGACAATTTTATGCTTTCCAGTATGACATTCTCCACTACTTTTTTTCTAACCCTGGCATACCCACCTTAGCGTTTCTTTTGCCAATGACTTAAGGCCACCTTCTCAATCCTGAGCTTGGTGCCTGGGGTCACCACTCATGGTGCCCTCTAGTCATTCAATGTCATAGGCCACCTTCTCATTCCCGAGCTTGGTGCCTGGGGTCACCACTCTTGGTGCCCACTGGTCTACCCATCTGGGCCTGACCATTGGCATCATCCATCACGGTGGCATGTAGGTGCAAGAATACATACTTCTATTATTAATGTGATAATCATAGTGACTTTATGCTTTGCAAGTATGAACATCCAAACTGATAATTTGCATTCAATGCGATTAACCATCTGAAAAATCCTCAGGAAACTAAGGCGATTATTCATAATTAACCACATACATGTTAAGAAGTCTTGAATGCAGAAATAACTCAACCAATCAAGAAATCAAGCAAGTACACACAGGTTGATCTTGAAAAAGGCATCCAATATATTTCTATCATGGATCATGGTATTCAAATCTAATAGGCCTAATCGTGCCCTAGGGTTACTAGCCCTTTTTAGGGTTTTGACCATAATTAGGGTTTCACTCCCTTTTTACCACTTTTACTTTATTTTTATCAAAATACCCATCAAACCCTAATTATCTTATCTTATTTTCCATTAAGATTTTTAAGATCAGGTTGGGACCACAAAAACCCTAATTTTCGGATTACTATATCTTTTCTTCCCTTTTTCCTCATCTTAGAGTTTTTAGAGCATTAATTATATTATTAGGTTTAGAACCCTAATTCTTGCAATTCCATCATCAAAATAGTTTACAATCTATCTTAATCATTAAAACAATAAAAAATGCTCGAATTTACACACGTGCAAGATTAAATCTATTTTTCGATCATCAATTAGGGTTAATACCCACAATTTAATACCTTTTCTATCCAAATTAAATACTTTTGCAAAAAGATACTGATTTAGGATCCCAAACTATTTTTAATGTATCCCTCATATTTTTTTGATCATTTTTCATGTATTAACTTCCCTCATATGAGTTTTCTAGCTCAAGATATGATTTTATTAAGAAAACCCTTTTCGTTGATCTATTTGCTATTTTTCAAGAAAAACCAGGACCGCCCGATCCATGGGCCGCAGATCACGCAGGATCCAACGACCTAGGATCCGTGCACCCACTTTAGTTGTTAAGTTACGAGAAGACTGTTTTGCCCTTACCTTCATTCACCTGAGCCAGGGACAAGGAGGTCTTTTCCTCCTTTTTCCTTCAACCTTGTGATGAGCTCTGCACGCAGAACATCACCTGCTCCCAATCAACACCATGGTTGACTTTGGGCTCTTCTCGCTCCACGCTCAAGCTGCGATCACCGGAAGCTCTGCCCTGCTACCCCGAACTCATCGAGCATGTCGATTGGCTGCTCTCTTCCACCCACCACTGCAGCGATAAGGTTTTACCTCCGGTGGAGGTTCTCTTGTGCAGAGGTCGAAGGTCGAGATGTTTCTACCAATTGAACGTGCTAGACCACTCATTGTCATCTCTCGCACTTACACGGGTGATCTGTGTACTTGCGGGTGTCATGGGTAGCCACCTCCTTATATAGGTAGGGTTGGCGTGCGATCCAGGTTTGGGGAAAACTCCCTTCCAGCGCATGAGCCCCACAAAGTCAGGCTTGTTCAACTTGGGAAAGTCTCTCGAATTCAATAGGATCATCAACAAGCTGTCATATCTTCTAGATCATGAGAAATTAAGATGGGAAATTCACCCTGTAACTTGCAGAGTCCTAGTCTGATTGGGACTTAGATGATGAGCATCCCACGTTGGATCAAGATTCAACGAACCTCATTGTTCACGATCAAATAAAAGGAAAATTGTTTTCCTATTTCATAATAAATCCCAATTTTGGCAAAATCTTGAGAAATTCGTATCTCCCAAACCCTTGCTCCTTTTTACCTCAAATTTTAAGGGAAGGTTTGTCTTAGCATTATATAGCTTTGTAAGAAATTTGGGAAACAAATTGCAATGGATGAGAAGTCTTCTTCTCTCCCAAGTTATCCCTTTAATTACTCCAAAATAATTATTAATCCTTTTCCCTTTGCCATTATCTTGTTATTTTGGGTCCCTTGGACCTCAAGAAATCCTAAAGGCACGAATTCCCATATTGGGGAATATTTGTTTGCCTTTATCTTCTTGTAAATATCTATTTCACATATTCTCCTTATCCTTTTTATTAAAATATCTCTTTTTGAGGATTTCTTTTTATCTCTCTTTTTATTTTCATTATTGGAATTACTTTTAATATTAGAAATACTTTGGATATGAAAATCCACCAAGGATAACTCAATTGTACCTCTTTTCACTTATTTTCCGTATTTTATCATTGTTTTCAATTTCTTTCTTAATGAAGAAATATCTAATTGATCCTTTCTTTTCTTATTGCACTCTCTATGCAACTTTGGACTCCTTGGAACCCAAGGAACCCAAGAGGCACGAAATCCATCTTTGGATCACATTATTTTGCCTTCTAGAGGTTTCCACATCTTTCTTTTCTCAAATTCTCAACTATTCATTAATTAATTGAATTTCCTTGTTATTGGGCCCAATAGCCAATAAAGCCCACAAATAAATCAACAAAGCTATTTTAAATGAAATTCATGCATTCAATAAAAGTCATCATTATTTGTTCATTTATCTTTATTATGAGAAATTACATTTCTCACCAAATGAACCCAAAAATTGGAGTTGTAACATCCTTCCCCTCTTATAAGAATTTTGTCCTCAAAATTCCATCAAGCAAACAAACAATTCAGGATAAGCCTTTCTTATGTCCACCAGGGCTCCCATGTGGCTTCACCCTTCCCATGGTGCTTCCCAAGAACCTTCATAATTTCATATTCTTCCATCTGAGTTCTTTCTTACCTTGGTATATCGTACCCTCATAGGTGACTCAGGACATTTCAGCTTTTCAAAAGCTGAATAGGTTCTGGGTTCAGCACATGGCTTGGGTACCTCACATAGTGCTCTAGATCAGACTCATGGAACACATTATACATCATGTTATCCTGAGGGGTAAGGATAAACACAACCATCTCCACAATCCATCTCAAGTGGACCCATATATCGGGGACTCAACTTTCTCAGCTGTAGCTTAGAGGGGTCAGATTTTCACTTCACATACTCTCCCACAGTGAAATGCATGTCAGTCTGCTTTGCATCAGCTCACGACTCATGTTTCCTCTGGGCTTTCTCTCTCAGCCATTGCTTGATCAAAGTGACTTCATCTACACACACTATGGTTCTTTTCTGACCTTCGCGAGGCCTCTTTCACCAACATCATCTTAATGAAGCGGTGACCGACTCAACCTCTCTATAAAACTTCATGCTTCCCGATAAAGGCTATGGTGGTTAACATCACATTTTAAGAATTATCTCCATGTATCGCCCCAAATGAGCACACATACTCTCATCAGACCCTCTAGTCTGGATCATAATAACCATTAGTTAGGGGTGATAAACTGTACTATCATCAAGTTCTTCCTGTATCTACTTCCACATCATGGAAGTGAATCTTTAGGTTATTCTCAAGAACTTTGAACTCACATCATGGTGTAGTTTAACCATCTCTCTCTCTTATAAGTAGTTCAACCAGATCTGTCCCTTGACAATACTCCTTCTTTCTCATGTCATCTAGTTAAGACGATCTTCCATAACCCATATTGCATCTCGACCCTCCTTGGTCTAGGGGAGACTTACAACCTCCAAAGTGACAAACTCCCATATCCTCTCGGGAACTCTTTATCTTCTAAAACAATACACTGGGTTACTGGTGTTCATCCTTCAACCTTGGCTTGCATGGCCACATGCTACATGCAACTTCACATCAAACAACCAAAGTGCTACTATCACTTACTATCTTTGTAGTATCACTGTGTTTGGTGATCTTAAAACCATGATCTCCAGTAGGTCATGATTTCTCAAGATCGATACCTCAAAAACCCTAAACCACTCTCATCAGGGTTTCATCACTTTCCTTTCCAAAGAAGTACATCTGAGGTTCTACAAACATCCTTTCATTATATCACGGACTAGACTTGCTAACCAAACAATCATTTACTTGATTAACCGTTATTGATACATCTGGGTGTTAGCCAAACTTATCTCTTTTTCTCAACTTAAGGTTAGCCTAGCAACTCAACTTCTTCTAGCTTACAGCTAAACTAGGCAGCTATATCTCAACCAGAGTATTCATTATCACTTCTTATCCTTAGGTGTTAGGTATTGTTGAAGACATACACCTCCATGTATTCTACTTACCATCTCATCTCAAACTCTAAGTTTGTCTTCATCAAGGAACTCTGAGCTCATCCACATGGTGATCAAAATCAACCTTGCATAACTTGCAAATTCCACATAGCTCATGGTAAAACATCTTCACAAGATGATTTCCTTAATACTCTTAGTGTTTGTAAACCATCCATGTATCATTCGCTCCACAAGGGTATGTTATCATCTCTATCCTCATACCTTATAGCAATGTTCCAACTCACATCATCTTTATCCTTAGTGTATAGCATGTGTACTGTCCTATCTCTCACTCCCATAACAAGAGGAAATAAGCATTTGACTGTAGTCCAAATACAGAGTTCTTCCTATTCCAAGAGTAGAGATGGTACAACCCACCTTACCAGTACACTTTAAAATCTAAGTTGGAACATGCCACATATGTCTCTACAAACATCACGATATTAAAATTTACTTCCATGGAAAACTGTTCTGGAACCTACTTGGGTCACCCCACAATCCTTGGTCATCTCCTCTAGGTCTATAGGGTGCTGACACTTTTGGGGTCATCCCTTTTCCCTTATGCATACAGAGAGTTCCCTACTCATCTGCCCTTTGGGTCCCATGAGTTCATGAAGGTGATCAATCTCCTAACCCATGGCCCTCAGACAATGATAGCTATTACCTCCCGACCCTATGGTCATGTGCAACTAGGGAATTAGGCAACTCCTACTTCCATCGGTCTTATCCCTACCTGAACCTAGGATAGACTTAGGATTCTAACATAGTACATGTCCAACTGGGAACCTCACTCAAGCCTTCATCATCTCTCTCTGCATTCTTGGGCTATCATTCATCCTTTCACAGGGGTCATGGCGACCTGCCTACCCTGGTCAGGCCCCATATTGGTTACCTCCATGGTAACACATTCACATGTACGTAGAGATGGTTATCTATGAGTCTACATGTTCATTCTCTTACCATGTACTATTCACTTAGCTTCTCAAGATTCTCTAAAACCTCTTTAGGTTACCTCAAAACCAACAAAACTAGTATACACCCTACAAAAGGGTCCCTCTCCCTGGATGGGAGGAAACTAAAACTCTTGACAACTAGGTCACAATCGTCTTTAGGGTTTACCTTCACATAAGCATGCCTAACCCAATATCTACTAAGGCACAAGCAGACCACCTATTAAACCATGCTAGGTCATACTTGTTCTCTTTCCTCAACATTAGATCAACTTAGTTGTGAGGGGTTCATCAAACATACCCTTAACTTAAGGGGTTTCCTTTTCCTCTATACATGAGGAGTACCATGCTCGAAACTATAGAGACTCAAATCTAATCATGAGCATCAGATACACTGCTTCCCCTCTTAGGCCTAGGAACCCTAGGTGCTCCTTTGGGTATCCAACTGCATGCTCAATCTCTTAACCATGAATCAAGCATGTCCAAGGTATGTCATGTACTCCCATGATCCTTTTATATGAGCAACACCTCAGAGTTGGGTCCTCCTTAAGGACAACCAATTAGGTATAAGGCCTCACAACTGGTTACTTAAACCTCCTCAGGGTCTAAGACACTCTTTGTCTCATCTTAGCAGGTAAACTCCTATACCATAGGCACATAGGTTCCAGAAGCATCACTCTCTCAATTTAGGGTTTGGTTCCTCTAAAGGAGATCAAGATATCATCCATCTCCAGGGATCAAGGACGAGGCAACCACTATCATCCACTTAGGTCACATCATCCTCAACTCCCCACTATTCATCATGTCTCAAAATCTAAGCTTCCAACCTTCTTGCTTGAGTCCTTCTTTCTCTCTCTAGAGTTAATTCCACATCCAACCTTACTACCAGAGGTCCTCTCTCCATGAAGGATCAAGCTCACAAGCATACCTCTACATGGGTGAAGCCTATGCTCATGATTATCCATAGCCCCTTATGCTTATCTCATAAGCCATCCATCCTATCCTTCTGGCCTCAGTTTTAACTTACTACTCATACTACTGATGTACTCTGGGTGCAAGCTATATCCTACTTGCAACAACCCATAAGGTTTCTAAAGGTTCTTCACTAACCTCATCAATGAAGGAGCTATCCTTCACTCTAACATGCATGACCCCTTCCAGGGTTGGGTCGTCAAAGGTACTAGGTCATCTAACCTCTCATGGCTTATATGGTATCCCAAGGTGTGTACATCCAAACACTCAATCAACCATGACATCTAACTCATCATGTCATCTCTCTCTCTTGTACCTTCACTTAGGGTTAAGGTTAACATCATCCTCAGAGGATGTGCCAGGTCTCTACTTGGAATGGATATCTCTACCTCTAAGACTAACTCTCTTTACTTATCCTCCTGACAAGAAGGTCTAGCCTCAGGTCTCCCCTGGGGGCAATGACAACTTGTGTCATACAACCTAAGCATGTATCCATTCTTTAGTTTGTGCTTAATCTATTAAGCTTATGTCCATGACATCTTATTTACATGCTTTTCATTAATTTGGTGGAGGATTCCTTAGACCTTATTAACCCTACCCATACCTCAAGAGGGTGAGGAGAAGAGAGAAAACCCTAATCCTTAAGGTCCTTAACAGAATCTGAGTTGAGAAGGGATGAACATGGTGAGAGAGTCCTAAATGTATCTTATTTCGAATCATACCCTAAGACTTTGTCCAGGCAGTCACAAAGATCTGGGAGTCCTCGTATTCCGACTAGCGGTGCAGAGGAAAATATTGCTAGCCCCCGTTCGTGATCCTTTTCTAATCACCTCTGTCTTTCGGACAATCCTCTAATAACTCCCTTGGGTTCTACATAATTTGTAAAATTTAATAATTATTAAAGATTTAAGTGAGGAACCTTCACTCTGATACCAGTTGTAATGACCCCGTCTCCCGGTAACCCCCACTTAAGGGAGACTAAGAGATCAGAGCCGTTAGCCCAATAACCCGGATCAAAGGTTCAACAAATAATCAATAATAATTATGAAATTCTACTAACTGAACTGAAATCTGGTATTAAAATAAAACTTTGCATACCTTTTAAACTTTAGAAATCTATCTATCCAAGCTTGAATCTACTCTATCTAATCCTCCTTGAACTTTATGTTTTATTTTCACAATGTGTCACTTTACTATTTGTTCATTTCAGGGTTGTACCTAAAATGCCGACAAACAAAACGTCAGTCAACATATCAAAATATACTGGTATGTGGGGACAAAAAAATTGCATTTATGGATAACAATCTAATTATCACAATCAAGATAATTAACAAGCCAATTTTATGCTTTCGAATATGACATTCTCCATCGCTTTTGCCCTAACCCTGGCATACCCACCTTAGGGTTTCTTTTGCCAATGACTTAAGGCCACCTTCTCAATCCCGAGCTTGGTGCCTGGGGTCACCATTCATGGTGCCCTCTAGTCATTCAATATCATAGGCCACCTTCTCATTCCTGAGCTTGGTGCTTGGGGTCACCACTCTTGGTGCCCACTGGTCTACCCATCTGGGCCTGACCTTTGACATCATCCATCAGGGTGGTATGTAGGTGCGAGAATACATACTTCTATTATTAATGTGATAATCATAGTGACTTTATGCTTTGCAAGTATGAACATCCAAACTGATAAATTTCATTCAATGCGATTAATCATCCAGAAAATCCTCAGGAAACTAAGGCAGTTATTCATAATTAACCACATACATGTTAAGCAGTCTTGAATGCAGAAATAACTCAACCAATCAAGAAATCAAGCAAGTACACACACGTTGATCATGAAAAAGGCATCCAATATATTTCTATCATGGATCATGGTATTCAAATCTAATAGGCCTAATCGTGCCCTTGGGTTACTAACCCTTTTTAGGATTTTGACCATAATTAGGGTTTCACTCCCTTTTTACCACTTTTACTTTATTTTTATCAAAATACCCACCAAACCCTAATTATCTTATCTTATTTTCCATTAAGATTTTTAAGATCAAGTTGGGACCACAAAAACCCTAATTTTCAGATTACTATATCTTTTCTTCCCTTTTTCCTCATCTTAGGGGTTTTAGAGCATTAATTACATTATTAGGTTTAGAACCCTAATTCTTGCAATTCCATCATCAAAATAGGTTACAATCTATCTTAATCATTAAACCAGTTAAAAATGCTCAAATTTACATACTTGCAAGATTAAATCTATTTTCGATCATCAATTAGGGTTAATACCCACAATTTAATTCCTTTTCTATCCAAATTAAATACTTTTGCAAAAAGATACTGATTTAGGTACCCAAGCTATTTTTAAGTTATCCCTCATATTTTTCTGATCATTTTTCATGTATTAACTTCCCTCATTCGAGTTTTCTAGCTCAAGATATGATTTTATTAAGAAAACCCTTTTATTTGATCTATTTGCTATTTTTCTAGAAAAACTAGGACCGCCCGATCCATGGGCTGTGGACCACGCAGGATCCAACGGCCTAGGATCCTTGCACCCACTTTAGTTGTTAAGTTACCAGAAGACAGTTTTTCCCTTACCTTCATTCACGAGAGCCAGGGACAAGGAGGTCTTTTCCTCCTTTCTCCTTCAACCTCACAATGAGCTCTGCATGCAGAACATCACCTACTCCCTGTCAACACCATGGTTGACTTTGGCCTCTTCTCGCTCCGTGCACAAGCTGTGATCACCGGAAGCTCTGCCCTGCTACCCCAAACTCATCAAGCATGTCGATTGGCTGCTCTCTTCTGCCCACCACCACAACGATAAGGTTTTACCTCCATTGGAGGTTCTCTTGTACAGAGGTCGAAGGTCGAGATGTTTCTACCAATTGAACGTGCTAGACCACTCATTGTCATCTTTCACACTTGTACGGATTATCTGTGTACTTGCGGGTGTCATGGGTAGCCCCCTCCTTATATAGGTAGGGTTGGCATGCGATCCAGGTTTGGGGAAAACTCCCTTCTAGCGCATGAGCCCCACTAAGTCAGGCTTGTTCAACTTGGGAAAGTCTCCCGAATTCAATAGGATCATCAACAAGCTGTCATATCTTCTAGATCATGAGAAATTAAGATGGGAAATTCGCCCTATAACTTGTAGAGTCCTATTCCACTTGGGACTTAGATGATGAGCGTCCCATGTTGGATCAAGATCGAACGGACCTCATTGTTCGCGATCAAACAAAAGGAAAATCATTTTCCTATTTCATAATAAATCCCAATTTTGGCAAAATCTTGAGAAATTCATATCTCCCAAACCCTTGCTCCTTTTTACCTCAAATTTTAAGGGAATGTTTGTCATTATCTAGCTTTGTACAAAATTTGGGAAACAAATTGCAATGGATGAGAGGTCTTCTTCTCTCCCAAGTTATCCCTTTAATTACTCCAAAATAATTATTAATCCTTTTCCCTTTACCATTATCTTGTTATTTTGGGTCCCTTGGACCTCAAGAAATCCTAAAGGCACGAATTCCCATATTGGGGAATATTGGTTTGCCTTTATCTTCTTGTAAATGTCTATTTCACATATTCTCCTTATCCTTTTTATTAAAATATATCTTTTTGAGGATTTCTTTTTATCTCTCTTTTTATTTTCCTTATTGGAATTCCTTTTAATATTAGAAATCCTTTGGATACAAAAATCCACCAATGATAACTCAATTGTACCTCTTTTCACTTATTTTCCATATTTTATCATTGTTTTCAATTTCTTTCTTAATGAAGAAATATCTAATTGATCCTTTCTTTTCTTATTGCATTCTCTATGCTTTGGAACCCAAGGAACCCAAGAGGCACAAAATCCATCTTTGGATCACATTCTTTTTCCTTCTAGAGGTTTCCACATCTCTCTTTTCTCAAATTCTCAATTATTCATTAATTGATTGAATTTCCTTGTTATTGGGCCCAGTAGCCAATAAATCCCACAAATAAATCAACAAGGATATTTTAAATGAAATTCATGAATTCAATCAAAAGACATCATTATTTGTTCATTTATCTTTATTATGAGAAATTACATTTCTCACCAAATGAACCCAAAATTGGGGTTGTAACAGATCATCTAGTTCTAGTAGTGGATGATGAGGACCACATCCCAGAGGGAGAGCTACATGACATTTTTTTATGACTCAATCTGAAGAAGTAGTTTTTCCTAGAGTTGTTATAGATGGGATGCTTCTCTTTAATAGTATTTCAATTATAGTTTTGATATATCCTGGTGCAACACATTCTTTTATTAATAAATTAATAGTTAGTGTATTAAACCTTTTAACTCAAGATTTATCTTATGAATTATTGTTAAGAGTATCATTAGGTGAACCAATAGTTTTGAGAGAAGTGCATCTCGACTTTCTTTTGAGATTCACTGGGTATACCATAGCGTTTAATCCCATACCCTTTGACATTAATTCTTCATAAATAATTTTTGATATGGATTGCCTTGAGACTTACCATGTTGAATTAGATTGTTGGAAGAAAGAGTCTATATTATTGGAAGCTAACTTTTCCTATGTTTTCACTGGAGACTGAAAAGTCTTACCCATGTGTATAGTGTCAACTACTATAGGTGATAAGATGACAAGAAAAGGGTCTGAGGCCTTTTTAGCACAAATAGTAGATGTAAGGGAAGAGAATATAATGATTAATATAGAGGTTGCTTCTATAGTATGTGAGTTCCCAAAAATTTTTCTTGATAAGTTACTAGGTTTACCTATAGAGAGAGATGTTGACTTTGGGATACATATTTTACTAGGAAGTCACCCAATAACATTACCAACATATAGAATCACACCTACAAAATTAAAGCAGTTAAAATCTCAGTTACATGTGTTACTGGATATGAATTTTATCCAACCTAGTACATCACATTGGGGAGCTCCAATTCTTTCTGAGAAAAAGAAGGATGAAACTATGTAGTTGTGCATAGATTATACAAAACTAAATAAGATAACCATGAAGAAAAAATAGCCTTTTGATCTGATTGATAATCTATTTGATCAGTTGTGCGGAGCAACAATTTTCTCTAAGACAGATCTGAAATCATGTTATTATCAGTGGACGATAAAGACATGAAATATACCTAAGTCAGCCTTCACAACAAGATATGGGCATTATGAGTTTGTAGTCATGTCTTTTGAGATGAAAAATGACCCTGTAGCTTTTATGGACATGATGAATAACCATGTCTAGATCAGTTCACAGTGGTATTTATAGACAATATACTTATATATCTTAGAGATGTAGAACAACATGATCAACATCTGAGGATAGCCTTGTAATTGTTGAAACAACATCATTTGTATGCTAAATTCATCAAATGTGAGTTTTGATTATATGAAGTATCATTTTTGAAACATGTCATATCAGGAGAATGAGTCAGTGTTGACCCTAAGTATGTGGACACTATTCTACATTGGGAGCATCCTACAACTCCTACCGAGATTAAAAGTTTTCTTGGGTTAGATGAATATTATAGAAGGTTCATAAAGAACTTCAGTGTTATAGCATACACGTTTAACAAGATAAGATGTGCTTTTGTTTGGCCTGCTAATTATGAGAAAAGCTTTCAGACATTGAAGCAATGATTAACATAAGCAACAATTTGGATCCTACCAGAAGTAGATAAAGGCTATGTAGTGTTCTATGATGCATCCAAAAGAGGATTATGACATATTCTTATTCAAGAAGGAAAAATGGTAGATTACACTTCTAGACAATTTAGGAAGAATGAAGAAACTATCCTACACATGATCTTGAGCTAGAAACAGTCATACATGCCTTAAACGTCATTATCTCTATGGCGAGTCAACTCAGGTCTTTACTGACCATAAGAGTTTGAAGTACATTTTTACACAAAAGGATTTGAACTTGACACAGTGCATATGGTTATGATCATGAAGGACGACAATGTTACCATTTATTACCACCCTAGGGGAGGCCAATATTATGGCAGATGTTTTGAGTAGGAAGTCCACATCACCTGTAGAAATGTTTTCTATGGCATGTATAAAAAGAGACTTAGTGGTCAAAATGAGAGAGATGAATTTAGATCTGAGTGTGTCAAGCCAAAGTGAACTGATTGCATAGATGCATGTTAGATCTATATTCTATGACAAAATCAAAGAGTTTTAATAGAATGATAGTGAATTGAAGCAAATCATAGATGATCAGATAGAAGGAAAGAGGATCAAGTTCATAATTTTAGATGATGGGATGTTGTATCAACATGATGATGTGGATATTGTCGCAATACAAAGTCACTAGGAATGTAACTCCTAGAGTTTACCAAAACTACCATGCAATAATGCCACCCGCAAGTAGACAAGTCTTATCGCAATATAGTTGAGGATCGAATCCCAAGGGACAACTTGTGTAAGAATTATCTAATCAAAGTAACTTAGAAAGAACTAGTATTTATCACAACAATTGAGATTGGTTTGTTTAACTAAATTTGTACGAATAAAATGACCTAGATTAAGGTTCTAGTTATCAATGGATGGAAACACTAGGGTAGAAATAGGTTTCACTGCCACTACTTGAATCTACGCAATCATTCAAATCCAAACTTGTATGAAGATATAATTGGATTTATGCAAGTTTCCCCCTTTGGCGTTAGAAACTAGTATGAGTAGATATCCCTATGAGCTCAATGTCTCGTTACTTATAGATCCTACATCCACTACTATGAAGACTTCCCGTCAGAAGTTATGGCCAGGACATCAACCAAAGCAAACTAATATTCAAATCTTAAACATTGAAGTTCTCACGATAAAAGATTATAAATCACATAAAGTGGGTGATCAATCCAAAAGACATACAATAAACAATTAGCTATGAATTAAATGAATTCATACAAGAGTTATAACATGAATGAAATCCCAAGAAATGGTCATGAGGCTAATCCCCACACCCCAGTGAAAAGACTACTCCCTCAACATGGCAGGATTAATATCACTAATAGAGGAAGAGGACACCATCATGGTCATGATGGCAACATAAGTGGCTCGACATGGTGTGCGACAGAGGACTTCCTTCCTTCTCTCTCATCTAGGAACTAACCCTAACTTGTAGTTGAAGTAGGTGGATGGATAGTGGCTCCAGAAGAGATTGATCACCTTGGAGAAGGAGGTCGGTGACTTTGGAGTTGTGGAGGTTGATTTGGAGGCCGACACCTTAGAGGTCAATAGAAGTCACTAGGTCAATTGTACTAGAGTTTGATATGATCTCAGTGGTAGCCTTTTGGTGTTTCTCTCTTTCCAAATTTCAAGATGATTTGAATTGCTGTGTTGGGGGCCTATTTATAGGGTCGTGGCTATCAACCACTTTCCATCGATGTTGATCACTTGCTATCAATCAATGGGTTTGTTGGTCTTGAAGGTCGATAGGTCCATCGAATAGTTGTGGTCATCGATGAGAGTGTCAACAATAGTGTATCTATGTCTTGATTTCTTGTCGACTATAGCTTGATGATGCTATCAAGGGAGAGAGATAGATGTGTCTATCGACCTTGATCCTCGATGAGTCTGAGTGTTGAGATTTTGTATGTTGAGCATCTGTGTGTCGACCATGGGGGTCGACAGGTCACCGTCCTGGAAGGTTGACAAGGTTGTCGAACTTCTGAATGTCTTGATTGCTCGATAATTTTTATGTCAATTGGTAGGTTGATTGACAATTTTTTAGAGGTACCCCCTAGGAAAACTTGTTGCAGAGTGATAGATTTAAAGCCTTCAAAGGGAGTAGAAAAAGTATCAAATTCCTACAAATTAGTATAAAAACTTAAGTAGGTTAAAACAAAGCTACTCATTATGAAAACTAAGCTATATGAATGCTAAATTAAACTAAGGAAGCATCTAAAGATGGGATGAATATGCATTCATCACATGACATATTGTGTGTGCCAGATATCATTGAATTAAAGAAGTAGATACTTGAGGAAGCTCACTCTTCTATGTATAAAATGCATGCAGGAAGTTCCAAGATTTATAACAACCTTAAGAAACTCTATTTGTGGCTAGGAATGAAGAGAGATGTAGCTAAGTATGTATCCAAATGTGGTGTTTACAAAAAAATCAAGATGGAACACAAGAAGCCAATAAGTACTCTTCAACCACTCCATATTCCAATGTGGAAGTGATATCATATCACTAAGGACTTTATAGTTGGGTTACCTAGGACACCACATGGATTTGATTCTATAAGAGTAATAGTGGATAGATTGACTAAGTCTTCTCACTTTATACCAGTTAAGACAATGTGGGATACACCAAAGATATCCAAGTCTATATAGATGAGATAGTCAGATTACATAGAATACTAGTTTTTATAATATCAGACAGAGACCCAAAGTTCACATCTAGATTCTAGAATTAGTTGCATCATTTGATGGGAATAAGATTGAAGTTAGCACATTATTTAACCCCTGGATAGATGGAGGGTCAGAATGGACAATTCAAACTCTAGAAGACATGCTGAGAGGATTTGTTTTGTAGTTTAATGGTAGTTGGAATGATCATATTAATCTTATGGAATTTTCTTATGATAATAGTTGCTATTCTGGTTATCTGTGGCACCTTATGAATCATTCTAGAAGATAAAATGTTGATTATCAATTTGTTGGTATGAAGTTGGAGAAAGACAAATTCTAGCTCAAGAGTTGGTGGAAGAGAAAATTTTAGAAAAGATACATGTGATTAGACAATAGTTGAAAGTTGCACATAAAAGATAGAAAAGCTATACAGAGAAATATTGTAGACCACTTCATTTGGGCTTTACTTGAAAGTGTCACCATTGGAAGGTGTACTAAGATTTGGGAAGCAAGGTAAGTTTACACATAGATTCATGGGTCCCTATCCAATCATTGAGAGAATTGGACCAGTAGCATGAAAAATTGAGTTGCCACCTTATCTAGCTGACTTACATGGTGTGTTTCATGTATCCATATTGAGTAAGTGTCATATAGGTATAGAGAAGATCATAGATCTTGAACTAGTATAACTAAGAGAAGATATATCCTATGTTGAAGGTCCTATAAACATTCTAAATCATATAATATAGAAGCTTAAAAAGAGGGAGATACCCTTAGTAAAAGTCCTTTGGAGGAATCATGGTGTAGAAGAAGCTACATGGGAGTTACAATCGGAAATGTTTTGCAAGTATCCTTTCTTATTCTAAGAATTTTGATTATAGGGGGAGATTGTTACAACTCAAACCTTTCTTTATTGGTAATTTGAGTATTTAAGTTAATTTCGATGCTAATTATATTTTTATTTACACTTTTCATTATTGAATGGTTGATTTATGTTGTGCTTCAACTTAACTTATTCATTTATTAGTTAAATAAAAATACTTGTTGCGAGTACAACACAATTTGAATCCTAGTTGATATAGTAATAGTCCACACATGTATGTGGAAGGGCATTATAGACATTTCAGTAATTAAAAATATTAATCAAAATTTTCTCAATTTTTTTTCTTTAGAATGGTAGAGAATTCAATTTTTAATCCAATGAAAAAAGAAATAACTAAATAGGATTTGAAATGGTACTTTTAGTTTTTACATAGAAACACCTTCAAATTCAACAACTAAAGGCTTGCTAGAGTCACAAATCAGACGCTCAACAGACCAAGGATTTAACAAAGGCTAGGTAGACCAATGGTTCAACAACTGAAGGCTCAATAAACTCACATTAAAGGCTGGTCAGACCAGATGTTTAAAAATTAAAGGCTAGGCAGAGCAATGATTAAACAACCAAAGGCTAGATGGACTCGCAAACCAAAGGCTTTTCAAACCAAAGAACAAAAAAGGGAAGGCTAGATAGGCCAATGGTTAAACAACCAAAAGCTTCGTAGACTCACAAACTAAAGGCTCAACAAACCAAAGGTTCAACAACTGAAGGTTAGGCAGACCGATGGTTCAACAACCAAAGGCTCAACAAACCAAAATTACAACAACTGAAGGCTAGCTAGACCAATAGTTCAACATATAAAGGCTTTGCAGACTCACAAACTAAAGGCTTGGCAGACTCACAAACTAAAGGCTTGACAGACTAAAAAACCAATGGTTTTGAGCTGTGCTACCACCCAACACAACCGATCACAAAAATAACCAAAACTTCTGTTATAGATATCAAAATCCAATGAAATTAGTTTTGTTGGATTTGTCTTTCAATACTTTACACATCTCGTTCCCTAAACCACAAATAGATAAACTACAAGGCAACATATTGGTTGACCTTTGGGAAGAACATGCATAAGGAGAGGAAACAAAGGTTTTGGCATATATCAACCTTGATAAGTAGGTTTTAGCAGTAGATATCTTCTTCTCTCTGAGTTCCCTTGCTCAGAACTCACTGATCCAATAACCAAAGATTTTGGTTAACCTTTGATTTTCATCTTCTACCTCCAGTAGATTTTCTTCTAGGCCAGTAAACCTACTTAAAGGCTGTTTTCGTGAGTTCTTGAGGTTAGAGGCTTGGATCAGACAAGGACGAGCTAGATTTTGAGTCTATCTGGGTCAAAGATGAGATCAGCAAGCTAGAAGGCATGCAAGTGAGTGGACAATTACCTTCAAAAATCCCCTTCAAATCTTAATTTACAACAAATAAGTCTAAAATAATAATATTTCTACGTCGACTCTTACTCAGTAATGCTTAAGTGCAAAATTATTATGTATGCAAAATAGACTTCAATAGAATAAATAAATCATTAAGTATATTATGTGATATGATTTTGATACGTTCAAATTGTTGTGTGAATTGTTATGCAATATAGTGGATGGATCGGAGGATTCAAAGTACCAAAAATCCCGAGTTTATCCAATCTCAGATCTACAAGTTGAATTGTGATTAAAGATAATTCTTATTGTTGATATTTTCTAGATTATTACTATGAATATGTCCCAATGCTCATATTTCAAAAGACAAGATAATATTAGCAACACTTAAGGTGATATTTGGAAAAAAAGTTAATATCATTAGACATTACATGCTATGAACATAGTAGAATCTTTTACAGGAGGTCTATACTATGGGAAATAAACATGCTTCCAACTAGAGGATAAGTCGAGATTGAGTAAGGTAGCTTTCACCAGATTAGGGTGTGGGGGTCTAGTCTAGTGAAGGAAACTCCTTATAATAGTGTGGTATAATATTTATTAGAGATGCCAATGGTACCTGTAATAATGGCTAGTTGGTCACCCTCTGTGGAACTACTAATGGATATTTAAATCCAGAATTCTTTGATTCCCCACATGAGTACCTAGGTTTAGAGGAGAAGTCCATATATTCAGACGCTCTCATTAGCCGCTGAGGCTAGAGGTAGCAAGGCCCCTTGCATACAAAATAGCTAGAGATTTCAAATTTAGAATCCCAACAATTTTTATAACTCTTGTACAATGAGATTGTAGCGTGCTGTAGTGCTTTCATATATTGTGGTACACCTCATGTGGTTCCATGGCATATAATAAATGGATCTGAAAATAAATAAATTAAAACAATTCTCTTGTTATAGTAGATGTTCCTCAAATTTATGATCTGATATTAGGTTTACAGTTCTCAATTTCCATGCTTATGATTTGCCCTGGTATATATTTAATTAAAGAAAATGATTTGAGAAATCATAGTTTTGTATTGATTTTCTACACACTGAGCCAGAATCTCACCAACCTATTGAAATATTTTTTAGGCAAATGTCTAGCTTTACAGGAGGAGTCAAAAGCTAGCTTTCATCATGAGTAGACTAGCTGAGGTCTTGAGAAGAGTAGTTAGATCAGTTAGATGATCTATTATCCTTCCTATGAATCCTACAAATGAGAGGGAGAGGTAAAAATGAGAGTCACTATAAAATGATGTACATGAAGTATATTAAGTTGTAAATCTCTTTTGAATGTAAAATGAAACTATCTTGCAACCTATCATGATGTATAAACAAGATGTTTACCTTCTATTTATCATGACTTTTCATTACTTCTATTAAAATAAATGAAAAAGAAAGTAAGGATGTTTTTCAGTAAGTGGTCAAAAGATGATCGTTAACCTCATCTCTTCTTGATGGTTTTGAACATTAAATTTGTGTGTTCGGGTAGTGCAGGTGATTAAGATAAGTAAAACCCCAAGTATAGAGATATCAATAATTTATGTATTTTAGTCTAGTCCATTACTATACTATTAGTTTGGTAATTCTATGAATTACTAAATATAGAAGGAAGGAAGGAAACTATCTTAATAAAAGAGATAATGGAAAAATATAAAAGTAATAGATGCCCTGATAATAATCGATACCATCCCAAGAGTTTTGTATCATAAGGCTGAAATGGGATATGGACTGTTAGATATAGGAAAAAGTAGCTTCCATATAGATTTGGAGTATCCCAAACACCACCTGACTAGGCATCAGTGGTATTCTAGTTCTGTAGAGGGTTGAAAACTAACTTGTTGGGTATCGATGGTCATAGTTCAACTCAATAGGGGCATGCAAAACAACCAAAAATTATATTGGTACCCAATATAGTTATAGTTGGGAGTACACAACCCTTGTGGATTCACTCATTCAAGTATTTACTTTGTGTATTAGTCATTGTGGAACCACAAAATGGGGCCACCTTACTGTAGACCCATGTTAATTAGCTAGAAATATGTAGGTTTCATAGATGTATCTTAATAAATGTACAATATTCCACACAGTAGTGCATTTTACTTAGATGGTACATATCAAATGCGTTTGGGGGCCAAGTACAAAATAAAAAAGCAGTTAAGTCAGTACAATTTCAATGATTCAGACCAACTACCTTGGTGTATGCAATCAATATAGAAATTAGTCTAGTAGTCATGTATAACCAATGATCAATCAAATATCATAATGATAATGCAAAGATAAGTTATTTAAACATACACATGAAAATAACATTACATATTATATATGTGTAACTATATTTTCAAGTAGTTTTGTATTGACATTACAACTGTGCCTTTAAATATAATGGGTCAAGATTTATAATTTCCTGAGTCAGTGCACTTAACTATTTTATTGTTTTACTCATCACCAGGTGGTGAGTAAATCACCCCTATGCTCATACTTTTTTAGGTAAACTTGAGTTCAAGACGTTCTAATATATATCAAAAATATTCTACAACTTATATGCTAGAGAAGTTCATAATATTGAACCCTATAACTTTAGGTCTGTGTATAGAAGATGGTTGTAAATATTTTCTGCTACAATATTATTAGTTTATTGTTAGAGTTTGTTTCAAATATTCAAAAATATATAATGTGTATATAAATAATAACGAAAAGTATCTCAGACTGCTTCTTAATGTCTACAATAAAAGCTTTGTAATCAGGTTTCCTTTCCATGCTAAGTTCATGCTTGAAGTTGTGTGTGCCTACAAAAATACTTTTAAATGGAAAAGGTTGTGACTGGTGCCCACTAATGCTTACTAAATAGTTTATGCCATGATATTTTGATTAGTTGTAGGTGTGAGGTATGTGTGTATAAAATACCTATAACACCCCAAACTTAACCATATGTTCTATAAGTTTTGATTTATAATATTCCCTTTTTACACTATTTTTATGTCACCTTACTTACATGATCAACTAGTAGAGCATATCTTATAAGATGTCAAAGCCTAGTTGCTCTTACAGGGGCCACCACCTCTAGCAACATAAAGAAAAAGGTCAAAGATGACTCCCTTTTCCCTTCAAGCTCATCCACCGCTCAAAATTTGCTTAGATACACCATGAATGATCCGAGTAACTTTTTTTGTTATTTTGTTAATGACATATACATATTATATTATTGACCACATCCTCATAAGAATATTTTTTCACAACATGATGCTATTTTAATGGAGTCCGCATTCCCATGCCCATGATCTTATCAAACCAAGATGGAGTATGTATCCACTCTAAAATAAATCTCATTTTGTTAGCTTCTTTAACTTATATACATCATTACCATGGCTCATACTATATCCCCAAGATCCTATTAACTTTTCATGCTCCTCATATTTTTGATGTACTCAATTTACAATATCTATCATATCTAAGCTGATTTTGGAAAAAACAATTGTTTGTCCTCTAAGTCCTTTACAAGTTAAAAAGAAAAAAAGAAGCTACAATTATGATTGAATATTAAATCAAATCACAAATGGATCAAATAATAGTACGCTACTGACCAAGTAAATAAAATAAAACTACATTTTGGTATAATTAGTGTCCCATATAGCACATTTGTATAAACAATTTATAATGTAGTCGAGTTTGAGTAGAAAGTGTCACTTAAACTAACATGTTTGAGTTACTACACACAAACAATGTGTAATGTCTTAGGATTTGAGAAACTGGATGTTGGGAAGTTGGACACATATACAGGCAGTGGAAATAAAAATTTATTTTCCCGTTTCCCAAAAATCAGCAAAATCTCATCAACAACAATGTATCTAGGAAGGAAGGGTTGCAAGGTTATACCTAATCCTGGAGCAAGTCCAGCGACATCACCCTACAATTACAATCATGGACGGTGTGTGTGCAACCCTAGTCTTCACCACAGACAGAAGACTCGAACAACTCCTGCAATGTCTCGTGTGCACTCACCACAGACTATAGGTTGACGTCATCCTCTTAGCAACACCCAAAGGACTCCTACCTCTAGAGTAGTCCATGCGGACCATTGAGAACTCCATGTTGCGCTGTCAGAGCCAACAAGAAGGAGTTATCCCCTTTTGTCAGTTTACTCATCACCGACATGCTCTCCCACACAGACTGATCTCAGTTGCTCCTCCCTCGCTATCCCTCCCTAGTTGGGTAGGACTTGCTTGGGCTCTCTATTAGTTACCACAACCAAAGAGTACACCAATTGTCAGGGCCACTGATCCCAATTGTGTATGCTGGGAAGCCCCCAATATCCCTCTATTTATAGTAGAGGGTAGTGTCAGGGTTCCCATTTGATGTGGGAGTAGAAGGGTCCAGAAACATAAATGTTCTCGAATCTACAGACCGCGAGACAGTGGTTTTACAGTGTGAAACAGTCATCTCGTGCTTCTGCAGTTTCTTGTTTGCACACAAAATTGGCAATTCACTTCTAATCAATGTTAAACATCAATTTTTCTTGCAAAACTAATATTGTGCAATCCAAATGAATTTGGGAAAGTATCTAGAACCTTCCAATGCCTAATTGAGCGATCTCTCATGCGAGATGGTCATCTTGCTCACCCAAACAGTCGTCTGGTGAGCCAAGCTGAGCTTGTCAGTTCATTAGTATGAATTGGTCGGTTTACCTCAGTTTGGGTAGCCAACTTTGTTCCAACCAGCCTAACAAACCAGATGCCTATCTCAACACTTGAGATGGCTGTTTGGTACCCCAGATGCCCGTCTCAACACTTGACAGGGTCGTTTGGTAGCACAATCAGATGTTGGTGCATGAATTGAATACCTAAACACTTTAGTAATCAATTCCAATCAACCTGACACTCCAATCAGTCAGTCCAACAATTGAACTTGATGATTCTAAGTCCAGTCCATTGATCTATTATTTAATTGAATAACTAAACACCTTTAGCATTCAATCTAATAAAAATTCATGAATATACTCTGTTAATCCAAATGCATCCTATGCGCGTGAACCTATAGGTCCAGAATTATGTTGGCAATGAATGTCCATAAAAACTTATGACATCACAAGCAAAGAGTGGTGCCTAGTTAACATCATTTCTACCCAAGTAATTTGGAAAGTTGGTGAACAACTTCAACCTATAATCTGTGAATAGTGTTACCATGATCGTGTAGTTCCTTTGTATCTAATATCCGGATTGAACTCGAGGCATGGAATCATTATCCTCTCAATGTTCAATCCATGTTCCTTGAACTAGAGTAGACTGTATGAGATGCATGTGAGTTCACAGATCATATATTGAATCACAGGGGTTCGACCGTACACTCTCGGGCCCTGGATATCAATCTCTAGTAGGAGGGACAAATCCCATCTCAATGTCTCACAATGTATCCCCATGTGTCAAAGTCACCCAATCATCATAGTTATAACAACCCATGTTTTAGGACTGTGTTTGATGATGTCAAAGTGTACCCAACGACATGTGATGAGTGTACTAATTTTAGGTCTAAGAACCACAATCACCACCATCACTATGAGAGATAATTCTGACTACTATTCCATGGTTTCCATGTATCACTCTCACGATGGGTCTGTCTGATACACTATTCACTAACATGTATCTGTGTGATTGACTTGATATCACATATCATGACTAACGAGACTCTATCATCAGTCAACACACACTCTAGCCTTATGTATTACTATTTTATATGTTGCTTCCACACTAATATCTAACTAGGATCATAACAAGAATGTATGGACTCTTATCATACATATGATCTCATCGTTCAGGTCCTCAACCTAAAGGCACATGTCATCGAGTAACATCATTCTTTAGACATCTACTTATGTCTGTGTCATCATCTCATGACTGAGATAAACATAATAGATAGAATTACCTTTATAATTATCAAACCAAGTATCTAATGCCTCACTCCAATGATCATAGGATTGGCTCTCTGGGAAAACTTACAAACATACTCCCACTTGTACTTAGAACCAATCACCCATGAATCATATTCCAAGTGATCTTAACATGTCCATCATGTTTTTGCTGTGCAAGCACTCTAGAAAATTTAGCAACATTTGCTTTTAGTTGGTATTTTGAAAATTTCACATCTCTTTGATGTACAACATCTCGTATGAGATGGAAGTGCTGTAGTATGCGAACCACACCACACCTTATGGAAGGGAGAAGGTTCATGGCCTATTTTGCCCACCCATAGGTCCAATAAGTTAGTGTAATGAAGTAGAAGTAGAAGCTGTGGGTTGTCATCTTTTCTGTCTCTTCTTTATCACATTTTCATGGGGTTGGACATTGATCTGGGATTCCTTGCCTATTATATAGCTCCATTTCGGTCACAATATTTCTACTGAGTCATCAATGGTTGGAATCTCTCATAAGTTAAACTATATGAACTTCACGCAGTATCTTCTACTGTTCACATAACATAGAGATACTCATCTTTTATTTTACATTTAAACAACTGCCATTAGCTCAGAATCTTTCCATCTTACAGTTCTTGTTTTAAGGTCAAACACAAAAATATATTGCAATTTATTTATTTATCAGTTAGGAAGCTTGCATCAGTGTAAAGTTTTACACCCAACTCTTCCTTATTACCATGACTAAGGAACTAATCCTTTTAGTGCTTCACAAGCACCTAGAGATGTTCTATTATGGTAGTCCAGTGACTCTCACTGGTATCTGACATATACCTTCTCGTCATGTCCAATACATACAAGATTACTAGACTGGTATATATATCCTCTCATCATGTCTAATACATATGAGATGACTGGATGTCCTCTTGTCATGCCCAATACATATGAGATTATGGGATATCTTCTCATCATGTCCAATACATATGAGATAACAGAGTCAGTACATATGTGATAGATCCAATTGCAAATGCATATCCATGTGTTCCCATTCTTCATAAAAATTGGGACACTACACTCTTGAGAGACTAACTCCATGGAACATGGACAAGTTTTCTCTCAATGAATCATGCATGCTAAACCCTTCAACATCTTGCCAGTGTATGCTCTCTTTCTTAGGTCAAGAAGCTTTCCAGATCTATCTGTATAGATCTCAATTTCTATCACATAGGATGCTTCTCCTAAGTCCTTCATAGAGAAGGTACTTTCCTTGTCAGGTGTTAACATTTGTAGGATAAGGATGTTATTCCACATCATTATGTGGAATATAAATATGCTCCCACTAAATATTTTATAATCACATATTTTATTCTGACTCAAGTCAAACACATTGACTTTCTTGTCAAAATAGAAGATTCCAACTCTGAGATGCTTCCTTCAATCAATAGATTGACTTTTGTAGCTTACATACTTTATTTTCACTAATGGATTTATAAAACCATTAGACTATGTCATGTACACATCCTATACAATTATTCCAATTATATAATGTAGTTTTAACATCCATATGCCATGGAATTAACCATGGTAATTGGTGAAAGACTTCAACATGTTCAACAAATTGAACTTGTTTGAAGTTCATCACAACTAATCTACCCTTCCATGTTTGTCTTCTCTCAAAGTCCCAAATACACCCTATGGGTTTTACCCCTTGAGGTGGATCCATCAAGGTCATACCTTTTTGGTGTACATGGAGTCCATCTTTGATGTTATGGCATAACGACACATCTCAAAATCTGGTCCCTTAGTAGCTTCTAGTTGGTTTGTTTGACTAATCATTATGATCAACTCATTGCCTTTCTCAGTTATAAGATATCATATATCCTGCAAACTTATGGCATGATCCACTAGAACTATAAGGTTTTGTGTTACCTAAGGAACTTTAGATTTCACAACACTTTGTGATTCTCATTGTTCTCACTGTACCTCTTTTAGGTTCAATGTTTTCTTCTTCATCTCAAATATTTTGAGTTCTACTTTTACTCCCACTGATTCCTTTGGAACTAGGTTCCTCATCCATAATCTATCAATTCAGATCAACAAACAACTTTGTTGTAGGATTGGGATAAGAACAATGTTTAACAAAATAACATTTATGTGATTTGTGGACAAAGCCCCTTTTAAGAAACAACTTTCTTGTATAGCCATTCATATTTAGTCAATATCAAGGACATATAGGAACACTTCCCATACCATATCACATATGGTGTCTTTTGAACCATTTTAGATGATACATTATTTTAGTGTTTAGCATGTGCCCAAAGGAAATTGGAATTTTATCTAGTTTTATTGATAATCATACCTTAACAAGGGGTGATTTCTTCCTTCTAACACATCATCATGTTTAGGTGGAGTTCATTGTGATACACCATCACATATCTCCATAAGGTCCTCAAACTCTTGGTTTAAAATATTTCAACGTTGATCATATCAACGTATCTTAATACTTTTACCAAGTTAGTTATGTACTTCATTTATGATCTCTTTGAAAACTTCAAGAGAATCATACTTGTATTTGATTAAAAACAACTTTCCATATCTGCTAATCACATCAATAGATATAGTGACATACTAGTAACCACCTTCAACATTCATTTTGAAAGGTCTGTTGTACATTAGTATGTACTAGACCTAATAGAATAATCGCTCGCCCACTACATGTAATGAAGATGTTTGTTGTCACATTGCTCAATAAATAAGACATGCATGTCTTTATAGGTTCAATGACCAAAGGAGTCTAGACCAACACCATTTTGGAATCTAGAAGTTCATTTCTCATTTATGTGCATTAGATGACAATGCTATAGGTCATTGTTTGAGTCAAAAAGCCATTCATTATATGTATCATACACATTTGTCTCTATAACTATCAAGTATATTATATGAGACACATGACATTTCCATAAAAGATCATACCTTTTAAAATGAAACATAATGTCCTTGTCATACAAAAAATATGGTGTTTTTCATTAATGGCAAGTACGTAATAGCAATTCACTAATTCTATCATGTTCCCTTGAATGATAGCTCTCAACTGTGGCAACAACCCTTGCTCCACACAGTTCTAGATTATTTCTTCTCAGGTTCCGAAGTAGAGATCTCTATCTCTATCTTCTTCCTAAGATACACTATGAAGAGGATAGTTCCTTTCCAATGTCCAGACAAGTGACAATGGTGGTACTCTATCTGTTAAGTGAAAAGGATAGATTCCTTTTACACTTACCCTTCTCCATATATTGAGTGCAGAAGAATTGAACTTTAGCTTAGCCTCCGAATACTTCTTGGCCTTGCCTTTACCCTTGGTTCACTTCCGCTGATCATCATCATGGATTTGTCTATTTTCTTCCTTACTTTGACATCAACATGCCAAGCATTAGGTAAACTGACTATATGATTCATGCAATGCTTGTATAATCATATTCATGGTCAACTCTTGACCTAAGAGAATTCCTAGTCATTCCATATGTCCAATCATATTGAACATATGGGGTTATACTGGAATTCCCTTTGTTAATTTGCACTCAAATTATACCTTGTTTGCTTTACATGATTCTCAAGATGTGTTACCATCTTGAGAATGTCCATGTATTCATGTTGTTCATGCAACTCAAAGTTCATACAACATAGCATTAGGTATTCAAATGTCTATGGCATCATTGGCATGCTTCCATTAAACATCCATTTAGCCTTAGGAACATTTGGAGTGGGTTCCTCTGGCATTGGTCTGTCAAGGATATAGAGCTTTTGCTCATAGATAAAAACATTTCTCAAAGTCCTTAACCAATTGTGAAACATTATCCCATTTTGTCCTTTTCAAGGACTGGTCGCAATTTAAACGTGTTTGTATTTGACATTTGATTCTATAAGGAAATATTGCAACTTTTCAAAACATTTTTTATTTGGTTTTGATTTGATAAATTTGATGATATTAATTAGGTCTTTAATTAATTACCTCTCCCACTATTTTGTTCAAATTGATATCCCTCAATATCAATTTAGAATATTGCAGCGTATAATACTTTAGTGGGCCAAGATCCATATTTCATCAAGTCATGAGTCAGATTTTTTTGATCACCCACAACCTAACTATTTAGGTAGGCCATCATGCCAATTGCATCATATACAACTCTTGGATAGATGATATGTGCAACTCCTTTCCATGATCATCTGCATGCCTCTGGGCTTGGGCTCTCCAAGTCACCAGTCAAGCCTGACCTAATAGCCAATACGCTAGATACACACCATGGTTTGTGGAAATCTTTATATCTACCATCACACTTCCATGAGATAGACAACACACCATGATTTGTGCAAATCTACTCTTGGTCGATCAAGCTTTTCATGTGTATTGCTAATGGAAGGCATCTAAGACTTTGATAATTTAATTGAGGGAGTTTGTATGTATAAATACATATACTTTATCCAATCACCACATACCATAGTACATATCATATACATTCTATAACCACAATGTGAAAATGCAATAAAAATATACAAGTGAAGGTTATGGCCAGTCTAATGCAATTCCTTGGAGTCACAAGGAATTTCCACCAGCTAAGGTCCACATCAAATGCAACCTATTGTTGATGAAGATCTGTGCTTGCTCAAATCTAGGTTGATCGGATCAACACTTGAATTGGACAACTCACCTCTTGGTTGCTCGGTCGGGATCATGAAATGATCGTTTGGTCTCCTCCAGTAGGCCAGTTGGGCCACCAGTCGATCGGTTCACCGCATGTGATCTGGCCTCCAAGGTCCTCCAAATGGTCAGTTCTCCAATGTAGATCAACTTCTCACGATGATGCATAAATTAAAACTATCCTATTTCTTTACATTATAAAAGGGAAACCTCGAGTTATATTTGAGGGGAAATAGGAAGAAGAGCATTAATTTACACATGGAAAGGATAGAGGGGATCAATACACAGATCGATTAACAACATGAATAAACCACAACCATGCACACATAGATCTAGGATTTTTTCCATAACCACACTAACATCCACCATCAAAACATTTTTATGGCAATGCATATGGATTGCATATTATATCATATCATGTATATAAATTAGTTTTGATCGTATGTGGTATTTAATTGGATATGCACATTAATCATGTTAATAATCACATCGTATGCAATAATAAATGAAAAACTAAATCCAATCACATTGATTTAGATCCCAGTTACACCATAGATTGACAGGGATTTGATACCACTATTGGGAAATTGGGTGCATATATAGGAAATAGAAACAAAAATTTATTTTCCCATTTCCCAAAAACTAGTAGAATCTCATCAACAATAATGTATCTAGAAAGGAAGGGTTGCAAGGTTATACCTGGTACTAGAGCAAGTCTAGTGACATCACCCTACAATTACAATCTTGGTTGGTGTCTGTGCAACTCTTGATCTTCACCACTGATGGCAGACTTGAACAACTCCTGCAACATCTCCTATGGACTCGCCACAGACTGTAGACTGACATCGTCCTCCTAGAAGAAGCTAAAGGACTCCTACCTCTAGAGTAGTTCACACGGACCATCGGGAGCTCCATGTTTTGCTTCTAGAGCCAACGTGAAGGAGTTATCCCCTTCTGTCAGCATACTAGTCACCAACATGCTCTCCCAAAATAACTGATCTCAATTGCTCCTCCCTTGCTATCCCTCCCTAGTCCAGTATGACTTTCTTGGGCTCTCTATTGGTTACCACAACTAGAGAGAACAACAATTGTCAGGGCCACTAATCCCAATTATGTGTGTTGGGAAGCCCCCAGTACCCCTCTATTTATAGTAGAGGGTAGGGTTAGGGTTCCCAGTTGATGTGGGAGTAGAAGGGTCCCAAAAAATGAATGTTCTGGAATCTGTAGACCGTGAGACAATCATTTCATAGTGTGAAATGGTCATCTTGTGCGCAAGTCGGTCATTTCATAGTGCAAAATGGTCATCTCGTGCTTCTGCAATTTCATGTTTTCCCACGGAATTGGCAATTCACTTATAATTAATGTTAAACATCAATTTTTCTTGCACAACAAGTATTGTGCAATCCAAATTAATTTGGGAAAGTATCTAGAACTTACACCACCTAGCCAAGCGATCTCACACATGTGAGATGATCATCTCACTCACCCAGACAGTTGTCTGGTGAGCCTAGCCAAGCCAGTTGGTTCATTAATATGAACAGGTCAGTTCACGTCAGTTTGGGCAACCAACTTCATTCCAACTAGCCTGAAAAACCAGATGCCCATCTCAACCTTTGAGATGGCTATTTGGCACCTCGGACACCCATCTCAACACTTGTGACATACGTTTGGAAGTGTAGTCAGTTGTTGGTGCATGAATTGAATACCTAAATACTTTAGTAATCAATTCCAATCAACATAACACTCAATCAGTTAGTCCAACACTTGAACTTGATGATTCTGAGTCCAGTCAGTTGATCTATTATTTAGTTGAATACCTAAATATCTTTAGCATTCAATCTAAACATCATTCATGAATGTAATCCTTTAATCCAAGTGTATCCTATGCGTGTGACCCTATATGTCCAAAATTATGTTGGCAGTGAATGTCCATAAAAACTTATGACATCACAAGCAAAGAGTGGTTCCTAGTTGCACATCATTTATATCCAAGTAGCACAAAAAGTTGGAGAACAAATTCAACCTATAATATGTGAATAGTGTTACTGTGGTTGTATAGTTCCTTTATCTCTGATATCTAGTTTGAACTTAAGGCATGGAATCGTCATCCTCTCAACATTTCATCCATGTTCCTTGAACTAGAACAGACTATTTGAGATGCATGTGAGTTCACATATCATATATTGAATCACATGGACATGGCTGTACACTCTCAGTCTCTCTTATCAAGGGGCCCTAGATATCAATCTCTAGTAGGAGGGAAAAATGCCATCTCTATCACTCACATTCTATCCCCATGTGTCAAAGTTACCCAATCATCATTGTTATAACAACCCATGTTTCAGGACTACATTTGGTGATGTCAAAGTGTACCCAATAACATGTGATGAGTGCAGTGATTTTAGGTATAAGAACCACAATCACCACCATCACTATGAGAGATAATTCTGACTACCATTCCATGGTTTCCATGAATCACTCTCATGGGGGGTCTGTTTGATATACTATTCACTAACATGTATCTGTGTGCTTGACTTGATATCACATATCATGACTAATGAGACACCGTCATCCGTCAACACACACTATAGTCTTATGTATTACTATTGTCTATTTTTCTTCCACAGTAATATCTGACTAGGGACATAACAAGAATGTATGTACTCTTATCATACATATGATCTCATCATTTAGGTCCTCAACCTGAAGGTATATGTCATTGGGTAACATCATTCTTTAGACATCTACTTACGTTTGTGTCATCATCTCATGACTGAGACAAACATAATATAGGGAATTACCTTTATAATTATCAAACCAAGTATCTAATGCCTCACTCCAATCATCATATGATTGGCTCTCTAGGCATAGATACGAGCAGACTCCCACTTGCACTTAGAGACAATCACCTATGAGTCATATTCTGAGTGATCTTAACATTTCCATCATGTTTCTGCTGCACAAGCACTCTAGCAGGTTTAACAACATTTGCTTTTAGTTGGTATTTTGTAAATTTTCACTTCTCTTTGCTGTACGACATCTATTATGAGATAGAAGCACCGTAGTATGCTATCTGAGATTCCTTGCCTATCATATAGCTCCATTTCTATCACAACTTTTCAACTGAGTCATCAATGGTTGCAATCTTTCATAAGTTCACCCATATGAACTTCATACAATATATTCTGTTGTTCTCACAACACAGAGATACTCGTATTTTATTGTAGATTTAAACAACTATCATTAGATTGAAACCCTTCCAGCTTACAGTTCTTGTTTTAAGGTCAAACACAAAAATATATTGTGATTTATTTATTTGTTAGTTAGGAAGCTTGTATCAGTGTAACACTTTAGACCCAACTCTTCCTTATTACCATGACCAAGGAACTAATCATTTTAGTGCCTCACAAGCACCTAAAGATGTTCTTTTATGGTAGACCAGTGACTCTCACTGGCATTTGACATATACCTTCTCGTCATGTCCAATACATATGATATTACTAGACTGGTATATATATCCTCTCATCATGTCTAATACATATGAGATGACTGGATATCCTCTCGTCATGTCCAATACATATGATATTATGGGATATCTTCTCAGCATGTCCAATACATATGAGATAACAGGGTGAGTACATACATGATAGATCCAATTGAGAATGCATATGATATCTATCCATGTGTTCTTGTTCTTCATAAGAACTGGGACACTAGGATCTTGAGAGACTAACTCCACGTAACATGGAAAAGTTTTATCTCAATGAATCATGCATAATGAACCCTTCATCATCTTGCCAGTGTATGTTCTATTTCTTAGGTCAAGAAGCTTTCCAGATCTATCTGTATAGATCTCAATTCCTATCACATATGATGCTTCTCCTAAGTCCTTTGCAGTGAAGGTACTTTCCTTGCCAAGTGTTAACATTTGTAGGATAACAATGTTATTCCACATCATTATGTGGAGTATAAATATGGATTGAGAAAAAGCTATCATCTTTTCTGTGGGCTGGCAGAGATGATCGTCAAAGGAAGGCGTGGCTTGGATGACATCGCATGGCCACGCCATTGAATAGAGGTGGGCTTGGATTGCTACAACTGCAGGTTATCAATGAGGCTTTCGTTTCCAAAGTGTGCTGGGAAGTCCTCACCAAGGATTCTATATGGGTGGTTTTCTGTAGGGAGAAGTACTCTAACCATGCTCTTGGGAGATCGTGCTCATATCTGGGACATCTGAAGCTACGTAGCACACCTTCCCCTTTCTGGAAGAAGGTTTGGGACACCTTCCCAAAGATTTATCAGCGATGCAAATGGGCGATTGGAAATGGTAACATTTCCTTTTGGGATGATTGGTGGTGCGAGGAAAGACTTGCAGATCATGCTATTTATGCCAGCGACAGAAGACACCCCTTTCTAGTGAAGGATTTCTGGACTACTGATCATGGATGGGATTGGAGCTCTCTAAGTCATGTGGTTGATGACAGGGGTCTGGATCTGATCAAGAAAGCTGATGTTTGGATATCGGATATGGAGGACAAGCTGATCTAGGATGCAGAGGAATGCGAAAGATTCACCTTGAGGTCGGTGGTGCGATTCCGCTAGTGGTGCTAACACACTACTCAATAGAATAGATGCGCCCCACGAGGTCGGAATGCACGGTGGATGGGGGGTTTGCTTTCAAAATTTATAAAACCTAAACTAGCTACCTACGTCTACTAAAACACTACACCCACAAGCGCACGAGGTTGTGTCATAGTATAGGAAGGTTGCAAGTAAAGGGTCGATCCACAGGGAAAAGAGGGGGCTCTAGAGCTAGGTTAGTTTAGCTAGGTTCCTACTGCGGAGACTAGGGTTAAGGGTTTGAAGGTTGATTTTGATTGTTAACTAAGGATAAACAAGCAAGCAATTAAAGGCAGGAATGAAATCTACGTTAACCCTAGACTAGATTAAGGCTGAACAAGCAAGAAAGGATTAAGCTAGGTATGAAAAGACAAATTACGCTAAGGCAAGCAAGAGAAGAAATGCAATTAAAGAACTAAACTAACATGAGCAAGGCAAGAACAAGGCAAAAAGCTAACTAAGCAAGGAAAGAACTAATTAAGCTAAGCAGACACAAAACTAGGGTTTTAAGCAATAAAGAGATGTGTGGGCTGTTTAGGGGTATGAACTTATCACTTAAGTTGGGGGGTGACATGTGAACATTATGATTCCATTTATATTATCCAAACCAAACAACAAGTTAGAGTCTAATGAATTAACCTAAGCTACTAACTGGCCATGGATATGCTAGGTTGTGTATAGGGGAACTAGTCCCTAACACCCCATACTACCCTTACGAGGCTCAATTGAGTTAGGGATTAGGTTCAATCCAATTAGAATCTAATCAAGTCTAGGTTTCTAGATTAGACATTCCTAGGGCAATTAGGGGCCGAGGGTAGTAATGGGAAGGTGAGATTAGGGTTTTGGACCCCAATCCCCCCACATTCTAGCCTTGAGAAGGCACCATGCTAATTGCACTAGAATTATCTAATCTAGCTACTTAGATCTCTCACTTAGGTTTAGGGAGATTGATTAAGATGTAGGAAGATGGGAGGCAACCTAGGGATCCAAGAATTGGACCTAGGGGCAAATCCCAAAATTCACACATATAAGCAATTTGCCTAAATTCCTAGGTGATTTCACACACAAACCAACAAGCAATCCATGGAGAATGAGATAGAAATAGAATATAATCATTAACAAATGAAATTACAAAGTTTACATGTCATTTTCCCCCAACATGGTATCAAAGTAACATATTTTCCCCCAAACAGCCCACCCAAGGGGCCTAGCTACTCATAACAAAGCAAAATACAAAAAGAGAGGAGAAAGAGGTAGAAGAAGCCATGGAGCTCGGTGTAGATGAAGAATTCCTCCTCTCCAGCAGCTACAAGAACGTCCTCCTTCTTCTCCTTGGATGAAATGGTGTGGAATGATGGAGGGAAGTGGATGGAAGGCTTAGATATGGGGGGTTATGTGGTGGAAATGGTGAAATGGAGTGGATTTGAGGTGGATGTGGAGTGGAATGGAGTGGGTGGCGATTTGGGGAGCTAGGAAGGGGTAGAAAGTAGCCAGCCTCGTGCCCCAGCCGCCACCTAGGTATATATAGGTGTGGGGGAAGCACTAGGTTAAGTTAGGGGTAAAATGGGGAAAGCAGTGAAAAAGTTGCTAGATTATGTGAGTAGCACGGCCGTGGTGGGTAGGGTAGGCCACGGCCGTGGTGTAGGAGCACAGTCGTGGGAATACAAATGGCTAAATGTCAGGTTGGTTGTCAAAACGGCCATGACCGTGGTGGGTTAACATGGCCGTGGTGGAGGTGGTGTGCCACGGCCGTGGTGGCTGGAACGGCCGTGGTGGTCCTGGTTGATGTGGTCGTGGTACTGCTGCACGACCGTTTTTCTCTACTGTACCACAGTCGTTTTGTGGAGCACGGCTGTGGTGTCTTCCCATTGCAAAACCGTGGTGCTCTGCACAGTCGTGGTGCTCTCTGCTTCACTTGGATGTTAAGCCTGTTAATTTCTAAGTCATCTAGCATGGCCGTTCTGTGGTACCACGGCCGTGCTGGGTCCTGGATCAACACTTTAACTTGGATCTTTGGCTTTTCTTAGACTTCTTTGCTTCAATTGATCTTTGGCCACTAGGGGTAGGTCGAGGGAGCATCAGACGTCACTTTGGGTCTCTCCAAGTGCATAGGAACCCTAGGATCATCCCTTCTCTATCTCTTCCATCAAGCGTGGTCCAATAGCCTGAAAAACATGCAAATAATGTCCATAAGTGCATTTTATACAAATAAGCATATTAGGGGGAATGACATGCAATCTAACAGGTATAGATGTGATTGAAGAGCAAAAAGACACAAGATGAAGCCCTAAAATAGGGCTGCATCACCACCCCAAACTTAAAACATACTTGTCCTCAAGTATGCTCCAACTCAATCTCTCTACAAACTTTCACAAAAAGAAATGACAAATGCAATATAAAAGACGATTGTTGCTGAATGGGATCAAAGATGACTAAGTACATGCATTTCACCTCTCTCCTCTCCTACTTTCACAATCCAATCATGAAAAGAGCACAAAGCATATGAACTTCAAATATAGCGCATAGAATACACAAGTTTTCCATATTTCTTCCATTATGTTCCGGGTAAACCGTTTCATGGTGGCATTAATCAAGAATGACTAGGAGTGTTGTTTCACATTCATGCATTCAATCTTATATCTCAAATCACACCAAATGACCCACGTGGCTGCGGAAAAGGGTGAAATGAGCTAAGTTTGATGTTTCCTAGCTCGATGGGTATGAAAGTCGAAGAAAGGGTTGCGGTAAGATTTTTGGAGTGTTTTTACACACTCATCTTTTCTTTATTTGAATGCTCTTAAATAGGAGCATCCTTTTATTTCATTTTGCTTTTGTTTTTCTTGACCTTGGTGTAGATAGGGCATATGGTGGATAGAGTGAAGTGGGGAGATAAAGACATGGCCACCCCAAACTTTTGGAGGTGGACAAGGCTGATTATGTGCACTAGGGAATCTTTTTATGAGGCGGAGGGGTATGAAGATGGTGGAAGAATAGTCGGGTCAAAGAGGGGTCATTGGTATGATTTTCCACATAAGACATCCTGCATGAGAATTAATCCAACACTTCATCCAAGATATCACACCACATGAATGAACAAAATGGAATTGATATATTAAACAAGTAATTCCACAAACACTAAGCGTTCAAAACTTGCTCAATTTCACAATTCAACCAATTCAATCACAATCCTAAGAGAGGTGATGCACATGTAAAAAGTCAAACATTGATACCACTTAGCAACAAACAATGGTGATTCACTTGCATTTGTCAAAGGTCAACATTTCAATTCAAAATAGTAGAGATTGGATCAAAACACACTTCTTAGACAACAAGTTCCAAATTTGGGCAAAACTGGCCAAAATGGTGCCAAGTTGCCTTCAATCACATCTAAACCTATATTATTGAACTTAAAGCAGTAAACAAGCAAATCCTAACTAAAACATGCAAAAATTACCAAAAATCTACATGATATGCAATGCATGGCAAAAGAGCAAAATTTTTGAAAATTACGCAAAAAAAATGACAATAAGGTAAACTACATGGAATGCAGGTATGCAAAGCAGTAAAGTTCTAGATTGGATAGCAGGACAAGCAAAAGAAATGAAAAACAACAAACAAAAAGTAAAATAGTAGATGAGATGCAAAAATGAGTGAAAGAAGAATGAGGGCATACCGCCCTACCACCCCAAACTTTTGAACCATGCTGTCCTCAGCATGACACTAAAGTCTAGGGTGATAGGGTAGATGATCACTGCGGAGGTGGTGGAGGTGCTCCTCCCTGCTTGTAGTAGGCGCCCCAGTAGTCTGACTGTGGAGGCGGATAGCTGTCCTGAAAAGCTGATAAAGAACTCCACCAGTCTTCACCCCACTGTGGGTTCCTCTGGGCCTGGGCATTGTGAAACTGATAAAGGTGGTTGACCTGGTAATGCATATGCTGGTGGTCCAACCACATGGCATCCTGAGTCCTTTGAATGCCCTCCTCTGCCTGTAAAATCCTCTCCTACGTCGCCTGAATGTTCTCCAGCTGTGCATGAATGGTACCCATGTCATATGCATTCACTGAAGGCTGCTGTGGCTCTAACGCTCCTATTCTTTTTTCTCTTAGCCTCACCCGTCTTGCCGCTCTCTCCTCTGCCGTCTGCCTCTGCTCTACCGCCTGTGAAGGCTCTCCTGGATTCCCTGCAAACCTCACCTCAGGGATTTCCTCTCCTTTGGGGTTCTCCTCCTCGTACCTCCTCAACTTTTCCAGAAAATCTGGCGTTGGTCCAAACTCTTCCATGAGGGGAGGAGTGTGGTAAGGCAGCTCCAATGTGACTCCTGGGTAAGGTGGGTTGATTTGGTAAATGATCTTCTGATCCGTAACCGTAATCATGGATGAGCGAGCCAGGTAGTGCAAATCAACCAACTTGCCACCCTCGGCCTTTGTATATCCTGTCATGTCATGCCCCAAGGCCGTGGCAATAGATGTTACAATCCCTCCCATTACAAATGGATTTGTGCTCTTAGACGGGATTGTCCTCAAGTGATCAATCAATAATGCCCCCAGGTTCACATGTCTCTCCTTTGCCATCCAACCAAGCACAAAAAGATCTTTGTTGGTGCAGCTGCCTTGATTTTCATACCTGCCAAAGATGGTGTTTGCCAACACCTTCTGAACATAGCGGAGAAATGGGCTATGAATACCACTTGTCTTGGATTTCCCTGCTATAAATGTACTTTGGCCGGTAAAACACTTCCACATGGCTTGATACGTAGAACTAGAGTCATTTTCTGTCCTCCCTCCATCTAGGAGGGCAGCCATCTCTCCACTTGGGGCAAAAATCTGATTTAACATCTCTGAGGTTATCTTCCACCTCTTATCCCCAATCGTTACCTTAATTGCATTCTCACCATCATTGGTTGCTTTCTCTAGTGTGGTGAAGAACTACTGTGTCAGCTCAATGTATGTCTCCTGCTGCAGTGTCAATATTTCATAAAGCCCCAATTTTTCCATCAATTCTTGAAAACAGACAAAGAACCGCATTGCCTCCATTGACGCTTGGCATGCGTATCGAGTAGCTAACACTCTGCGTGTCAGGCACCCAGGGTGCTTGGTCTCCTTTGCCCTGCCTGTATTAACCTCTGGCTGTGAAAACGGGCGTTGTGGCGAGCTTGGTTGCGGCTCATCCTCAGGCATATCAGTATCATCTTCATCAGCTAGCACGAGTCGTCGACGTGGTCGTAGTCGTGGCTGCTGCTCGGGCTGTGGTTGTGCCGCGGAGGAGACGGACGGCCGTGCGGCTGAGGCGGAAGGTCTCTCAGATGAGACGGAGTGTCGGGAGGCCGACGACAGTGGCTGTGATGAAGATGGTGCCCCCCGCTGTGGCTGTACGGAGGCTTCTTCAACAATAGACTCCACCGTGGCATCCAATTCTGCCTCCGTCAATTGGGGGTGGCTGTTTCTTGGCTTCCTTTGGTAGGAGATGACACCCCTAGTCTTCTCTACTGCCTTCCTTGCAAACTTCTTCATTCTTGCTCGAAAATTGCAGTGGAATTAGAAAATTTCGGATTTCTCCAAAGAACGGGGCTGTTGGGGCGGAATGGAGAGAAAGTGGTGCGTTTGTGGATGGAAATGGGTGGGATCTGGAGATTACGGTAGTGGAAATAGTAGGGGAGTGATTGGGAATGGTTTGGGGGTGATTTGGTGAGGATTTGATGGCTGGAGAAGGCGGGTGGAGTGCTGCACGGGCACTAGGGTGCGGAGCACGGCCGTTCTGTTCTTCGGAGAAATGAGCAAGTGAAAAGAAGTTTTGCAAATTATGACTTAAAACTGATGGAATCAGGCTGCTGCACGGCCGTGGTGGCTTCATGTACCATGGCCATGCTGCCTTGCACGGCCGTGCTACCCTGGTTCAAAACTTAGTCAATTTTCCCAATTTTCTGATCATATCCTTGTTGAAAGTGAGTGCACCACCACGATCGTGTTGGGCACTGTAACAACAGTAGGTGACTCGAATCTTGTTCAAATCATCAAAAATAGATCTCAAGTTGATATTCTATTGATGCGTTGTCAAACTTTCATCTATTCTTCTTCGTTTCACTCTGTTCTCGCCTACACATATCAAAACTATACAAAAACTATCAAATACGAGTGTGTGTTCTTTCTTGGAAAAATGTAAAAACAAAGAAAGAGTATCAAAAATGCAGTTTGGGTCAAAAATTCCCAAACCTAGGTGGGTTGCCTCCCACAAGCACTGAGTTTCCTTGCCTTCAGCTAGGCTTCTTGGTGATTCTTCAACATTCATCCGTTTGGCATTCTCATGTGTCCATTCTTGCAAAACATGCATCCTTCCTTTGCACTCAATATGTTTTCCTCATCCCTCTGATCACAATAATCATCATTAACTTCTTCACCCTGATTTCCTTCTCTCAAATACCCATTTGGACTTGTGAAGTGATCATGTCCAATATCCCTATCTCGGACTTGTCGGGTTGGGGTCCTGTACATGTTGATCTTGATCTTCATGTCCATAAATGAGACTGTCATGGTGCCACTACGTACATGAATGTCAGCATCAACTGTAGATAAGAACGGCCTCCCCAAGATGATGGGAATCTTCCTATCCTCCGGCTCCATATCAAGTACAATGAAATCCGCCGGGAACACCGCACCTTTTTCCTTGTCTATCATCACCAAGACATCATCCACTCTACCTCTAGGCACTTTTATGGATCTATCCGCCAACTGGAGAGTGCAATGTGCCGACTTCAACTTGCCTAAACCCAGCTCAACATAGACATGATATGGCATAAAATTCACACTAGATCCCAAATCAAGTAAGGACCTATCTATGCGATGTCCCCCTATGTAACTAGCTATGAGGGGGGCTCCTGGGTCCTTTCTTTTCACGGGAAGTGAGTGTTGTATGATGGAGCTCACTTGTTCATTAAGTCTCACCTTCTTTGGAATCCTCCCCGTTGACCTTCTTTTCACAGTGCATAGGTTCTTGAGGAACTTGGCATATGATGGGATTTGCTTGATAGCATCCAAAAGTGGAATGTTCACCTTTACTTGGCGAAACACCTCAAGAATGTCAACATTGTGCTTTTGCCTCCTTTTCAATTCCGGTGGCTCATCTAGTGCTTCTACAAACGGAGGATCACTAGTTTTTTCCGCACTTTCATGAACACGAGGCGGAACACTAGGGATGGTAGGGCCTACAAAAGGGGTATATGGCAGATCACATGGAATCCCAAACTCAACATGCGGTATCACAACATCATCTTCAGCAATAGCAATCACAATATCACCACTTGGCTGCCTTTGCTTTGCTTTATCAACCTTTTTTTGACTTGCGGGCTGCTCAAGAGTTTTTTCACTCCTTAGAACTGTCACGACACTACCTTGCTCATGGTGGAGAGGGGGAGCATGTTGTGGATGTGGAGGAGGTGGAGGTGATACTTGGGGTTGAAATTGAGGTGGAGAAGGGAATTGAGGGGGATGAGAGAATTGGGGTTGGAAAGTGAAGTTTTGTGAAATTTGAGGTGAGGGAGGTGGTGGAGGGGTGTAAGGCTGGGGGTAGCCTTAGAAGGAGTGAATGGGATGCACTTGCATGGGGGGTGGACTATAGAAAACTTGTGAAGAGGGCATGGGTCCACTTGCTTCATGGTGGCTCACGATGGGTCTTGAAGACAATTTTTCCTCTTGGAGAGTGATGATAGAAGATAGTTGCTCTATTCTCTCTTATAACCTTGCAACATCCCTTTGAACATCATCAAACACTCTCAATCTAGAAAGAACCTCTTCCTCAAACCTTGAGCTGTATGTGGGACTTTGTGGTTCCTGGTAGCTATAGGAGTGAGGTGTCTTCTTTTCTTCCCCATAGAACTCAATAGAATTGACCGGGTGGCAAGGAGCATTTGTCACCTGGTTCTTCATGAAGTTCACCATGTCACCAAGAATCTTCATCACTCGCGGGCTTGAGTCATCATGAGTAGGGGGTGTCACACCAAATGCATACGCTCTTTCATTCATCATGCTAGAAGCTCGAATTCTTGATCCTTCAGCCAACTGCTCAAACAAAGGCCATATCTCCTCAGGTGGCCTAGCCATGAAAACTCCTCCACAAGAAGAGTCCACTGTGTCTTGGTCCTTTAGAGACAAACCAGAGTAGAATTATTGCACTAGCTACCACAAAGGGATCTCATGGTGAGGACACTCTCTCAACAACTTCTTGAATCTCTCCCATGCATTATGAAACTGCTCATTGCCCATTTGGCTAAAACTTGTCACGGAACGCCGCATTTGTGTCAACCTTGCTATAGAGTAGAATTGTCTCAAGAAAGCATTCTTCATTGTTTCCCAACTCATGATGTCCTTTCTTGAGTCATACCAGTCTTTAGCTCTATCTTTGAGGGAGAAAGAGAACAAGGTCAACCGAATTGTATCATCACTAGCCGTCGACGTCCTGAAGGTGGAGCATACTTCAAGAAAGGAGTCCAAGTGCTTGTAGGGATTCTCACTCTCTGAGCTGTAGAAGATGGGCAGGATCCCAAGAAGACCTGGAGGAATAGAGAATTTCTCCCCTGGCATTTGATCAACCCTGCTAGCAATTGGCGATTTGTAGTTGCTAGGCATGAAGTAATCTTGAAGTGGCTTGTGAGGTGCACTTTGGTCTTCCATCTTGTTTCCTCCCGAATGGCTTTTCACATGCACAAAGCACAACCAAGCAAGAGAAAACAAGTTAGTAAACCAATATACACAAGAAATGCAAAGAAAAATGAATAAAGAATAGCAATGATGAGGACAGTAGGAAAAGTCAAAGCAAAACTAACTAGCTAGGCCAAGTGCCTCTAATCCCCGGCAACGGCGCCAGAAAGCTTGGTGTGATTCTGCTAGTGGTGCTAACACACTACTCAATAGAATAGATGCGCCCCACGAGGTCGGAATGCACGGTGGATGGGGGGTTTGCTTTCAAAATTTATAAAACCTAAACTAGCTACCTACGTCTACTAAAACACTACACCCGCAAGCGCACGGGGTCGTGTCGTAGTATAGGAAGGTGGCAAGTAAAGGGTCGATCTATAGGGAAAAGAGGGGGTGCTAGAGATAGGTTAGTTTAGCTAGGTTCCTACTGCAGAGACTAGGGTTAAGGGTTTGAAGGTTGATTTTGATTGTTAACTAAGGATAAACAAGCAAGCAATTAAAGGCAGGAATGAAATCTACGTTAACCCTAGACTAGATTAAGGCTAAACAAGCAAGAAAGGATTAAGTTAGGTATGAAAAGACAAATTACGCTAAGGCAAGCAAGAGAAAAGAAATGCAATTAAAGAACTAAACTAACATGAGCAAGGCAAGAACAAGGCAAGAAGCTAACTAAGCAAGGAAAGAACTAATTAAGCTAAGCAGACACAAAACTAGGGTTTTAAGCAATAAAGAGATGTGTGGGCTATTTAGGGGTATGAACTTATCACTTAAGTTGGGGGTGACATGTGAACATTATGATTCCATTTAGATTATCCAAACCAAACAACAAGTTAGAGTCTAATGAATTAACCTAAGCTACTAATTGGCCATGGATATGCTAGGTTGTGTATAGGGGAACTAGTCCCTAACACCCCCTACTACCCTTACGAGACTCAATTGAGTTAGGGATTAGGTTCAATCCAATTAGAGTCTAATCAAGTCTAGGTTTCTAGATTAGACATTCCTAGGCCAATTAGGGGCCGAGGGTAGTAATGGGAAGGTGAGATTAGGGTTTTGGACCCCAATCCCCCCACATTCTAGCCTTAAGAAGGCACCATGCTAATTGCACTAGAATTATCTAATCTAGCTACTTAGATCTCTCACTTAGGTTTAGGGAGATTGATTAAGATGTAGGAAGATGGGAGGCAACCTAGGGATCCAAGAATTGGACCTAGGGGCAAATCCCAAAATTCACACATATAAGCAATTTGCCTAAATTCCTAGGTGATTTCACACACAAACCAGCAAGCAATCCATGGAGAATGAGATAGAAATAGAATATAATCATTAAAAAATGAAATTACAAAGTTTACATGTCATTTTCCCCCAACATGGTATCAAAGTAACATATTTTCCCCCAAACAGCCCACCCAAGGGGCCTAGCTACTCATAACAAAGAAAAATACAAAAAGAGAGGAGAAAGAGGTAGAAGAAGCCATGGAGCTCGGTGTAGATGAAGAAGTCCTCCTCTCCAGCAGCTGCAGGGACATCCTCCTTCTTCTCCTTGGATGGAATGGTGTGGAATGATGGAGGGAAGTGGATGGAAGGCTTAGATATGGGGGGTTATGTGGTGGAAATGGTGAAATGGAGTGGATTTGAGGTGGATGTGGAGTGTAATGGAGTGGGTGGCGATTTGGGGAGCTAGGAAGCGGTAGAAGGTAACCAGCCTCATGCCCCAGCCGCCACCTAGGTATATATAGGTGTGGGGGAAGCACTAGGTTAAGTTAGGGGCAAAATGGGGAAAGCAGTGAAAAAGTGACTGGATTCTGTGAGTAGCACGACCGTGGTGGGTAGGGTAGGCCATGACTATGGTGTAGGAGCACAGTCGTGGGAATAAAAATGGCTAAATGTCAGGTTGGTGGTTAAAACGGCCATAGCCGTGGTGAGTTAACACGGCCGTGGTGACTGGAACGGCCGTGGTGGTCCTGGTTGATGTGGTCGTGGTACTGCTGCATGACCGTTTTTCTCTACTGCACCACGGCCGTTTTGTGGAGCACAACCATGGTGTCTTCCCATTGCACGGCCGTGGTGCTCTCCACGGCCGTGGTGCTCTCTGCTTCACTTGGATGTTAAGCCTATTAATTTCTAAGTCCTCTAGCACGGCCGTTCTGTGGTACCACGACCGTGCTGGGTCCTGGATCAACACTTTAACTTGGATCTTTGGCTTTTCTTGGACTTCTTTGCTTCAATTGATCTTTGGCCACTAGGGGTAGGTTGAGGGAGCATCATACTTCACTTTGGGTCTCTCCAAGTGTAGAGGAACCCTAGGATCACCCCTTCTCTCTCTCTTCCATCAAGCATGGTCCAAAAGCCTAAAAAACATGCAAATAATGTCCATAATCGCATTTTATACAAATAAGCATATTAGGGGGAATGCCATGCAATCTAACAGGTATAGATGTGATTGAAGAGCAAAAAGACACAAGATGAAGCCCTAAAATAGGGCTGCATCAGTCGGCCAAGAACTTGCTGCTGAATGTGCACCAAGAGGGGCCAAATGACCTGGGTAATATATGGAGGCTTGATTCTCCCAAGGCCAGTGCGCTAATCTGGAAGATTGCCAGGATGGCCATTTCGACTGACGATAATGTTCGCAACAAGTGTTGCATTCAGTTTGCTTCTCGATGCAACTGCTGTGACGAGCCGAAGGTGGAAGATGTGAATCACTTGTTTTTCCAGGGACAAGCGGTGAGGTTTTTCTGGGATAAGTTCTGTGAGATTACAGACAAGTAGTCCCCAAATGACATTCAGTCGCTCATTAACACGTGTGTAGCGGGCCTGGCTGATAAGATCTCTGAATGGTTAGCAGGTTTCCTGGCCGTTAACATTCCTTTATGCATCTGGAGAGTGAGATGCTCGGATCGTTTTGATGACAATAGAAGATCAGTGGAGCACGAATGGGGCAATCTGATAGGATACATCAACCAGATGATTAAGAAGAAGGTCTTCCCTATCATAAGAGATCCTAACCTCTTCTCCAGAATGAAGCACACTAGCATCAATGAACTGAGGTTCAAGATGAGGAAGGTGCGTCTTATTAGATGGACAACTCCGGACATGTTTAACCTCAAGCTCAATGTGACGATATGAAGGGACCAGGATGAGGAAGGAAACAAACGCAGATGGGTGGCAGGCATTATTCGCAACCACAATGCAGACACCTGCTTGATTTTCCGTGCATGGCTCAAGAAGGAAGACTACAAGCTGGCATACATACATGCATGTATCATTGGGCTGAAGCTGGCGGGTGATCAAATGCTTCATGTTTCTTCTATTGAGGTGGATGATAAAACCATTTATAACATCCTTTGGAATAATGCTCCTGTGCCTTCGATCGAGAGCGAGAATGTATGTGAATGAGCTTAGAGAGGAACTGAAGAGGGCTAGCATCAATGGTGCATATGTACACAAGATGATAAATTCCATTTCGAGGGAGATTGGAAGGCTTGACTGTGGCTCTTCTTACATGCTTGTTACTACGGATTCTAGTAGAATCCCTAATAGGATTCGTGGGATGGTCAGGTTAGAGAAGAGAAGCATCCCCTACATTGCTGTGGAGAGAGCTGAGATTGATGGCTGAGATGCCTTTGTTGATCGATTTCTTTTTTCTGGTGGGAGTTTTTTGTGGGCTTATGGGAAAATACCCGAGTTATAAGAGCGGGAGATGTATGATTTATGATGGTTTTAGCCCACAAGAGGGGTGTGGGATGAATAAAAGCGACCCCTGGCTTAATTAAAAAAAAAATATGCTCCCACTAATTATTTTCTAATCACATATTTTATTCTCACCCAAGTCAAACACTTTGACTTTCTTGTCAAAATAGAAGATTCCAGCTCTGAGATGATTGCTTCAATTAACAGATTGACTTTTGTAGCTTACATACTTTATTTGCATTAATGGATTTATAAAACCATTAGGCTGTGTCACATACACATCCTATACAATTATTCTAATTACATAATGCAGTTTTAACATCCATATGCCAAATCTCACAGTCTTACTAAGCTCCAATTGCAAGCATGATCCTGATGGAATTAACCATGATAATTGGTGAAAGACTTCAACATGTTCAACAACTTGAAATTGTTTGAAGCTCATCATAGACAATCTACCCTTCCATGTTTGTCTTCTTTCAAAGAACCAAATACACCCTATGGGTTTAACCCCTTGAGGTGGATCCATGAAGGTCATACCTTTTTGGTGTGCATGGAGTCCATCTTTGTTCTTAGGGCATAAAGCCACATCTCAGACTCTAGTCCCTCAATAGCTTCTAGTAAGTTTGTTTGACTCATCATTATGATCAACTCATCTCCTTTATCAATTATAAGATATCATATATCCTTCAAACCTATCGCATGATCCACTAGAACTATAAACTTTTGTGTTACATAAGGAACTTGAGATTCCGCAACACTTTGTGATTCTCATTGTTCCCACTGTACCTCTTTTAGGTTCAATGTTTTCTTGTTCATCTTGAACATTTCGAGTTCTACTGTGTCTCCCACTGATTCCTTTGGAACTAGTTTTCTCATTTGGAATCTATCCATTCATATCAACAAACAACTTTTTTGTAGGATTGGGATAAGAGTAGTATTTAACAAAACAACATTTATGTGATTTTTGGACAAAGCCCCTTTTAAGAAACAACTTTCTTGTATAGGCATTAATCTTTAATCACTATCAAAGACATATAGGAACACTTCCCATACCATATCACATATGGTGTCTTTTGAACCATTTTAGATGGTACATTCTTTTAGTGTTTAGCATGTGCTTAAAGGGAATTGGAATTTTAGCTAGTTTTATTGATAATCATACTTTAATAAGGTGTGATTCCTTCCTTCTGACACATCATCATGTTCAGGTGGAGTTCATTGTGATACACCATCACATATCTCCATAAGGTCCTCAAACCCTTGGTTTAAAATATTTCAACGTTGATCATATCAAAGTATCTTAATACTTTTACCAAGTTAGTTACATACTTCATTTATGATCTCCTTGAACACTTCAAGAGATTCATACTTGTATTATATTAAATAAAACTTTCCAATCATCTGATCACAATAGTAGAAATAGTGAGGTACTAGTAGCCACCTTTAGCATTCATTCTAAAAGGTCTATTGTACATCAGTATTTACTAGGCCTAATAGAACAATCGCTCACCCACTACATCTAGTGAAGATGTTTGTTGTCACATTGCTCAATAAATAAGACATGCATGTCTCTATTGGTTCAATAACCAAAGGAGTCTAGACCAACACCATTTTAGAATCAAGAAGTGCATTTCTAATTTTGGTGCATTAGATGACAATGCTATATGTATACATTGTTTGAATCATCAAGTCATTCATTATATGTGTCATACCCATTTGTCTCTATAACTATCAAGTATAGTTTATGAGACACAAGGCATTGCCATAAAAGATCATACCTTTTAAAATGAAACATAATGTCCTTGTCATACAAGACATATGATGTTTATAATTAATGGCAAGTACATAATAGCAATTCACTAATTCTATCATGTTCCCTAGAATGACAACTCTCAACTGTAGTGGCACCAACCCTTACTTTGGATTGTTCTAGCTTATTTCTTCTTAGGTTATGAAGTAGAGATCTCTATCTCTATCTTCTTCCTAAGATCCTCTATGATGAGGATAATTCCTTTCTAATGTTCAGACAAGTGAAAATGGTGGTACTTTATCCTTTAAGTGAAAGGACAGATTCCTTTTACACTTACCCTTCTCCATATATTGAGTGTAGAAGAATTGGACTTTGTCTTAGCCTGAAAACACTTCTTGGCCTTGCCTTTACCCTACGTTCACTTCTGCTGATCATCATCATGGATTTGTCCATTTTCTTCCTTGCTTTGGCATCAACATGCCAATTATTAGGTAAACTAACTATATGATTAATGTAACACTTGCACAATCATATTCATGGTCAACTCTTGACCTAAGAGAATTCCCAATCATTCCATATGTCCAATCATATTGAGCATATGGGGTTCAACTGGAACTTCCTTTTTTAGTTTGCACTCAAATTATACCTTGTTTTCTTTACATGATTCTTAAGATGTGTTACCATCTTGAGAATGTCCATGTATTCATATTGTTAATGCAACTCAAAGTTCATACAACATAGCATTAGGTATTCAAATGTCTATGGCATCATTAGCATGCTTCCATTAAGCATCCATTTTGCCTTAGGTGCATTTGGAGTGGGTTCCTCTGGCATTGGTCTATTAAGGATATAGAGTTTTTGCTCATAGATAAGAACATTTCTCAAAGTCCTTAACCAATTGTGAAACTTTATTCCATTTTTTCCTTTTGAAGCACTGATCACAATTAAACATATTTGTATTTGACATTTGCCTCTACAAAGAAATATTGCAACTTTTCAAAACATTTTTGATTTGGTTTTATTTGATAAATTTGATGATATTAATTAGGTCTTTAATTAATTACCGCTCCCACTATTTTGTTCAAATTGATAGCCCTCAATATCAATTTAGAATATTGTAGTGTACAATATTCTAGTGGGTCAAGATCTATATTTCATCAAGTCATGAGTTGGCTTTTTCCGATCACACAAAACTAACTATTTAGGTAGGACATCATGCCAATTGCATCATATGCAACTCTTGGGTAGATGATATGCGCAACTCCTTGCCATGATCATTTGTATGCCTCTGGGCTTGGGCTGTCCAAGTCACTAGTCAAGCCTGACCCAATAACCAATATGATAGATACACACCATGCTTTGTGTAAATCTACATATCTACCATCACACTTCCATGAGATAGACGACACACCATGCGTTGTGCAAATCTATGCTTGATCGATCAAGATTTTCATGTGTATTTCTAGTGAAAGGCATCTAAGACTTTGATAGTTTAATTGAGGGAGTTTGTATGTATAAATATATATACTCTATCCAATCACCACATACTATCATATGTATCATATACATTCTATAACCAAAATGTGAACATGCAATTAGAATTATACAAGTGATGGTTATGGCCAGCCTAACGCTATTCCTTGGAGCCACTAGGAATTGCAACCACCTAAGGTCCACTTCACATGCAACATGTTGTTGATGAAGATCTGTGCTTGCTCCAACCTAGGTTGATCGGTTCAACACTTGAATTGGTGGACTCACCTCTTGGTTGCTTGGTTAGGATCCTAAAATGATTATTTGGTCTCCTCCATCTGGTCGGTTGGGTCATCGACTCTGGACAATGCAAAAGTGCCTGAAAAAGTGCCGAAACATGTGTATAAGTCCGAGGATTATATAAAGTCATATAAATATGATAAAAGAAGTATAATTTGATGCAAACAAAGTTTAAAGGCCAACTATAGTGAATTATGCAAATATAATCAAGAAAATGACAAATACATGCATAAAACAGATATAAAATAAGCCTATAAAAGTGACTCAAAACCCATGCATCAAACTCAAAAACTTGACATGAATTTTCTGTGCGTCGAACGCAAGTGTACACGTCAATGTAATATAGGCCTTTGTGAGGCCTGAGTCAAACTCAGGGACACTGAATTATCGGATACTACTACTAACTACTCGCAATCAGCTAGACCGGTTAAAAAGTTGGAAGTTGTTGTAAAATTAAAAGAAATTGAAATAAAACAAAACAAAGCAATCGATTAAAGGTTTAGTTTAATCAATATAAGTGGAGATCTTTAGGATTGCAGTTTCACCGCGGGTTATCATTGTATGAATTTCTATATAGCAACTCAAATTTATCTCTCTTTCCGGGTAGTGGCTTGTAGTCAGAATTGCCCACTGTCGTCGTACAATTCACTACCTATGTCTAGGTCAGTTCCACCATCATAGTAACCTATCCCCTAAACTAGGTGCATTAGAATTGACCTCTGGGTATCCACCATTAACCTTACACCACCTTGTTCAAGGGATTTGTTAATTAATGTGAATTTCGTCTCTTTTCAACCATTAATTCTTCTTTCAAAGCAATTAAGAGCATTAGATTATTATTATGGTGATCAAGCATAACAATATAATTGAGAAAATGAATTCATACCACGGATTTAAGAAATAAATGATGAATTACTATGGTAAAAACATCATACAATGCTTCCCCGGGCTACTCTAGGTTAAAGACAAAGGGGATTAGCCCCGCATGTTCATCTCAGAGCAAAACATGGTAGAGAAAAGGGGAAACATGGGGAAAAACATGAATAAGCTATAAAACCCCTGAACGGAGAAGATCCAAGCGTTCCTTGGCGTAGAATGCGCGATCTACAACCTTTCCACGGTGGAAAACGTCTTCTCTGGCCTCCGGAACGGCTGGGGCGTGCTTCTGGGCTCCGTCCTTCTCTCCACCCTTCTCAGGATGTGTGCAGCGGCTAATGACGTGATAGATTGCCCTTGGTCCCCGTCATTAGGTATAATCACCGAGTTAGGTTGCAAAAATATCATAGTCGTCGGATTTAGATCGATCTGAAGCAAACTTGTATCTGACGATGTCGATACTATCGACGCGAGTCGATGGTATCGACCCTGCACGGTATCAGCTGGTCTTCTTTTCTTTTCTTTGTCGTGACTGATGCTAACTTGATACCATCGACAAGGGTCGATGGTATCGACACCCTAAGGCATCAGTTGTTGTCCTTTTCCATCGCTGCAACTCCACTTGTCGATAGTATCGACTTCGAGGTTGATAGTATCAACTGTCTTCTCACCAACAACCTGATGGTATGTCTCTACCATCGACTTCTCCATCGATGGTATCGACTCTGTGCTGCTCCTTGTGGCTGGCAACCTGTGGTTGTGTCGATGGTATCGACAATAATAGATATGCGTTTGTCAAAGATAGCCCTCTGGTTGTCAAGCAGCCGGTTCGTCGTCTCCTAAACACCAACATATGCTGCTGTGTGGTGCTACTGCGTCTGCTGAATATCCTGTAGCATTGCATACATCCCTTACATGGAGTAGACATCCTCGCTTTGCTGCGAGGGCTGTTGTTGCTGCTGTGGCGAAGGTTGGTAAGAAGAAGATGCACCTGGATGCATGCGAGGACGCTTCCTAGGTGCCACTCGTGCGTGAAGAGAAGTGAAGGCCTCCTCTTCCTCTTCAGCCTCGTCGCTGTCGTTGTCGTTGTCGTCGTTGCTGCCGTCTTCATCGGAGTCATCAATGGCTATGATAAGCCATCAGAAATGCTGGGCACCCTCAATATGGAAGACAGGGTCGGGAAGCGCACACTCCTGATAAGCATGATTAACTTGGCAATGTGTAAATCTATGATCTACCATCAATACTATCGACGCGAGTCAATGGTATCGACTCCTGTAGCACAATCTTCCTTCCGCGAGTATCGAAGGTTGTCGATAGCCTGATTTGGGGGCCCAGATCGATGACGCGTCGATACCATCGACTGGTGTCGATGGTATCAACGCATCCCATGGATCGAATCTCTTAGTGCAGAGATCGCCGTTAATTTCCTCTCACGGATCGGTGACATGTCACGTTGATACCATCAACGCAAGTCGATAGTATCGACTTCTACTTAGGGCAACACCCTCGTGAGGCCCGACCGCCGCCTTCTGCCTGTAGCCGGGTCGATACCATCGATAGGCCCGTCGATGGTATCGACTTCACTGAGACAATTTTTGTCTAAAAATCTCTAGAGATCTCGTGGGTATCAACGCCAGTGTTGATACTATCGACCTCATTCTGGCAAGCAACCTGATGGTATGTCGATACTATCGACGAGGCCGTCGATAGTATCGACATAGGGAAATTTTTGCAGTCGGCAACCTGTACCCAACTCGATACCATCGACACAAGGGTCGATGGTATCAACTCTGCCTCAGTCATGCACATTCAACAAACAATCAAGGTATCTTTTTTTTACACTAAAAACAAAATCAAATCAAACTAAAGTACAAAAGTGAAAGAAAATAAATGAAACTACTGATGGTTGGGTTGCCTCCCAACAAGCGCCCTTATTTAATGTCTTAGGCTAGACGAAATCAAGCTTCATCACTTTGGAGCTTGGGAGAGTGTGCCCAGGGGATCATGCGGCAGTTTGAACTCAACTCGATCCTGGCCAATTCCCAATGTCAAAGTACCTCTTCCAATAGCAGTGACAACATCGACCGTTGCTTGAAACGGCCTACCCAATAGCATCTCACAACTTTTAAGCTGTGGCATGTCCATGACAATGAAATCCACCGGAAAGATAAACTTGTCTACTTTGACAAGTACATCCTCGCACACTCCGTATGGCTTCACAATGGACCCATCCGCCAATTCAATAGTTGCCGCTGATTTCTTTATTTTCTTCAACCCAAGCTTTTGAAATGTGGACAGTGGCATAAGGTTAATGCTGGCACCTGAATCACACTGTGCTTGTGGAAAATGTTGACCACCTATAGAACATGGGATATAGAAACCTCCCGGATCTTTCCTCTTCTGTGGTAGACTCCCATGGATAATTGAGCTCACAATCTCATTTACCCGGCAAACGTCTGTGTCTTTGATCCGCCTTTTCTTGGTGATGATTTCTTTGATAAACCTTCCGTAAGCTGGAATCTGCTCTATCATTTCCACTAACGGAATATTGATATGGAGTTTCCTGAACATCTCCAAGAACTTCCTATAGTGTCGATGCTCTTTCTTCGGCCTCGATCTGTCTGGAAAAGACACAACCGCCTCCTTGAGACGCTTATGAGGTGGCACATATGTGCTTTTCGGGTTCTCCTCCCCTAGGCTTGCTTCAATGTCACCCTATGGCATAGACTTTGGTACATCATTTATAACAGGTGTAACAAGTGGTGGCTCCTCTCCCTTAGTGATTGTAACTTCACCCTGACGCATGGCCTTCACATGCTCTTCTTGCCTAGGTGCGGGCGCAGTCGTGGTGTGCTCTTGGTGGGTCTTTCTGAATGGAAAATATCCACCCGGTAATCCATAATGACTGCGAGGATACAATATTTTTGGTGTAACCTCCGTATCAAAAATCATTTTGCTTTTGTCCTGGACATCTACCACTGGGGAATCTGCCTCTTTAATCACAGATATGTACTTTACTTGATGATGTACTTGACCAACATCTGCATTCCCAGCCCGTCTTTGTTGGTTGGCATGCTTCAGGGTTGCCACTTCATTGGAAATCTGGGTCACAGTCGTCTCTAGTGCCCTCATATGTGCTCCATGGCTTTGCAATGTTTGCCCAAATTTAGTCAAGATCTCACCCTGAGACTGCAGTTGCTTACTAAACATGCTCATCATTTCCTGATTTTGCTGCACCACTTGACTAAGTAATGCGGTGCTTTTATCTTTTGCCGTTGACTTTGGCTTTGCATCTGGATCTTGTAAGAAGTTGTTTGGATCTTTCCATGCAAATTTTCTATCCTTCCTCCAAGCATAATCATTGTTTCTGTAGCCCTGTTGTTGCATAAATTTGACCTGGGCTTCCTCCTCGGATTCTGTATCCTCTTTGGCAAGCAATTTCTTGGCTAAAAGATCTAATTTATCATTCAGCTCCCTAATGGCCCTGGACTCACCTGCAACTTTGACTTGTTCTGGTGCATCCCTATTGCCCCAAGATTACTTCTTGGCCATGTTCTTCAAAATTTCCCAACACCTCGTTCATGTGTTGTTTAAGAAGAAACCGGAACCTGCTGAGTCTAGATTACTTTTATCATGCTCGGAAAGACCCAAATAGAAAATCTTGACTTGTTTTTCCTTGTCCAAACCATGGTGTGGGCACCTCCTCAGCATTATCTGAAATCGCTCACAGGTTTCAGAATATGTTTCTCCCGCTTTCTAACTGAAATTATGAATTTTTCTAATCATATCATTTGTCTTCTCGGGTGGAAAGAACCTTTCAAAGAATACCTCCACCATGTAGTTCCATGATTCCATGTATTCATCGTTAAGATTGTGCAACCATTCTCGTGCATTTCCTGCCAGAGAACTTAGGAACAGCTTCAGGTAGAGCGTCTCCTTTGGAAACCTGTCAATTTTAATCATGTCACAATTCTCCATGAATTGGCTTATATGAGTGACTGGGTCTTCGTTCTTTAGCCCATGGAACGCATTTGACTTGACCAAGTTGATTAATGCAGGATCGATCTTGTAAGTCAGAATGTTGATCGCCTACTTCTTTATTGGTCCCTTAGAAGTGGATGAGGAAGAAGCTTTGATCTTCTCCCATATCGTCTGTTCCTCTACCATTTCTTCTGGTTCAGATTCGGAATCTATTTCTTCCAAGTGGTCTTGATTGTAATCCTCCTCGTAGTAAGGTACCGGCTGTGGGACCTCTGGTGCCTGTTGCGTGTAGTCGGTGCTACGCGTCTGCACCATGCATAGTACCTGCAAAATGAAAATTTGAGTTCAGTATAGTGCTAGACAATTATAAAAATTTGAAAGATAGACTATGAATTTTAGAAATAATTTCAAAATAATAAAAATAAAAAGTGGCCTATAATGGCCACTTGCAGCACTCGTAGTGCCGACAATTGCCGTGTCCCCGGCAACGACGCCAAAAACTTGACACGAATTTTCCATGCGTCGAACGCAAGTGTACGCGTCAATGTAATATAGGCCTTTGTGAGGCCCGAGTCGAACTCAGGGACACTGAATTATCGGAGACTACTACTAACTACTCACAATCAGCTAGATCGGTTAAAAAGTTGGAAGTTGTTGTAAAATTAAAAGAAATTGAAATAAAACAAAACAAAGCAATCGATTAAAGGTTTAGTTTAATCAATTTAAGTGGAGATCTTTAGGATTGCGGTTTCACCGCGGGTTATCATTGTATGAATTTCTATATAGCAACTCAGATTCATCTCTCTTTCTGGGTAGTGGCCTGTAGTCAGAATTGCCCACTGTTGTGGTACAATTTACTACCTATGTCTAGGTCGGTTCCACCGTCGTAGTAACCTATCCCCTAAACTAGGTGCATTAGAATTGACCTCTGGGTATCCACCATTAACCTTACACCACCTTGTTCAAGGGATTTGTTAATTAATGTGAATTTCGTCTCTTTTCAACCATTAATTCTTCTTTCAAAGCAATTAAGGGAATTAGATTATTATTATGGGGATCAAGCATAATAATATAATTGAGAAAACGAATTCATACCACGGATTTAAGAAATAAACGATGAATTACTATGGTAAAAACATCATACAATGCTTCCCCGGGCTACTCCCGGTCCTAAAGACAAAGGGGATTAGCCCCGCATGTTCATCTCAGAGCAAAACATGGTAGAGAAAAGGGGAAACATGGGGGAAAAACATGAGTAAGCTATAAAACCCTGAACGGAGAAGATCCAAGTGTTCCTTGGCGTAGAATGCACGATCTACATCTTTTCAGTGGTGGAAAACGTCTTCTCTGGCCTCCAGAACGGCTGGGGCGTGCTTCTGGGCTCCGTCCTTCTCTCCACCCTTCTCAGGACGTGTGCAGCGGCTAATGACGTGATAGATTTCCCTTGGCCGCCGTCATTAGGTATAATCACCGAGTTAGGTTGCAATAATATCATATCCGTCAGATTTAGATCGATCTGAAGCAAACTTGTATCTAACGGTGTCGATACCATCGACGTGAGTCGATGGTATCGACCCTGCACGGTATCGGCTGATCTTCTTTTCTTTTCTTTGTCGTGACTCATGCTAACTCGATACCATCAACGAGGGTCGATGGTATCGACACCCTAAGGCATCAGTTGTTGTCCTTTTCCATCGCTGCAGCTCCACTTGTCGATAGTATCGACTTCGAGGTCGATAGTATCGACTGTCTTCTTGCTAGCAACCTGATGGTATGTCGCTACCATCAACTTCTCCGTCGATGGTATCGACTCTATGCTGCTCCTTGCGGTTGGCAACCTGTGTTTGTGTCGATGGTATCGACAGTAGCAGATATGCGTTTTTCCTGAAATTACAACACAAACCCACATAAGCCAAAATAAAACATATTATTGTAATCATTTATGCTCAAAACACTAGAATAAGGGAGAATTGATGTTTAGAAGGGTCATAGACCAAAGTAAATGAATTATGAAATATTAACCACCAAAATGACCAATAAATGCATAAAACACAAGTAAAACAAGTCTATAAATGCGACTCAAAATCATCGCATCAAACTCCCCTAAGCTTGAACATTGCTCACCCTCGAGCAACTAAACTTTAGAATAGAATTGTGAGGGTCAACTAAAGAACAAATCATCACAAAAAACATCACTATATGATTCCCAACAGACATTCACAAACCGGCCCTTAATAATCACAGAATGATAATTACCCTAAAGGCGACATTAATCATCCATAAAAGATATCTACCTCAAAATCGATGAACACTATCATATAAGGCAGTTAACATAATAAAATTCGCCGGTTCAGACTTGGTGCATCTTGTGATCTCCTATTCTACGTTGCTCGCCCTAACTACCATCTACATGGAAGCAGTTCTCCTGATATTAACAAGTGAGGACAAAATCATGGTGGCCTACCAATTCGAGCAACGGGTGGATGGAATGGGTGGCTCAAGAAAGAAATGGAAGCATTATACGGTTTCAACATGCATACGACAAAAATGCCCTAATTGATGCATATGCGAATGAAAATGCCTTAATGCCTACATTTGGGTGTACTGATACATGCACTATCATTCCGTCTCAAGATGAGATGGAATATCTAAGAGAATTACATCATGTACTTATCCTTCTTAATATGCAGGTGAGACATGTTCCTTTCTCCCTCTCATTCCTATTTTCTTCTCAATTTTTTTTAAACCCTTATTTTCACAGCTGACAACGAATTGTTTGTCGGGCTCACATATTGTTACACAACTTATACATTTGAAGCATTCAGAAGGTATGGAACAAGTTCATCACCCTTAATGTTTCAGAAGAAATAAGATGCATGATGTACTATATGCACATAAATGTGAATGCATCTACAAAATGATGATTATGAAACTAAATGACACACACCTAAGGATAATGTGCATGTATAACTCATCTATATTTTTTCCATTTCATGCAAAATATGTGAAAATAGCTACAATGCAAGACCTATCTACATGGAATGCACTCAAAGAAATTAAAACCGTAATGTACTTCCAATTCTTAAGGTGGAGTATGAAAACAATGAGGTGGATAGATCACAAGACTAATTGACTGAACCTTTGTAAATTATTATGTGTCCCTCCTTATTGACCTGTGTGGTAATTAAGAGGTTTTTCTCTCTTACTTCAAATTAGAGTCTCATTATCATTTGATCAGTTTAGGCTCAAACAACCAATTCTGTCCACTTTTCATGAATCCTAAGCATGCACAGTTGTGATTTCCTATTTTAGAGTTGACAAACCAAATCATTTCCTTAAGTTATGTGCTCAAAGTTGAACAACACAAGCTTGCAGAACACTAAAAATTTTAAATTTTCCCTTGATTCCCATGTATAAGCACATGTATAAGTAGCGAGATGACACATGACTTAAGACATCCACAATTACACTAGATAGAGTGTGGATCCTACAAACAAACTAAAAATTGCAAGAGCTAAAAGACAAAAGACAAAGCAATATAAACTAAAAACTAAGGATAGAGCTGTTCCAACTCCCCCCCCCCAAGCTTGAATTCGAATATGGCCTCATAGTAAAAAACAACCCTAAAAGGTGGAACAGAGATACCGATCATTCTTCCGGAGGCGGGTACTGCGAGACCGTGGGGTCCCAAGATGGGTACTGCCCTTGAAAGCTCAGATCATACTGGGGCATAGGTGGAGGTTGTGGATACCCCCCAAAGTAATTCTGACTCCAGTAATGATCATAGAAGGGCTTCTGCTGCATCTCCATCCTATGCAACCTGTCGTGGATGTGCTGTTGGTTGTTGAGGAGGAGGCGCTCATTTTCAAAGATAGCCCTCTGGTTGTCAAGCAGCCGATTCATCATCTCCTAAACACCAGCATATGCTACTCTGTGGTGCTGCTGCGTCTGCTGAATATCCTACAACATTGCATACATCCCTTGCATGGAGTAGACATCCTCGCTTTGCTGCGAGGGCTGTTGTGGCTGCGGTGGTGAAGGCTGGTAAGAAGAAGATGCACCCGAATGCATGCGAGGACGCTTCCTAGGTGACACTCATGCGCGAAGAGGAGTGAAGGCTTCCTCTTCCTCTAAAGCCTCGTCGCCATCGTTGTCATTGTTGTCATTGCCACCGTCTTCATCGGAGTCATCAATGGCTATGATAGGCCATCGGAAATGCTGGGCACCCTCAATATGGAAGACGGGGTCGGGAAGCGCACACTCCTGATAAGCGTGATTAATGTGGCAGTGTGCAAATCTGTGAGCTACCATCGATACTATCGATGCGAGTCGATGGTATCAACTCCTATAGCACAATCTGTCTTCCGCGAGTATCGACGTTGTCGATAGCCTGATTTGGGGGCCCGGATCGATGACACGTCGATACCATCGACTGGTGTCGATGGTATTGACACATCCCACGGATCGACTCTCTTGGTGCAGCGATCACCGTTAATTTCCTCTCGTGGATTGGTGACATGTCACGTCGATACCATCGACGCAAGTCGATAGTATCGACTTCTACTTAGGGCAACACCCTCGCGAGGCCCAGCCTCCACCTTCTTCCTGTAGCTGGGTCGATACCATCGACAGGCCCGTCGATGGTATCGACTTCACTGAGACAATTTTTGTCTAAAAATCTCTAGAGATCTCGCGAGTATCGACGCTCGTGTCGATACTATTGACCTCATTCTGGCGAGCAACCTGATGGTATGTCGATACTATCGACGAGGCCGTCGATAGTATCGACGTAGGGAAATTTTTGCAGTCGCCAACCTGTACCCATCTCGATACCATCGACACAAGGGTTGATGGTATCGACTCTGCCTCAGTCCTGCACATTCAACAAATGATCAATGTATCTTTTTTTTACACTAAAAACAAAATCAAATCAAACTAAGGTACAAAAGTGAAAGAAACTAAACGAAACTACTGATGGTTGGGTTGCCTCCCAACAAGCGCCCTTATTTAACGCCTTAGGCTAGACGAAATCAAGCTTCATCACTTTGGAGCTTGGGAGAGTGTGCCCAGGGAATCATGCGGCAATTTGAACTCAACTCGATCCTGGCCAATTCCCAATGTCAAAGTACCTCTTCCAATAGCAGTGACAACATCGGACGTCGCTTGAAACGGCCTACCCAATAGCATCTCACAACTTTTAAGCTGTGGCATGTCCATGACAATGAAATCCACCAGAAAGATGAACTTGTCTACTTTGACAAGTACATCCTCGCACACTCTGTATGACTTAACAATGGACCCATCCACCAATTCAATAGTTGCCGCTGATTTCTTTATTTTCTTCAACCCAAGCTTTTGAAATGTGGACAGTGGCATAAGGTTAATTCTAGCACCTGAATCACACTGTGCTTGTGGAAAATGTTGACCGCCTATAGAACATAGGATATAGAAACCTCCCAGATCTTTCCTCTTCTGTGGTAGACTCCCATGGATAATTGAGCTCACCATCTCATTTACCCGAAAAATGTCTGTGTCTTTGATCTGCCTTTTCTTGGTGATGATTTCTTTGATAAACCTTCCGTAAGATAGAATCTGCTCTATCATTTCCACTAACAGAATATTGATATGGAGTTTCCTGAACATCTCCAAGAACTTCCTATAGTGTCGATGCTCTTTCTTCGGCCTCGAGCTGTCCGGAAAAGACACAACCCCCTCCTTTAGACGCTTATGAGGTGGCACATATGTGCTTTTTGGATTCTCCTCCCCTAAGCTTGCTTCAATGTCACCCTCTGGAGTAGACTTTGGTACATCATTTATAACAGGTGTAACAAGTGGTGACTCCTCTCCCTCAGTGACTGTAACTTCACCCTGATGCATGGCCTTCACCTGCTCTTCTTGCCTAGGTGCGGGCGCAACCATGGTGTGCTCTTAGTGGGTCTTTCTGAATGTAAAATATCCTCCCGGGAATCCATAATGACTGCGAGGATACGATATTTTTGGTGTAACCTCCGTATCAAAAATCATTTTTCTTTTGTCTTGGACCTCTACCATTGGGGAATCTGCCTCTTTAATCACAGATATGTACTTTACTTGATGATGTACTTGACCAACATCTGCATTCCCAGCCTGTCTTTATTGGTTGGCATGCTTCAGGGTTGCCACTTCATTGGAAATCTGGGTCACAGTTGTCTCTAGTGCCCTCATCTATGCTCCATGGCTTTGCAATGTTTGCCCAAATTTAGTCAAGATCTCACCCTGAGACTGCAGCTGCTTACTAAACATGCTCATCATCTCCTGATTTTTCTGCACCACTTGACTAAGTAATGTGGTGCTTTTATCTTCTGCCGTTGACTGTGGCTTTGCAACTGGATCTTGTAAGAAGTTGTTTGGATCTTTCCATGCGAATTTTCTATCCTTCCTCCAAGCATAATCATTGTTTCTGTAGCCCTGTTGTTGCATAAATTTGACCTGGGCTTCCTCCTCAGATTTTGTATAGCAATTTCTTGGCTAAAAGGTCTAATTTATCATTCAACTCCCTAATGGCCATGGACTCACCTGCAACTTTGACTTGTTCTGGTGCATCCCTATCACCCCATGATTGCTTCTTGGCCATGTTCTTCAGAATTTCCCAACACCTCGTTCCTATGTTGTTTTAGAAGAAACCGAAACCTACTGAGTCTAGATTACTTTTATCATGCTCAGAAAGAGCAAAATAGAAAATCTTGACTTGTTTTTCCTTGTCCAAACCATGGTGTGGGCACCTCCTCAGCATTATCTAAAATCGCTCCTAGGTTTCAGAATATGTTTCTCCCACTTTCTGACTAAAATTATGAATTTGTCTAATTAGATCATTTGTCTTCTCGGGTGGAAAGAACCTTTCAAAGAATACCTCCACCATGTGGTTCCATGATTCCACATATTCATCGTCAAGATTGTGCAACCATTCTCGTGCATTTCCTGCCAGAGAACTCGGGAACAACTTCAGGTAGAGCGTCTCCTGTGGAAACCTGTCAATTTTAATCATGTCACAATTCTCCACGAATTGGCTTATATGAGTGATTGGGTCTTCGTTCTTTAGCCCATGGAACGCATTTGACTTGACCAAGTTGATTAATGCAAGATAGATCTTGTAAGTCAGAATGTTGATCGCCTACTTCTTTATTGGTCCCTTAGAAGCGGATGAGGAAGAAGCTTTGCTCTTCTCCCATATCTCCTGTTCCTCTGCCATTTCTTCTGGCTCGGATTTAGAATCTATTTATTCTAAGTGATCTTGATTGTAATCCTCCTCGTAGTAAGGTCCCGGCTGTGGGACCTCTGGTGCCTGTTGCGTGTAGTCGGTGCTACGCATCTGCACCATGCACAGTACCTGCAAAATGAAAATTTGAGTTCAGTACGGTGCTAGATAATTACAAAAATTTGAAAGATAGACTATGCATTTTGGAAATAATTTCAAAATAATAAAAATAAAAAGTGGCCTAGAATGGCCGCTTGCAGCACTCATAGATTCGACAATTGCCGTGTCCCCGACAATGGTGCCAAAAACTTGCCACGGATTTTCCGTGCATCGAATGCAAGTGTACGCATCAATGTAATATAGGCCTTTGTGAGGCCTGAGTCGAACTCAGGGACACTGAATTATCAGAGACTACTACTAACTACTCACAATCATCTAGACCGGTTAAAAAGTTGGAAGTTGTTGTAAAATTAAAAGAAATTGAAATAAAACAAAACAAAGCAATCGATTAAAGGTTTAGTTTAATCAATTTAAGTGGAGATCTTTAGGATTGCAGTTTCACCGTGGGTTATCATTGTATGAATTTCTATATAGCAACTCAGATTTATCTCTCTTTCTGGGTAGTGGCCTGTAGTCAGAATTGCCCACTGTTGTGGTACAATTCACTACCTATGTCTAGGTCGGTTCCACCGTCGTAGTAACCTATCCCCTAAACTAGGTGCATTAGAATTGACCTCTGGGTATCCACCATTAACCTTACACCACCTTGTTCAAGGGATTTGTTAATTAATGTGAATTTTGTCTCTTTTCAACCATTAATTCTTCTTTCAAAGCAATTAAGAGAATTAGATTATTATTATGGTGATCAAGCATAACAATATAATTGAGAAAACGAATTCATACCACATATTTAAGAAATAAATGATGAATTACTATGGTAAAAATATCATACAATGCTTCCCCGGGATACTCTCGGTCCTAAAGACAAAGAGGATTAGCCCCGCATGTTCATCTCAGAGAAAAAGATGGTAGAGAAAAGGGGAAACATGGGGAAAAACGTGAATAAGCTATAAAACCCCTGATCGGAGAAGATACAAACATTCCTTGGCATAGAATGTGCGATCTACAGCCTTTCGGCGGTGGAAAATGTCTTCTCCGGCCTGCGGAATAGTTGGGGCGTGCTTTTGGGCTCCGTCCTTCTCTCCACCCTTCTCAGGACGTGTGCAGCAGCTAATTGCGTGATAGATTGCCCTTGGCCGTCGTCATTAGGTATAATCACCGAGTTAGGTTGCAAAAATATCGTAGCCGTCAGATTTAGATCGATCTGAAGCAAACTTGTATCTGACGGTGTCGATACTATCGACGCGAGTTGATGATATCGACCCTGCACGGTATCGGCTGGTCTTCTTTTCTTTTCTTTGTCGCGACTGATGCTAACTTGATACCATCGACGAGGGTTGATGGTATCGACTCCCTAAGGTGTCGGTTGTTGTCCTTTTCCATCAATGTAGCTCCACTTGTCGATAGTATCGACTTCGAGGTCGATAGTATCGACTGTCTTCTCGCCAGCAACCTGATGGTATGTCGCTACCATCGACTTCTCCGTCGATGGTATCGACTCTGTGCTGCTCCTTGCGGCTGGCAACCTGTGGTTGTGTCGATGGTATCAACCACTGTCGATGGTATCGACAACAGCATATATGCATTTTTCCTGAAATTGGAACACAAACTCACATAAGCCAAAATAAAACATATTATTGTAATCATTTCTACTCAAAACACTAGAATAAGGGAGAATTGATGTTTAGAAGGGTCATAGACCAAAGTAAATGAATTTTGCAATATTAACCACCAAAATGACCAATAAATGCATAAAACACAAGTAAAACAAGTCTATAAATGCGACTTAAAATCATCGCATCAGGTCACCACTCGATTGGTTCACCTCCCGTCATCTGGCCTCCTCATCCTCCAAAACGGTCAGTTCGTCCAATGCAGAACAACTTCTCACAATGATGCATAAATTAAAACTATCCTATTTCCTTACACTATAAAAGGGAAACCTCATGTTATATTAGAGGGGAAATAGGAAGAAGAGCATTAATTAAATTTGGAAAGGAGAGAGGGGATCGATACAAAGATGGATTAACAACAGGAATAAACCACAACCATGCACACATAGATCTAGAGTTTTGGCCATATCCAAGCTAACATCCACCATCAAAATATTTTTATGGTGACATGTATGGATTGCATATTATATCATATCATATATATAAATTAGTTGTGATCATATGTGGTATCTAATCAAATGTGCACATTAATCATGTTAATATTCACATCGTATGCAATAATTAATGAAAAACTAAATTTGATCGCATCGATTTAGATCCCAGATACACTGTAGATTGATGGGGATCTAATACCACTATTGGAAAATCGGGCACAGATATAGGCAACAGAAACAAAAATTTATTTGCTTGTTTCTCAAAAACCTACGTAATCTCATCAACAATAATGTATCTAGAAAGGAATGGTTGTAAGGTTATACCTTGTCCTAGAGCAAGTCCAGAGACATTACCCTACAATTACAATCTTGGACGGTGTCTATGCAGCTCATGGTCTTCACAATGGATAGCAGACTAGAACACCTCCTACAACATCTTCTGTGGACTCGCCATGGACTACAGGCTGATGTCATCCTCCTAGAAACAGCCAAAGCTCTCTTGCCTGTAGAGCATGAGGATCAGGGTTGAAACCGTAGATCTGAGAAGAGGGGTGAGAGGGAAAGAAATTGAAATTAGAGAGGCAGGAGAGAGAGCTAGGGCACTCTTCCTTTCAAAGAGGGAAGCAAGAGTTTTCAACTTACTGCTCACATCATCGATCCTTGTTATTATGAGTATTGTATTTATACAATATAGACCCGACCCATTACTTGGAGCCTAAGTATTGTACAAGTAATGTAAAAGTATAGAAATACAATGTACTCTTTTAGGCATTTCACGAAATGAGTAGAGAGCTCTTCATCACCCAATACCCCCCCCCCCCCCCCAATTGGACGAGGGTAACTGAAGTCCCAGTTTGAGACATAGGAAACGAAATAGTGTTTTGGTTAGAGGTTTGGTGAAGACTTCTGCTGGTTGTTGAGATGAAGCTATGTGAGCAGTAACAATGTGTTCAAGAGCCACTTTCTAGCGAATGAAACAGTAGTAGATCTCGATATGTTTAGTTCTTGCATGAAAAAACATATTGATAGAAAGCTGAAGTGCTCTAAGATTGTCATAGAAGAGTCAAGCAGGTTGAGGGAGAGAAATGTGAAGGTATCGAAGAAGAAACAAAACCCATGTGATCTCAGCAACTATGGATGCTAGAGATTGATATTCAACTTTGCAGCTGGAGCGAGCAAATGTTTATTGCTTCTTTACACTCCATGAAATGCAGGTGGTTCCAAGGAATATACAGAAGCCTATAGTAGATATTCTGGTAGAGGGACAACCAGCCCAGTCAGAGTCACTAAAGACAGTTAACGTTATGGACACAACCGGCTTAATGGTCAAGCTACAAGAGAGAGAGACCTTCAAGTACCTAAGGATGCTTTTAACCAGAAGGAAGTGATGCTGAGATGGTGAAGCAAGGAATTGACAAGCAGTATTGACTGCATACGCTATATCGGGCCTAGTGATGGTAACATATTATAAGCAACCAACTATTCGTCTGTACAATTGAGCATCTACAAAGCTTGGAGATTTAGAAACTTTGTGAAAATTGAGAGCAATAGGAGTGGATGCAGGTTTACAGTCAACCATATCAACTTGGCAAAAAACATCAAGAATGTATTTTTCATGACTTAATAGTAGACCAGAAGAAGAGGTAGAAACTTGAATACCAAGAAAGTAGGATAGGGCTCTAAGGTCTCGAAGATTGAAAGTAGCACTTAGGGTGTTTTAAAAGTGTGCAAGTAGCTTCACATTATTACCAGTGAGTATTATGTCATCGACATAGAGAAGAAGATATATAAGATCTTGTTGATGAGAATATACAAATAGAGAAGGATCAAAACTGCTACAAATGAACCCAAACTCAAGAAGGAAGTCACGGAGTTTATTAAACCAGATGGATGGAGCTTGTTTGAGGCCATAGAGAGCTTTATTAAGCTTGTAGACATATCCAGGGAACTGGGTATTAACAAAACCCGGAGGTTGCTCAAGAAAAATAAGTTCCAATAGATCACCATTCAAGAAAGCATTACAGATATCAACATGCAATAACTTCCAGTGGAAGGTTGTGGCTAAAGTAAGATAATGGTTGCTTTGACAACAAGGCTATAAGTTTTAATATAATCTACTCCTTCTTGGCTATAACCTTTGGCCACCAAGCATGCTTTAAGTCTTTCTAAGCTACTATCAGCTTTTAATTTTGACTTAAACACCCACTGGGAACCTACCACATGACCATGGGTCGGATGACACGAATTTACTGTGCGAAAAATGCAAGTGCACGCGTCAGTGTAATATAGGCCCTTGTGAGGCCCGAGTCGAACTCAGGGACACTGAACTATCGGTAGACTACTACTAACTATTCGCAATCAGCTAGTCCGGTTAAACATGTTTTGAGAGTTGTTGAAAAATAAAAGAAAATAAAATGAAACAAAGCAATCAATTAAGTGTTTAGTTTAATCAATTTAGATGGGAATCTTTAGGATTGCGATTTCACCGTGGGTTCTCGTTGTATGAATTTCCACATAGTTAATCAAATTCATCTCTCATTCTGGGTAGTGGCCTGTAGTCAGAATTGTTCACTGCCGTGATACAATTCACTACCTAAATCTAGGTCGGTTCCACCATCGTAGTAACATATACCCTAAACTAGGTGCATTAGAATTAACCTCTGGGTTTCCACCATTAACCGTACATCACCTTATTCAAGGGATTTATTAATTAATGTGAATTTCGTCTCTTTTCAACCATTAATTCTTCTTTCAAAGAAATTAAAGGCATTATATTATCATTAGGGTGATCAATCATAATGATATAGTGGATAAAACAAAATCATACCACGGATTTAAGAGACAAATTATGAATTACTATGATAAAAATGTCATACAATGATTCCCCAGGCTACTCCCAGTCCTAAAGACAAAGGGGATTAGCCCCGCATGTTCATCTCAGAGCAAGACATGGTGGAAGAAAGGGAAAACATGAAGAAAATGTGGATGAAGTGATGTAAACCCCTGAATGGAGAAGATCCAAGCGTTCCTCGACATAGAATATGTGATCTACAACCTTTTGACAGCAGAAAATGACTTCTGGGGCTCTCAGAACGATTAGGGCGTGCTTCTGGGCTCCGTTCTCCTCTCCACACCTTCTCGGGACTTGTGCATTGGCTAATGAAGTGATAGATGGCTCCTGGCTGCCGTCATTAGGTATAAACACCAAGTTAGATTTCCGAAATATCACCACCGTTGGATTCGGGCCGATCTGAAACAAACACTAATCTGACAGCGTCGATACCATCGACATGGGTCGATGGTATCGACCCCTTATGATATCGGCAAGTTTCCTTTCTTCTCTGTCATTTAGCCTGATGCAGACTCGATACCATCGACTCGGGTCGATGGTATCGACACCTTTAGGTGTCGGTTTTATCACCTTTCTGACACTGAAGCTGTAGACCGTCGATAGTATCGACCTTTGTGTCGATAGTATTGACCGGCTGATCACTGGCAACCTGAAGGTAACTCGCTACCATCAACTTCCCAGTCGATGTATCGACACAACTTGGCTCCTTGCGGCTTTCTGTTTGTGACTGTGTCGATACTATCGACGGATGTCGATGGTATCAACATCTGTATATATACATTTTTCCTAAAATTGCAAGACAAAGCCAAATCAGCTGAGATAAAACCCATTATTATAACAATTTATGATAAAAAAGATACAATATGAGAGATTTGATACTGAAAGAGATTATAGACTAGAGTAAGTGAATTATGTACTATTAACCACCAAAGTGACCAATAAACACATAAAATGCAAGTAAAACAAGTCTATAAATGCGACTCAAAATCCTCGCATCAAACTCCCCTAAGCTTAAACCTTGCTCTTCTTCGAGCAAAAAAACTTTAGAATAGAATTGCGAAGGTCAACTAAAGAAAAAATTATCACAAATACCTTGCCGTATGATTCCCACTAGACATTCACATTCCGGCCCTCACTAACCACATAATGATAATTACCCGCAAGTCGACAATGATCATCCATAAGAGATATCTACCCCAAAACTGATGAACACTATCACATAAGGTAGTTAACATAATAAAATCCTCCAGTCTAGACTCAGTGCATCTTGTGATCTTCTATCTACGTTTCTCATCCTAACTACCATCTAAGTGGAAGCAGCTCTCCTGATATGAAAGAGTGAGGAGATAATCACGGTGGCCTACCAATATGAGCAACATGTGGATGGAATAGGTGGCTATGGAAGAAATGGAAGCATAATACAGTTTTAACATGCACAAATATCCGAAATGACCTAAATGATGCAAATGCAAATGAAAATTCCCTAATTCCTACATTTTGGGTGGAATGATGCATGTTCCTACAATTCCATCTTACGCGAGATAGAATGTCTAAAAACTACATTATGTGCTTATTCTTCCTATTACACGGGTGAGACAATCTCTTTTCTCCCTCTAAAATCAGCCTTTTTTTTCTCTATTTTTTCAAGCCCTTTTTCTCTCAAATTGTAAACTGTGTAATATTTTTTTTCTTCAGAATTCTTTTTTTTTGGGCTTACTTTCACATAACTGTAATCCTTGAGGCCTTACAACTATATTTCAGAGAGTATAACACGAGTTACTCGCTTCTCTTATTTTTCAGAAGAAATAAGGCACATACTGTGCTATATGCTCAAAGATATGTTAAAATGCAACTACATGAGATCAATTATGCAACTGTGATGCCATGCACTCAGGAATGTGTGCATGCATGATTAATCTACAAATTTTTTCATTTTCCATTTTTTTAATGCACAATCTTCTAAAATGCAATCCTACCTAAATGCTATGCAATCAAAAGATGAAAACTGTAATGTGCTTCTAGTTCTTATGGTGGAGTATGAAAACAATGGGGTGGATAGATCATAAGATTAATTGACTGAACCATTGGAAAATTTTATATATCCCTCCTTACTAACCTATGTAATAATTAAGAGGTTTCTCTCTCTTATTTCAAATTAAGGTCTCATTATCATTTGGTCAGTTTAGGCTCAAACCACCAATTCCCATCCACTTTTCGTGAATTAACGGCAGGTACAGTATGGTATTCTATTTTAAAGTTGACAAACCCAATAATTTTCACAAGTCATGTGCTCAAATTCGAACAAAACAAGCTTGCAAATTCACTAAAAATTTTCAAATTTACCCCTGAATCCCATGTACATACACAGAGATGACACATTACATTAGACATCCACAATTACACTAGATAAAGTGTGGATCCTAAAAAAAAACTAAGAACTAAGAAAAATAAATGATAAAAGACAAAGAAATAAATGATAAAAACTAAGAAAAATAAAGGATAGAAGCTGTTCCAACTCCCCCCACAAGCTTGAATTCGACTATGGCCTCATAGTCAAAAACAACCTTAAAAGGTGGAACAGTGATACCGATTATGGTTCAGGTGGTGGCGGGTACTGCGGGGCTGTGGGGTCCCATGATGGATACTGCCCCTAGAAACTCAGATCATATTGGGGCATCGGCGGAGGTTGAGGATACCCCCCGAAATAGTTATGGCTCCAGTAGTTGTCGTAGAAGGGTTGTTGCTGCATCTCCATCCTATGTAACATGTCATGGATATTCTGTTGGTTGGCTAGGAGGAGGCTCTCATTCTCATAGATGGCCTGCTGGTTCATGAAAAACCGGTTCGTGGTATCCTGAATACCAGCTAAAGAAGTAGTATGCTGCTGCTGGGTCTGCTAAATCTCCTGCATCATCGAATACATCCCCTGCATCGAATATGCATCCTCTCATTGCTGAGAGGGCCGAGGTGGCGGAGGCTGCAAAGAAGATGATGCACCCGGGTGGATGCGTGGACGCTTCCGCGGTGCCACTCGTGCCCGAAGAGGAGTGAAAGCCTCCTCTTCCTCTTCATGCTCGTCTCCATCATCATTGTTGTCATCATTACCACCGTCTTCATCAGAGTCGTCGATGGCAATGATAGGCCACCGGAAATGCTGAGCTCCCTAGATGCTGAAAACTGGGTTTGGAAGTGCACATTCTTGATATTCGTGATTGACATGGCAATGTGCATACACCATGGCATCACAGAGCATTAGGAGATTTGAGCGGTGTAGATGATGCAGGTTGACCTTGTTCCTGTTGGAAAGCAGAGTGAGTTGGGAGAAGTCCAACCCAAGATATAGAGCAAGAGGCGTGATAAGCCCCCAAAGTGGATAGGGGCTTTTCTTATACTCCTCCCCACAGCCAACACACACGTCAAGAAGAACGTGCCCCAGTTGCACTCTTCATGGTTCAGCAGTTTATACAAAAAGAAAAAATCCATCTCCTAGAATTTACTAAGAGAAAGATCGCCTCGGGCAAAGAGCGTCGTACAAAGCATGCGATGTAGAATTCACACAAAAGGATGCTCGAAGTCGGCGATAGCAGCATTGTGATAGCTGACGGATTTGCCTGGAGACGCGGTCACCAGCTGGGCAAAGATGTCATCATAGTCCGTCCGGTTGTCCAGCCTCCGGTGCTGATCTCTTCCATGATTCTAGTTGTAGATGTAATTGAATTGCTTGAGGGTGAGAGTGTAATTGTTGTTGTAGAGCCGGAAAGAAACATGACCCTGTATGCATTCTCGATCAGTGGCAATGAGGTCATTCGACACGACGCATATGTCTAGTGACGCCATGAACTCTGCCACAAGCTCTTTGTATGTCGGCCACTCACTGAAAAATGGTTGACCGTCAGTTTGGAACTCCATCTCGTCAGGCCTCCTGCCCATATGCCTTGCTTGCCCTTTGAGGACATAAGCGAGATCAACATCGAACCCAAGGTAACGAACCATGTCCCGATCGACATAGTGGGTTGGATCGATTTTTCTCTTCAGTAACTCCTCGTATACCTTCCATACTTCCGCTGTAGGATGATCAATCCTCGGACGAGGAATTGATCCGGGTGGTGGAGGAACAAAGGTCTCGATCTCCATAGGGGCCGCCTGGGAAGAAGAGGCTCCTATCGTCCAACACATTGTCATAGAGAGAAAGGGAATAAGAAAGAGCTCGGTGAAGTCAGAGAAGATGATCTCCGCTCAGTGCAACACTCGATGAAGAGATCACGATCCTTGGATGCTCATAGCAGGCCTCCGATTGCACATCAATGATCAATGCACATGAGGAAGGAAGAAACCCCGAAGGTGTGAAGAGATCAGAGAAATAATCCTCCCTTTTATAACTGAACCCGGCGCTGCTGTTGCACCGTCGATACCATCGATGGGGTGTCGATGGTATCGACACCTGTAGCACAATCCAGTCTTTGCTAGTATCGACAGTTGTCGATTGCATGATGTGGGGGCCCAGATCGATGACGTGTCGATACTATCGACATGTTTCGATGGTATCGACCTATCCCACGGATCGACTTCCTTTATTTCACGACCGCCATTGATTTCTTCTCACGGATCGGTGATGTGTCACATTGATACCATTGACAGGGTGTCGATGGTATCAACTCTTCATCACCCAATACCCCCCCCCCCCCCAATTGGACGAGGGTAACTGAAGTCCCAGTTTGAGACATAGGAAACGAAATAGTGTTTTGGTTAGAGGTTTGGTGAAGACTTCTGCTGGTTGTTGAGATGAAGCTATGTGAGCAGTAACAATGTGTTCAAGAGCCACTTTCTAGCGAATGAAACAGTAGTAGATCTCGATATGTTTAGTTCTTGCATGAAAAAACATATTGATAGAAAGCTGAAGTGCTCTAAGATTGTCATAGAAGAGTCAAGCAGGTTGAGGGAGAGAAATGTGAAGGTATCGAAGAAGAAACAAAACCCATGTGATCTCAGCAACTATGGATGCTAGAGATTGATATTCAACTTTGCAGCTGGAGCGAGCAAATGTTTATTGCTTCTTTACACTCCATGAAATGTAGGTGGTTCCAAGGAATATACAGAAGCCTATAGTAGATATTCTGGTAGAGGGACAACCAGCCCAGTCAGAGTCACTAAAGACAGTTAACGTTATGGACACAACCGGCTTAATGGTCAAGCTACAAGAGAGAGAGACCTTCAAGTACCTAAGGATGCTTTTAACCAGAAGGAAGTGATGCTGAGATGGTGAAGCAAGGAATTGACAAGCAGTATTGACTGCATACGCTATATCGGGCCTAGTGATGGTAACATATTATAAGCAACCAACTATTCATCTGTACAATTGAGCATCTACAAAGCTTGGAGATTTAGAAACTTTGTGAAAATTGAGAGCAATAGGAGTGGATGCAGGTTTACAGTCAACCATATCAACTTGGCAAAAAACATCAAGAATGTATTTTTCCTGACTTAATAGTAGACCAGAAGAAGAGGTAGAAACTTGAATACCAAGAAAGTAGGATAGGGCTCTAAGGTCTCGAAGATTGAAAGTAGCACTTAGGGTGTTTTAAAAGTGTGCAAGTAGCTTCACATTATTACCAGTGAGTATTATGTCATCGACATAGAGAAGAAGATATATAAGATCTTGTTGATGAGAATATACAAATAGAGAAGGATCAAAACTGCTACAAATGAACCCAAACTCAAGAAGGAAGTCACGGAGTTTATTAAACCAGATGGATGGAGCTTGTTTGAGGCCATAGAGAGCTTTATTAAGCTTGTAGACATATCCAGGGAACTGGGTATTAACAAAACCCGGAGGTTGCTCAAGAAAAATAAGTTCCAATAGATCACCATTCAAGAAAGCATTACAGATATCAACATGCAATAACTTCCAGTGGAAGGTTGTGGCTAAAGTAAGATAATGGTTGCTTTGACAACAAGGCTATAAGTTTTAATATAATCTACTCCTTCTTGGCTATAACCTTTGGCCACCAGGCATGCTTTAAGTCTTTCTAAGCTACTATCAGCTTTTAATTTTGACTTAAACACCCACTGGGAACCTACCACATGACCATGGGTCGGATGACACGAATTTACCGTGCGAAAAATGCAAGTGCACACGTCAGTGTAATATAGGCCCTTGTGAGGCCCGAGTCGAACTCAGGGACACTGAACTATTGGTAGACTACTACTAACTATTCACAATCAGCTAGTCCGGTTAAACATGTTTTGAGAGTTGTTGAAAAATAAAAGAAAATAAAATGAAACAAAGCAATCAATTAAGTGTTTAGTTTAATCAATTTAGATGGGAATCTTTAGGATTGCGATTTCACCGTGGGTTCTCGTTGTATGAATTTCCACATAGTTAATCAAATTCATCTCTCATTCTGGGTAGTGGCCTGTAGTCAGAATTGTTCACTGCCGTGATACAATTCACTACCTAAATCTAGGTCGGTTCCACCATCGTAGTAACATATACCCTAAACTAGGTGCATTAGAATTAACCTCTGGGTTTCCACCATTAACCGTACATCACCTTATTCAAGGGATTTATTAATTAATGTTAATTTCGTCTCTTTTCAACCATTAATTCTTCTTTCAAAGAAATTAAAGGCATTATATTATCATTAGGGTGATCAATCATAATGATATAGTGGATAAAACAAAATCATACCACGGATTTAAGAGACAAATTATGAATTACTATGATAAAAATGTCATACAATGATTCCCCAGGCTACTCCCAGTCCTAAAGACAAAGGGGATTAGCCCCGCATGTTCATCTCAGAGCAAGACATGGTGGAAGAAAGGGAAAACATGAAGAAAATGTGGATGAAGTGATGTAAACCCCTGAATGGAGAAGATCCAAGCGTTCCTCGACATAGAATATGTGATCTACAACCTTTTGACAGCAGAAAATGACTTCTGGGGCTCTCAGAACGATTAGGGCGTGCTTCTGGGCTCCGTTCTCCTCTCCACACCTTCTCGGGACTTGTGCATTGGCTAATGAAGTGATAGATGGCTCCTGGCTGCCGTCATTAGGTATAAACACCAAGTTAGATTTCCGAAATATCACCACCGTTGGATTCGGGCCGATCTGAAACAAACACTAATCTGACAGCGTCGATACCATCGACATGGGTCGATGGTATCGACCCCTTATGATATCGGCAAGTTTCCTTTCTTCTCTGTCATTTAGCCTGATGCAGACTCGATACCATCGACTCGGGTCGATGGTATCGACACCTTTAGGTGTCGGTTTTATCACCTTTCTGACACTGAAGCTGTAGACCGTCGATAGTATCGACCTTTGTGTCGATAGTATTGACCGGCTGATCACTGGCAACCTGAAGGTAACTCGCTACCATCAACTTCCCAGTCGATGTATCGACACAACTTGGCTCCTTGCGGCTTTCTGTTTGTGACTGTGTCGATACTATCGACGGATGTCGATGGTATCAACATCTGTATATATACATTTTTCCTAAAATTGCAAGACAAAGCCAAATCAGCTGAGATAAAACCCATTATTATAACAATTTATGATAAAAAAGATACAATATGAGAGATTTGATACTGAAAGAGATTATAGACTAGAGTAAGTGAATTATGTACTATTAACCACCAAAGTGACCAATAAACACATAAAATGCAAGTAAAACAAGTCTATAAATGCGACTCAAAATCCTCGCATCAAACTCCCCTAAGCTTAAACCTTGCTCTTCTTCGAGCAAAAAAACTTTAGAATAGAATTGCGAAGGTCAACTAAAGAAAAAATTATCACAAATACCTTGCCGTATGATTCCCACTAGACATTCACATTCCGGCCCTCACTAACCACATAATGATAATTACCCGCAAGTCGACAATGATCATCCATAAGAGATATCTACCCCAAAACTGATGAACACTATCACATAAGGTAGTTAACATAATAAAATCCTCCAGTCTAGACTCAGTGCATCTTGTGATCTTCTATCTACGTTTCTCATCCTAACTACCATCTAAGTGGAAGCAGCTCTCCTGATATGAAAGAGTGAGGAGATAATCACGGTGGCCTACCAATCTGAGCAACATGTGGATGGAATAGGTGGCTATGGAAGAAATGGAAGCATAATACAGTTTTAACATGCACAAATATCCGAAATGACCTAAATGATGCAAATGCAAATGAAAATTCCCTAATTCCTACATTTTGGGTGGAATGATGCATGTTCCTACAATTCCATCTTACGCGAGATAGAATGTCTAAAAACTACATTATGTGCTTATTCTTCCTATTACACGGGTGAGACAATCTCTTTTCTCCCTCTAAAATCAGCCTTTTTTTTCTCTATTTTTTCAAGCCCTTTTTCTCTCAAATTGTAAACTGTGTAATATTTTTTTTCTTCAGAATTCTTTTTTTTTGGGCTTACTTTCACATAACTGTAATCCTTGAGGCCTTACAACTATATTTCAGAGAGTATAACACGAGTTACTCGCTTCTCTTATTTTTCAGAAGAAATAAGGCACATACTGTGCTATATGCTCAAAGATATGTTAAAATGCAACTACATGAGATCAATTATGCAACTGTGATGCCATGCACTCAGGAATGTGTGCATGCATGATTAATCTACAAATTTTTTCATTTTCCATTTTTTTAATGCACAATCTTCTAAAATGCAATCCTACCTAAATGCTATGCAATCAAAAGATGAAAACTGTAATGTGCTTCTAGTTCTTATGGTGGAGTATGAAAACAATGGGGTGGATAGATCATAAGATTAATTGACTGAACCATTGGAAAATTTTATATATCCCTCCTTACTGACCTATGTAATAATTAAGAGGTTTCTCTCTCTTATTTCAAATTAAGGTCTCATTATCATTTGGTCAGTTTAGGCTCAAACCACCAATTCCCATCCACTTTTCGTGAATTAACGGCAGGTACAGTATGGTATTCTATTTTAAAGTTGACAAACCCAATAATTTTCACAAGTCATGTGCTCAAATTCGAACAAAACAAGCTTGCAAATTCACTAAAAATTTTCAAATTTACCCCTGAATCCCATGTACATACACAGAGATGACACATTACATTAGACATCCACAATTACACTAGATAAAGTGTGGATCCTAAAAAAAAACTAAGAACTAAGAAAAATAAATGATAAAAGACAAAGAAATAAATGATAAAAACTAAGAAAAATAAAGGATAGAAGCTGTTCCAACTCCCCCCACAAGCTTGAATTCGACTATGGCCTCATAGTCAAAAACAACCTTAAAAGGTGGAACAGTGATACCGATTATGGTTCAGGTGGTGGCGGGTACTGCGGGGCTGTGGGGTCCCATGATGGATACTGCCCCTAGAAACTCAGATCATATTGGGGCATCGGCGGAGGTTGAGGATACCCCCCGAAATAGTTATGGCTCCAGTAGTTGTCGTAGAAGGGTTGTTGCTGCATCTCCATCCTATGTAACATGTCATGGATATTCTGTTGGTTGGCTAGGAGGAGGCTCTCATTCTCATAGATGGCCTGCTGGTTCATGAAAAACCGGTTCGTGGTATCCTGAATACCAGCTAAAGAAGTAGTATGCTGCTGCTGGGTCTGCTAAATCTCCTGCATCATCGAATACATCCCCTGCATCGAATATGCATCCTCTCATTGCTGAGAGGGCCGAGGTGGCGGAGGCTGCAAAGAAGATGATGCACCCGGGTGGATGCGTGGACGCTTCCGCGGTGCCACTCGTGCCCGAAGAGGAGTGAAAGCCTCCTCTTCCTCTTCATGCTCGTCTCCATCATCATTGTTGTCATCATTACCACCGTCTTCATCAGAGTCGTCGATGGCAATGATAGGCCACCGGAAATGCTGAGCTCCCTAGATGCTGAAAACTGGGTTTGGAAGTGCACATTCTTGATATTCGTGATTGACATGGCAATGTGCATACACCATGGCATCATAGAGCATTAGGAGATTTGAGCGGTGTAGATGATGCAGGTTGACCTTGTTCCTGTTGGAAAGCAGAGTGAGTTGGGAGAAGTCCAACCCAAGATATAGAGCAAGAGGCGTGATAAGCCCCCAAAGTGGATAGGGGCTTTTCTTATACTCCTCCCCACAGCCAACACACACGTCAAGAAGAACGTGCCCCAGTTGCACTCTTCATGGTTCAGCAGTTTATACAAAAAGAAAAAATCCATCTCCTAGAATTTACTAAGAGAAAGATCGCCTCGGGCAAAGAGCGTCGTACAAAGCATGCGATGTAGAATTCACACAAAAGGATGCTCGAAGTCGGCGATAGCAGCATTGTGATAGCTGACGGATTTGCCTGGAGACGCGGTCACCAGCTGGGCAAAGATGTCATCATAGTCCGTCCGGTTGTCCAGCCTCCGGTGCTGATCTCTTCCATGATTCTAGTTGTAGATGTAATTGAATTGCTTGAGGGTGAGAGTGTAATTGTTGTTGTAGAGCCGGAAAGAAACATGACCCTGTATGCATTCTCGATCAGTGGCAATGAGGTCATTCGACACGACGCATATGTCTAGTGACGCCATGAACTCTGCCACAAGCTCTTTGTATGTCGGCCACTCACTGAAAAATGGTTGACCGTCAGTTTGGAACTCCATCTCGTCAGGCCTCCTGCCCATATGCCTTGCTTGCCCTTTGAGGACATAAGCGAGATCAACATCGAACCCAAGGTAACGAACCATGTCCCGATCGACATAGTGGGTTGGATCGATTTTTCTCTTCAGTAACTCCTCGTATACCTTCCATACTTCCGCTGTAGGATGATCAATCCTCGGACGAGGAATTGATCCGGGTGGTGGAGGAACAAAGGTCTCGATCTCCATAGGGGCCGCCTGGGAAGAAGAGGCTCCTATCGTCCAACACATTGTCATAGAGAGAAAGGGAATAAGAAAGAGCTCGGTGAAGTCAGAGAAGATGATCTCCGCTCAGTGCAACACTCGATGAAGAGATCACGATCCTTGGATGCTCATAGCAGGCCTCCGATTGCACATCAACGATCAATGCACATGAGGAAGGAAGAAACCCCGAAGGTGTGAAGAGATCAGAGAAATAATCCTCCCTTTTATAACTGAATCCGGCGCTGCTGTTGCACCGTCGATACCATCGATGGGGTGTCGATGGTATCGACACCTGTAGCACAATCCAGTCTTTGCTAGTATCGACAGTTGTCGATTGCATGATGTGGGGGCCCGGATCGATGACGTGTCGATACTATCGACATGTTTCGATGGTATCGACCTATCCCACGGATCGACTTCCTTTATTTCACGACCGCCATTGATTTCTTCTCACGGATCGGTGATGTGTCGCATTGATACCATTGACGGGGTGTCGATGGTATCAACTCTTCAAGGAGCAATAACCCTCGCGAGGCCCGACCGCCGCTTTCTAGCTATTGCTGGGTCGATACCATCGACAAGGCCGTCGATGGTATCAACTTCACTGAGACAAAATCGTCTGTAAACCTTCAGGGATCTCGCGAGTATCGACATCCGTGTAGATACTATCGACCCCGATCTGGCTGTTTCTTTAGCGTCACTGATGGTAGGTCGATACCATCGACGAGGCCATCGATGGTATCGACTCAGAAAATTTTCTACAGTCGCCTACCTATACCCATGTCGCTACCATCGACGCAATGGTCGATGGTATCGACTCTGCCTCAGACCTGCACACTAAACAAATGATCAAGGTATCATTTTTACACTAAAAACAAAATTAAACCAAACTAACTTGTAAATGCGAAAGAAAATGGACGAAACTACCAATGGTTGGGTTGCCTCCCAACAAGCGCCCTTATTTAACGTCTTAGGCTAGACAAAATCAAGATTATCATGAATCCTTAAGTGCTATGAGTTTGACCTCATGCACTTTTCTCATGTAGTCCTCTCCAAAGTACATGTTCAGCCTCTGTTCATTGACCAGAAATGTTGTCTCTCCATCACGCACCATGATGGCACCATGTGGCCGTACCTCCTCCACAATGAAAGGTCCACTCCACTGGGATTTCAATTTCCCAGGATGCAGCTTCAACCTCGAGTTGAACAATAGCACACGATCTCCCTTCTTGAAGACACACAGTTGAATGTGTCGACCGTGAATAAGTTTTGTTCTCTCCTTGTAAATCCTCGAGCTTTCATAGGCGTTCATCCTCAGCTCATCTAGCTCATTGAGCTCTAGCATTCGTTTCTTCCCTACTTCATCATAAGTCAAGTTAAGCTTCCTTAGCGCCCAGTGCACCTTGTGCTCCAACTCTACTAGTAAATGGCAGGCCCGCCCATAAGCCAATCTAAAAGGCGTAGTGCCTATATGTGTCTTAAATGCCGTCCTATACGCCCATAAAGCATCCAGTAGCAAAGTACTCCAGTTCTTTCTTGTCGAAGCCACTGTGCGCTCTAAGATTTTCTTGATTTCTCTATTGTACACTTCGACCTGCCCTTGTGTCTTCAGGTGGTACGAGGTACCAATATTGTGCTTTACCCCGTACTTTCTCAACAATGCATCAAACTTTTGATTTTTGAAATGGGTACCTCCATCGCTGATAATCATCCTTGGCACACCAAATTTGCAGAAAATGTGATCTTTTACAAACTTGCACACTACAACAACATCATTAGTCCTTGTGGGTATTGCCTCTACCCACTTCGATACATAATCAACAGCCAGTAAAATGTACAAATTAGAGTTCGAGGACACAAAGGGTCACATAAAATCAATACCCCACCGATCAAACACCTCAACTTCTTGAAATATGTTGAGGGGCATCTCTTGCCGCTTGGAAATATTACCTGTCCTTTGATAGGAATCACATCTTCGCACATAATCGTATGTGTCCCGGAAAAGTGTAGGCCAATAAAGGCCGCTCTCAAGCACCTTGGCTGCCGTTCTAGAACTTGCATGATGGCCACCGGTAGGTAGTGTGTGACAATGACTGAGTACACTGTCATATTCTATCTCCGGTACACACCTGCACAAAATGCCATCCCTGCATTGCTTCAATAAAATGGGATCATCCCAGAAATAATATCTCAAAGAATGGAAAATTTTCATTTTCTCTTGATATGTCCAATCATCTGGGATTATTTTATAGGCAAGATCATTAACAAGATATGAAAACTATGGATCCTTGGATTTTACAGAAAGGATTTGTTCACCAGGGAATGTCTCGGTAATGGGTATATTAATGTCCTTCTCATATACCCATTCTAACCTAGCCAAGTGGTCCACAACCACATTATCTATCCCGACCTTATCTTTAATTTTAATGTCAAATTCTTGTAACAATAAGATCCACCTAATCAATCTAGGTTTGACATCTTTGTTTTCCATCAAATATTTTATGGCGGCGTGGTCCGTCCATACCACAACTTTTGACCCTACAAGATATTTCCGAAAATTTTCAAATGCAAAAAATACGGCGAGAAGTTCCTTTTCGGTTGTAGTGTAATTAAGTTGTGCTTCATTTAAAGTCTTGGATGCATAGAAAATCACAATGGGTTTGTTTTCAAAATGTTACCCAAGAACAACCCCCACTACAAAATCCGAAGCATCACACATTAATTCAAATGGCTTCGTCCAATCTGGCATTTGAACAACCGGTGCAGAAATTAACTTCTCTTTGAGCACAGTAAAAGCATGCAAACACTTTTCATTAAAATCAAACACCGCATCTTTCTCAAGCAGTTCAGATAATGGTTTAGCAATTTTTGAGAAATCTTTGATAAAGCGGCGATAAAATCCCGCCTCACCGAGAAAACTCCTTACCCCTTTAACCGAATTAGGTGGGGGTAATTTGGAAATAACCTCAATATTAACTGGATCTACCTCCAGCCCCTTGCTAGACACTTTATGTCCAAGCACAATCCCTTCACTAACCATCATATGAAATTTTTCCCAGTTGAGAACTAAATGCGTGTCCTCACATCATTGTAAAACTTTATCCAAATTGTATAAAAATTCATCAAAATACACACCATAAATAGAAAAATCGTCCATGAAGACCTCTAAACAACGCTCAACCATATCAGAGAAAATGGCAAGCATGCAACAGTGAAAGGTTGCTGGTGCGTTGCATAAACCAAAGGGCATACGATGATATGCAAATGTTCCGTAAGGACAAGTGAAGGTGGACTTCTCTTGGTCCTTAGGATCAATGGAAATTTGATTGTAGCCAGAATAACCATCTAGAAAACAAAAGTGAGATCGACCCACTAGTCGCTCTAAAATTTGATCAATGAACGGAAGAGGAAAATGATCTTTTAATGTAGCAGAATTCAATCTACGATAATCAATGCACACACGCCACCCGATTACCAATCGGGTCGTGACCGACTCATTTAACAAGTTGTGAGTGACAGTGATTCCCCCCTTTTTAGGGACTACCTATGTAGGACTTACCCACGTCGAATCAGAGATAGCGTAGATGATGCCTGCAGAAAGGAGCTTGATCACCTCCTTCTTTACTACCTCCCTCATGTTGTATTGAGTCTGCACTGTGGCTGGATTACAGGTTTGGCTCCCTCCTCGAGCCGGATCTTGTGCTAGCATAGTGTAGTGGAAATCCCCTTGATATCCACAACTAACCACCCGAATGCCCCCCGGTGGTTCTTCAATATGATCATCAGTTGATCCTCTTCATCGACACTCAGATATGCTGAGATAATCACCGATAGTCTTTCACCATCGGCTAAGAATGCATATTTCAAATGAGGCGGCAGTGGCTTCAATTCTAACTCTGGTGGACTGATCAAAGATGACTGAAGCGGTGGTGGAAGTGGCCCAAGATCTTCATAATACTTAGCATAATAGCACGGCAACACTTGAAGCATCTTGATACATTCTTGTAACGACTTGCTTCTCATCCAGTCATGCATTATATTGACAAGGCAAGCTTCAAGGGGTAGTTCTGGGTATGCTTCAAAGATAGAACTTGCTATTGCATCATCTTCAGTAGAAAGAGAAATTTCCTCCTCTTCATCATTTGGAAAACCCACAACTCTACAAAGAGAAACAACCTTTGTCTGTTCCATAATGTCTACAGCTAGTGTCCCCTTATCCACCTTGGTCATTACATGAGCCATATCTAGAAACGGCTTCCCTAGACAAATAGAAATGTTCTGATCAAAATGTTTCACCATGTGACACTGCTCCTTTGCTTTTGATTGTGTTGTGCTTGGGGGCATAACCATTTCAAATCGGTCATCCGCAATTCCCAACATCAAACGGCCTCATCCCATTTCAAGTATCATATCTGCAGTAGCTTGGAAGGGTCTTCCAAGGAGTAGCTCATTTCCTTGTTCATCTTGCATTTCCATTACCACAAAATCTGCTGGAAATACAAACTAGTCGACTTTAACCAAAACATCCTCGCAAATACCATACGGCTTAACCATAGAATTGTCCACCAACTGAATCATCATATTACTATTTCTTGATTCTTTCAGTCCCAACTTCTTGAAAGTAGAGAGAGACATCAAATTTATACTTGCCCTAGAATCACACAATGCTTCACCGAATTTCACTTTACCGATGTAACATGAAATATTGAAGCAGCCCGGATCCTGTCTTTTAGGAGGAAATGTTCCCATAATGAAGGCACTCACCTGCTCCTTAAGAACCACGACCTCTGTATCAGGAATCTTCCTCTTCTTTGTGATTATATCTTTCAGAAACTTATCATAAGAGGGTATCTGCTCTATTGCTTCTAATAGTGGAATGTTGTCCGAAAGCTTCCTAAAGCTATCTAGGAACTTCTTGAACTGAGCATCCACTTTCTTAGCCTTCAAACTATTTGTATACGACACTGGGACTGTCTGTGCCCTCTGATGTGGCAGCACATATGGTGTCCTCTTCTGTGTCTCCTCCTCAGAAATGGGTTCTGGTGTAACATCCTCTACCACATCCTCTACCGGCTCTGAGATTGGAATCATAACCTCCTCTGTGGCCTCACTTGTGATTTCTGGCAGTGGTTTGCTCAGTTCATCATCCCTGGGGTTTAAAATCTTCTTACCACTCTATAGAAGAATTGCCTTAGCTTGTTGGTTTTCTCCTGGAACATTTGTATTTCTGAGAAAACCTTGTTGTGTTGACTTTTTCAGATTTGCTATCTCAGCTGCCATCTGCACTAATGATGTCTCTATAGTTCTCATCTATGCCCCATGACTTTGTAAGGTCTTCCCAAATTGATTCATAAATTCTCCTTGTTGCTTAATATGTTGGCCAAACGTGCTCATGAGTTCTTGATTCTGCTTGATCACTTGATTGAGCAACTCATTGCTCTTGTCCTCTACCGATAGTTGTGGTTTTGCATCAGGGTCCTGCAAGAAATTGTTTGGGTCCTACCATGAATTTTTTTTTGTCTTTCCTCCAAGAATAGTCATTGTTTCTGTACCCCTATTTTTGGTGCATAAATTTCACCTGTGCTTCATCATCAGATTCTACGTCTTCTTTTGCTAGCAATTTCTTGTCTAGAAGGTCCATCTTCTCATTTATCTCCTTGATGGCCTTTGACTCACTTGCAGCTCGAACCTGTTCTGGCGCATCTCTATCACCCAAGGATTGCTTTTTGGCCATGTTATTCAAAATCTCCCAACACCTTGTGCCTGTGTTATTTAAGAAGAACCCCGAACCTGCTGAATCCAGGTTGCTTCTATCATGCTCAGACAGAGCAAAATAGAAAATCTTGACTTGTTTCTCCTTGTCAAGCCCATGATGTGGGCACCTCCTCAACATTATTTGAAAACGTTCCCAAGTCTCAGAATATGCCTCCCCGACTTTCTGGCTGAAATTGTGGATCTTCCGTACCAGGTCGTTGGTTTTCTCCGGTGGAAAGAATCTCTCGAAGAAGACCTCAATCATTTGATCCCAAGTCTCGACAGTCTCATCATCTAAGTTATGCAACCATTTACGTGCATTACATGTAAGAGAGCTGGGGAACAACTTCAGGTACAATGTCTCCTATGGAAACCTATCTATCTTGATCATATCACAATTCTCCACGAACGTGCGGATGTGTGCAATAGGGTCTTCATTCTTCAACCCGTGAAATGCTTGAGACTTGACCAAGTTTATCAGTGCCGAGTCAATCTTATAAGTGGGAATGTTGACTGCCAATTTTTTTATTGGTCCCTTCAATGCTGACGAGGAAGAAGCTTTTATCTTCTCCCATATTGTCTGTTCTTCAGCCATAACTTCTGGTTCAGAATCTGAATCTATATCTTTAGGTTGGTCTTGAATGTTGTTCTCCTCCTCATATGATCCCCAGAACGGGACCTCTGATGATGGTTGTGCGTAGTCCGTACAACACGTCTTCACCATGCACTGGTACCTACAGGGTAATTATTTTGATTCAGTATAGTCCTAGACGATTACCAAATATGAAAGTTAAATGATGAATTTCAAAAATAATAATAAAATAAAATGTGGCCTAGAGTGGCCGCTTGCAGCACTTGTAGTGCCGACAATTTCCGTGTCCCCGGCAACGGCACCAAAAACTTGACACTAATTTACGGTGCAAAAAACGCAAGTGCACGCGTCAATGTAATATAGGCCCTTGTGAGGCCCGATTCGAACTCAGGGACACTGAACTATCGGTAGACTACTACTAACTGTTCGCAATCAGCTAGACCGGTTAAATAGGTTTTGAGAGTTGTTGAAAAATAAAAGAAAATAAAATGAAACAAAGCAATCGATTAAGTGTTTACTTTAATCAATTTAGATGGGAATCTTTAGGATTGCACCTTTCACCGCGGGTTCTCGTTGTATGAATTTCCACATAGTTAATCAAATTCGTCTCTCATTCCTGGTAGTGGCCTGTAGTTAGTATTGTTCACTGTCGTGATACAATTCACTACCTAAATCTATGTCGGTTCCACCATCGTAGTAACCTATGCCCTAAACTAGGTGCATTAGAATTAACCTCTGGGTTTCCACCATTAACCGTACATCACCTTGTTCAAGGGATTTATTAATTAATGTGAATTTTGTCTCTTTTCAACTGTTAATTCTTCTTTCAAAGTAATTAAAGGCATTAGATTATCATTAGGGTGATCAATCATAATGATATAGTGGAGAAAACAAAATCATACCACGGATTTAAGAGAGAAATTATGAATTACTATGATAAAAACATCATACAATGATTCCCAGGGCTACTCCCAGTCCTAAAGACAAAGGGGATTAGCCCCGCATGTTCATCTCAGAGAAAGACATGGTGGAAGAAAGGGAAAACATGAAGAAAACGTGGATGAAGTGATGTAAACCCATGAACAGAGAAGATCCAAGCGTTCCTCAACGTAGAATACACGATCTAAAACCTTCCGATAGTGGAAAACGACTTCTGCGACTCTCGAAACGATCGGGGCATGCTTCTGGGCTCCGTTCTCCTTTCCACACCTTCTCAGGACTTGTGCAACGGCTAATGACATGATAGATGGCTCCTGGCTGCCGTCATTAGGTATAAACACCAAGTTAGATTGCCGAAATATCACCACCGTTGGATTCAGGCCGATCTGAAACAAACACTAATCTGACGGCGTCGATACCATCGACACGGGTCGATGGTATCGACCCCTTGTGAGATCAGCAAGTTTCCTTTCTTCTCTGTCATTCAGCCTGATGCAGACTCGATACCATCGACACCTTTAGGTGTCAACTTTATCACCTTTCCAACACTGAAGCTGTAGAACGTCGATAGTATCGATCTTTGTGTCGATAGTATCGACCAGCTAATCACTAGCAACCTGAAGGTAAATCGCTACCATCAACTTCCCAGTCGATGGTATCAACACTGCTTAGCTCCTTGCGGCTGTCTGTCTGTGACTATTTCGATACTATCGACGGATGTCGATGGTATCGGCATCTATATATATACGTTTTTCCTGAAATTGCAAGACAAAGCCAAATCAGCTGAGATAAAACCCATTATTATAATCGTTTATGATAAAAAAGATACAATATGAGAGATTTGATACTGAAAGAGATTATAGACTAGAGTAAGTGAATTATGTACTATTAACCACCAAAGTGACCAATAAACACATAAAACGCAAGTAAAACAAGTCTATAAATATGACTCAAAATCCTCACATCACCGGACGAGGAACTAAAGTCCAAGTGGCATTATGCTCAAGTGCTAGAAGTTCTTTTTTCATAGCTTGAACCCAATGAGGACATTGAAGAGCACCTTTGACAGATTGTGGTATGTCAGGAACTACTTGAACTGTCATTACATATGGTTATGTATGCTGAAGTTTTCGTGCCTTGGATCTGGTAATCATAGGATGAACATTTGTACTAGATTTGAGGTGAATTGAATTTTGTAGTGAAGTCATGCATTTTGGGACAGATTGGTCAATGTGAATATTTTGAATGTGTGCAACATTATCCTATGGATTAGAAACAGTCTCAGCAGAGATATTTGTACATGTACTAGATAATCTAATTAAATCATTTTGCTGAGATGGTACACATACATCAGTAGATTGACAATCCACATTATAAGACTGAACACCTGTAACATTTGGAAGTATATTTACATCTGTAGTGTAATCTTTGCTCGTTACTGGTGTGGGTTGTAATGAATCAACATCATTTGAAGACTCATCCTGTGCTTGAAGAAAATCTGAGAAAACAAATAACTCTCCCAAGGATACATTCTATGGAATGTGTTCTTTAAATGGGAACACATTCTCATTAAACACTACATGGTGAGAAAAGCAAATGCATCCACTAGAGATATGCATGCATCTATATCCCTTGTAACTATCACTGTATCCCAAAAAGGCACAAGGAAGAGATAGTAGTTGAAGTTTGTGTTTGTTGAAATCTCTTAGACATGGAAAACATAAACACCCAAAAACTTGTAACATATCATAATCATGTTTCTTTGCAGACAATCGAAACAAAGGAGATATATGATTATTTGTCTTTGAAGGAAAACAATTTATGACGAAGTTTGTAGATGAAAAGGCTTCCAGCCAAAAGATGAGAGGAACTTTGGCATCTACCATCATAGTGAGCCCTAATTCCACAATATGTCTGTGCTTTCTTTTGACCAAAACTACGTGTTCATGAGTATGTGGATAGGAAAGACGATGGACAATGCCATTTGCTGTGAGAAAATTCAACATAATGTGGTTAAAAAACTCTCCACCTCCACCAGTCATGAGAGCTTGAATTTTTGCATGAAACTGATTATCAATCATTTTATAGAAGAAAACAAAATGGCCATACAAGTTAGATTTTGCTTTCAACGGATAAAACCAAGAAAAACCAGTGCATTCATCGACAAACAAAGCATAATAGTAGAAACTAGTTTTAGATATTATAGGAGATTTTCCCCACAAGTCACAATAGACTTGTCCAAAAGGGACATTACTTTTAACATGATTGTTTGAAAAGGGCAGTCTATGGCTTTTTCCTAACTGACAACTATTGTAGAAATCTATTTACTTGTTTGATGAACTTATTTGTTTACTAGATTCTAGGTATTGCTGTACTTTGTGTGTATGCTCGAGTCTTCTAAGCCAGGTGAGAGAAGTTGTAGTAGGACCTTTGATCGAGAGAAGAGCTTTATGCCTACCAGATGCCTGTATAAGAAATGAGTCTCAAAGAAAAATGAAATAGCAAGGGAATTCACGGGTCAGCTGAGCAAAAAATAGCAGGTTCCTCTTTATGGAGGGAACAACTAAAACCTTCTCAAGAGGTATAGCATGTTCTTGTATGATGTGAGATCATCTAGTGCAAGTGATAAGAATATATGTGCCATCTCCAATCATTATGAAGTCATATCCCTTGTAGGAAATAACATTACTAAGGATACCCACATTCTGAGCAATGTGGTTGGTGGCACCAGAGTCCACTTGCCATTCAGTGATGTTGATGTTGTTTGGCTCAGACACCTATAGAGCTTCCATTGCCTTTGCTTGTTCTATCACTGCATCTTCAGTGAGAGTACTAGGGACCTCCGAACTCTGTTAAGAGTTATCAAAGTGATGCTAGCACCGATAGGCCTCATGTCCTCTCTTCCCATAGATCTGACAGAAGATAGGGGGTCGAAAAAGAATTGTTGAAGTTACCATCCGACGACCTGATGCTTTGATTGAAGCCATGCCCTTGAGAAGAGAACTGACTTGAAGGTCAAATTCCAAGGAGACCTAGATTAGGATTGTATTCCTGAGAAGATGGAGGAGGCAATCTATAGTTCCCTCTTCCAGGATTTTGAGGTCTAAAACTTGATCGTTGTCCTAGAAAGGCCAAATTAGGACTAGAAAAGGATTCTGTGGATGACCTACGCATATCATGGTCTCTCAACAATGAGACTACTTCATCATATGATGGAAGAGGAGGTCTCATCATTGAGATAGTGAATATCTCAAACTCGAATCCAAGGCCACTGAGGAGAAAATAAACCTTGTCATAATCACATAGAGGTTTACCTATTACATGGAGTTGATCGTAGATGAGTTTGAATTCTCGAAGGTAATCTGTCACAGATTTGCTTCCTTTCTGGATCTGCCTCAGCCGTGTAGTCAATTCAAAGCTTCTAGACTGAGTAGATTCGTAGAAGTTGTTCATGAGAGCACTCTAGATCTAAGTAGATGTGGACAAGCCTACCACAACTCTGAGTACTTCCTCGGTCAGAGTCCCCATGATCCATCCCTTGATCAGCCTGTCAATCCTCATCCATTGCACATATGTGGGATTTGATGTGATTGTACCTTTACCGTCTATGATGATCTTCTCAGGAGCTTTCTTAGTTCCATCGATGAAGGATTTGAGTGAGTTGCTCTTGATCAGTGCTCGAACCTGAACCTCCCAGTAGAGATAGTTAGAGATGGTCAACTTGAGGGAGACAAAGTTTGAGACATTGATGTTGGTAGGATATGGATACTTTGATGCCATTGCTTCTGTCTTCGAGGAAGGTCCAGTAACTGAGGAGGAAGACATGATAGTAGATGACAGTGGAAGCTATGCTATGATACCACATGAGGATCAAGGTTGAAACCCTAGATCTGAGAAGAGGGGTGAGAGGGAAAGCAATTGAAATTAGAGAGGCAGGAGAGAGAGCTAGGACACTACTCTTTTCAAAGAGGGAAGCGATACTTTTCAAATTACTGCTCGCATCATCGATCCTTGTTATATGAGTATTGTATTTATACAAGATAGGCCCAACCCATTACTTGGAGCCCAAGTATTGTAAAAGTAATGTAAACACATAGAAATACAATGTACTCTTGTAGGCATTTCACCAAATGAGTAGAGAGATCTTCATCACCCAATATAGAGTAGTCCACGTAGACCACTGAGAACTCCAAATTGCATTTCCAGATCCAACATGAAGGAGTTATCCCCTTCTATCAGTTTACTAGTCACCCACAACAATTGATCTCAGTTACTCCTCCCTTGCAATCCCTCCCTAGTCGGGTAGGACTTGCTTGAGCTCTCTATTGGTTACGACAACTAGAAAGGAAAATAATTGTAAGGGCCATTGATCCCAATTGTGTGTGTTGGGAAGCCCCCAGTACCTCTCTATTTATTATAAATAGCAGGGTCAGGGTTCCCATTTGACGTGAGAGTAGAAGGATCTAAAACATGAATATTCTGGAATCTGCGGACTGTGAGATAGTCATTTTGCACTGTGAAACGGTTGTCTTGTACATGAGTCGGTCGTTTCACAGTGCAAAATGGTTGTCTCTTGCTTCTGTACTTTTCTATTTGCACATGGAATTGGCAATTCATTTCTAATCAATGTTAAACATCAATTTTTCTTGCACAACACGTATTGTGCAATCCAAATGAATTTGGGAAAGTATCTAGAACCTTTCACAACCTAACCGAGTGATCTCACACATGTGAGACAATCATCTTTCTCACCCAGACAGTCGTCTGGTGAGCCTAGTCGAGCCGGTCAGTTCATCCTAATTGGTTCACCTCAGTTTGGGTAGCCAACTTTGTTCCAACCAGCCTAACAAACCATATGCCCATTTCAACACTTGATATGGCCGTTTGGCACCCCATACGCCTATCTAAACACTTGAGATGGCCGTCTGGCACCCTAGACACCCGTATCAACACTTGATATGGCCGTTTGGCAGTGCAGTCAGTTGTTGGTGCGTGAATTGAATTTCTAAACACTTGAGTAATCAATTCCAATAAACATGACACTCCAATCAGTTAGTCCAACACTTGAACTTGATGATTCTGAGTCCAATCAGTTAATCTATTATTTAGTTGAATACCTAAACACCTTTATCATTCAATCTAAACATCATTCATGTATATACTCCTTAAATCCAAGTGTATCCTATGTGTGTGACCCTATAGGTCTAGAGTTACGTTGGTAGTTAATGTCCATAACAACTTATGATATCACAAGCAAAGAGTGGTGCCCAATCGCACATCATTGCTACCCAAGTAATTTAGTAAGTTGGAGACAAATTCAGCCTATAATTTGTGAATAGTATTACCGCGACTGTATAGTTCCTTTGTCTCTAATATCTGGATTGAACTCGAGGCATGGAATCGTCATCCTCACAACATTGAATCCATGATCCTTGAACTAGAGCAGACTATATGAGATGCATGTGAGTTCACATATCATATATTGAATCACATGGGCACGACCATACACTCTCAGTCTCAATTATCAAGGGGCCCTAGATATCAATCTCCAGTAGGAGGGACAAATCCCATCTCTATCACTCACAGTCTATCCCCATGTGCCAAAGTCACCCAATCATCACCGTTATAACAACCCATGTTTTAGGACTGTGTTTAATGATGTCAATGTATACCCAATGACATGTGATGAGTGCAGTGATTTTAGGTCTAAGAACCACAATCACCACCATCACTATGAGAGATAATTCTGACTACCATTCCATGGTTTCCATGCATCACTCTCATGGTGGGTCTGTCCAACACACTTTTCACTAACATGTATCTGTGTGCTTGACTTGATATCTCATATAATGACTAATGAGACTCTGTCATCAGTCAACACACACTCTAGTCTTATGTACTACTGTTGTCTATTTTGCTTCCACAGTAATATCCGACTAGGGTCATAAAAAGAATGTATGTACTCTTATCATACATATGATCTCATCGTTCAATTCCTCAACCTGAAGGCATATGTCATCGAGTAACATCATTCCTTAGACATCCACTTATGACTGTGTCATCATCTCATGACCGAGACAAACATAATAGATGAAATTACCTTTATAATTATCAAACCAAGTATCTAATGCCTCACTCCAATCATCATATGATTGGCTCTCTGGCTATACATACCAACATCAGAGAAAATGATCTTAAAAAAAATAACACTACCTATGTCACCGAGGTGCACCTCCTTTTATAGGGAGTTCATCACTAAGAACTCTACTATTGAAGCTAGTGGTGGTGGACTATGGGATAGTCATCATTCTTGAAACTCTATTAGAATCATGAGTGGTGTACTTGGGCATTATACAACAATTCATTATGTGGTTGCAACAAATATAATAAAATAAAAAATAAAAAAAAAATGGAAAAACTCCACTCAAAGTCATGTTTACATCCTCAATGTGAGGGTGAAAATGCCTCTTCAAGTGGCTCCTTTTACTTTGTTTATTTCATTTTAAATTTTCCATATTCTCATAGTAATCACGAAAACGTCACTACAAATGTCATTTTTTAACTAAAGTAGGCTATTCTAAAATTTGTTTTCAAAAATTTGAGAAATATAATATTTATACCACAATGTTTAGGGTTTAGGGTTCAGGGTTTAGGGATTAGGGTTTAGGGTTTAGGGTTTAGGGTTGGGGGTTTACGGTTTAGGGTTTGGGCTTTGGATATTATATGCCTTAGCTTACCTCTTATTTTCTCTCATTCTATGAATTCCTACTCATTTCTGATCATTTTGCACATAAATACATTTTCTACCCCTAATTGAGGTTAACAAGAAAATTTCATACAAATGATCGAGGAAGTAGAACATTTTGTCATGGAGTAGGACCTCCATGATTCACAGAACCGATGGATGCCTTGGAGAAATCCTCATCCCAACCATCAGTTCCAAAAACTGATGGACACGATGGACAAATTGTGCAACCATCGTTCGACACTCTATGGTAAACCAACATGGCCATCGGGTGTCACCAACATACCTCTGGCTATGGTAAAAAAGACCCCTCAACAAATGGTCACTAAGGCCCACTAGCCAATGATCCTCAACTGATGGTCAGTCTAGGGCACCAACTGATGGATACTAGGCCCCAAAAACCAATGGTCACCCAGGAGGTGTCACCCGAAGGCACAACTCTTAGTAAGTGATAAGAATGTAGAACCTTGTCTCAGTTACACCAATCAAATAGTGGGATAAGTTTTATGTTCCCTATGGAATTATGTTACTACAATCAATAATGAAACAAAACTAAGTAAAACAAAGAAGGAAGCAACCAAATCACAAGTAGAAACAAAGAGTGATAAAACAAGTATGCAAGGGAACTTGGATCGGGTATCACCAACTAAGATCTCTCATCAACATGCAATACTCACACCCATATTATGCCCTTAGTAATATTACAATCAATCATCATATATGTTTATTCCCTCCTCTCTCGAGCTTAGGATAGATCTAGATTATAAGGTTGCCTCTCTCTCGATATGGCAAACAAACCATCACAAAAATAACCATATGACATTAGCTTAAGCATTCCAACTTTCTCCTACATTCATGCAACTCCATAACACTTAGATAACATTAGTAATAATATTTTGAGGTACTAAGAATCAAACATCACAAGATGGTAGCTAGTCATGCAAGTGAAGAAATAAGAACAAGTGTATGGAGATAATAATTTCTAGGAGCATATATATACATTCAAATTGATGTAAGTATTTACATGTTGGGAGAGCTTTAGTGGCTACTTCCAACCCAAGCTAGATGTTTATCCACTCATGGTAATGAAAAACATTATGGATTTACAAATACTCATGGACATGGGTAGTGTGGAGAAAAAACAAAGTGAAGGGGAACATATGGACAGATTCAGGGATGGGGAGTAGAAAGATACACTGACGACAACCAAGGAATGGCCATAGTCAATGGTCTGTCCTCCTTGATGAATCTGGTGCGATGGTGATGAAGACCTACCCTTCATTCTCCTTCCTTCGAGGGAGAACTTCAAATAGGGGGAGAGCGAGAGGGTCCAACAATAGACTCATCAAACTTCTGTCCTTCTTGTTTGTGAACCAATGGTGGGGGAGACAGTCAATGGCGAGCTTCGTCTCCAGTAGCAATTTAGCATCCCTTGTGTTGCATGATACCCCTTCTCATTCATGGTGGTCTCTCATTTATAGGAACCTGATCCAGTGCTCAGATATGTTAGTGCAGTCCTTTACTTGCACTCCAAGTACTCAGAATATCTCACCTCAGGTCACAAGCTCAATGGTATAGAATGACTGATCAGGTAGTGACACCATCGATTCTTGGGTTTTTGGGTTGCGACTGGTGAGTTTCTCCTTCAGGTGACACTGCCTAGGTGGCCATTCGTTCCTGGGGCCTAACAACCATCAACTGGTGCCCTACGTTGACCATCGGTTGAGGGTCATCGGCTGGTGACAATCAGTTGAGGTACGATGGTGACAACTGATGGCTGTGCTAGTTTACCATCCAGTATTAAATGATGGTTGCACAGACTACCCATGGTTTCCATCGACTGTGGGAACTGATGGTTCTCCTGTACACTACTCTAAGGCATCCATCAATTGTGGGAATCAATGGAGGTCCTGCTTCATGGTGAAATGTTCTACTTCCTCGATCATCTGTGTGAAATGTTCTTGTTATCCTCAAATAGGGGTAGAAAAAGTATTTGCATAAAAAATGGTGGAAAGTGAGTAGGAATTCACATAATGAGAGAAAATAATTGGTAAGTTGAGGCATATAATATCCACAGAATTTGATGTCATCAACAACAAATAGTGGACCAACCTAAATCACACGTTGAAAAGGGAGCAATGTTTGTATGTAGCCAAGAAAGAGAATTACATGATGATTGGAATGTGGCATTAAATACCTAATTTGATAATAATAAAGGTAATTCTATCTATTATGTTTGTCTTAGCATGAGATGATGACATAAACATAGTATATGTATAAAGAATGATGCTACTTGATGATGTATGCCTTCAAGTACATGACTTGAACAATGAGATCATACGAATGTTAAGAGTACACACATTCTTGCTATGTCCCTAGTTGGATATTACTATGGAAGCAAAGTAGAAAACAATAATACATAAGACTAGGGGTGTATTGACTGATGACAGAGTCTGATTAGTAATGATACGTGATATCAAGTCAAGCACACATGTACATGTCAAAGAACAATGTATCAGACATACCCACCATGAGGTGATACATGGAGAGCATGGAATGGTAGTTAGAATCAACTCTCATAGTGATGGTTGTGATTTCTTAGACCAAAAGTCACTACATTCATCACATGTCATTCATGTACTTTGACATCATCCATCGTGATCCTGAATAAGGGTTGCCATAAAGGTGGTGCTTGCGTGCCTTGTGACACATGGGGATTGAGTGTGAGTGATGTCGATGAGATTTGTCCCTCTTATAGGAGATTGATATCCATGGCCTCTTGATAAGCTAGACTAAGAAATGTATGGCCATATTGATGTGACTCAATATGTGTTTTGTGAGCTCACATGCATCTCAGACAGTCTGCTCTAATTCAAGGAACATGGATTGAACATTGAGAGGATGATGATTTCATGCCTTGAGTTCAATCCGGATATCAGAGAGAAAGGAGTTATACAATCACAATAACATTGATCATAGACTATAGGTTGAATTTGTTCTCCAACATTCCAAATTACTTGGGTAGCAATGATATTTTTCTAGATACTGCTCATTGCTTGTGATGTCACAATTGGTTATGGACATTCACTACCAATGTAATTTTGGATCTATAGGGTCACACACAAAGGATACACTTAGATCAAAGGAGTATATTCACGAATGATGTTTATCTTCATTACTAAATGTGTTTAGGTATTCAATTAAACAACTATTGTTCAAAATTGACTAACTGGATTTTGAACCAAGCAGTTCAAGTGTTGAACCAATCGGTTGGAGTGTCAGGTCAATTGGAATCAACATTGGCTTATCAATGACTGAACCAAGGTGTGAAATGATCGGTTCATAGGTCCCAACTGACTGGTTCAATGGTCAATTCAATTAGATCAAGGATTGGTACTGACGCCATGTTGTGCATTAATCGTACATTGAATACCAATGTGATTCAGAATAGGAAACTACATGAACCGACTGGTTTGAACACGAACCAACTGGTTGGGTATGAAAACCGATTGGTTCACCATGCATAAGTACTAGAAAATTTGTGAATTTGACCTTTTTGACTGCCACACACATTGGGAACCTTGACCCTAGACTCTCCTATAAGTAGAGGGGTACTGGAGGTTTCTCAAAACATAACCATTGCTCTAAAAATTGTTGTCCTCTCTGGTTGTGGTAACCTATAGAGATTCAAAGAAAGCCTTACCTGATTAAGGGAGGGATAGAAATGCAGAGACAATTGTGGGAGAGTGTACCAACTCTAATAGGTTGACATTCAAAAGATACAACTGCTTTCATTTGGCTCTAGTAGTGCAGCCGATGGTCCACATGGACTACTCTAGAGGCGGGAGGCCATTGTCTTCCTCTAGGAGGATGTCATCAACTGCCGTCCATGGTACCAGACCAGGAGGCCATTGATGACGACTGTCTGAGTGTTGCTACTTGGAGAAGAAGCACGCCGCTACTGCAAGGGTAATGCCATTGGACTTTCTCTAGGACCAGGTATAACCTTGCAAATTTTCCTTCCTAGATACATTATTGTTGAGGTGAGCTTGCTATTAAGGGGAACTGAGTTTAAAATTTTTATTTCTCCTACCTTATCTATCACCTGATTTCCTTACATTGGTGTTAGAGCCAGGTCAATTTATGGTGTATCTAGATTTAAATCAATATGATTGGATTTATTTTTATTGCACACAATGTGAATATTAAATTGGTTAATGTGCATATTTGTTTAATTTCCACATGTGATTCCACAAACTAATATGTATATATGATATGATATATATGTAATTGACATGCGTCATCCTAAAATTGGGTTTGATGGTGGATGTTTAGCATGGTTGTGGCCAATAACCCTAGATTTGTGTGTGTATGGTTGTTCATTCCTATTTATATCTCAGTTTGCATACTGAGCCTCTATCCTCCTTTCTAAATGTAAATTAATTCTCTTCTTCCTATTTTCCCTCAAATGTGACTCACGGTTTTCCCTTTTACAATGTAATAAGAAATAAGATAGTTTTAATTTATGTTTTTTTGTGAGAAGACGTTCTGTACAAGAAGAACCTAACGATTCATGAGACGAACTGATCGACTGGAGGATCGAGGAGGCTTGATGACAATAGGGATGAGCCGATTGATTGGTGGCCCAAATGATCACCTGGAGGAGTCCACATGTCGATTCAACCTAATGACCACACGACCATTTCACGAGCCCAACTGAGTGACCAAAAGGCGAGCCGACCGATTCAAGTGTTTAACCAATCAACCTAGATTGGTCCAAGCACGAATCTTTATAAAAAACATGCTGCATATGATGTGGACCTTAGCTAGTAGTGATTCCTTGTGGCTCTAAGGAATTACAATAGTATGGACATAACCATCGCTTGTGTGTTTTATATTCCATGGTTCCATTGTGGTTATAGCATGTATATGATACAAACTATTAGTATGTGGGAATTGGATATGTATATGTATTTATATATAAAATCCCTTAATACAATATTAAGTCTTGGATGACTTCCATTAGAAACACACATGAAAAGATTGATCGAATAAGTGTGGGCACCCCAAGGGTGGTGCACTATCTATCTCATGGAAGTGTGATGGTAATAATGTGGGCCTGCCAAGTGGGGTGTATTATTATCGTGTTGGCTTTTAGGTCAAGCTTAACTATTTGTCCTTAGTGAGATTAAGCACTAGAGGCATACAAATGACTATGGCAAGGAGTTGCACATCTTATGTCAAGGATTTGCACATATCATCTATCCAAGAATCACATATGATGCAACTGGAAAAAGTTTCCTACCTTAATAATTGGTTATGGACATTGGCGTTGGCCGAGTAATAGTTCAATTGTTTTAGATCTTGGCTCACTAGAAGATTGTATGTTGCAATATTCCAAATTGATACACAAGGGTTAAAAATTTGAACAAAATAGTGGGATCAATAGTTAATTAAAGGCCTAATTAATATTGTTAACTTATCAAATCAAATAAATCAAAAAATGTTTTGAAAAGTTGCAATTTTTCTTTGTAAAAACTAATGGCAAACAAAAACACATTATTATTGCGACCAGTCCTTGAATAGGACAAACTAAAAAATCCACATCTAGTTTAGGATTTTGAGAAGTATTCTCATAAATGAGAGAAAGCTCTATGTCCTTAAGAGACCGGAGCTAGTGGAACCTCCTCCAAATGCACTTAAGGATAAAATGGATGCTTACTTGAAGCATGCCTATAATGCCGTAGACATTGAGTACCTAATGCTATGATGTATGAACTATGTGTTACTAAGAAACATGAAAAACATGGACATTCTTGAGATGATAACATATCTTAAGAATCATGTAAAGCAAGTAAGGTATAATGTCTCTAAAGCATTGTTTGAGTGCAAACTGATAGCAAGAGATCAAGTACAACTCCATGTGCTCAATATGATTAGGCATGTGGAGAGACTAGGATTTCTTTTTGGTCAAGAGTTGATCAAAGATATGAATCTACAAATCATTGTATGAATCATATAGCCAGTTTATTGAGTGGTATCACTTGAGTAACTTGTCCAAAGTACTATCTAAATGGTTTGGCATCTTGATGCCAAAGAAAGAATGAAGAAGGATAAATGTGACGTCCCCCAATTTCTATATACTTTCCGTAGTGACATTCCTAGATATGCGTGCACTCATATCTATAGATGTCAAAAGGGAAAATATAAGAGATTAAGGTAGTCAACTAAAATAGAGATTAAGCCAAGATCTAGTCCACATCATCGGATATAGACACACAAACATTCATTCATAAGGATAATAAAGTCATTACATATGGAGAGAAAATATGGTTCTAAAGAAAGTCAACTTATTACATAGGATTTAAATCATCCTCAAGATCACTAAGGAAAGAAATAACTAACATCTAGCAAGAAATGAGATAAGAGGTAAAGAATCTATCTATTACATCCTCCAAGTTTATTATTTGTGCCTTCAGGTACTTTGAGCATGCATTTCATTTTGTAGTCAAATGTTCCTTGCACCTAGAAAATACGAGAAACAAAACATCAGCAGGGCTGGTACGTGGTAAAAGTTACATTTAATAAGATTGCATAAAGGAAAATATTTGAACAAGAAGAAAGGAGAAACAAAACCATTTCTTAAGGCGAAAATCAGGTAAACATCCTTTTTATTACTATCATTTTGATGCGGTTGTACTACACACATTGCACTTAACTTACATCTAGTGTGGGCAACATAATATCATCATAAATCTAACATGGGCCAAGAAGAACATACATCCATGTTAGGCACATACATCCACACCAGACTATGTGCTCTAGTAGCTACAACCCATCATAACCATTTATGTTTCATTAGGTTTGGCGAAATATATCTCATACTAGTCAACCAAGCAATAACATTCAAATATGAGCATTCAAGGTATACATATCATAAGCAACCAGAAATCTAATCATATACTTATATGACCACGTACCTACTTGTTCAATCAAAAGTCCACAGATCTAGATTCAATCAGGAAATTAGTCACCCTGCAAGGAAGCAAGGGTACAACATTACAATTGGTCCATGTGACTAGGACTAAGATATGTTCTTAGTTATTATTCCTTTTATGCTATCTTAATTTAGATCAGGGATTTCCCCATGTTCTAATTAGGTTCACAATTATTATCAGGTCTGATCTATTATAAACTATTTGGATTAAAGATAATATTTAATTGGTTAATTAGAAGATTTTCCCAAAATTAGGGTTTCTAAGATGATTAAAGCAAAAGGGAGAGTAATCCTTAACATGTTAACCATTCATAACATCATGGTTCGTTTTAAAGATTCAGACCAACTAATAAACACTAATTATCATCTAATGATATTAATTTTGACATAAGAAATATATCTTTAAATTCATGTAGAAAGAGGAAGCTAAAATTAGGGTTTCTTCTAATCCTTTGATCACTTATCAACTTAGAATAGGATTTCGAGTTAGTCTGAAATCAGGGTTGAATCTAATGGTTACAAGCATTTTAGAAGTCATATATCATCAAGAAAGCCATTTTTAATAATTAATTATGATTAAGGATGCCCTTTAGGCTTTAGACAATTATTTTGGAAATAGGGAACGGATTCAGGTATTGATAACATTTTATATGGATAGAGGATATTTTTCTAATCAAAATGGTATATTGGTTTGCTATATTCTGATAATCCTAGCATTTATTATGATTTTTCTAAGAAAATGTATTTTCTTGAGTACTAAAAGATTATCAAAAATAAAAGAAAAGAAAAATACCCCCATCGACGGCCGGATCCGACTGGATCACGGCTCAAATTGATATGCACCGTTCGAGCTCTCAGGATCGGTCCGCACTTGATCAGACGATCAGGATTTGTCTTCACTTGATCGGACGTTCCAGATTGATCTGTTGACGTGCCTTAAGCTTGCTCGAGCAGCTTGTAGTCGGGAGCGGCAGGGAGCTCACCGAAAGAGGAGGCGAGGATGCCACAGGCTGCGGGCGCAAGCTAGAAGATCCTGCCCAAAACTGGCGGGCTCTCGCAAACTGAGTGGAGCAGCCAATTGAGGGGGAGGATGGCTAGGCGGAGGAGAAGACAAGAACGGTCGAGCGGAGGCGCTACTGAGAACCGAAGGTCAGGTAGGGGGTCTCTGGAGTCAAAGAGGGTCGAGAAGAATAGGGTTAAGGGCAAAGGAAGGCGGGGGCGACATCGAGGGGTGGTTTTATAGGCTATCGGGGTAGGTTTAGGGTAGATTGGGGGTCCTGGGTGTTGCAGCCGCCGCCGGAATGGGAGAAACGAGAAAAGGGGAGTTCGTTCTCCCAAATCTAAGCATGAGGGGCATCAAGCGAGGGTTTGTTAGCTTCAGTTTCGGGAGTAGAATCGGTCCTCCAACAATCTCGCGCGATCGTTGTGGGAGCTGGGCGCACGAGGCAGTCTTTGTGCTCAGCGCGCTGTTGGGGCCCAAATCGCAGAAGGCGGAAGGTAGAAGACAAGGTCCTGGCCTTTGGATACCAGAGTGGATCCGTGTCCCACTCATCGGACGGCTGGGGCGAGCCCCAAATAAATGGTCCACGCCCAAGCATCTAAAGGGCCGCGTGACATTTATATCAACTCGATTTAATAGGAAACTTAGGTCTAGGACATATATCTAGGTTGATTTATTAAATTGGCCATATCTCATGATTGGTAACTCCAATTCAAATGAAATTTGAGGTGTAGCTTTACAAGGTCATTATTCTACTATGATAAAAATTTAAAACCCAAATTCAAAGGTTTGATGTGTTTATTCACTAAAAACATTATCATATGCATTCTATCATAAAAGCATACTAGGGTTTGCTTATTTTTGCAATTTGTGACCCATATTAGTCCAATTAAATGAGAGAAGTATATGAGGGTAATTCGGTCCATAAATTTGATAATAAGCTTTTAAGAGAGAGAAAAATACTATAAAAACTCACTGTGTCACGTTCTCCCCTCCTTTTTAAGAATTTTGCCCTCAAAATTCAAGCAGCTTGAAAGATATGTGGATATTTCCTCTCAACTTTGGACTTGAGATCCCATGTAGAATCAGCTTGATCATGGTGGCTCCAGAGAACTTTCACCATATCTATATGCCAATTATTGCGAAGCTCCTTTGCCTTGAAATCAAGAATTCTGACTGGTGACTCAGCATACGTCAAATCATCTTTCAGCTCAAGAGGCTCATGATTCAGAATGTGACTGGGGTCTTTGACATAGGGCTTCAGATTGGATACATGAAAAACATTATGCATGACACTATATTGAGGTGGAAAAGCAAGACGATATGCACATTCTCAAACCCTTTCAAGAATCTCGAAGGGTCCCACATAACGAGGACTGAGCTTTCCCTTATTCTTGTCCAAAGCTCGAATTGGTCGGATCTTCAGAAAGACATGATCACCTTCCTTGAACTGACGTTCCTACCGGTGAGCATCTGCATATGATTTCTGCCTATCCTGTGCTCGCTTCATTCTCTGCCAGATCAGTGCAACTTTATCTGCATACAGCTGCATCTCCTCAAATTTCATCAAGGTGTTTTCTCCGACATCGTCCCAATGTAATGGAGATCTACACGGTCGGCCATAGAGAGCTTCGTATGGTGGCATCCCAATACTTTCCTGATAACTATTATTATAGGCAAACTCAGCTAAAGGCAGGTAATGGTCCCACGAGCCTTCCCAGTCAAGCACACAAGCTCGTAGAAGATCCTCCAGAATTTGTACTGTTCGTTCTGACTGTCCATCTGTCTGCGGATGATAAGCTGTACTGAAATTCAGTTTAGTGCCCAATTCTTCTTGAACCTGCTTCCACAGCTTTGAGGTGAACTTCGGGTCCCGATCCGAGACAATGGATGCTGGAATTCCATGCAGACGTACAATCTCCTGTATATAAAGGTCAGCCAACTCAGAAACTTTCACAGTAGTCTTCACAGGTAGAAAATGAGCTGACTTGGTGAGACGATCCACAATGACCCAAGCGGCGTCGTACCCCTTCCTGGTCCTGGGTAATCCCACTACGAAATCCATAGTGATGTGCTCCCATTTCCATTCCGGAATCTCGAGGGGTTGCAGTAGACCACCTGGTCTTTGATGCTCGGCCTTGATTCGTTGACATGTCATACACCTGGATACAAAATCTGCAATGTCGTGCTTCATGCCTCTCCACCAGAACTGTCGTTGTAGGTCTTTGTACATCTTGGTCGTGCTGGGATGAACTGTGTACTTGGACCCATGTGCCTCGCTAAGAATGGTTGTCTTTACAGCTGACTGCTCAGGGACCCACATATAGTTCTTGTATTGAAGACCACCATCAAGACCCATTGACAGATGTGTATGAGGTTTAGCCAAGAGAGAGGAGAGCTCTACAAGCTCGAGACTAACTTTCTGTGCTTCCAAAAGTTCAGAATGTAGGTTGGATGTGATAGAGATGTTGTTGACATGCATACGATCAGCCAGGAATTGTGGTCTCCAGCTTGCTAGGTCCTCCATGTTCCTCCATTCGGGTACAGATAGGGATGCACAAACAACTCTTTTCCTACTAAGGGCGTCTGCAACCACATTGGCCTTACCTGGATGGTAGCCAATGGTGAAGTCGTAGTCCTTCAAGTACTCAATCCACCGTCATTGTCGGAGATTCAAGTCCTTCTACGTAAGGATGTACTTGAGGCTTTTATGGTCAGTGAAGATATCGAACGTTGCCCCGTATAAGTTGTGCCTCCAGATTTTGAGAGCATGGATGATAGCAGCTAACTCCAAATCATGTGTAGGGTAATTAAACTCATTGGGTTTCAACTGTCTAGAAGCGAAGGCCACTACTTTTCCGTTCTGCTGCAGGACACAATCTAGACCATGCCGGGAAGCATAAGTGAATATCACAAATCCATCATTACCAGATGGTAGAACAAGGAAAGGTGCTGACGTCAACTTCTGTTTGAGCTCTTGGAAGCTAGACTCACAAGCAGCTGACCAGATGAAATGCTCATCCTTCCGAGTAAGCTTAGTGAGAGGGAGTGCCACTTTGGAGAAATTCGGAATAAAACGACGATAATATCTAGCCAGACCTAAGAAACTCCAGATTTCAGAAGGATTACGAGGAGGTTGCCAATCAAGTACAGTAGATACTTTAGCGGGATCAACAGATATGTTACCCCCAGAAATGACATGACCAAGAAACATAACTTTGTCAATCCAGAATTCACATTTAGAAAGCTTGCCATAGAATTTCTGGACTCGAAGAATCTCAGGGACGGACTTCAAATGCTCTCGATGCTTCTCCATAGAATCAGAATAGATCAGAATATCATCCATGAAGACGACTACAAACTCATCAAGACAAGGTTGGAAGACTTTGTTCATCAAGTTCATGAATACGCCAGGTGCGTTGGTCAACCCGAACGGCATTACCAGAAATTCGTAGCGCCCGTAACGAGTTCGAAAAGCAGTCTTAGATATATCAGAATCTTTGACCTTAAGATGGTGGTAACCAGAACGAAGATCAATTTTTGAGAAAACTTTAGCAGTACGAAGTTGATCAAAGAGGTCGTCAATACGAGGGAGACGATACTTGTTTTTAATGGTAGCTTGGTTCAACATGCGATAGTCAATACACATTCGCATCGAACCATCTTTCTTTTTAACAAAAAGGACAGGTGCACCCCAAGGGGAAACACTAGGTCAGATAAAACCCTTATCAAGAAGTTCTTGTAATTGTTTCATCAGCTCCATAAGTTCAGCAGGTGCCATCCTATACGGTGCCCTAGAAATCAGAGTGGTTCCAGGAAGAATATCTATGGAGAACTCAATGTCTTGGTTTGGAGGCAGCCCAGGAAGCTCCTCCGGAAATATGTCAAGAAAATCACGTACCACCTCCAGTCTTTCTACAGGCCCGTTGTCAGGACTGGACTCTGAGACGAATGTGAGGAAGACTTTACATCCTTTAGATATGAGCTTTTCATCTTTAAGAGAGGAAATTATTGTATTATTATAGAATCCGCTTCCTTGAGGGATCACTACAGGAGAGGAATGAGGTTGAGAGAGAACTACCATCTTGTTTCTACAGTCAATATAAGCATGATATGTGTACAACCAATACATGCCAAGAATAACATCACAGTCTTCCATGGTTAAGAGAATGAATTCAAAGGGCATGTCATGATTTTCAAATTTTAGAGGGAGAACATCGGTTTTCTGCAATGTAGTGAATATTTTGCCACTAGGAGTTGACACATCCAAAATGTATCCCAAGTCCCTGATACGTAAGTGCAACATTGAGGCCAGATTGCGAGAAATAAATGTATTTGTGGATCCAGAATCAAACTATGCTTTAACAGGATGTCCATTCAAGAAAACAATGCCTACACATGATGATTACATTGTAAATAATTGAAGGCATCGAACAAGATATTAGATATATGAAAAAGATTTAAGGTTACCTTCAACAAGCTGGTTCGGATTTGCCCTAGCCTCCTCTGCTGTTACTGCGAACACCCTGGCATTACGGTGTCCCTGAGGGGGTGGAGCACCTACTGGAGGTTTGCCAAAGATAGATGCATTGGGGCATTTGGCGAGGAAATGTCCCTCCTTCTTGCAGTTGTAGCAGACCGGCTTGGTGTAGCAACAAGGCCCGTCATGTCCTCATCCACAAGTCTTGCATTTGCTGCGGTAATCCATCAACTTGCTATTCTTTGGTCCTTTCTTCCCTGAACCTCCTCATTTCCCTGATCCTTTATTATGGCCGGGGTGGAACTTTTTGAACTTCTCCTCCTCGGTGGTGGTCAACCCTAAATATCCCATGCTAGAAGGCTTCTGCAATCCCTGCTCCCTTTCCTACTTAAGGGCCATGTCTAGGGCTTCATCAATGCTTCGGGGACGAGAGGCTATAACTAGGGTTTTCAGGTGTGCGGAGAGATAGTGTACATAATGCTCAGTGAGGCGGTCCCCAGTCCGGATAGGGGCATAGCGTTCCAGAAGTCTAAACTTCCGAGTATAATCGGCCACTGAGAGACTACCCTGCCTAAGCTCCATGTACATATTCTCTTTCCTCTTCCTCTTAGCTATGGGCATGAAACGGTCAGTGAAGATGGTCTTGAAGGCTTCCCATCCCAAGTTGTCTACTTCCTCTCCCCGATTCCCACCATAATTCTCCCACCAGATCTTCGCCCCTCCCTTAAGCAAATGGGTGGCGAACTTAACCTTCTTTTCCTCGGGTACTTCTAGGGTACGAAAGGCATTCTCTATGGAAAGGATCCAGGCCTCAGCCTTGTCCATGACCTCAGGCTGATCTTCCCCCCAAAAGGAATCAAGATTGAGCTTAATGAAGTCTATTACCGTCACTTCCTTCTTCCTAGAGGAGCTAGGTTCAGGGGTTCCTTTTGTGGCGAGGGTTTCCATGAAGTCTAGTAGGATTTTCTTTTGTTCCTCCCACCTTTCTTTGGCCATAGTTTCAGGATCAGGTATTTCGGAGGTTTCAGGTTCTTTTCTCTTCTTGGAGGATGATTCCTCCGAGGATTTTGAGTTGCGAGTTTTAGGAGGCATCCTGTAATTAAGATGAACATATTAGGTCTATTACTTCAACAATTATTCTCATCATTATCTTTATTACCATCACATGATATTTTATTATTATCATTTATTAATAATTAATGTTCTGAATGTTATGATTTATGGAGGATATCCTAAATCCTTATCAGTCAAGCCTTAGGACTTTCTAAATAGAGGGACTCCTTCCTAACCTTATAACAAAGGTAAGAGGGAAAATTTAATTTATTTTAAAACATAGATGAGAGGGAGAAATTTTTCCTATAGAAAAGGTGAGAGGGAAAATCTATAGATGAGAAGATTCCTAAATTAAGGTATGCCCAAGAGTAGGGAACACTTAGGATATCGGCCAGGTAGACTTATACTGCCATTAAGGTAGCCTCGTGATTTCCAAGCTAAGTGGATCGAAGACTTTAGTCAGACCCATGGCAGATGCTATCCTAGACACCTCAACCCTTCACATCCCAAACTCAAGGACTACCCTAGACTCAAAATAGGGTGAATGAAGTTCATGTGACTTGATGTGTGAACCTTGGCTCTGATACCAACTGTGACATCCCCCAATTTCTATATACTTTCCATAGTGACATTCCTAGATATGCGTGCACTCATATCTACAGATGTCAAAAGGGAAAATATAAGAGATTAAGGTAGTCAACTAAAATAGAGATTAAGCCAAGATCTAGTCCACATCATCGGATATAGCCACACAAACATTCATTCATAAGGATAATAAAGTCATTACATATGGAGAGAAAATATGGTTCTAAAGAAAGTCAACTTATTACATAGGATTTAAATCATCCTCAAGATCACTAAGGAAAGAAATAACTAACATCTAGCAAGAAATGAGATAAGAGGTAAAGAATCTATCTATTACATCCTCCAAGTTTATTATTTGTGCCTTCAGGTACTTTGAGCATGCATTTCATTTTGTAGTCAAATGTTCCTTGCACCTAGAAAATACGAGAAACAAAACATCAGCAGGGCTGGTACATGGTAAAAGTTACATTTAATAAGATTGCATAAAGGAAAATATTTGAACAAGAAGAAAGGAGAAACAAAACCATTTCTTAAGGTGAAAATCATGTAAACATCCTTTTTATTACAATCATTTTGATGCGGTTGTACTACACACATTGCACTTAACTTACATCTAGTGTGGGCAACATAATATCATCATACATCTAACATGGGCCAAGAAGAACATACATCCATGTTAGGCACATACATCCACACCAGGCTATGTGCTCTAGTAGCTACAACCCATCATAACCATTTATGTTTCATTAGGTTTGGCGAAATATATCTCATACTAGTCAACCAAGCAATAATATTCAAATATGAGCATTCAAGGTATACATATCATAAGCAACCAGAAATCTAATCATATACTTATATGACCACGTACCTGCTTGTTCAATCAAAAGTCCACAGATCTAGATTCAATCAAGAAATCAGTCACCCTGCAAGGAAGCAAGGGTACAACATTACAATTGGTCCATGTGACCAGGACTAAGATATGTTCTTAGTTATTATTCCTTTTATGTTATCTTAATTTAGATCAGGGATTTCCCCATGTTCTAATTAGGTTCACAATTATTATCAGGTCTGATCTATCATAAACTATTTGGATTAAAGATAATATTTAATTGGTTAATTAGAAGATTTTCCCAAAATTAGGGTTTCTAAGATGATTAAAACAAAAGGGAGAGTAATCCTTAACATGTTAACCATTCATAACATCATGGTTCGTTTTAAAGATTCAGACCAACTAATAAGCACTAATTATCATCTAATGATATTAATTTTGACATAAGAAATATATCTTTAAATTCATGTAGAAAGAGGAAGCTAAAATTAGGGTTTCTTCTAATCCTTTAATCACTTATCAACTTAGAATAGGATTTCGAGTTAGTCTGAAATCAGGGTTGCATCTAATGGTTACAAGCATTTTAGAAGTCATATATCATCAAGAAATCCATTTTTAATAATTAATTATGATTAAGGATGCCCTTTAGGTTTTAGACAATTATTTTGGAAATAGGGAACGGATTCAGGTATTGATAACATTTTATATGGATAGAGGATATTTTTTTGATCAAAATGGTATATTGGTTTGCTATATTCTGATAATCCTAGCATTTATTATGATTTTTCTAAGAAAATGTATTTTCTTGAGTACTAAAAGATTATCAAAAATAAAAGAAAAGAAAAATACCCCCGATCGACGGCCGGATCTGACTGGATCACGGCTCAAATCGATATGCACCGTTCGAGCTCTCAGGATCGGTCCGCACTTGATCGGACGATCGGGATTTGTCTTCACTTGATCGGACGTTCCAGATTGATCCGTTGACGTGCCTTAAGCTTGCTCGAGCAACTTGTAGTCGGGAGCGGCAGGGAGCTCGCCGGAAGAGGAGGCGAGGATGCCACAGGCTGCGGTCGCAAGCTAGAAGATGCCGCCCAAAACTGGCGGTCTCTCACAAACTGAGTGGAACAGCCAATTGAGGGGGAGGATGGCTAGGCGGAGGAGAAGACAAGAACGGTCGAGCGGCGGCACTACTGAGAACCAAAGGTCAGGTAGGGGGTCTTTGGAGTCAAAGAGGGTCGGGAAGAATAGGGTTAAGGGCAAAGGAAGGCGGGGGCGACATCAAGGGGTGGTTTTATAGGCTATCGGGGTAGGTTTAGGGTAGATTGGGGGTACTGGGTATTGCAGCCGCCGCCGGAGTGGGAGAAACGAGAAAAGGGGAGTTCGTTCTCCCAAATCTGAGCGTGTGGGGCATCAAGCAAGGGTTTGTTAGCTTCGGTTTTGGGAGTAGAATCGGTCCTCCAACGATCTCGCATAATCGTTGTGGGAGCTGGGCGCACGGGGCAGTCTTTGTGCTCAGCGTGCTGTTGGGGCCCAAACCGCAGAAGGCGGAAGGTAGAAGACAAGGTCCTGGCCTTTGGATCCCGGAGTGGATCCGTGTCCCACTCATCAGACGGCTGGGGTGAGTCCCAGATAAGTGGTCCATGCCCAAGCATCTAAAGGGCCGTGTGACATTTATATCAACTCGATTTAATAGGAAACTTAGGTCTAGGACATATATCTAGGTTGATTTATTAAATTGGCCATATCTCATGATTGGTAACTCCAGTTCAAATGAAATTTGAGGTGTAGCTTCACAAGGTCATTATGCTACTATGATAAAAATTTGAAACCCAAATTCGAAGGCTTGATGTATTTATTCACTAAAAACATTATCATATGCATTCTATCATAAAAGCATACTAGGGTTTGCATATTTTTGCAATTTGTGACCCATATTAGTCCAATTAAATGAGAGAAGTATATGAGGGTAATTTGGTCCATAAATTTGATAATAAACTTTTAAGAGAGAGAAAAATACTATAAAAACTCACTGTGTCACAATAAATATATGATGGTGATCAACAGAAGTGAGTCCAAAGCCAAAGGCAAGGCCAAGATGAGTTCTGAGGCTAAGATAAAGTCCAAGTCTTCAACACTAAAGAAAAGGAGAAGGGTAAATGCAAAAGGAATATGTCTGTTTCACTTAAATGAATAGAGGAAGAAGAAAGAGATAGAGATCCCTACTTCTGGACCCAAAAAGAAGTAAGCTAGAACTATACAGAGTAAGAGTTGCTGCCACTATAGTCGGAAGTTGTCATTCATGGGCATGTAAGAGAATTAGTGGATTGCTATTATATAACGTCCATTGATGAAAATATCATGTATCTTGTTTGAACAAGAACTTATGTTTCATGGAAATGGCCTATGTCTTATAAACTATACAAGATATTTTTAGAGACAAATGTGTATGAAACATATACTGATCGACTTGATGAGTCAAACAATGAATGCCTGTAGCATTATCATCCAGAGCACATGAATGAGAAATGAATTTCTAGAATCCATATGATGGTTATCTAGACTCTTTTGTTATTGAACCGATAGAGACATGTAAGTATTTTTTATTAGACAAAATAACCAAAGAATCTTCACTAGTTGTAGTGGGAGAGCGACTGTTCTATTGGGGATCATACATACTATTGTATACATAACTTTAAGAATAAATGCTAAAAGTAGTTACAAGTTGATGCAACCCTATTTTAGGGCTTGATCTTTTGTCTTTTTGTATCTCAATCACATCTAAACATAGTAGAATGCAAGTTAAATTCCTCAATATGCATATTATTGTCAAATGCACTAATGGATGTTCTTTGAATACTTTTCAGGTACTTGGACAATGCTTTGGATGGATGAGAGAGAAGGAAGGAGTTCTAGAAAGTCCTCCACTCATGGAGGGGTCCAAAAAAGACCCCAAAGCTCAACCTACCCATAATGGCCAAGGGTCGACATCAAGAAAAGAAGTCCATTGATCATGAAGATTTAAGTTGATTTTGCTACTAAAGACCCCAACATGGCCATGGTGCCAAGGAACGGACGTGCTGGCCAATGTCAAAGTTATAGAGAAAATCACAAAATTGCAAAACTATAGCAACATCGCCACCACGGTCGTGCTACCCAGCACGGTCATGCCATGAAGCCCCCAAAATGGGCGTGCTGCCTAGAACAACCTGCAAAATGACGCATTATCAATTTGGTGTCATTGTCGGGGACAACGAAAAGTTTTCTCGCACCCCAAAATTTTTTCAAAACTTTATTTTCATTTTTATGCCTCCCGAGTAACATTCTGGAAGTGCTATTCCTCTTTCTGCTGAGTTTCCATTCCGACAGTATGTTTTTTTCTACACACAATTAACTGTCATTTATTTTGTGCATGCGGTGTTCAAATTTTGGATTTTCACTGCTACACTCAAATGCCGGGTTCTTACCCGATTTCGACCCCGAAATAGATAGGACCTTCCACCGTTTGAGCTGACAAAACCGTACAATGATGAATGAAGCGGAAGTCACTGTTAGGATAAACCAAGCCTTAGTCGCTCAAAGAGAGCACATCCTAGGTGAACAAGCGGCCAGAGAAGCTGTCATCTGTGAAGTCTACATGGCCGAACAGGAAACCTTAGAAGCTACTAGGAGGGAAGCCGAAAGGCAAAAATAATTAAAAGATTTTTCCGTCCCTAAAACAACTTACACCCAACATCCGGTTGTGCCACCTGCCATCCAAGCCCCCCATTTTGAAATCCAAACACAATGGATCACCATGATCCAGGCCAACCCTTTTTCTGGAAACAATGGAGAGAGTTGCCAAGATCACCTACATAGGTTCATAGATCTTTGTTCCTTAAACAAAATTCCTGGTGTATCTAAAGATGCCATCCGCCTTAGACTCTTCAAGTACTCCCTCTCCGGTCAAGCTAGTAGCTGGTACAACACCATGGAGAGTACAAATATTGTCACCACTTGGGATGATTTTCAAAATAAATTCCTTGAAAAATTTTACCCCCCATCACTCACTTATGAAATTAGGGGTCAAATCACCCATTTTTCTATGTCTCCAGGAGAATCCTTAGCAGAAGCTTGGGAGAGGTTCAAAGACCTCCTTAGAAAATGCCCCCACCATGACATTTCCCAAGCCCAATTGATAGAGATCTTTTACTGTGGTGTTGACAATGACACCAAGTTCTTTCTTGATTCCTCATCTGGAGGAAATTTCATGCATCAGAGCCTAGATAGTGGCTGGGAGGTAGTCAAGCGTGCCTCAGAAACTAGAGCTAGATGAGGAACTGGTGGGGTCCTCAAGGTAGCCAAAGTTGAAATCAATCCCAACATTCAAGCCATTGCTGGCACTTTTAAGTTGATCTCCCTGAAACAAGATAGGCTAGAATCAACCTTTGGAGCCTATAGAGAGCCACCCCAACAAATTAAGGCTGTAGAATCCCTTAGTGGTATATGCCAAGGATTTGACCACACCACCCTTCATTGCCAATTCCTGTTCAACACCCTCACACCATTAGATCTAGGGCCACAACTAGAAGACCTTAACTCCATCCATACCATTCCAATCCAAGGATACTACAATCCCAACCAAGCTAGGAGTCATCCTGGCCTTTAGTATGGGAACCTCGCAGGAGCTGAAAATTCAAAACAAATCCTATCCCAACAAAGACCACCATACCCCCAAGCCCATAGTAGACCACCACCTGGCTTCCCTTACAACAACTAAAGAAATTTCAGGAACCAAGGGAACAACCGGGGTAACTACCAAAATCGACCACCCTACCAAGGACAACAATTCCAAAACCTCAACCTTCCACCTCCAAACCTTAATCAACCACCCCTCATCAAACACATCATGCACCCCCTCCTCCAAAAAATGATAGGATAGCCACTCTAGAACAACTCATCATTGCACATACGAAACAAACTGATGAACAATTCGCCCGCCTATTCGCCCAATAAAAGCCTCCTACCGACACTTTTGCTGGGCAGCCTGAAAACAATCCCCAACACCCTGAGCAACTCAAAGTTGTCTCTACACACTCAGGAAAAGCACACTCCCCTCCCATTCCTCCAGAACAACCTTCATCCACATCCTTAAATCTTGAAGATGAAGACATGGCAGTAGTGGAACCAGAACCCATCCCAGAATCATCTATCCCTACACCTACTCAAGAAGAAGTGGAAGAACCTATCTACAAACCTAGACCTCCCTACCAAGCTCATTTAAGACAAACTAGGCTTGACACTCGATTCATGAAATTTAGGGAGGCCATGAAGAAGTTACACGTTGACACCCCCTTCTTAGACGCCCTAGCCGACATGCCTTCCTGGTCCAAATACATGAAATCTCTCTTGACTAGGAAGTATGCCATTGAAGAATATGAGACTGTAACGATAGCTAGAACCACTTCATACATTATCAAAAGTAAGATGCCTAAAAAATAGAAAGACCCCGGTTATTTTGGGATAGGGTGCTACTTAGGTGACAATGCATGTAGAAAGGGTCTAGCTGACTTAGGATCTAGCATTTCCATCATGCCCTACAACCTCTGCAAAAGATTAGGGTTTACTGACATGTCACCTACATCCATGACAATCCAATTAGTTGATTCTTCCATGACCAAACCTATGGGTATCATAGAAGACGTTCCTGTCTGGGTTGGGAAAGATTCCTATGTGCCATGTGATTTTGTGATCATGGACATATAGGAAGATCTTCGCTACCCACTCATCTTTGGCCGTACCTTCCTAGCCACCACCCGAGCCTTGATTGATGTTGAGGCTGGAACCATTTTGTTGAGACTAGGAAAACAAAACCTTGAGTTTCGGGTGTTCCAAAGCATGAAAGGACCTAGTTTCCAGGAAGAAGTTTACCTCCTTGACTGTGTTGACAAGCTGTCCCAACTTAGACAAGAATGAGAATTAGTTGATGATCCTTTACACACATCCCTTATTTCCCCAAATGAATGTGAAATTGATGATGAGCAATTAGACCAAATTAGAGTTCATTTAGATGATTTTGAGGAGACGTCTGATGCTATATTTGAGGAACTTAAAATGATATCCATAGGTGAAGAAAAGCTTGAACCACCTAAGGCCCCCGAAATGAAACCCCTCCCCATAGGGTTGAAGTATGTTTTCCTTGACCAAGAACAAGTGTGATCTGTCATCATAAATTCTGACCTTATACTTGAACAAGAAACCAAACTTATGACGGAACTTAGGAAGAGAAAAGGAGCCCTCGGTTACAAGATAACCGACCTTAATGGGATAAACCAATAAATTTGCGTACACAAAATCCCTATGAATGAAAACCATAAACCCTCCCGTGATCCACAATAGAAACTTAACCCAAACATGAAGGAGGTTGTCCACTTAGAAGTTATCAAACATTTGACTGCAGGGATCATTTAGCCCATTTTCGATTCACCATGGGTTAGCCCTGTTCAAGTTGTTCCCAAGAAGGGAGGTACTACTGTGGTTAGAAATGACAAGGACGAACTCATCCCCACTCACACCATCATAGGATGGTGAATGTGCATTGACTATAGGAAACTCAACACAGCTTCTAGGAAAGATCACTTCCCACTCCCATTCCTAGACCAAGTCCTTGAGCGCTTAGCCCATCAGCAATACTTCTGTTACTTAGATGGTTATTCAGGATTTTACCAAATTCCCATCCATCCTGATGAGCAAGAAAAGACCACCTTCATATGTCCCTTTGGCACATACACATTTAGGAGAATGCCCTTTGTCTTATGCAATGCACCAGCGACTTTCCAAAGATGTATGTCAACCATTTTCATAGGATTAACCGAGACAATCATGGAAGTGTTCATGGACGACTTCTCTGTCTATGGAAACAACTTCGACTCTGGCCTCAAAAACCTTTCCCTCATCCTTGATAGATGTGTGGAGTCTCACTTGATCCTTAATTGGGAAAAGTGTCACTTCATGGTTAAGGAGGGAATCGTCCTAGGCCATAGAGTTAGCAGTGAAGGAATAGAAGTCGATAAGGCTAAAATTGAGGTCATTTCCAAGCTCCCACCCCCAGCTTCAGTCAAGGACATTCGTGCTTTCCTAGGGCATGCCAGTTTCTATCGGCGATTCATCCGAGAATTCTCTAAGATCACCAAACCTCTCACCAACCTCCTCCAAAAGGAGGTACCCTTCATTTTCGATGAACAACGCATGGAGAGCTTTTTGTGTCTGAAAAACACCCTTACCATGACCCCCATCATTCATGCACCTGATTGGTCACTTCCTTTCCAGATCATGTGTGATGCTAGTGACTTTGCCGTAGGAGCAATCCTAGGGCAACATGTTGACAAGAAACATCACGTCATATACTATGCATTCAAGACCCTAGATGAGGCACAACGCAATTACACTGTCACAGAAAAGGAGATGCTTGCCATTGTGTATGCCTTTGACAAATTTCGTTCATACCTAGTTGGCTCTAAAGTCATTGTCTACACTGACCATGCGGCTATCTGCTACCTCATGACTAAAAAAGATGCCAAACCCAGACTCATTAGATGGATCCTGCTATTGCAAGAATTTGACCTAGAAATTCTGGACAAAAAGGGGACAGAAAATGTTGTAGCTGATCATCTAAGCCGCCTTAGCTATATTCAACCTGATGATACCCCCATAAATGAGTCCCTTCCTGATGATCAATTGCTTAGGGTAGATTCCCAATTTCCATGGTTCGCGGATTATGTAAATTACTTAGCTGCTGGTGTACTGCAGCCTGAATACAAGGGACATTCTAAAGCTAAGTTTATACATGATGTTAAAAACTATTATTGGGATGAACCTTATTTGTTCAAGCTTTGTGCCGACGATCTTTATCGTCATTGTGTTTCCCAGGAAGACAGCATTGACATTCTGGAACAATGCCATTCCGGTCCCTATGGGGGGCACATGAGCTCCCAGAAAATCACTAGGAAAATCCTCTAGTGTGGGTTCTTTTGGTCCACTATCTTTAAAGATTCCTACGAGTTTGTTCTTAGCTGCGATCAATATCAAAGAACCGGAAACATTTCTAAACGCGACCAAATGCCCCTAACCTCTTGGCAAGAACTAGAAATTTTTGATGTTTGGGGCATTGACTACATGGCCCCCTTCCCTTCCTTTTATGGGTACAAGTACGTCCTGGTCTCCGTTGACTATGTGACCAAGTGGGTCGAAGCCATACCCACTAAGACTTGTGATTCCAAACCTGTTAAAAAAATGTTCAAAGATATCATTTTTTCGAGATTTGGGGTCCCAAGCATCGTTATTTCTGACGGGGGATCTCATTTTATAGAAAAAAGCTTTGAAACCCTTCTGAAAAAATATGGAGTCCACCACAAGGTCTCCACACCCTACCATCCTCAGACCAGTGGGCAAGTAGAGGTTTCGAATAGGCAAATAAAATCTATCTTAGAGAAAACTGTCAATCGCACTAGGAAAGATTGGGCCTCTAAAATAAATGACGCATTATGGGCCTATAGGACTGCCTACAAAACTCCCATTGGCACTACACCATTCTGGCTTGTCTATGGCAAATCATGCCATCTCCCCATTGAACTTGAACACAAGGCCAGCTGGGCCATCAAAAGCTTGAACTTTGATCTTGCCGCCGTAGGAGAAAAATGCCTTCTCTAAATAAATGTATTAGAGGAACTTAGGATGACTGCATACGAAAATGCGAGAATCTACAAAGACCGTACCAAAATGTGGCATGACGGTCATATAAAACACAAAGACATCAAAGAAGGTGATTTAGTTTTAATGTACAACTCCAGGTTAAGGCTTTTTCTTGGAAAACTTAAATCCAGGTGGTATGGGCCATATAATGTGAAGTCTGCTTACCCAAATGGCACATTTCTCCTCTGGGATAAGAATTTAGGTGAATTCAAGGTGAATGGGGCCTATCTCAAAAGATACTTGACAACCAAATATTTTCTTGCCTCTGGAACAAATAAACACTCTTTCTTGGATGATCTCACCTTGACCGATCCACAAACCGCTTCTGAACACCAACATGAGACTTGAGTTTTCTCGTGTCGAGCCTCGACGTTAAACACGATGCTAGTTGGGAGGCAACCCAATGCTATCTTTCCTTCCAACTGTTTCTTTCCTTGTTTTGCTTTCATTATGCTTTTCCCTTTCCTTCCTCTGAACCACATGTATCTCAAGCATCACTCGCAGGAGTCCTGGCATGTAGATTGTGGCACTATGCTCCTAGCCGCCCACATATGAGGAGTATGGGGGTCTGCAGGCTTACTTAGATCCCAAATCCCCTTATTGGGGAAACTTCCACCTCCGCAGTAGTGATCTTCTTCCCTCCATCTCGGTCTAAGGTTTGCTCGGGATGAGCAAAACTCTAAGTCCGGGGTGGGGGTGGGTGGTACGTGATCCACCTCATTATATTCCCTTTTTCCACTTTTCTTTTCTGTACCTTTTATTATATTGCATGTACTTTTCTTTTTCTAGAAATTTTGGCCTTTACCTAGTCAGCCAATTATTGTATTTTCTGTCAAATTGAATTATAAAGCAACTTTCTTGCAAATCAAATTGTCACCAAAACATCTATGAGCTGAAATTTGCATGTTCCCTATGACCTAAATTAGCAATTGATTTGGAAAAGATGGCAAGCCTTAGAGTATCAATCAGAATCAAATGCAAAATTTTCCTATCTTTAGCATTGATTAACTGATCTTTTTTGTTTATGAAATGTATCTTCATGTTCTATCTTACCAATGCTTCAAAAAAAAAGAGTTTGAAATTCACACATGGGGACAAATAAATCTGCTTGCTAAACCCTAAGTTCGGGGTGGCAAGCCCCTTCTCCCTCTCTCTTCCATACCACTCGTAAATGTAATAGGGGCGTACCTCCAAAAGATGCCAAAAAAAAGAGCACACAAAAAATTATGGTCAATGTAACCGCAAGTCTATAAATAATATCCCAAGTCGAATAGAGAAGGGATCCATCTTCCACACCCCCACTTCTCTCGTCCCCGTGAATGAAAATTGAAAAAAAAAGAGAAAAAAAGTGAGAAAAAAAGAAAAAAATATTTATGAAGTAGAATTAGGATGAAAAATAGTTTTTACAAAGTGTGGACTTAAAAGAAAAGTTATGAAAATTGCTATCATAAGAAATATAGAACCTTGCGTTTTTTGATTCTAAAAGATTTGGTTGCTTGGCCATGAAAAGGATAGAAATCTTTGCTAATTGGAGAGGATGAATATGTTTCTTTTATAAACAGATGTTTTGTGATTTTATTTGCTTGAGGACAAGCAAAAGCTTAAGTCCACGGTATTTTGATGCATGCCATTCTGGCATTAATTTTGGGTAATGTTGCACTCTTGATTTTATAGAATTTCTTTATTAATCGACTGACATGTAATAAAATAACTTCTACCTATCTCTATCACAAATAAATTGTACTTTGATCCTCTCAATATTATTTTTTTGAATTCTTATAATATTTCCCTCAGTTTTTAGGAATGAATGAAGATAAGAAGAGATGAAGGTAGGAGGCAATTCAGTTTCCGGCAGTGCTAATTTAAATGCATACCTTGCACCAAAATTGACATAACTCTCACATACGAAGGCAAAATTTAATATTCACATATGATTTGGAAAGGGAATTCAAAGGCCTAAAGGAAAACATATTTTAGGGTGCATTATAAATTCTATGGACAGCGGAAATTTTCTCTAAATCACTACTACGAGAATCTGCATTAAAGAAAGACAATCAAGAGTTTGTTGACTAGATCTAAAAATTCAAACTGATGGTTCCCCCTCTTTTTCCCCCTATTTTGAGGGAAGCCTACCCTCTCCTTCTCTTATAAAAAGAGGGGGGTTCTCCATATTTGGGCATCTCATTTTTTGTACGGAAATTCTGGATATTGTATCTTCTAGTTCAGTTTAATAAAGCAAGATTTGGAGCATTGTTCGTGTTCTTCAGATTTAGTTTCTTTAAGTTGTTCTTCCTTCCTTTGGATTATTTGAGTTACTGTTGGAGTTCTTCATCAGACTCCTTCTCCTTCTTCTTCCTTTTCTCGCTATAGTCTAGTTCTTCTTCTTTACCCCCCTTCTTTAGATCTGGAGCAAGGGACTAAGTGCTAGCCATTTAATTGTCTCTAGCATAGGGATTCGTCTCCCTTCTAAGACTAGACTATGGCTCAAATGCTTTCTTACTCTGCCTCCTTTTACTCCTCAAGCATGAGTGAGTAGTCCTTTATCGAGGCAAGGGGACTAACCCCTTATCCATGATTTTGATTCGAATTTTTCTCGATCGGTTTTATTAGATGGCATTTGATTTAGATAATCGATGATCTAGCGAAGTGATTGCTCGCTAGATGCATATGTTAATCCGGATGGAAATGACCATGGAAATCCAGATTTAGAACGATTAAATCATTTTCATAGAGATTTTGAAACGACCGTGGATTTTTCCTTTTCGGATGACGAACTAGGAAGCATGAGCACCATGACCAATGGGCTCATGTGGAATTCATCTTTTGTGGATTTATAATCCACATGCCGTCATCAAAATTATCGATCAAGTTGATTCGTTTCTTGCCACGACTAAGGTGGTGAAAACCCCTTAAAGCCTCGAGGTTTTAAAACTGAATTGCCTCCTACCTTCATCTCTTCTTATCTTCATTCATTCCTAAAAATTGAGGGAAATATTGTAAGAATTCAAAAAAATAATATTGAGAGGATCAAAGTACAATTTATTTGTGATAGAGATAGGCACAAGTTATTTTATTGCATGTCAGTCGATTAATAAAGAAAACATATGAAATCAAGAGTGCAACATTATCCAAAATTAATGCCAGAATGGCATGCATCACAACCGTGCTGCCAGAAGTCAAAACGGGTGTGCTGAAGGGAACTTCCTCAGCCCCCACTCATTCACCACGGTTGTGCTACCCAACATGGCCGTTTCATCCTAGTCTCCACCACGGTCATGCTACCAACCTCCATTTTACCACCTCAACCTGTGATTTTTCCACTTTCTTAGAACAATTTTTCCATACCACCACAGTCATTCCTACCGTTACCCACCATAGCCGTGCTTCCCAGCACAACCGTGCTACCACCTAAACCTACTACCACCTAAACCTTAGCATTTTCTATACTATTTTCCAACAATGCCCCCACTTATACTAGTGCTTCCACCACCACTTATATATACATGGGTGGTTGCCGCAACACTAGGTTATCTTCCATTACTCCTCTCCACCCACTCTAGAGCATTCATTGCACTCCTCTTGCATTTATGCTATCCACTCACCATTTCCACCTCATTTCCACCATAGAAACCTAGTTTTCTACCATAATCCTCTCCATTTACATGCCCATCATCCACCTTGGAGGAGGGAGGTCTCCCTACATCATCTACAAAGTGAAGAAGGAGGATCTACTTCGAGCTCCATGGAGTCCTATCCCCTTCTTCTCATTTCTTTTATTTTTTCTTTGAGCATGTCTAGCTAAGCCCCTAGTGGTGGTTTATTTGGGGTTAAAATGTGTCTTTGATACCATGTTGGGGGAAAATAACTTGTAATGAACATAATTTCATTCTATGATGATTGCCTCTTGCTTCTATCACATTTTCCATTATCTTGCATGTGGTTTGTGCTTCTAAACATATATTGCTTGTTTTGTGATGCTTGATGACACTTAGCTTCTAGGGGAAATTGGAATGTATGTGGCTATCTTAGGAATGGCTCCTAGGTCAAATTAGTGTATCCCTAGCTATCCCCCTTTGTTCCTACATACATATCCCTTCTTCTACAAGTGAGCGTGAGATCTAAGTAGCTAGTGTAAGTGTGATTGGTGCAGTTTCCTAGAGCTCTCTAAAGTCTAGATGGCAAGTAACATGAGGTGAAATAGCCTCATATCTACTCCCATTCCTACCCTTGTCTGTCAATTGCCCTAATACCACTTACCCTTGAAACCTAGACTTTCCAAGTCCTATTAGAATTACACCTCACCCTAGTTCTCCAATAAGTAATGTGATGGAGTGCTCTTTTAGAATCCTTATATGTCCAATGACATAATTGAAATCATATGGTTGAGTTATATTGAGAGTTCCAAGCTTTTGACAAAGTAGGTGTGTTGATGTGAGATTGATATCATGATTAAGATCTCTCTTTTAATGCTTTATGAGGAATTTAATTGAATGGTCTAATAGATGATTTTGGTCACCAAATTTGAGTAGAAGGTATATCGAGAGATCAAGAAGCTATGGTTAAAATTTGGTGGCATTTGTATGCTCCTAGATGGAGTTATTTAAGTTTGTATATTATGAAATAATGTGCATATTGATGTTTATAGACCTAAGTTGGGGCTTATATTCAGTGTAACGTGCCCTGTACTTTGGTTGGATCTGCGCGGCTCGTCCTGGCCCTATGTCTATGATCTAGTGGCCACACCAAACAACCTTTAGATGCCATAGATTGGCCTGTTCTTAGCTGCAATTTGGGTAGTACATTAGGGATCTGAGGGCTGTGTGCTTGCCCTCAACCTCTAGTAGTTTGGGAAAAAATCATGGGGACGGACGAGGCCACGACTGCCTCCACCATCTCACCAATCGTGGGGACGGATGAGGCCACGACTGCCTCCACCATCTCACCGATCGTGGGTGTGAGCAAGAGTTCAAACTGGACAATTGGTTGCGGACTGGGACGAGCTTGTTTTTAACCTCTCTCTCGTGATTTCTGGTGAAGTATTGGGGGAGAGCCCCTAGCCTGTTCTACTTCCATCTCCATTGCTAGTAGCAATAGAAAATGAAGAGGAGAAAACCCTAGTTGATGAACACACAGATGAGGAAGAAGGAGCCGAGGTCTCTTGGAAAGGAGCTGCAACCTTCATGGCAGCGAGGGTTCTTGGAGGAAGATTCCTTCCTCTGCTCTACCGTAATAGGCCTTGGCAAAGCTAGCTCCTACAATCCTGAAGAGGGACCGCCAGATGCAAGCCACCATGCCGCTGGTGCATAGGAGGAGATAGGGAGGCCGATCGCTGTTGGGGATCGTTCCCACAACTGCGGCCGCATCACGAGAGAATGCGGGCGTCAAGCAGAGGACTAACCTAAGTCGCTGGAGCCTATGGTAGTGTAAGAAGCTGATGCAGAGCACCTCAGCTCAGTCGGCTACCCATCGAGTCCTGACCGGGAGGTGACACTCGACTGCTCTGCATGGAGATCGGGCGCACGCTCAACATGAAGGAGAAAAGGAGGCCGAGTCCTCGCTGTAGTCAACCTCATGAGTTACGGCGGCAGCAGTTCAAGGCAGAGAATGGGGTATGCAACAAAGGCTCACCGGAGGAGAACCTTCCATGGCGTCGGGCTCTCCGAGCCACATGGAGGCACAATGGTGAGCCTGGAGGCTACATCCGTGGTGGCGGCTCCATGAGGAGGAGGTTTTGGTGGCCGACCGTAGGCCCAGGAGAAGATCGACGATGGCGGGCACTTGCTGGCGTCTCGTGCTGAGAATGTGAATGTGAGAGAGAAAGCGAGGAAGGGAAGGACCGGGTGGTCTAGTTAGACCAGCAGTGAACTGAGCCCAGACCAGTGTGGCTTCAGCCGACTTAGCATGGGCATTGGATGGTCAAACCACATCTCTAGTGGCCACATGGCAGACCCAGATTGGCCGTTTGAGGTAAAATCTCAGAAAAATTCTAGTTCTTCCAAAATTCATAGTAATTAGCCTGCTTATCAGAAAAATACAAATAAGGTACCAAAATTCTCAAAAAAATGAGTAGAACTCAATGAAAGCATAATATCAGGTTTTTGACGAACTAATATTAGTTATATCATGTAATATGTGTAATGCTTAATTCTTGAGTAATAAATATTAAATGATGACATAAAATTATGATAACATGTCAGTAGGTACATAATCACGTTTAGAATGCATATGATATCATATATGGTCATGTTGATATGCAAAATCATGTAATTTGCTCCATATGGCTAATTAGGGCCAGTAACCCTCATTAATATGCAATAAATACATACATGCTTAATAAATGATGAGATTTACAAAACACCCTCATATCAATCACATGAAGATAATATGTAAATCTGAGATCAATTTTATACAAGAAATTTAGGTTATATGAAGAGCACTCTTAATACAGGTGATGTAACCCTAATATGGTTAATGAAGTGACATATTGTTTAATATGTTCACATAATAATGTGACACATGAGTATATCCAGTTGATGAACTATAATATGTAATATAAGATCAATAAAATAATCCTAAGGCAATAATACAAGTAATCATGAGAATATCCAAATGAGTAAGCAAACCCTAAAATGGACATAACTAGGGTTAATATGGTGAGAACCTGATAGTGATATGTGATCTTATCTTAATCAGGGGTTGACCAAGATATAGATGACATGAGGAATATGTGATGATTAGGTTTCTCTTGATCAAGGTACGCCATTACCTCTTACTTGGCTTATTATACAATATGCTTGTGTTATATGTGTAGTAAAATACTTGGCATATGATATTGGATGAAATGATTGTTCCATATGATATGTTGCTTGATTTTTCATACTTATGGTTATGGACACATGCAACATAAGATATCTGATCCATTATATGATAAAACTAAATCTCTTTGATAGAATAGTGTATTGATGAAAGCACTAAATCTCTTTGACAGAATAGTACATGTGAGCACTAAATCTCTTTGGTAGAATAGTGCATGTGGTTGATCAACTTTACATATAATGGGAAGTCGTGGTGAAATATGTGTTCTCTTTTGTTAATGAACATCTTTGTGCAAGTATATGCTTTTTCTTATATTTCTTTATAACTGCCAAGTATTAGTTTTATCTTATTGCCAAGATATGATGAGAGGTATGTAAAAGAAACGTAGGCATACTCAGTACAATATTCTTGAATATTGTGCTGATGTGTACCGCATGTAATCTTTTGTTTAGTTTGTGGTTATGCTCTTGAAGATCCAGGATAGTTGAGAGTTGTGTGGCGAGCTGATGTACAGGTGGACCTGTTGTCTTAAGATCCTGTAGTTTAGTGGTAGTAAATGTATATGTATAGGTTTGCTATTCAATATGTAATATCAAATGTTGTAACAATTCATGTTGTAATTATATGTTGAATGGTGAACATGTGTATATGGTTTTATCATTGTTCATGTGCATGTGCTACTGATTGTTTCCTTCTGACTTGATTTTCTCTTTCTTAGCCTAGTGTGGGATGTTTAAATTGGGATTCTCGCTGAGGTGAGGGTTTCAATTTGGACGTCACACATCAGATTAAGTTTTAGAAAACCCGAGTGCATCACAGGTGGTATCAGAGCATGAACAATAGTAAAGCCTGCCATTTGCTCATTATGCAACTCAAAACTAAAGAAAACCTTGAACTTAATAATCTTTTAGGGTTATAAGTCATCTTTTAGAGACTAGATCTTACCTAGCCTCTAGGTTAGCACCTAGATGTCCGAGAACTAGGTCTAGAATGGTGCTTGTGAGTAGCAAGTCCTTAGAAGTCGTCCTTTCCTTGTAGTGCAGCGGTATGGGACGTTGCACTATTTGGAAATGACGTGCATCAAGGGAAGATAAACTCTAGATGTATTGTGCACATTGTCTAGAGTAGATACACTAGTCTACACCATGTTCTCACCCCTTTCCTTAGTTTTCATGACACTGTACTCTCTATTATGTGTGGGACACTCATTTTCTGGATTTGGTTTTTGATTCCAAATAGATCGAACCTCGATAGTTTTCTCTGACACTTGTTTTATCAGAGAAAAACTATATAGTATTTTATTATGTATATGTATTACAAAAATGTGTCCCCACACATGTACGAGTAGGAGGTGATCATGTAACCTAAGTGAAAGTGAATGACATCAATCTAGAAGAGAGAGTAGTTCTAGATTAGATGTCTAGAGCCTTGTTTAGAATATATGATAGATGGAATAGATGAAATAAGTTTTGATGATATGATGTATGTCTTATATAGATGATATAAGATAATATATGATGATATATGTTTGTCTTTGAGGACTTAAGTTTAGTTTTGAGGATTTGTGATAAGTTTTGATGATGCAAGTATGCATTCTTTTATGAGATAAGATATGATAAGTTAAGATAAGGTTGTGAGTCAGCATGAGCCTCAAGCTCTTTTAGGAAGTGTTGGCTAAATGGACATCATTTAATCCCTTTTTTTTGATAATGACAAACATTTCATTCTTGTGGATCTAATGTGCTACTTGAGTGTTGTAGGAATAAGGTGGATGACAAATACTTGGAAGATCTATATGCTAAAATTGCTTTAAGTCATGAATGTAATCAAATGTAAAAACTTGTACAAATATATAATGTACAAGTACTTAGACATCATGTAAATCAAGCATTATATTTTCCCTAGCCAATCACAACACTTAGATAGGTCATCCCCTAAAATAGTGTCACATCTGCACACTCATACACACACTTATTACTTAGTTTAAAACATTGAAACATGGTTAATCTCGGTCGACAAAATTCTCGACCGAGACACTCTCGGTCGACAAACACTTCGACCGAGAAAGACCCAGGTAGCCGTTAGACACAGTAGACAAGGTAATTGGGAGTTGGAGTAGAACGTTATATACACTTGCCCCAGACAGTCCCTCGGTCGACAAGTCCTTGACCGAGAAGGACTCTCGGTCGACAATTCTTCGACCGAGATGAGTTCTGTCTGCACTTTTCAGAGTTAATTAACTAGCCATTGTTAAAGCAACTAATGGTTACCTAACGGCTAGTTAAGCACTAAAAACCCCCTAGAAAGTGTCTAGAACGTCCTTAAGCATCCATAGGCCATTCCTATAAATAGGACAAGCCATAGGACACCCAAAGCGCACTTGTGCAATACTTGAGCTTTCATACTTGCAATTGGCAATGTGTTTTTGAGAAATTGAGCAACACTAGTACTTGCTACTCATTCCTTTTGCTCCAAATTCGTGTTCTATAGGCTAGCATCTCCTATCCACTAAACCTACACTTCCATACTCATTGGTTAGGAGATCAAAACGCTTGATATAGGAAATCAAGCCTTGTGCTTAAAGTGGTAATTGTAATTTCCATTTCCTTTCTTGTTCTTTCTTATTGTTTGTACTCTCCTTGCTACTCCTAGGGTTGGAGGCTGTGGATTGGAGAGAGTTTGATCTTCTTGGTGAAGAAGGAGATCTTTGGACTACTTCTAGAAGGCTGTCTCAACGAGAAGCTACTTCAAGAGGAAGGCTACTTCAAGGGGGAGCTTGAAGTTACTTCAAGGAAGGCTGCTTCAAGGTTGGAGAGACTACTTCAAGGTGAAGGCTGTCCAAAGGGTGTTGAAAGTATTGTAATTTTATGTAATATCCTTGCGAGGTAATAAAATTTAATACTTTCAAAATCTCGATTGGATAAGCAACCGGGTAGTGGATTGACTGCCTTAGTATTTGCTAAGGTTGGAACCACTCTAAACACCTTGTCTCCTTCTTATTATCTCAATTGTGGTTGCTTGAGTTAAATTATTGTAAAATAATCATAAAACCCTACTCACCCCCCTCTAGTGGTTTTTCAGGAAGGAGGACCTCTAGTGTTAGGACCAATTTCAAGGTTAACTCCAGAGAGAGTGATACCCAATGGGAGAAGGTTAGAGAACCTAAACTCCAAGATATGAGAATTCTGAGATATGTGATATGATATGTCCTAAACTAGACTACTCCTGAGTGAATGAGTTGTGTTGCTTAATGCATGATTCCTATAGTCTTGTTGAACCCTAGATGTCCTTGGGAGGACCAAACCCTAGAGATAGAGAGAGGCTAGTTATATACGTGCATATGTGAACACAAATATGAGTGCCTTCCATCTGGGTGAGGGAGAGAGCCCAAGACCCTGGAGGAGGTAGCTATGTTAGTTTTTGTACAACCTCATGCTCGGGTTGGTAATTCCCATATAGGAATCTAGTGGTGTGTGTATATAAGAGAAAGAGAGTTGAGAAATAGTTTTCATGGGTATAGAGATGTTAAGAGTATGTCATAACATGTTTTGGTTTGTGCTTATGTGGCTAGAACTTGTAAAGCTATCCGCTAGTACCAATGAGATGGGCCAAGAGAACCTCAATTGGACTAGATGAAGTTTTGATATATGTTTGAGGAGCCACTTGTATAAGTTGGTCTAGTACAACCGTGTTATAACAAAGATAAAAAGGTGTAATATGATCTCAATGACATGATATATAGACATGATATGATGGAATCCTAGAGATGGTTTGATATATCTTTATGCATAAATGGTTAACCATATACATGAATAATGATGATAATGTGATATTATGGGTTAATCTTTTATGAAATCATTAGTAAATGTTGCAATTTATTATGAGTAATGAAATAAGATCATATGAATGCAACATGTTACATGAGGTGTTAACCATAGTGTTTAATAAAGATGAAAAATATAGTTTGACAGTTAACACAACATAATGCTTATAACACCTTGATATGATCTAGATGGATAAAGTGGGTTAACTATAGTTAATACCCTCCTAAAAGGCACATGCTAATGTTGAACATGCTCTAATAATTAGTTCAATAAAATGTTGATGACACCTTGATGTATGAGTTAATCTTAGTTAACTCATTTAGAACATGGTAATATGATGTGGGAACCCTAATACACGGGTTAAGATAAGGATGCAGCCCTGTTATATGAGATATGTCATAACCTAAGTTTCTAAACCTTGAGTTTAACCTTGAATGGAGTGTTTGTGCACCAAGATGGTTGTAAAACCCCCCTAATAGTTCTTTGGATACACGGTTCTAGGTAACTTTTGCAGATATGTTACACATAGAATAGTGCCTACATGTGGATGAAGACATGGTAGTTTTCCTTAGAGTACGAGTATGGTTGAATTTCGAGGATGTGATGTGACAAAGTGGTTTTTATGGCTTAATTCTGAGGATGGAATTTCTTTTAAGGTGTGTAGGATGTGATGGAGTGCTCTTTTGGAATCCTGAAATGTCCAATGACATAAGTGAAATCATATAGTTGAGTTATATTGAGAGTTCCAAGCTTTTGACAAAGTAGGTGTGTTGATGTGAGATTGATATCATGATTAAGATCTCTCTTTTAATTCTTTTTTAGGAATTTAATTGAATGATCTAATAGATGAGTTTGTTCACCAAATTTGAGCAGAAGGTAGATCGAGAGATAAAGAAGCTATGGTTAAAATTTGGTGGCATTTGGATGCTCCTAGATGGAGTTATTTAAGTTTGTATATTATGAAATAATGTGCATATTGATGTTTATAGACCTAAGTTGGTGATTATATTCAGTGTCACGTGCCCTGTACTTTGGTTGGATCTGCACGGCTCGTCCTGGCCCTAGATCTATGATCTAGTGGCCACACCAAACAACCTTTAAATGCCACGAATTGGTCTGTTCTCAGCTGCAATTTGGGCAGTACATTAGGGATCTAAGGGTTGTGCGCTTGCCCTCAACCTCCAGTAGTTTGGGCAGAAATCATGGGGATGGACGAGGCTACGACTGCCTCCACCATCTCACCGATCGTGGGTGCGAGCAAGAGTTCAAATTGGACAATTGGTTGGGGACTGGGACGAGCTTGTTTTTAACCTCTCTCTCATGATTTCTGGTGAAGTATTGGGGGAGAGCCCCTTGCCTGTTCTACTGCCATCTCCATTACTAGTAGCAGTAGAAAATGAAGAGGAGAAAACCCCAACCGATGACCACACAGACGAGGAAGAAGGTGCCGGGGTCTCTTGGAAATGAGCTGCAACCTTCATGGCAGTGATGGTTCTTAGAGGAAGATTCCTTCCTCTTCTCTACCGGAATAGGCCTTGGCAAAGCTAGCTCCTACAGTCCTGAAGAGGGACCGGCAGAAGCAAGCCACCATGCCGCTGGTGCATAGGAGGATCTAGGGAGGCTGATCGCTGTCAGGGATCATTCCCACAACTGCGGCCGCATCACGACAGAATGCGGGCGTCGAGCAGAGGACTAACCTAAGTCGTCGGAGCCTATGGTAGCCTTAAAAGCTGACGCGGAGCACCTCAGCTCAGTCGGCTGCCCATCAAGTCCTGACCAGGAGGCTGCGCTCGACTGCTCTGCATGAAGATCGGGAGCGTGCTCAACATGAAGGAGAAAAGGAGGCTGAGTCCTCATTGTGGTCAGCTTCATGAGTTACGACGGCAGCAGTTCAAGGCAGAGAACGGGGTCTGCAACAAAGGCTCACCGGAGGAGAACCTTCCACGGCGTCGGGCTCTCTGAGCCGCACGGAGGCACAGCGGTGAGCCTGGAGGTTACAGCCACAGTGGCGGCTTCGTGAGGAGGAGGTTTTGGTGGCCGACCATATGCCCAGGAGAAGATCGATGGCGGCAGGAACTTGCTGGCGTCTCATGCTGAGAACGTGAATGTGAGAGAGAAAGCGAGGAAGGGAAGGACCGAGCGGTCTAGTTAGACCAGCTGTGAACCGAGCCCAGACCAGTGTGGCTTCGGCCAGCTCATCATGGGCATTGGAGGGTCAAACCACAGCTCTAGTGGCCACATGGCAGGCCCAAATTGGCCATTTGAGGTAAAATCTTAGAAAATTTCTAGTTCTTCCAAAATTCATAGTAATTAGCCTGCTTATCAGAAAAATACAAATAAGGTACCGAACTCAGAAAAAAGAGTAGAACTCAATGAAAGCATAATATCAGGTTTTTGATTAACTAGTATCAGTTATATCATGTAATATGTGTAATACTTAGTTCTTGAGTAATAAATATTAAATGATGACATAAAATTATGATAACATGTCAATAGGTCCATAATCATATTTAGAATGAATATGATATCATATATGGTCATGTTGATATGCAAAATCATGTAATTTGCTCCATATGGCTAATTAGGGCTTGTAACCCTCATTAATATGCAATAAATACATACATGCTTAATAAATGATGAGATTTACAGAAAACCCTCATATCAATCACAGGAAGATAATATGTAAATCTGAGATCAGTTTATACACGAAATTTAGGTTATATGAAGAGCACCCTTAATACAGGTGATGTAACCCTAATATGGTTAATGAAGTGACATATTGTTAAATATGTTCACATAATAATGTGACACATGAGTATATCCAGTTGATGAACTATAATATGTAATATAAGATCAATAAAATAATCCTAAGGCAAGAATACAAGTAATCATGAGAATATCCAAATGAGTAAGCTAACCCTAAAATGGACATAACTAGGGTTAAGATGATGAGAACCTGATAGTGATATGTGATCTTGTCTTAATCATGGGTTGACCAAGATATAGATGACATGAGGAATATGTGATGATTAGGTTTCTCTTGATCAAGGTACGCCATTACCTCTTACTTGGCTTATTATACAATATGCTTGTGTTATATGTGTAGTAAAATACTTGGCATATGATATTGGATGAAATGATTGTTATATATGATATGTTGGTTGATTTTTCGTACTTATGGTTATGGACACATGAAACATAAGAGATCTGATCCATTATAGGATAGCACTAAATCTATTTGGTAGAATAGTTCATTGATGAAAGCACTAAATCTCTTTGGAAGAATAGTGCATTTATGAAGTACTAAATCTCTTTGGCAAAATAGTACATGTGAGCACTAAATCTCTTTGGTAGAATAGTGCATGTGGTTGATCAACTTTACATATAATGGAAAGTCATGGTAAAATAAGTGTTCTCTTTTGTTAATGAACATCTTTGTGCAAGTATATGCTTTTTCTTATATTTCTTTATAACTGCCAAGTATTAGTTTTATCTTATTGCCAAGATATGATGAGAGGTATGTAAAAGACGCGTAGGCATACTCAGTACAATATTCTTGAATATTGTGCTGACGTGTACCGCATGTAATCTTTTGTTTAGGTTGTGGTTATGCTCTTGAAGATCCAAGATAGTTGAGATTTGTGTGGCGAGCTGATGTACATGTGGACCTGTTGTCTTAAGATCCTGTAGTTTAGTGGTAGGACATGTATATGTATAGGTTTGCTGTTCAATATGTAATATCAAATGTTGTAACAATTCATGTTGTAATTATATGTTGAATGGTGAACATGTGTATATGGTTTTATTATTGTTCATGTGCATGTGCTACTGATTGTTTCCTTCTGACTCCCATGATTTTCTCTTTCTCAGCCTATTGTGGGATGTTTAAATTGGGATTCTCGCTAAGGTGAGGGTTTCAATTTGGACATCACACATCAGATTAAGTATTAGAAAATCCGGGGGCGTCACAAGTAATATATGGTATATTCTAATAGCACTTGCATTGTTGTTTGGTCTAGTAATCTAGATTGAAATGTGAGATTTGCATGCTATATTGACCCTCCCTCAACTAATATCAAGTTACATTTCCAAATGGCCCACCTATCCATCATATTGTTTAAAATCTACTTTTGCCTTCTTAGCTTGTTAATGCTAGTGGAGTTAATTGTCTTTATTAATTCTTAGCTAATTGCCTAGTTCTAGATAGTTAGTTCTTGCTTAAGTAGTTAGGGCTCCTTTGATCTTGCTTGTGTCAATTTGGCTAAGTAGTGATGGCTTAGACTCTTACTTGTCTAATTTATTAATTTGCATCTTAGTTGATTGCTTAGATTTCTAGTGTAGTGTAACTCCCTGCTCTAGTCTAATTGCTTGCCTTGCTTAGTTGCTAGACCTAGCTTTCTTAGACTAATTTAGAGTTTTTGTTAACTTAGTTTCTTTATTTCTCTTTCTTGCTTGCAATTGTAGTGTAACCAAACAAAACCCAATTTTAAACCCTCAAACCCTAATCTCCACTTTAGAAATGTAGCCAACGCTAACTTAACTCTAGTGCCCCCTCTCTCCCTGAGGATCGACCCCTATACTTGACTCTCATCTTTACTACAACAGTACCCCATGCGCTTGCAGGTGTCCTGTTTAGTATTGTGACTGGGTCTTTTAGGGTTTTTACAAATATCGAAAGATCCCAAGTGTGTTCAAGTTCTATGGGGCACATCTAATAATTCAATTGATTAGTGTGTGCACCTTTGGCTCAGATGCACCAAGCTTTGTGGCCCATTGCCGGGGAGTGAGGCACTCAACCTAGATAGTTAGTGCACCTTAGCCTTTCCTACTGCCCTCATCATTGTTATTCTTTATTCTTTTTTCACTTTTGTATATTGTCATTCTAACTTGTTTCTTGTTGCTTGTTTGTGTATTGTGCATGTGACAGTTGTGCATGCATTTTACGCATTCGACTTGTACTGACTTGGTGTTATACGGCCCCAATATAGGTAGAAGGAGACAAGAAAGCCACTGCAACCAACATCGAGAAACAAAAATGGGTGATTGTAAAGCTGATATACCTCATGGAAATGCTCAACCATAACCCAACCGCCCCCTCCACAAGTATTTCACCTCGGGGAACTACAATTTCCCCATTTCCACCCTTATTGACCAGATGTCAGGTAAACAATTCTCCATTCCACCCAAACTTCTTGGACTCCTCCCTACTTACTATGGGATGGAGAATGAGAACCCCAACCATCATATCAATGCCTTCCTTGAAACTTGTTCCACCTTTTGCACCCCCGCTGCCACTGATGACTCCATTTGGAGGACACTTTTCCCATTCTCTTTAAAAGGAAAGGACAAGGAATGGTACATCTCAAAGCTGGAGTTGGTGATGTGGAACGTGGTCAAGAATGAGTTTCTCAAGAAGTTCTTTCCAATTGCAAAGCTGACCCAAATGCGAAGATGTATCACCGCCTTCTCCCAAAAAGAAAATGAACCTTTCTTCGAGGTGTGGGAAAGGTTCCAAAAGCTCCTACGTGATTGCCCCCATCATGAGGTACCCCTATGGAAGCTGGTTCAAGCTTTCTACACTGGGCTAGTGGATTTGAGCCAAAACATTGTTAATTTGTCATGTGGAGGCACCTTCATGGCAAAGCCACCTGAGGTGTCATGGCCCTTATTTGAGCACCTTGCTGAGAATTTTTTGCCATTGGGATTCTACAAAAGGGGAACATTATGATCAGAACTACATCCCTCCATCTCCTCCCATAGTTCCATCCTGGGCCACAACCAACCCTAACATGATGAAAATGATGGCGGATATGATGAATGTGATGAAGAACCAAGCTGGTGTTTCTTCAAGTCAATATACTATGGTAGTTGAAGCTGAGGAAGAAGAAGCTCATTCTTTGCACACCTTTGGCAACCGAAACAACCAAGGCCCGATGTATAATTCCTATACTCTCGAGTGGAGAAATCATCCAAACTTGTCATGGAAACAACAAAATCAGGAGGGGCAAGGGCAGCCAAGGCAACATCAAGGGCCCAAGTATAGCTCCAAGTTTGAGGAGGAAGTTCTAGGAAGGCTAAGGAACCTCAATGAAGTGGAGAAAGAGGTTTCCTCTCAAGGGCAAAATATTAGATGCCTTGAGAAAAGGCTTGATCAAATCTCACTCTCACTTACCCTCCATGTAGAGGGGAGGCTCCCGTCTCAACCTATGGCCAATCCCAACAATGATGGTAGTTATGTGAGAACTACTCAAGGTTCTTATGTCCCACCACCAGGACAAGTTCCCCCACTTCACCAATACCAAGGACCACCACATCCATATGCTCCTCCACCTCACCAACCCCCCTACAACTACCAATATCCCCCACCTCACTCATACCAACAAACCCTTCCACAATATCACCCACATCCACCACCACAACCACCACAACAACCACAACCCCCGCCATTATTTATCCTCCAAAAACTAAATCCAAGGCCACCACCACATCAACAACCACAACCAAATCCACAAGCTTCCTCCTCCACTACCCATGAGCATGTGAAGGAAGTGATAGTTTTGAGGAGTTGTAGGACATTGGAGCAGCCCCATGATACTATTATTGATAGTGCTTCCAGTGAGGATAGAGGTGATACTCTGATCAGACATGTTGATACTGAGATCCAGATTGATGTTACTGTGACATGGACTAGGGTTGGTACCGTGATACCATGATTCCTGTGATTCCAGTAGATGATCCCATTGATCCGAGCCGATTGGGAGCCCAAATCCCCCCATTTCTTGATGCTCTTGAGGAGCCTTATGCTAAAATAAGAAAAAGAAACATACTGAAGATATCATCAAAAATTTCAAATAGGTGAAGATAAACATTCCTTTGCTTGATGCGGTCAAGAAAATCCCTTCCAATGCCAAGTTTCTAAAAGATTTTGTGCACGTTTAATAGGAAAACAATAGGGAGAATGCCAAAGAAAGTCAAGCTCACAAGCAGGTGAGCTCAATTCTACAACACACCATGCCGAGAAAGAGGAAAGACCCCGATGCTCCCAACATTTCATGTTACATTGGAGCACACCGCATAGACCAAGCCCTTCTAGACTCGGGTTCTAGCATAAACTTGATGCCATATGATTTGTTTATCGAGCTCCAAATGGGACAATTAGGTCCAACTCATTGCACTTTACAATTGGCCGACCAATTGGTGAAAATGCCTAGAGGGCGTGTTGATGATGTGCTAGTTAGACTTGACGATGTGACTTCCACATTCTTCCCCACTGACTTCATTGTGTTAGATATGGAAAAAGATTGTATAAGAGTGCCTATTATCTTGGGGAGGCCCTTCTTGGCTACACATGATGCAGTGATCCATGTGAGAACCCGCACGATGTATGTAACCTTCATGCACATGAAGATCCATTTGTACATCTTCAAGTCTTCAGCTACAACTGAGGTGATAGGTGCCACAGAAGAGGATTGTTATCTTGTTGAATGCCTTGAAGAGATAGTAGAGGAGTGCCTACCTACATGAATTAAGACTTCCACTCAAGGTAGAGGTTCAGAGCCCATTGTTGAGTTTCCCGATGATGATGATGAAGAGGATGAAGTAAACAAGCTAGCCCTAGTGGCTGCAAGCAAGGACCTTCCATCCATTTATGAGCCATTAAAGAATTATCTTGAAGAACCTCCAATTATTGAACTCAAGTCACTCCCCGAAGGGTTGAAGTATGCATTTCTAGGCTCCAATGACACCCTCCCGATGATCATTTCTCCCATTCTCTCTCTGGAGCAAGAAGATGTAGTGATGAAAGTCCTAAAGAAGAACATTCAGGTCATTGGATGGTCCATCGCTGATTTGAGGGGTATTGATCCTCCATTTGTGTGCATATGATATATCTGGAAGATGATGCGAGACCAACTCACCAAATGCAAAGGAGGTTGAACCCAAAATTGAAGGAAGTTGTGACTCAGAAGGTCGTTAGATGCTAGAATTAAATATCCAATTTCTGATAGCACATGGGTGAGTCCCATCCAAGTTGTACCAAAGAAGGGTGGGATCACAGTGGCAGAGAATGCTGATGGTGAAATTATGCCGGTTAGAGAATAGTCCAAATGGAGGATGTGTATACACTATAGAAAGCTCAATGAGAAGACTAAGAAGGACCACTATCCTCTTCCATTTCTTGATCAAATTCTAGAGAGGTTGGTAGGGAAAAGTTTCTATTGCTTTCCTGATGGGTACTCTGTGTATTTCCTAATTGCTGTTCATCCTATAAATCAAGAAAATATGAAATTCAATTGCCCTAATGGTACTTTTATTTACCGGAATATGCCATTTGGGCTGTGTAATTCCCCTTCCACTTTTCAGAGATGTGCGACCTCCATCTTCGCCAACATGCTTGATTCATCACTTGAAATATTCATAGATATTTTTCAGTTATGGTAAAACCTTTGATGAGTGTTTGATCCACTTGGTCGCCGTTCTTGAGAGATGTGTCAAGGTTCGCCTCATGCTATCTCGGGAAAATAGCTACTTCATGGTTCCTGAAGGCATCATTCTGGGTCATCGGGTTTCAAAAGACAGTATTGAGGTTGATAGTGCCAAGGTGGACCTCATTTCTACTCTCACCATTCCTTTTACCATAAGACATGTCTAGTCTTTCTTGGGAAATGTAGGTTTCTATCATCGTTTCATCAAGGATTTTAGCAAAATCTCAAGACCTCTCTGTTATTTGTTGGAAAAAGATGTTGAATTTCACTTCGATGACAAGTGTGTTGAAGCCTTCAACCACTTGAAGCACAAGCTCATTTCTTCTCCTGTAATGCAGCCCCCAAATTACTCCTTTCTAATTGAGATTATGACAGATGCATCAAACTTGGTAGTGGGGGCTGTGTTGGGCCAAAGAGTTGGCCGGATTCTACATGCCATCTATTATGCTAGCAAGAATCTAGATGAAGCACAAAGGAACTATACGACTACAGAAAAAGAGTTGCCTATGGTGATCTTTGCCCTTAACAAGTTTTGTTCATACCTTTTGCAAAACAAGGTAGTGATATACATGTACCATGCTGCATTGAAGTACCTCATGGTGAAGAAAGACTCAAAGCCAAGATTGATCCAGTGGATTTTTTTGCTTCAAGAATTTGATATTGAGATTGTGGACAAGAAGGGAGTGGAAAATTTTGCCGTCGACCATCTCTCTCGAATTGAAGCACCCTTAAATAATAGGGACCAAATTAAAGAAATAATGCCACATGAACAACTCTTGCTACTCTCATCCACTCAAAGGCCATGGTATTAACATATAGCTTACTTCTTAGCTAGTGGAAGGATACCAAGCACATGGACAAGGGAGGAGAGCAAAAGGCTATATGCTATGGTCAAAAATTATGTTTGGGATGATCCTCATCTTTTCAAATATTGCCCCGACCAACTCATTAGGAGATGTGTCCCAGAGATGGAGCAGCAAGAAATTCTATCTATCTGCCACTTCGGAGTATGTGGAGGTCATTTTGGCAGAAAATGTACAACCACCAAGATTCTCCAAAGTGGATTCTACCGGCCCACATTGTTCAAGGATGCTCATTATTTCTGCAAATGCTATTTGAAGTGCCAAAAGGTAGGCACTATTTCAAAGAGGGACATGATGCCTCTATCACCCATTCTTGTGGTGGAGGTGTTTGATGTTTGGGGAATTTATTTTATGGTCCATTTCCTCCTTCATTTGGATATGTGTACATCTTGGTAGCTGTCGACTATGTGTCAAAGTGGATTGAAGCTATTGCAACTAGAACCAATGATCACAAAGTTGTGTGTAATTTTATGGAATTAGATATCTTTAACCGGATTGGTGTGCCAAGAGCCACGATTAGTTATGGTGGAAGCCACTTCATCCATCACACTTTTGAAGGTTTGTTAAAGAGACACAAAGTGATCCATTGTGTGGGCACTCCTTACCACCCTCAAATGAGTGGTCAAGTGGAGTTAACCAATTGGGAGATCAAGATCATTTTTGAGAAGACGGTGAGACCAGACCACAAGGATTGGTCTCTACGTCTCAATGAGGCCTTGTGGGCATATAGAACTGCATATAAAGCCCTGATTGGAACCACACCGTTCAAGCTTGTTTATGGAAAAAGCTGCCATTTATCAATTGAGATGCAACATAAGGCATTGTGGGCTTTGAAAGGCATGTATATGGATGGAGACACAACCAGTTTGAAAAGAAAGTTACAACTGTGTGAGCTTGAAGAGATGATGCATGAGGCCTATACGTTGTCCAAGAGCTACAAGGAAAGGACAAAGTTTCTTCATGATAAGTTGATCAGGAAGAAGAGCTTCGATCTCAGAAAATGGGTATGGCTATATAACTTAAGGATGAAGTTATTTCTTAAAAACTCTGGTCTAGATGGGAAGGACCTTATCTAGTCAAAAAGGTATATCCATCCAGGGTTGTGTTGATTTGTGAGAAACAAGGAGCGAAAGAATTTATTGTGGATGGTTAAAGGCTGAAAGTAGTTGTGGAAGTAGGCCCGGAAAAAGACAACCAAAGTTTTGATATCATGATGTTAGTTGAGGAACACCAGATTGATGAAGAGATGTTCTTGAATGCACATGAGAGGGATATTTACTTCAATGATGCTTTAAAAATTTGAGAGTGATCAACTTCAAGAATCAATAATCCTGATTGAAGGCGTAAAATTTAGTGCTAGTGGGAGGCAACCCACCTAGGTTTGGGAACATTTTCACACAACCTTCACTTTTTGATACTTTTACTTTGTTTTTACATGATTCCAAGAACACACACATGCACAGTTGTGCTTGATAGTTTTATTTTAGTTTTGATGATTTGATAGGTGAGACAGGTGAAAGTTGAGAAATGAGGCGCATTTCAGTGAAAAATGATTGGTATAACATCAAGTGGGTCAATTAAAATGATTGGAGTATGAATAATGGGATGATTTAATGAATTTGGAAGATTTTTGAACTTGGAGGACCCAACACAGCCGTGGTGGCATGGAATGCCCATGCTGGCAAGTTACATGTCAATAGGGAAAATTTGAGTTTTGGGCATGGGTAGCACGACCGTGCTGGCCAACATGACTGTGCTGGCATCTCGTCATAACGACCGTGCTGGCCTAGGCCTAGTACTTAAGTTACTCAATTTTGCCTGAGTTAGCATGACCAAAACATTATTTTCTCAACCTAGAACGGTTATTCTACGTAGAGATGTGATTAGGGAAAGCTCCATTCACCCCCAAATCACATCCTCTTGCTCCCAAATTTTAGATTTGAGTTCCCTTTGACAACCAATCACCTTCCCCAACCTCAAGCTCCATTTTCCACTCTCCATTACCACCTATTTCTCCATCTCCAGGGAGATTCTGCCCCTACAAACCCAAAGCATTTTTTTGCTGTTCTTGCTTGATTTCCACAAAAAATCCTTGCAAAGATGATGAGCACAGGCAAAGCAATCAAGAAGGGGGTAGACAAGACCATGCCATCCTCACCGGAGGCAAAAGCCACACCAAGCGGGCCTCCAATGTGTCTGAGCAGTCCCACAATGTGTCGTCACCATCTAATTTGATTTTGCAATCCCTTCAGTGGTCGGAATCGATGAGTACATCTCGATACCGATCCTCCTCAAGTGGTCACATGTCGGATCCAAGCTACAACAACCTCGACGAAGAAGACGAGGAGGAAGAAGAAGGGATGGAGAACATCATTGATTCAGTGGACATCAATGCATTGGCCTGAGAGAGGAGGGCCAAGAAGTCTAATGGTGAGTCATCTTCACAACAACATCCATGCCCAAATCTGGCGAGACGCTTCACTTCATCGTCTCAACTCCGTATTGCTCAACAGCCCATTAGGCGCTAGTTGGTGATTGAAGAAGAAGCTGAAGATGCACTCATTCAGATGGTGCCCTTGAACTTGGACACAAGTTCGAGGTGGCACACATACGAGGAGGAGGATGTAGATGACATTGAGAGTGAGGACATGGAAGATGAGCCAGTGGACTTCTTGTCCAGGATGGAGGAGGATAGGATGAAGTGGGTTGGAAAGCAACCTGAGGGAGCCACATATGGGAGAGGCACAACAAGGAGAGTGCTCACAAGACCCCTCCATCCTGAGTGCTTGACAAGGAGGGTGATTCCCACTAGATATGCATGTATGTCTACCATGCAAGCTCTAGGGATCAACTACGTGTATCATGATTGAATGCAATGATGTGGGCTCTACAAAATGTTGAATGAGGTTGAAGAAACCTACTTGGAGCTGACTCATTAGTTCTTTTCAACATTAAAGAAGGTATAATAGGAGAGGATACCATCAGGTTCAAGCTGAATAGCTCAACACATGTGCCTAAAGTTTCCGAAATCAATGTTATCTTTGCCCCCAATTCATAAATGGCAAAGAATTTCAATGAGGGAAGACTTGACAAGAATGGGAGAGTAGATTACTCCAAGATGTGGAAGGCTATTACTGGTCAAGCAACTTTTTCTACAGGAAAATCCAAGACCAGCAAGATTTACAATCTCTGCATGAGATACCTATAGAAGGTCCTAGCAAACACCTTGTTTGGTCGTTATGACAATCAAGGTTGTTGTTCACAAAAAAATTTGTTTGTGATGGCCATGGTAGTAAGTAAGGGATTTATAAACATTAGAGACATGGTGATTGACCACTTGAAGACAATCCCCTCTAAGAGTAAAAATCCATTCAACATGGGGGGAATTACCACCACAGTGGCAAAGGCAGTGGGCTGCAATCTAGATGGGCTTACCAAGGTAGAAGGAAGCAAATATGTTGATCTAAACTATCTTGCAAGGTCATAAATGATCTCCCCCAATGATAGAAAGATCATTTATGTTCCGAACCTTGGGTACCCTAGAATCACCTTGGAACTCCCATACCACGCCACCCCTTGATCATGCATGTGGGACCACCAAATAACTTTTTGGATTTGATTTTACAGTATGAGAAGGAGCATCCAAGAGAGGGGTATAGAACACCAAATGTGGACTTACCTAAATAAGGAGAGACAAATGTGCCAGAGCAACATCACATTCTTGAGCAGACCTTCCATACTAGACTGAGATGCGAGGACTTTGATGTGCAACCACCTCCAGCGAATGCATATGAAATGTCAGCTATTCATGCACAGTTGGAGGTGATCCAGTAAACACAACAAGCCATGTGGTTAGATTAGAAGTAGATACATCATCATATCAACTGCATGTACCCGTATTAGCATGCGTAGGTATAGAGGAACCCCCAATGGGGGGAAGATTTCTAGGGAGGACTATCTGGTTACTAGGAGACATACCCACCTGCACAGGAAGACTAGTGGGGCCACTATTACCAACATCCACCCCCACCGGCTGCCCCACCATAGGATCCCACACCACCAGAGCGGTGACGTCTACCCTATCATTCCTAAGCTTTTAGTATCATGTTGAGGACAACATGATTCAAAAGTTTGGGGTGGTAGGGTGGTATGCCCTCTTTCTTAACTTATTTTTTTGATGTTTGTCTCACCTGATCCTTATTTGTTTGATTTTTCTCTTTTAGTGTAGATCTCCTTTTGTTTTCATTCATGCATACATGTAGTTCAATTTCATGCATTTTTGCATAATTTTTCAAAATTTTTGTTCTTTTTTCTCCTACATGTCATGCATTGCATTCTCATGTAGATTTTGGTAATTTTGTGTGTTTTTAAGTAGGATTTGTTGCTTTATGTCTTAATTTCCTGAAAGTTAGGTTTAGATGTGATTGAATGCAAATTGACACCATTTTGGCAAAATTTTCCCAAACTTGATTATTCTTGCCTGAAAGCATGTTTTAACTTGATTTCCACTATTTGAAATGAAAACGTTGGTCTTTGACAAATGCATGCCATTTTCTTAGAGTTTATTTCTATATGGTCTTGATTGTTGACTTTTTACATGTGCGTAACCTCTCACAAGTTTGTGAATGTTTTGGTTGATTGTGAATTGAGCAAGCTATGAATGCTTAGAGCTTATGGAATCACATGATATAAATGTGAATATCATGTTGTTCAATCATGTGGTGTGATATCATTTGATGAAGTGTTGGATTAGTTTTCATGCAGGAAATCTTATGTTGAGGACTACACTAATGACCCCTCTTTGACCCAGCTCTTCTTTCACCATCTTCATACCTCTTTGCCACATGAAAGGATGCCTTAGAGCACATATTTAGCCTTGGCCACCTCCATAAGTTTGGGGTGGCCATATCTACATCTCCCCACTTCACTCTATCCACCATATGCCCTACCTACATCAAGGACAAAAGAAAAGAAAAGAAAAAGTAAAAATAAAATAAAAAGATGCTCATGTTTAACAACATCTAAATAAAGAAAAGATGAGTGTGTAAAAGCACTCCATAATCTTACCACAATCCTTTCTTACATTTTCATACCCATTGATCTAGAAAACATCAAATCTAGCTCACTTTATCCTTTCTACATCCATGTGGGTCATTTGTGTGGTCTGAGGCATAAGATTGAATGCATGAAAGTGAAACAACACTCCTAGTCATCATTTATTAACGCCAATATGAAACAGTTTACCCAGAATTACATGAAGGACATATGGAAAGCTTGTGTATTCTATTCTCTATATTTGAAGTTTGTATGTTCAGTGCTCATTTCATGATTGGTTTGCAAAAGTGGAGAGGAGAGAGGTGGAATACATGCACTTCGTCACTTTTAAGACCATTTAGTCAATAATCATCTTTTGAAATGCATTTATCATTCTTGTTTATTGAAATAAAAAACTGAAGAGAGAGATTGAGTTGGATCATACTTGAGGAAAAATATGTTTTAAGTTTGGAGTGGTGCTGCAGCCCTGTTTTAGGGCTTCACCTTGTTTCTTTTTGTATCTCAATCACATCTAAACATAGTAGAATGCAAGTTAAATTCTCCAATGAGCTTATGGTTGTTCTTTGCACACTTTTTAGGTACTTGGACCATGCATTTTATGCATGAGAGAGCACGAAGGAGTTCTAGGAAGTCCTCAACTCATGGAGGGGTCCAAAGAAGACCCCAAATCCCCCTTGACCTACCCCTAATGGCCAAGGGTCGAAATCAAGAAAAGAAGTCCATTGATCATGAAGATTCAAGTTGATTTTGGTACTGAAGACCCCAACACAGTCGTGGTGCCAAGGAACAACTGTGTTGGCCAATGTCAAAGTTACAGAGAAAATCCAAAAATTGCAAAGCTACAACATCGCCACCACAGTCGTGCTACCTAGCACGGCCGTGCCATGAACCCCCCAAAAAGGTTGTGCTGCCAGAAGTCAAAATGGGTGTGCTGAAGGGAACAACCTCACCTCCAACTCTGTAATACCCCTGACCTGGGTTATGGCTTAACCCTAGAAGTTTTGCTTAAATAAGTTACTTACCAACTGGTTATAATCTTTTAAAAAGTAATTAAGGCTTCTTGTGAAGTTTTTTTCAAAGTTTGAGCTTAATTGCAAACTAATTGTGCATTATATGAAAGTCTGAGTAAAAAGTGCAATTTACCCAAGATGAGGGGTTACATTGCAAATATCACATGTGGAATGTGTACTAAGTATTTTATTATCATAAGGAAGAGAGTTATGCTATGTGGGGGCTTATGGAAAGCCTAAATCCCAAGTTATAACTTGTTTAAATAATGCTAGTACTTTGTGCACCAATTTTGGTACAATTTGTAATTTACCCAATATGTGGGGTTAAAATGTAAATTACCACCTGTAGAGTGTCCCTACTACCTCTATGTATATTTTATAGGAAATAGAAATAAGGAGACACTATGTTTGAATCACCTTTGAGTGGTGATACTCTTGGTAATGACATACCAAGAATGAGTTGAATGCAAGAGCCTTATATGTGTTGTATCAAGTTGTAGAAGGAGCCCTATCATCCAAGGAGTTAGGAGCCTCCTATCAGTTTTTTGAGCCTTGGAAAAGGCCATGATGGGAATATCACCTCAAGGATGTGGCCCATGATGATTTGCAAAGTTCCTTGCAAAAAGTGTATCAGGTTGCTTATTTAATGAGATAAAGACAAGGTAACTTGCCCAACAAGATAAGTAAGGTAGGAGATATTATCTCTAGGTTATTGACGTGTATTTTACTACGCGCTAAAAATGCAAGTGTACGTGTCGAGTAGTATAGGCCTTGTGAGGCCCGAGTCGAACACAGGGATACTTGGAAATGTTGGAGACTCCTACTAACTATTTGCGATCAGCTAAGCCGAATAACAAATTGGGGTTGTTGAACAAAATTAAAAGAAAATAAAAATAAAACAAAGCAAACAATCGATTAAAGGTTAATTTAATCAATTCAAAAGGGTATCTTTAGGATTGCGGTTTCACCGCGGGTTTTCATTGTATTAGGTTTTATATAATGCTTCAATCTTCTCTCTCTATCCGGGTAATGGCCTGAAAATAGAATTGCCCACTATCGTTGTGCAATTCACTACTTAGGTTTAGGTCGGTTCCACCGTCGTAATAACCTATCCCCTAAACTAAGTGCATTACGAACGATCTCTCAGTATCCACCATTAATTTTACACCACCTTGGTCAAGGTATTTATCGATTAATGTAGATTTCGTCTCTTTTCAACCATTAATCCTTCTTTCAAAGTGATTAAGGGCATTAGGTTATTATTATGGTGATCAAGCATAAAAATATATGGAGAAAACGAAACTATACCACGGATTTAAGAGAGAAAATATGAATTACTATTATAAAACTGTCATACAATGAATCCCCGGGCTACTCCCGGTCCTAAAGATGAAGGGGATTAGCCCCGCATGTTCATCTCAAACAAGTACAAGGTAGAGATAGGGGAAATCATGTGAAAAACGTGAATTGAGAGGGAAAATCCCTGAACGGAGAAGAACCGATTGATCCTTTGTGTAGAACACGTGCTCTCCCGCCTTTCGGTGGTGAAGTCCGTCTTCTTCGGCGTCCGGATCAACAAGTATGAGCTTCTAGCCTCCGTTCTCCTCTCTCTCACTCCTCGGTACTCATGCAATGGCTCCTCTGATCCTTTTTTCCTCTGGCCGGGCGTCATTAGGTATAAGTCCCTAATTAGGTCGTTAATTAACTCCAGCCGTCCGATTGAGATCAATATGAATCCAACGCATATCTGACGGCGTTGATACCATCGATGCGGGTCGATGGTATCGACCCCGTGTGGTAGCGGCAACCCTTGATTTCTTTTCGTCCGAGAGCCTATTGTAGTCTCGATACCATCGACTTGGGTCGATGGTATCGACCTCCCTCTAGCGAAGGCTTTGTCATTTTGCATCGCTGTAGCCTCCTTGTGTCGATGGTATCGACGGGGTGTCGATACTATCGACTGCTTCATCGCCAACAACCTGAAGGTGACTCGATACCATCGACATCCCTGTCGATGGTATCGACGCTTTGCTGCTCCTTTCGGCTGGCAACCTGTGACCATGTCGATGGTATCAACTTCCGTCGATGGTATCGACGGAAGAAAATACTCGTTTGTCCTGAAATTCAAAGACAAGATCACATCAATTCACACAAATAATAATAATTTGACAATTAATGCTCAAAATGATGAAATAAAGGGGATTTGACATAAAATAGTGGCAAAGACCAAAATGGATGAATTATGCAATATTAAGCATAAAAATGACTAATAAAAGCATAAAACACATATCAAACAGGTCTATAAATGCGACTCAAAATCATCGCATCAAACTCCCCTAAGCTTGAACGTTGCTCGCCCTCGAGCAACTAATCCTTAGAATAGAATTGCAATTGTCAACTGAAAAACAACACACCAAACAAACATCCCATATGGCTCCCACCGGACATTCACAAACCGGCCTTCTCTAACCACAGTACAGTAATTACCTTGACGGTGACAGTAATCATCAATAACAGAAATTGACCTCAAAACTAATGAATACTATCACATAAGGTAGTTAGCATAATAAAACTCGTCGGTTCAGACTTGGTGCATCTTGTGATTGCCTATACTACGTTGCGCACCCTAACTACCATCTACATGGAAGAAGTTCTCCTGATATTCATTAGTGAGGAGAAATTCACGGTGGCCTACCAATCCGAGCAACGGGTGGATGCAAATGGGTGGCTCATGGAAGAACGTGGAAGTATTGTACAGTTTCAACCTGCATAAAACAAAAATGTCCTATATGATGCAAATGCACATGAGAAATGCCCTAATGCCTAAAATTAGGTGGAATGATGCATGTCCTATCTATCCATCCATCTCAACACGAGACAGACATCTAATTAAGCTACATCATGTACTCAATTGTTCTTGAAATGCAGGTGATATCACATTCCTTTCTCCTTCTTATTCTAATTGCTTCCAAATAACTTTTTTTTCATTTTTCATATTTTTCATATTTTTTTTTTCTTTTTTTTTCTTTTTCAGCCCTTATATCCATAATTGATAATGAATATTGTATTGAGCTTATTTTCTTCATACTAAAAAAATTGCACTATTCAGAAGGTATGGAACAGTTTAGTTCACTATTTTAAGGAAAATTGAGATACATGATGTACTTTATGCATGAAAATTATGAATGCAACTACATGGCATGCACCTAAGGGTAATGTGCATGAATCAATATACTTTTTTTTTATGCAAAACATATGGAAAGTTGCGATGCAAGTCCTATCTAGATGCTATGCAAACAAAAGGAATTAAAACTGCACTTTACTTCCAATTCTTGGGTGGATTATGGAAAAATGAAGTGGAACGATCACAAGACTAGATGACTGAACCTTAGAAAGATATTATGCGTCCCTCCTTACTGACCTGTGTAGTAGTTTAGAGGGTTCTCTCTCTTACATCCAATTAAAGTCTCATTACCATTTGGTCAGTTTAGGCTCAAACAACCATTTCCGTCCACTTTCATGAATCATTAGGAGTACTGTTATGAAATGTTGTTTTAAAGTTGACATAACCAATCCTTTACCATAGGATATGTGCCCAAGGTCAAAACAAAACAAGCTATCCAAAGACACAAAAATTTCAAATTTCCCTTGAATTTTCCATGCACTATTAATTGAGATGACACAACTTTACGACATGCACAATTACACTAGATAACATGTGGATCCTACAAAAGCTAAAATTGCAAGAAACAAAATAATGTTAAAACTAAAAACAATAAAAGATAAAGTTGTTCCAACTACCCCCCCCTAAGCTTGAATTCGACTATGGCCTCATAGTATAAAACAAACTTAAAGATTGGAACAGGGATACCAGATCAATCCTGTGGAGGTGGAGGCGGGTACTACGGCGCAGTGGGGTCCCAAGACGGGAACTGCCCCTGGAAAGTCGGATCATACTGGGGCATCAGTGGAGGTTGTGGATACCCCCCAAAATAGTCCTGGCTCCAGTAGTGATCGAAAAATGGCTGCTGTTGCACCTCCATCCTATGCAACCTATCATGGATATTCTGTTGATTCCCAAAGAGAAGGCGCTCATTCTCGAAGATCGCCTGCTGGTTGACAAATAGCCGGTTGGTAGTCTCTTGAATACCGGTAAATGTGGCTGTATGATGCTTCTGTGTCTGGTGGATGTCCTACAGCATATTGTACATGCCTTACATGTAATAGGCATCCTCGCTGGGCTGCGAGGGCTGTGGTGATGGCGGCGTAGGCTGTGATGATGAAGACGCACCCGGATGCATCCGAGGATGCTTCCGGGGTGCTACTCGTGCTCGAAGAGGTGTAAGGGTCTCCTCTTCCTCCTTAGCCTCGTCGTCCTGTCCGTCATCGTCGCCGTCATTGCCGCCATCTTCATCGGAGTCGATGATAGCTATGATTGGCCATCGAAAATGTTGTGCTTCCTCGATGTTGAAGACCGGATCAGGCAGCGCACACTCCTGGTACGCTTGATTTACGTGGCAATGCGCAAAAGCCACGCCAGCTCGAAGAAGAACGAGATTGGCTCGGTGTAGATGTTGCAAGTTGACCTTGCTTCTTGTAGAAAGAGGAGTCATCTGATCGAGATTCAAGCCCAAGTAGAGGGCTATCTTGGTGACAAGCCCCCCAAAATGAATCAGGGCTTTTCTCGTGCTCCTCTTCACCGCCAATACTCGTTGTAGAAAGAATGCACCCCAGTTGCATTCTTGGCGCTTCAGGAGCTGATATAAGAAGAAAAGATCTGTCTCCTGAAATTTGCTCAGCGCCAGATCACTTCGAGCAAAGATGGTGGAACTCAACATCCAGTGCAATACCCGAACAAACGGGTGCTCGAAATCGGCTACCACAGTGTTGTGGTAGCTCACCGACCTCCCTTGTGGCACCATCACCAACTCGGAGAAGAGAGCATCGTAGTTGGTGCGGTTATCCGGCCGCCGGTGGTCATACGGAGAATGATTCCAATTGAAGATCCTGTTGAATTGGCGAAGCGTGAGGGTATAGTCACGGTTGTACAGCCGGAAAGACACCCGACCCTTTATCCATTCACGGTCAGTGGCGAAGATGTCGTTGGGCACGACGCAGACGTCAAGTGACGCCATGAACTCTGCCACCAACTCTTTGTAGGTTGGCCACTCGCCGAAAAATGGCTGGCCATCAGCATGGTACTGTAACTCATCAGGCCTCCTGCTTGTATGTTTCGCCTGCCCTTGCAGAACATAGGCCAAATTGGCCTCGAATCTGAGGTCTCGGATCATTTCCCGGTCCACATACCGGGTGGGTTCGATCTTCCTTTTTAAGATCTCCTCATAGATCTTCTTCACCTCTATGGAAGGATGCATCATCCCAAGTACCAAGTATCTAAATGTGTTTTAAATACTTAAATAGATGTATTACACCTTTCTTTGTAGCATTTGTTGTGATTAATAATGATGACTTGTTTGATTCTAAAAGAATGTTGTAATACATGTAATACATCATTAGGAACTATAAAATGTTGCCCTGAACATAGATCCATTAGTGTCAGAACTTGCTAAATGGTGAAATGGGTTTCTCACGACATAACCCAGAATGCATATTTTTGAATATGTGTGGGCATGGAGTCTAAGTGTCCATGACTCACTAATTTCATAAGAATGTCTCAAAAGAGCATAGTGAACTGACCCGTGGCTCAGAGCATGGTCCCTATGTGACCATGGTTCAGAGTATGGTGCCTAAGTGACTATAACTCAATAACTGGGGATGGTTTCTATAGATGTTTCCCTAAGAGAGCACAATTGACATTGTAGCTCTAAGGAAGGATGCCTACGTACCCTAGAACAACTATATTGCAGCTGACATGAGATTTCCTACTAAGCCTAAGTGGTCTCGTACTGACCGAGATAAGGGAGGTCATTGCAATCAACTCTTCCATTGACCTTGTATGGTACCGACTTGTGAGAAGTTTGTGGTCAGTTGGAGATGAATGGGGTATGCTTCATATGCTCAGGGAATAACTGTGATTGTGAAATATGTTCATCTGTGTAGCATATTTACTTAAGGATCGAATACAGAAAACATTGTTTGACGCGCAACTCAGTTATACATCTTAGTTGATAGATATAATTTATGATTCTTTACATTCCTTGCAAAGTAGATAGATGAATTATGGCTCTACCATGGGTAGATGTAGTGTTCTCCTTGAGAAAGGAGATTATCTTATTCTATTCATATAATGATTAATCATGCCTATTAATATAAAATAACCCTACTCAGTTTTTATAATCTTTATCATCAATAATAATATGGTCGATAGAGAGTTATATCTCTCGCTGGGACAATAGTCTCACCCTGTGGGATCCACAATTTTTAGGTGGACAAGCACGAAGAAGTGGAGATCTTTTTGCAGAGGAGGAACAATAGTTGTGGTAGCAGTGAAAGCTCAGGTTGAGTGTACTGTCTGTCATGTCTTGTAGATAGAAGTCCTATGTGTCGTCTCTGTACTCTCAAGTCCTTGAAGTTGGTTCGTAATGGTTTCATGAACAATATGAGATTTTGGCTTGTATGCCTCTAGGTTTTATGTTGCTCCAGTATGTATTTTGATAGAGCAACTATTATATGTTGTCCTCAAGATGAGATGAAACAATATTGTACAATGTAAATCAAGATATGTATGAGTTTTGGATATTTCAGTAAAAGTTTTCTGATCAAGGATCTCTTTGCAAATTGGTTTTAAATTTTAGTGATTTTGTTAATCTGCTGATTATGTTTATTTTTCTTAATTAGTAAAAATTTGTTTTTCGGTTTGATGATGGTCGTTACAAACTCACTCACCATGGTCGTACTACCCAGCACGGCCGTTCTACTTAGTCTCTACCACAGTCGTGCTACCAACCTCCATTTTACCACCTCAAACTGTGATTTTTCCACTTTCTTAGAATGACCAATCCACACCACCACGACCATTCCTACCCTTACCCACCATGGCCATGATTCCCAGCACGGCTGTGCTACCACCTAAACCCTAGCATTTTGTGCATTATTTTCCAACAATGCCCCTACTTACCCTAGTGCTTCCACCACCACCTATATATACATGGGTGGCGGAAGAAACACTAGGTTAGCTGCCATTACTCCTCTCCACCCACTCTAGAGCATTCATTACACTCCCCTTGCATTTATGCTCCCCACTCACAATTTCCACCTCATTTCCACCATAGAAACCTAATTTTCTAGGTTTTCTACCATAATCCTCTCAGTTTCCATGCCCATCATCCTTCTTGGAGGAGGGAGGTAGCCCTACAGTAGCTAGGATGTGAAGAAGGAGGATCTACTTCGAGATTTATGGAGTCCTATCCCCTTCTCCTCATTTCTTTTATCTTTTCTTTGAGCATGTCCAGCTAATCACCTAGCGGTTGAATGTTTGGGGTTAAAATGTGACTTTAATACCATGTTGGGGGAAAATAACTTGTAATGAACATAATTTCATTCTATGATTATTGTTTCTTGCTTCTATCTCATTTCCCATTATCTTGCATGTGGTTTGTGATTTTAAACATAAATTTCTTGTTTTGTGATGCTTGATGAAACTTAGGTTCTAGGGAAAATTTGAATGTATATGGCAATCTTAGGAATGGCTCCTAGGTCCAATTAGCGGATCCCTATCTAGCCCCCTTTGTTCTTACATACATCTCACTTCTTCTACAAGTGAGTGTGAGATCTAAGTAGCTAGTGTAAGTGTGATTGGTGCAATTGCCTAGAGCTCCCTAAAGGTTAGATGGATGGCAAGTAACTTGAGGTGAAATACCCTCATCTCTACTCCCATTCCTACCCTAGGATCTCAATTGCCCTAATACCACTTACCCTAGAAACCTAGACTTGCCAAGTCCTATTAGAACTAAACCTAACCCTAGTTCTCCAACTAGCAGTATAGGGTATATTCTAATAGCACTTTCCTTGTTGTTTGGTTTGGTAATCTAGATTGAAATGTGAGATTTACATGCTATGTTGACCCTCCCCCAACTAATATCAAGTTACATTCCCAAATGGCCCACCTATCCATCATATTGCTTAAAATCCACTTTTGCCTTCTTAGCTAGTTAATGCTAGTGTAGTGAATTTCCTTTGTTACTTCTTAGCTAATTGCCTAGATAGTTAATTCTTTCTTAAGTAGTTAGGGCTCCTTTGATATTTCTTGTGTCAATTTAGCTAAGTAGTGAAAGCTTAGACTCTTTCTTGTCTAATTTCTTAGTTTGCATCTTCATTGATTGCTTAGCTTGCTAGTGTAGTGTAACTCCTTGCTCTAGTGTAATTGCTTGACTTGATTAGTTTCTAGTCCTAACTTACTTAGAATTTTAGAGTTTTTATTAACTTAGTTTCTTTATTCCTATTCCTTGCTTGCAATTATAGTGTAACAAAAAAAACCCGATTTTAAACCCTCAAACCCTAATATCCTCTTTAGGAATGTAGCCAACGCTTACTTAGCTCTAGTGCCCCCTCTCCCTGAGGATCGACCCCTATACTTGCCTCTCATCTTTACTACAATAGTACCTTGTGTGCTTGCGGGTGTCCTATTTAGTATTGTGACTGAGTTATTTTAGGGATTTTACAAATATCAAAAGATCCCAAGTGTGTTCGAGTTCTATGGGGCGCATCTAATCAAACTCAATTGTATCGAGGTATGTTATCTTCTTATGACACCTAACATCACTAATGTATCATGAATGTCATTATGGATGTATATTTTAAGGTTAGATGATTACAACTTAGGTTTTAGGTCATTATGATCATTATTCATCACCTATTAATTCTTAGTATGCATTAAGTTCAATATTAGGTTACATTATCTTGCTCAGCATATCATTTGGGTTTATCGGTTAATGACGTGGTCAACATCATTCATATCCACTATAAGGTGAGTTACTAAATTATGTATATTAAATTTTCATTAGGGTTCAAACATATGAATTATTCATTAGATGACCATTATATGTTCATTAATATATATTCAAGCATGTCAGCTTATAAATATGACTTGTTATGTCAAAACTAAGGATCCGAGAAAACTATTCATCTAATCATGGAGTTAGGGTTTCTAGAGTCAATATAGCTATATTTCAGTATGTTACATGACTACATCCCCTTAAAAAGGATTTCATACTTGAAATTTGACTACTCAAATATCATCAAACCAACTACTCTCCACCCCTTAAAAGGTTTGACCTACCAAGACAAACTAATCTAGAGGTAAAAATGGTGAGTGTAACTAAACCATGTACAAGATCCATCACGCTTCCACTGTGCACTCTGATTGCTTGCTAAACACCAAACTTCAAAGTCTAGGTTATTAGGGATAGACTATCCAAACATGTGGTTATAGGGGACATAAGGAACTTATATTGGGTATCCATCCTCAAACAAGTCATTACACCTGAAAGACAAGGTCAACATATTAGGTTATCATGAGTATCCATCTTAGGTGCCTAAGGCTACTACTGTCTATAGGGATGCTATTTCAGACAGTCACTATCATCTTAGGACGTGCTGGTATCATATGGATATGGGAGTCCTCGTAAACCAAGCTAGTGGTGAAGAGGAAAATCTTACTAGCCTCCAATCCCTAATCCTTTCTAGACACCTTTACTTTCAACTTATGCCGTAATATCTACCTAATAGGCTCATCACATTATGGTTAACTAAACATGTTTCTAGTGTGAAACTCTTATGATCCTAAATCAATCATCTCATCAACTCAATAGTAGCATAGATCAATTCTAGGGAAAACATGTCATTTAAAGGGGAACTGTGTAAGGTAAGGTTTCTAATTAGGGAGACACAATTGAAATAGTCAGATTTTGACTACCATTGGATCTGATACCATGCTATAAGGGAGTGGGACCTAAGAGGGGATCCACTCACTACTCAAAATTTTAAGAATAAAACATCCATTCCAAATACACTCAAAGGTATGTTGGAATAGGTGCAAAATTTTCAAACTTTAATAAATGGTATTGAAAACAACCAAAGTGTAGCAGTGGAATTAAACATATGACTATATTCAATTTTCACAAAACATTACAAAAGTACATCATAATATCCCATAAGGGTTTACATGTATGATAAAACATAAGGATCTAAGTAGAGGGAAGTCTAAACTACTTCAAATCTTTCTCCAAGCAACATCTCCAAGAGATAAGTACATGCTGGAAGTTATGTTATCCTTAGTAATGTTCAACACCTCGATCTAAACTTGGGTGGATGAGAAAATACCCAAAAAAAGGGAAAGGAAAACAAAGTAAGTGTCAACAAATATGAGTAGGATATCAAGGAAAAGAAAACATGTAAATAAAGGCTAGTGTTCATCATGAGATGAAGATTTCAAGAGAATGAGGCTATTTTAAAAAATATGCTTGCCATATATAAAATATAATAAAGGGGTTGCATGCATGATAATTATGACTATATTAACTAAGTATGATTGAGGCACCTACTGGACCTCAACCTACATGTGAGGGGAGAATTAATACATTCCCAGTCACCTACGCATATTTTTATGGGGGAGAATAAGACATTCCCTAGGGCGTATTAATACATGCCCTATCTATGGGTGGTTGTACATAAGTACCGCTACTATAGATAAATAGTCCATAAAATCAACATGCTAGAAAAGAAATCATGGAAAGTAAAAACATCATATCAATTAGAACATGGCAGTGGGATACAAAACCCAGACAAAAGAGAACAATACTGATTTAGAGACATATATAACAAAGGATTCAAGAGTAGAAGATTAAGGGTTCATTTAAGCCTCATTAGGGAAATATAGGGTTTGGTTGCAATTATCCCCACATAGGGTGTAAGGAATGTAAATACCTCTCTTACTGATATCAATTACTAAATTTCACCACTTTAATTGAGTCCAAGTTCCTCTGTGCCTATTTTCAATGTATTAACATGTATTAGAATACATAATACACATTAATGTATAGAAGCCCTAATTTTAGACCTTTTTAGAAAAAACTTAGATTTAGACTCTAAAAACCTCACCAATGAACTTATTAGGTTCTCCTAATCAAGAAAATAGTTTTTAATGTTAATTTTGGAGTTATGATAATTAAGATGGATTTTTTATGGATTTTATGCATTAAATTTATTTTACAAAAATCACCCTTTTTCAAATCTCATAATTAGACCTTGAAAATATTTTCATTAGATATAGATAAATTTTCGAATTCCAAAACATATTTATTTGTCAAATTTGGATAAGCGGATTAAAAGATATGAATTTTTCAATGTGAACCAATCAGGAAATGACAAGTCAGAAATCTTCGAGAGAGAGAGGAAGGAGGGGGAGAGATAGAGAGATAGAGAGAGATAGATAGAGAGAGAGAGCCATTTTACCCACGATCAAGGTTGGAGATGCATAGGTTAGCCAAACTAGATCTTCTAGAGAAGGTAAAATAGCAAGAAACCAAAACCCTAGAAGAACATGGTAAATTGAGATGGAGATCATCGATTTTAAACATAGAAGCATGAGTTTTAAGCATGTAGTAAGCAATATGTGAGAAGGGGGTTATAAAACTCACCTCTAGGAAGGTGTATAGGTTTAAACAGAAAGGTTCCCAAGCTAGAGAGGCTAGTTTATTCATCAAAGCTCCTATCTCGAGTAAGAAGTACCTTCTCCACTTTTGAGGTGAAAAACCCTAGCAAAAGAACATGGAGATGAGATGTTTAAGGGATCTAGGTAGGGTTTCACCATGGAAGGTCACATTTCTGATCTAGAAGAAGGTGGGAGGAAGACGAATAGCATGAAAACAAGGAAGGAAAGGAGGAAACTTACTAATTTTGGTCGAAATCACCAAGAAGGAGCTTTAGATACCCTAAATAGAGCAAATTTGGAACCCTAGGAGTTTTCTTCACCAAGGTAGGCGCCCTCTTTTACCTTGGGATAGAAACTTTGTTGTCAAACATAGTAGGAATGATGATCTAATATATAGGAAATAGAAGGAGAATAAGAGTTTTCGAATTGGGAGGTGGGATAGGGTAGATATGGATTTATATAGAAGGGGGCAAGCATGAGGTGTCTATGAGACTTTTCATGTGTCCTTAGCCAAGGGATTCATGGACATGCAAGAGGATAGATCATAGAGGCTTCTTGAATATCAAATGTCAGTTCTAAAAGTCCATGGAGACTTCTAGGCCATCCCCACCATCCTCCAATCAAAGTAATAACCCCATTAGTTGATACCTTTTAAAGATAAGCTCATTTATAAAGAGGGCAATCCTTAAAATGCCCTTGGAGAGAAACACCTTCAAACGAAGGTGAAAATAGGTGCCCCATGGTTAAAAATCTCTAAAATGGTAAGGGAATATCTAAGGATTATAATGCATGTGACAATTTGCAAAGAAAACCTTCCAATAGGGTAAATTGCATAAAAGTCCATAATGTATCTAAAATTGTATAACTTGCACAAACAACATCCAAATTGAACCAAATTTGAAACTTAGGCTCATTTTATGATTTTAAAACACGTAAAATTTTTATATTAAGGTTTATAACAACTAACTAAGGCACTTAAATAGATTTTCACTGAGGTATTTGTACATAAACCCTTTTATTGGTACAAATAGTGAACAAATGTTCACCAAACCACTATAAATTTCACAATTTAAACATTAAGTCCAAAAATGATAGAAAGGAAAGGAAAAGCTTGGAAAAGGTCTAAAAAGAGAATATGTCCAAGTTTCAATATGATACACCAATCATTGATGACATAGTAGAAATACTGAAGAAAATAATGGATCTTAGGTTAGGCAAGAAATTTTAGATATCATACTGTAGAACTTCTATATCATGAGAAAAGTCACACAGTAAAGAGATGTGAAACATGTAAAATACCGAATTGAAGCAAACATTACTAAAACCACTATGAAAGTTCTTGTGCAACAGAAACATGATGGACATGTTAAGATCACTTGAAATAAGATTCGTGAGTGATTGGCTCTAAGTGCATGTGGGAGTCTGTTGGTATGTATGCCCATAGAGCCTATCATATTATGATTAGAATGTGGCATTAAATACCTAATTGAGATAATGAAACAGACATAGTATATGTCTAAAGAATGATGTTACTCGACGACATATGTCTTCAAGTACGCGACTTGAACAATGAGATCATATGAATGTGAAGAGTGCATACATTCTTGTTATAGTGGAAGAAAAATAGACTACAATAATACATATGATGATTAGAATGTGGCATTTAATACCTAATTTGATAATAATAAAGGTAATCTCATCTATTATGTTTGTCTGATTATGAGATGATGACACAGACATAGTATATGTCTAAAGAATGATGTACTGGACGACGTATGTCTTCAAGTACGTGACTTGAACAATGAGATCATATGAATGTGAAGAGTACATACATTGTTGTTATAGTGGAAGAAAAATAGACTACAATAATACATAATACTAGAGTGTGTGTTGACTAGTCACAGAGTCTCACTAGTCATGATATGTGATATGAAGTCAAGCACATAGGTACATGTTAGAGAATAGTGTATCTGATAGACCCACCGTACTAGTGATACATGGAGACCATGGAATGGTAGTTAGAATCAAATCTCATAGTGATGGTCATTATTGTAGTTTTTAGACCTAAAGTCACTACATTCATCACATGACATTCATGTACTTTGACATCATCCACCGTGATCCTAAGCAAGAGTTTCCATAAATGTGGTGCTTGGGTGCATCGTGACACATGGGGATTGAGTGTGTGAGTGATGATTTGGGATTTTTCCCTCCTATAGGAGATAGATATCTAGAGACTCTTCATAAGAGAGACTGAGAAATGTACATACTCATTCGACTCAATATGTGATACATGATCTCATGTGCATCTTAGATAGTCTGCTCTAGTTCAAGGAACATGGATTTAACATTGAGAGGATGACGATACCATGCCTCGATTTCAATGTGGATATCAGAGACAAAGGAACTATGCGATCATGGTAACATTGATCACAGATTGTAGGTTGAAGTTGTTCTCCAACCTTTTAAATTACTTGGGTAGAAATGATGTGTTTCTAGATACTTCTTATTACTTGTGATGTCATAATTGATTATAGACATTCCCTACCATTATAATTTTGGACCTATAGGGTCACTCACATAGGATACATTTGTATTAAAGGAATATATTCATAAATGATGTTTAGATTGATTACTAAAGGTGTTTAGGTATTCAATTAAACAACTGAGGTTCAAAATTGACTGACTGGACTCTGAACCGACCGATTCAAGTGTTAAACTGATCGATTGGAGTGTTAGGTCAATTGGAATTAACATTCGTTGATCAATGGCTGAACTAGGGTGTGAAATGACTGGTTCACATAGTGAATTGACCAGTTCATTGGTCCCAACCAACCGGTTCATGGGATGAACTACCCGATTCAACGGTCAAATCAATTGGATCAAGGATTGTTGATGACGTCATGTTGTGCATTAATCCTACATTGATAACCAATCTGATTTAGAATAGGAAACTACACAAACTGATCAGTTCATGGAATGAACTGACTAATTTGCACATGAACTGATCAGTTGGGTATATGAATAGACCGGTTTGCATCTATAGGTTCTAGAAAATTTGTGAATTCAACCTTTTTGACTCCCACACAGACTAAGAAGTTTGACCCTACCTTCTCTTATAAATAGGGGGGTATTGGGGGCTTCTCAGAAACAACAGTTGCTCTGACAATTGTTGTCCTCTCTGATTATGGTAACCAACAGAGAGCCTGAGCAAGTCCTACCCAATAAAGGGAGGATAGTGTGGGAGAGACAATTGTGAGATAGTATATCAACTCTAGCGGGTTGACATTCAAAAAGACAACTCCTTCCCATTGGCTCTGGTAGTGAAACGTAGAGTTCTTGGTGGTTTGCATGGACTGCTCTAGAGGTGGGAGGCCATTGTCTACTGCTAGGAGGACCGCCGTCTATGGTACTACACCAGGAGGCCATTGTTGATGATTGTTTGAGTGATACTTCTTAGAGAAGTAGCATGTGCTAATGAAGTGTAATGCCACTAGACATGCTCCAGGACGAGGTATAACCTTGCAACCTTCCCTTACTACATAAATTGTTGTTGATATGATCTTTCTATTAAGGGGAATCCAGCTTTAAATTTTTGTTTCCACTACCTTATTTGTCACTCCAATTCCCTACAAGCGGATCTAGAGTAGTCCGACTCTTAATAACTTGATACTTTGACCCCTCAAATATAATACACGGTCTGATGTAGTAATCGATGTCGATCCAAAGGGACAAGCAGGTATGTGCTAAGAATGTAGAACCTTGGCTCAATTACACCAACCAAAGAGTGGGATAAGTTTTTTGTTCCTTATGTAACAATGTTACTACAACCAACAATGAAACAAAAATAAGTAAAATAAAGAAGGAAAACAAAAAAAGAACAAGTAGATACAAAGAGTGATAAAATAAGTATGAAAGGGAACTTGGATCAGGTTTCATCGACTAAGATCTCTCACCAAAATGCCATACTCACAGACATAGTATACCCTTATCAAGAATACAAGAAATCATCATATATGTCTATTCCCTCCTCTCTCAAGCTTAGGATAGATCTAGATTATAAGGTTGTCTCTCTCTCGAGATGGAAAACAAAAAATCACAAAAATAACCATTTGATAATTAGTTTAAGAATTCCAACATTCTCTTGCATTCATGCAACTCCATAACACTTAGATATCATTAGTTCTACTCTTTTGAGGTACTAACAATCAAACATCACAAGATGGTAGCTAGACATGCAAGTGAAGAAATAAGAACAAGTGTGTGGAGATAATAATTGCTAGGAGTATATACATATATTCAAATTGATGTAATTATTTACATGTTGGGAGAGCCTTAGTGGCTACTCCCAACCCAAGATAGATGTTTAGCCACTCATGGTAATGAGAAACATTATGGATTTCTAAATACTCATGGACATGGGCACTGTGGAGAAAAAACAAAGTGAAGGGGAATAGATGGATAGATTCAAGGAATTGGAGTAGTAAGATACACCAACGACAACCAAGGAATGGAAAAAAATGATGGTATGTCCTCCTTTCTAAATCCAATGTGATGGCGATGAAGACCTGCCCTTCGTCCTCCTTCTTTAAGGGAGAACTTTGTATAAGAGGAGAGAGAGGGGTCGACAGAAGATAAGGACTCTACCTGGATTTATCTCCCCTCTTCCATACTCTTCCTCTTTCATCAAATGTTTGGCATACTAAATATGATATTAATTTCATAATTGGAGAGTTGTGATATTCCAATTTGGCCACTACAATGATCAATTTTACAACATGGGACTTTCATGTGTAGTATTGAACTAAGTATTATTCTATATCATACCACCACCTTGTAAGGTATATCGAACCTATTATATATGATCTTCATGATCTGTAATGTATATCATGATATAGAGGATTCAAATCTGAATCCAAAGGTACAAAAATCTCCTCAATCCGACATTCCTAGCCCTAGTTATGACCTCTTGAAAGTTGCCTTTATTTTGTACATGATTTGATTGATTTCTTAGGTGTTAGCTTGATTCGAGCCTTGTTGGGCCCAATTGACACCCGCAGCCCATCTGCTCACCCAGTTGGGGTATGTGAGTGCAACATCACATGACCATCAGATCTAGCTGGGACCACTGTGATCTCCTCCATCCAATGGTCATCCTTCATCTTCCTCATTGCTCTGTACACTGTAGAGCATCCTTCTCTCATTCATCTCTCCTTTCCGCTCATGTTGTGACCTAGAATGTCTGCTAGCTACTCTTCTTCTTCCTATAGACCTAGCTGACACCGCCACCCAAGGCAGGTTGGGCGCCGTTGCAACGAACCCCCTTGGGCGGAAAAACCACAAATCGATGCTTGCATGGCCTTGACGTGGTTGGGTGGCATGTTTTCTACCCTCCCTTGTGACATCTCTTCCCTTTGTTGCTGCTGCTCCAACGCCGAGCGGCCTGCAACCGTCACTACTTGCATGGGTGGGTGCGATCACTAGTTGGGGGTAGAGATGACCCACAACGGTGGAGGACGACCCCCATGTGCCACAGTGATGGTGGGGAATGACTAAGGGCGGTCTGGAGACTTAGAGCCAAGACATACAACAAATGACCAAGCGCCATGTGGCATAGGGCACAACCCACTATCAAAAGAGAAGCTCTTCGATCGGTCGCCTGATCTAGATCCTAGGTCCAGGATTGTGCCATAAATAAAGGGTAATGCCCCCTTTTTTGTCCCAAGCTTTTAATGCAAGTATTATATAGTTTCAAATCAAATAATCAAATGTGCATATCTCCCTCACCCTTTGTCCAAATATATCGAACCAATATACTATTTTGATCAAATCGATGAAACCTACAGAATGAACATCATTCTAGACTCTAAATCTTCTTCTAAATCTCATTTTGTTTGGATAAAGATGTGATCTTTGACTAATTTGCCTATCTAATGCACATTCATGATAACCTTGGAACTTTAATTACCATTCACACTCCTAATGGTGAAATCATTATCTTCTATGCATCTTAAAGCTACTTGAGGCCCTAATTACCTCTATTGCACATAAATGCCCCCATTGCATAAGTGGCATACTTTTGGACTTTAATGATGTACCTTGCCCTAATTGCTAATTTCCATCTAATATGAAATGTATTCCCATCTTAACTTTGAAATAACATTATGATGTATTGTGAGTTTAATGTCTATGATCAACCCTCTTTCTCTATTATGGTATTTGTAATCCTAATTTATCTAATGTGACCTATATGATTTTCATTGTGGTTCTTGTGCCCTAAATTCTTATGTGGATCCTTTTATATTGTCTTCCTCTCTCTAATTAGAGTATAATCAAACCCCTAGACCCCTTGATATGAATGTACCACCTAATTATTATGTTGAACCTCATTTTCATGTGAACTATGTTGATGCTCACACATATGTTCAACTATTGATACCCAATGTTGGTTTATGATGCCTAGACCCTAGGGGACCTCCACCCAACTTTGTTTATGCTTCTTATGTCATAATATTTCTTATATAAACCATCTTTTACTCTTGATTCTCATGTATAGATGATCCTTGACCTTGATTGATTTGAGTCCTGATGCGATGATTTTGAGTCACATTTATAGACATTTTTTACTTGTGTTTTATTCATTTATTGGTCATTTTGGTGGTTAATATTGCATGATTCATTTACATTGGTCTATGATCCTTCTCAGTGTCAAATATCCCTTATTTGGGTATTTTGAGCATAAATGATTACAATAATATGTTTTATTTCGGCTTATGTGGTTTTGTGTTGCAATTTTAGGAAAAACGAATATCTGCTACTGTTGATACCATCGACATTGGTCGATACCATCGACGCAACCAAAGGTTGCCAGCCGCAAGGAGCATCGCAGAATCGATACTATCGACAGGAGAGTCGATGGTATCGATATACCATCAGGTTGCTGGCAAGAAGATATTCGATACTATCGACCCAGAAGTCAATACTATCAACAAGTGGAGCTACAACGATAGAAAAGGACAAAAACCGACGCCTTAGGATGTCGATACCATCGACCCTCGTCGATGGTATCGAGTTAGCATCAGTCGCGACAAAGAAAAGAAAAGAAGACCAGCTGATACCGTGCAGGGTCGATACCATTGAATCGCATCGATGGTATCGACACCGCCAGATATAAGTTTGCTTCAGATCGATCTAAATCTGACGGCTATGATATTTTTGCAACCTAACTCGGTGATTATACCTAATGACGGCGGCCAAGAAAAATCTATCACATCATTATCTGTTGCACACGTCCCGAGAAGGTGGGAAGAGAAGAACGTAGCCTAGAAGCACACCCCAGCCATTTCGGAGGTCGAAGAAGACGTTCTCCACCGTCGAAAGGCTGTAGATCTCATATTCCACGCCGAGGAATGCTTGGATCTTCTTTTCAGGGGTTTTATAGCTTATTCACATTTTTCTCCATGTGTCCCTTTTTCTCTACCATGTTTTGCTTTGAGATGAACATGCAGGGATAATCCCCTTTATCTTTAGGACCGGGAGTATCCCGAGGAAGCATTGTATGGCATTTTTAACATAGTAATTCATCATTTATCTCTTAAATCCGTGGTATGAATTCGTTTTCTCAATTATATTGTTATGCTTGATCACCATAATAATAATCTAATGCCCTTAATTGCTTTGAAAGAAGAATTAACGGTTGAAAAGAGACGAAATTCACATTAATTAACAAATCCCTTGAACAAGGTGGTGTAAGGTTAATGATGGATACCCAGAGGTTGATTCTAATGCACCTAGTTTAGGGTATAGGTTACTACGACGGTGGAACCGACCTAGACATAGGTAGTGAATTGTACCACGACAGTGGGCAATTTTGATTACAGGCCACTACCCGGAAAGAGAGATAAACCTGAGTTGCTATATAGAAATTCATACAATGATAACCCGTGGTGAAATCGCAATCCTAAATATCTCCACTTGAATTGATTAAACTAAACCTTTAATTGATTGTTTTTTTTTGTTTTATTTCATTTTCTTTTAATTTTACAACAACTGCCAACTTTTTAACCAATCTAGCTGATTGCAATTTGTTAGTAGTAGTCTCCGATAATTCAGTGTCCCTGAGTTCAACTCGGGCCTCACAAAGGCCTATATTACATTGACGCGTACACTTGCATTCTAGGCACGGAAAATTCGTGTCAAGTTTTTGGCGCTATTGCCGGGGATATGGAAATTGTCGGCACTACGAGTGCTGCAAGAGGCCATTCTAGGCCACCTTTTTATTTTTATTATTTTGAAATCATTTCTAAAATTCATAGTCTATCTTTCCAATTTTTGTAATCGTCTAGCACGGTACTGAACTGAAATTTTCATTTTGCAGGTACTGTGCATGGTGCATACGCGTAGCACCGACTACATGTAGCAGGCACCAGAGGTTCCACATCCGGGACCTTACGACGAGGAGGATTACAATCAAGACCACTTGGAAGAAACAGATTCCAAATCTGAACAAGAAGAAATGGCAGAGGAACAAACGATATGGGATAAGATCAAGGCTTCTTCTTCATCTGCTTCTAAGGGGCCAATCAAGAAGCAGGGGATCAACATTCCGACTTACAAGATTGATCCTGCTTTAATCAATTTGGTCAAGTCAAATGCATTCCATGGGCTAAAGAACGAAGACCCAGTGACGCATATAAGCCAATTTGTCGAGAATTGTGACATGATTAAAATTGACAGATTTCCACAGGAGACACTCTACCTGAAGCTGTTCCTGAGTTCGCTGGCAGGAAATTTACGAGAATGGTTGCACAATCTTGACGATGAATATGTGGAATCATGGAACCACATGGTGGAGGTATTCTTTGAAAGGTTCTTCCCGCCCGAGAAGACTAATGACATGATCAGGAAAATCCACAATTTTACCCAGAAGGCAGGAGAGACCTACTCTGAGACTTGGGAAAGGTTTCAGATCATGCTTAGGAGGTGCCCACATCACGGGCTTGACAAGGAGACACATGTCAAAATCTTCTATTTTGCTCTCTCCAAGCATGATAGAAGTAACTTAGATTCCACATGCTCATGATTCTTTTTGAACAACACAGACATGAGGTGTTGGGAAATTCTGAAAAACATAGCCAAAAAGCAATCCTGGGGCGACAGGGTTGCCGTAGAGCATGTTCGAGTTGCGGGGGAGTCAAAGGCCATCAAAGAGCTGAATGAGAAGATGGATCTTCTAGCAAAGAAACTGCTTGCAAAAGAGGATACTGAATTCAAGGATGAAGCTCAAGTCAAATTCATGCGCCAGCAGCAGGGTTACAGAAATAATGATTACTCATGGAGGAAGGACAAGAAATTCTCATGGAAGGATCCAAATAACTTTTTGCAGGACCCCGATGTAAAACCCCAGCCGGTGGCATAGGATAAGAGCACAGATTTGCTCAACCAGGTGATAAAGCAGAACCAAGAACTTATGAACACCTTTGGTCAGCAGATCAGGCAACATGGGTAATTTATGAATCAGTTTGGACAGACATTACAGAGCCATGGGGCTCAGATGAGGACAATAGAGACATCAATGGCGCAAATGGCAACTGAAATAGCCAATCTGAAGAAGCCCGCGCAACAAGGTTTTCCAGGTAACACAAACATCCCAAGAGGAAACCAACAGACTAAGCCAATCTTTCTAAGGAGTGGCAAGAAGCTTTTAAACCCCAGGGCCGATGAACCAAGCAAACCCCAATCAGAAACTGAAGGTGAGGCCACTGAGGAGGTGCCAATCTCAGTCAAAGAACTGGTTGAGGAAATAGCAGAGGATGTCACTGCAGATCCTATTGTTGTTGAGGAGGAGACACAGAAAAGGACACCATATGTGCCACCGCATCAAAGGGCACATGCTGTCCTGGTCCCATATCCGAATAGTGTGAAAGCAAAGAAGGTGGACGCCCAGTTCAAGAAATTTTTGGACAATTTCAAAAAGCTCTCTGTCAACATTCCATTATTAGAGGCAATCGAGAAAATTCTCTCTTACGGCAAGTTTTTGAAAGACATCATTACTAAGAAGAGGAAGATCCCTGACACGGAGGTTGTAGTTCTAAAGGAGCAGGTGAGTGCCTTCATCATGGGCACATTGCCACCTAAGAGGTAGGATCCAGGCTGCTTCAATATTTCATGTTACATTGGTAAGGTGAAATTTGGCGAAGCACTGTGTGATTCCGGGGCAAGCATAAACTTGATGCCTCTCTCTACATTCAAGAAATTGGGATTAAAAGAATCAAGGCCGAGTAATATGACAATTCAGTGGTGAAGCCTTATGGTATTTGTGAAGATGTGTTGGTGAAAGTAGATCGGTTTGTATTTCCAATAGACTTTGTTGTAATTGAGATGTAAGATGAACAAGGCAATGAGTTACTACTTGGATGACCCTTCCAAGCTATAGCTGACATGATACTTGAGATGGGGAGAGGTCATTTGACCTTGGGTATCGCCGATGATCGGTTCGAGATGGTCATGCCTTCCAGTACCACATCATCTAAAGCTAAGGAGCAATGCCACATGGCGAAGCATTTTGATCACAAGATCTCACTTTGTCTAGGGAAGCCATTTTTAGATATGGCTCATGTAATAACTAAGGTGGAGAAAGGGACATTGGCTGTTGACATCATGGAGCAGACCAAGGTTGTGTCCCTTAGCAAAGTTGTGGGTTTTACTAATGATGAAGAGGAGGACATTCCCCCCTCTACTGAAGATGAGGCCATAGCGAGTTCGGTTTTCAATGCATATCCAGAATTACCACTTGAAGCCTGCTTGGTCAATGTAACACATGATTGGATGAGAGGCAAGTCACTACAGGAGTGTGCCAAGATGCTTCAGGTGCTTCCATGCTTTTATGCTAGGTACTATGAAGACCTTGGTGAACTCCCACCACCGCTTCAGTCATCCTTAATCAGCCCGCCAGATTTGGAATTGAAGCCATTGCCATCGCACTTGAAGTACACATTTCTAGCTGAGGAAGAGAAGCTGCCTGTGATTATTTCGGCATATCTGAGTGCCGAGGAGGAAGACCAACTGCTGATTGTGTTGAAGAGCCACCGAGGTGCATTCGGGTGGTTGGTCGCAGACATCAAGGGGATTTCCCCTACATTGTGCCAGCACAAGATTCGGCTCGAGGAGGGAGCCAAGCCAGTGATTCAGCCACAACGTCGACTAAATTCTAGCATGATGGAGGTCGTCAAGAAGGAGGTGATCAAGATCCTTTCTACATGTATCATCTATGCTATATCTGACTCGACGTGGGTGAGTCCTACATAGGTAGTCCCTAAAAAGGGGGGAATTACTGTCACACAAAATCTGTTAAATGAACCTATCATGACCCGCTTGGTAACCGGGTGGCATGTATGTATAGACTACCATCGATTGAATGCTACTACGCTTAAGGATCATTTCCCTCTTCCATTCATTGATCAGATTTTAGAGCGTTTATCCGACCAATCACATTTTTGTTTTCTTGATGGTTATTCGGGGTACAATCAGATTTCAATTGATCCTAAGGACCAAGAGAAGTCCACCTTCACTTGTCCTTACGGAACATTTGCATACCACTGTATGCCATTTGGGTTGTGTAATGCACCGACAACCTTTTAATGTTGCATGCTTTCCATCTTTTCTGATATGGTTGAACACTATTTGGAGGTTTTTATGGACGATTTATCCATCTATGGTGCATCCTTTGATGAGTGCTTATATAATTTGGACAAGGTTTTGCAACGTTATGAGGACACACATTTGGTCCTCAATTGGGAGAAATGCCACATGATGTTAAGCAAAGGAATTGTGCTTGGACATAAAGTGTCTAGCAAAGGGTTGGAGGTAGACCCGGTAAAGATCGAATTTATTTCCAAATTTCCCCCACCGAATTCGGTTAAAAAGGTACGGAGTTTTCTAGGTCATGCCGGTTTTTATCGCCGATTTATAAAAGATTTCTCTAAAATCGCCAAACCATTATCTGAGTTGCTAGAAAAGGATGATGTTTTTTATTTTAATGGCAAGTGTTTACATGCGTTCAACGTGCTTAAAGAAAAACTGATTTCAGCCCCGGTTGTGCAAACATCAGACTAGACTAAGCCATTTGAATTAATGTGTGATGCGTCTGATTTTGCAGTTGGGTCTGTTTTGGGACAACGTGTGGACAATAAACCCGCTGTGATTTTCTATGCATCCAAAACCTTAAATGACACACAATTGAATTACACGACAACCGAAAAAGAACTTCTCGCCATTGTTTTTGCTTTTGAAAAATTTCGGCAATATCTTGTTGGATCAAAAGTCGTGGTATGGACGGACCACGCCGCCATTAAGTACTTGATGGAGAAAAAGGATGCCAAACCTAGATTGATTAGGTGGATCTTACTCTTACAAGAATTTGATATTGAAATCAAAGATAAGGCGGGCATTGAAAATGTGGTCGCGGACCATTTGTCTAGGTTGGAAAGGGTGGATGAGAAGGATTTACATTTACCCATTACCGAGACATTTCCTGATGAACAACTTTTATCTACGAAATCGAAAGATCCTTGGTTTTCTTACATTGTAAATTATCTCACTTGCAAAATTATCTCGGATGATTGGACATACCAAGAGAAGAAGAAATGTTTCCATTCTTTGTGTTATTATTTCTGGGATGACCCTATTCTATTAAAGTAGTGCAGGGATGGTGTCTTACGCAGGTGTGTATCAGAGGTGGAATACGAAAGTGTTCTTCGTCATTGCCATACACTACCGACGGGTGGCCACCATGCAAGTTCTCAGACTGCCGCCAAAGTACTTGAAAGTGGCCTGTATTGGCCTACTTTGTTCCGGGATGCTTATGATTTTGTGCGGCAATGTGATTCTTGCCAAAGGGCATGTAACATTTCAAAAAGACAAGAGTTGCCTCTCAATGTATTTCAAGAGGTTGAGGTGTTCGACTTGTGGGGTATTGATTTTATGGGACCTTTTTTGTCCTCAAATTCTAACTTGTACATTCTTTTAGCTGTTGATTATGTGTCGAAGTGGGTAGAGGCAATACCCACAAGGACTAATGATGCTAATGTAGTGTGCAGGTTTGTCAAAGAATACATTTTCTGCAGGTTTGGTGTACCAAGAATGATCATTAGTGATGGTGGTACGCATTTCCAAAATCATAAGTTTGCGGCACTATTGAGAAAGTACGGGGTAAAGCACAACATTGGTACCCTGTACCACCCGCAAACTCAAGGGCAAGTGGAGGTCTCCAATCGGGAGATTAAGAAGATCTTGGAGTGCATTGTGGCTTCCACGAGAAAGAATTGGAGCACCCTACTACTGGATGCTTTGTGGGCGTACAGGATGACGTTTAAGACACCTATAGGCACTACGCCTTTTAGGTTGGCTTATGGTCGGGCCTGCCATTTGCCGATGGAATTGGAGCTTAAAGCGCATTGGGCGCTGAGGAAGTTAATTTTGAGATATGATGAAGCGGGAAAGAAAAGGTTGCTTGAGCTCAATGAACTTGACAAGCTGTGGATGAATGCATATGAAAGATCGCAGATCTACACGGAGTGAACAAAGTTGATTCATGATCGCCATATTCAGATGCGTGTCTTCAAGAAAGGAGATCATGTACTTTTGTTCAACTCCAGGTTGAAGATGCATCCCGGGAAATTGAAATCCCGATGGAGTGGACCGTTCACTATAGAGGAGGTCAGGCCACATGGCGCAATCATGGTGTGTGATGGTGAGACAACATTCCTGGTCAATGGACAACGATTGAAATTGTACTTCGGTGAAGATTACACAAAGAAAGTGAATGAGGTCAAACTCATTGCACTTCCGGATGCATGAGGAGCTTAATGTCGTCTAGCCTAAGACGTTAAATACGGGCGCTTGTTGGGAGGCAACCCAACCATTGGTAGCTTAGTTAGTTTCTTTCACATTTGTACTTTGATTTGATTTGATTTCATTTTTAGTGTAAAAAAGATACCGTGATCGTTTGCTTTATGTGCAGGACTGAGGCAGAGTCAATATCATCGACCCTTGTGTCGATGGTATCGAGATGGGTATAGGTTGGTGGCTACAAAAATCACTCTGCATCGATACTATCGACGACCTTGTTGATAGTATCGACACATCAATAGGTTGATCGCAAAGTCGATGTCGATAGTCTCGACATGCATGTCGATACTATCGAGATCTCTGGAGATATTCAGACGCAAATTGTCTCAGTGAAGTCGATACCATCGACATGCCTATCGATGGTATCGACCAAGTTAAAGGCAGAAAGCGGAGGCCGAGCCTCGTGAGGGTGTTTCCCTAACCAAAAGTTGATACTATCGACTTGCGTTGATAGTATCGACATGACACATCACCAATCCGTGAAAGGAAATCAACGGCGATTGCCGCATCAAGAGAGTCGATCCGTGGGATGGGTCGATACCACCGAAACCTGTCGATAGTTTTGACACGTCATCGATCTGGGCCCCCACATCAAGCCATCAACGACCGTCGATACCAGTGGTGGACGAATTGTGCTACAGGAGTCGATACCATCGACTCGCGTCAATGGTATCGATGGGCATACAACAGCGCTGGCCTCAGTTATATAAGGGATGGATTGTCATCATATGACGTCACAACTTCTAAGCAATCCTTGTCCACTTGTGCCGTGCATCTGTGTGAGCATTCAGAGCCAGTCTACGAGCATCCACGGCGCACGTTCTTCACCGAGCCTTCATCGAGCAGAGATTGTCTTCTCCGACCTTCTCCGACCTTCTTCGAGCTCCATCTTCTAATCCTTCTTCTTGCTCGATGATGGTGCATGTTGCCGGCACATCCTCTTCCCGGGAAAATCCAATGGAGATCCCAGAGTTCGTTCCTCCACCAACTACTTCTATTCCGCGTCTGTGGATCATTCATCCTTCCGCGGAGGTTCAGAAGGTCTATGAGGAGATCATGAAAAGGAAGATTGAGCCAACCCGCTACGTCGACCGGGAGATGATCTGCAATCTGGGGTTCGAGGCTAATCTGGCCTATGTGCTCAAGGGGCAGGCAAGGCATACGAGCAGGAGGCCCGATGAGATGGAATTCCACACGGACGGCCAACCATTCTTTGGTGAATGGCCCACGTACAAGGAGATGGTGGCGGAATTCATGGCGTCGCTGGACATATGTGTTGTGCCAAATGACATCATTGCCACAGATCATGAATGGATCAAGAGCCGTGTTTCTTTCCGACTGTAAAACAATGACTACACCCTCACCCTCAGGCAGTTCAATGAAATCTACAACTGGAATCATGGGAGAGATCAGTACCGGAGGCCATACAACCAGACTAATTATGATGCTATCTTCTCCGAGCTAGTGACTATGCCTCCGGGCAAATCTGTGAGATACCACAATGCGGCGGTGGCAGACTTCGAGCATCCGTTCGTGCGGATTCTTCATCTCATGCTTTGTACCACTTTGTTTGCTCGGGGTGACCTGTCTCTCAGCAAGTTCCAGGAGACAAATCTATTTTTCCTACACAAGTTATTGAAGCGGGAAGAGTGTAACTGGGGAGCGTTTTTCTTGCAGCGCGTGTTGGCTGTAAAGAGGAGTACGCAGAAGGCTCCAATTCACTTTGGAGGGCTCATCACACCGCTGGCCCACTATCTTGGGTTGAATTTCTCCTAGCTGACTCCTCTCTCTAACAGAAGCAAGGTTAACTTACAACATCTTCACCGCTCCAACCTCATTATGTTGCGTGATGGCTTGGCATATGCACACTGCCATGTGAACCAAGCATATCAAGAGTGTTCACTTCCAGACCCTGTCTTCCACATCGAGGGCGCTCAGCATTTTCGATGGCCTGTCATCGCCATTGAGAGCTCGGATGAAGACGGCAGCAATGATGACAACGACAATAATGGCGACGAGGCTGAATAGGAAGAGGAGGCCTTCACTCCTCTTCGCGTACGAGTGGCACCTAGGAAGCGTCCCCGTATGCATCCGGGTGCATCTTCTTCTTACCAGCCTCTGCCACCACAACCCTCACAGCAAAGTGAGGATGTCTACTCCATACAAGGAATGTATGCAATGCTGCAGGATATTCATCAGACGTAGCAGCAACACACAGCCTCATATGCCGGTATCCAGGATACGACAAACCAGTTTCTAGATAATTAGAGGCTCATTTTTGAAAATGAGCGCCTCCTCCTCAACAACCAACATCATATTCCTGACAGGTTGCATAGGATGGAGATGCAGTAGCAGCTCTTCTATGATCATTACTGGAGCCAGAATTACTTTGGGGGGTATCCACAACCTCCACCTATGCCCTAGTATGATCTGACTTTTCAGGGGCAGTACCCATCTTGGGACCCCACAGCCCCGCAGTACCCGCCTCCTCCATAAGAATGATCGGTATCTCTATTCCACCTTTTAAGGTTGTTTTTTACTATGAGGCCATAGTCGAATTCAATCTTAGGGGGGAGTTGGAATAGCTCTATCCTTTAGTTTTCAATTTTTATTGTTTGGTTTTTGTCATTTCTATCTTGCAATTTTTAGTTTGTTTGTAGGATCCACACTCTATCTAGTGTAATTTTGGATGTCTTAAGTCATGTGTTATCTTGTTTGCTTGTACATGTGAATTAAGGGAAAATTTAAAAAAAAATAGTGGTTGCAAGCTTGTGTTGTTCAACTTTGAGCATATAACTTAAGAAAATGATTGGGTTTGTCAACTCTAGAACAGGAAATCACAATTGAACAGTCCTAATGATTAATGAAAAGTGGACAGAATTGGTTGTTTGAGCCTAAACTGACCAAATGATAATGAGACTTTAATTTGAAGTAAGAGAGAGAAACCTCTTAATTACCACATAGGTCAATAAGGAGGGACACATAATAATTTCCACAGGTTCAGTCAATTAGTCTTGTGATCTTTTCACCCCCATTGTTTTCATATTCCACCTTAAGAACTGGAAGTACATTACGATTTTAACATCTTTGAGTGCATTTCATGTAGATAGGACTTGCATTACAACTATTTCCACATATTTTGCATGAAAATAAAAAAATTAGATTAGTTATACATGCACATTATCCTTAGGTGCATGTCATTTAGATGCATGATTATCATTTTGTAGCTGCATTCACACTTTTATGCATATAGACCACATCATGTATCTTATATCTTTTGAAACATTAAATGTGATAAACTTGTTCCATACCTTCTGAATGCTTCAAGTATATAGTTATGCAACAAAAAGTGAGTCTGACAAATACTTCATTATCATTTATGGATATAAGGATCATTAAAAAAATAAAAAAAAAATTGAGAAGTAAATAGGAATGAGAGGGAGAAAGGAACATGTTTTCACTGCATATTATGAAGAATAAGAACATGATGTAGTTCTCGTAGATTTTCCATCTCACATTGAGGCGGAATGATAGTGTATGCATCATTCCACCCAAATGTAGGCATTAGTGCATTTACACTTGCATATGTATCATTTAGGTCACTTTTGCTTTGTGCATGTTATAATCGTATAATGCTTCCATTTCTTCCATGAGCCACCCATTTCATCCACCCGTTGCTCGAATTGGTAGGCCACTGTGATTTTCTCCTCATTCATGAATATCAGGAGAGCTGCTTCCATGTAGATGGTAGTTAGGGCGAGCAACGTGGAATAGGAGATCACAAGATGCACCAAGTCTGAACCGCTGAATTTTATTATGTTAACTGCCTTATATGATAGTGTTCATCAATTTTGAGGTAGATATCTTTTATGGATGATTATTGTCGCCTTTAGGGTAATTATCATTCCGTGGTTAGTAAGGGTCGGAATATGAATGTCCGGTGGGGATCATATGGTGATGTTTGTTGTGATGACCTGTTCTTTAGATGACCCTCACAATTCTATTCTAATGTTTAGTTGCTCGAGGGTGAGCAATGTTCAAGCTTAGGGGAGTTTGATGCGATGATTTTGAGTGGCATTTATAGACATATTTTCTTGTGTTTTATGCATATATTGGTCATTTTGGTGGTTAATATTGCATGATTCATTTACTTTGGTCTATGATCCTTCTCAGTGTCAAATCTCCCTTATTTTGGTATTTTGAGCATAAATGATTACAATAATATGTTTTATTTCAGCTTATGTGGTTTTATGTTGCAATTTCAGGAAAAATGAAAATCTTCTACTGTCGATACCATCGACAGTGGTCGATACCATCGACACGACCACATGTTGCCAGCCGCAAGGAGCATCGCAGAATCGATACTATCGACAGGAGTGTTGATGGTATCGATATACCATCAGGTTTCTGGCGAGAAGATAGTCGATACTATCGACCCAGAAGTCGATACTATTGACACGAATTTACCGTGCGTAGAAATGCAAGTGTACACGTCAATGTAATATAGGCCTTTGTGAGGCCCGAGTCAAACTCAGGGATACGTGAAATTGTCAGAGACTCCTACTAACTACTCACGATCAGCTAGATTGATTAAATAGTTGAGAGTTGTTGTTAAAATTAAAAGAAAATAAAAATAAAACAAAACAAAGAAATCGATTAAATGTTTGGTTTAATCAATTCAAAATGAGATCTTTAGGATTGTGGTTTCACCGCGGGTTTTCATTGTATTAAATTCTATGCAGTCACTCAATCTTATCTCTCTATCCGGGTAGTGGCCTGAAATCAGAATTGCCCACTGTCGTGGTACAATTCACTACCTACATCTAGGTCGGTTCCACCGTCGTAGTAACCTATACCCTAAACTAGGTGCATTAAAAACGATCTCTCAGTATCCACCATTAACCTTACACCACCTTGTTCAAGGGATTTGTCAATTAATGTAAATTTCGTCTCTTTTCAACCATTAATTCTTCTTTCAAAGCAATTAAGGGCATTAGATTATTATTATGGTGATCAAGCATAACAATATAATTGAGAAAATGAAATTATACCACAGATTTAAGAGATAATATATGAATTACTATGATAAAATTGTCATACAATGAATTCCCGCGCTACTCCCGATCCTAAAGACGAAGGAGATTAGGCCTGCATGTTCATCTCAGAGCAAAACATGGAGTAGAAAAAGGGAAACATGGAGAAAAACATGATTGAGTGGTGAAACCCCTGAACGGAGAAGATCCAAGCGATCCTTGGCGTGGAATACACGTTCTGCTGCCTTTCGGTGGTGGAAATCATCTTCTTCGGTGTCTGGATCGGCTGGGGCGTGCTTCTGGGCTCCGTTCTTCTCTCCACCCCTTCTCGGGACGTGTGCAGCAGCTAATGACGTGATGATTCCCTCTTGGGAGCTGTCATTAGGTATAATTCCCGAGTTAGGTCGCCAATTAATCACAGCCGTCGGATTAAGATCAATCTGAACCAAACTCATATCTGACGGTGTCGATACCATCAACCCCGGTCGATGGAATCGATCTAGCACGATATCGGCAATTCTTCTTTTCTTTTGTCTTTGCACCTGATGCTATCTCGATACCATCGACTCGGGTCGATGGTATCGACATTCATAGGCTTAGGTTTTGTCCTTTTACCATCGCTGAAGCTCTACTAGTCGATGGTATCGACATATGGGTCGATAGTATTGACTCACTTCTTGCCAGCAACCTGATGGTATCTCGATACCATCAACATCCCTGTCGATAGTATCGACTTTCTTCTGGTCGTTGCGGCTGGCAACTTGTGGTCTGGTCGATGGTATCGACCACTGTCGATGGTATCGACAGTAGCAGATACTTGTTTTTCCTGAAATTAACACACGAAACCACATAAGTCTACACAAAATGTATTCTTTTGATAATTAATACTCAAAATGCTGAAATAAGGGAAATTTGACATAAAGAAGTAGCATAGACCAAAGTAGATGAATTATGCAACATTAACCATGAAAATGACTAATAAATGCATAAAACACATATCAAACCAGTCTATAAATGCGACTCAAAATCATCGCATCAAACTTCCCTAAGCTTGAACATTGCTCACCCTCGAGCAACTAAACCTTAGAATAGAATTGCTAGAGTCAACTAAAGAACAAAGCATCACAACTAACGTCCCATATGACTCCCACCGGACATTCGCGTACCGGCCCTCGCTAACCACAGAATGATAATTACCCTAAAGGTGACAATAATCATCCATAAAAGATGTCTACCTCAAAACTGATGAACAGTATCACATAAGGCAGTTAATATAATAGAATTCGCCGATCCAGACTTAGTACATCTTGTGATCTCCTATACTACGTTGCTCGCCCTAACTACCATCTACATGGAAGCAGTTCTCCTGATATTCACAAGTGAGGAGAAAATGACGGTGGCCTACCAATTCGAGCAATGGGTGGATGGAATGGGTGGCTAATGAAAGAAGTGGAAGCATTATACGATTTCAACATTCATAAAACAAAAATGCCCTAAATGATGCAAAGGCACATGAAAAATGCCCTAATTCCTAAGATTGGGTGGAATGATGCATGCACTAACATCCCATCTCAAAATGAGATGGATATCTAATTGAGCTACATCATGTACTCACTCATCTTAAAATGCAGGTGAGATTAAGCTCCTTTCTCCTTCTTATTCTACTTGCTTCTTAATGACTTTCTCTTTTTTTTCAATTTCATTTTTTTCAGATTTTTTTTCTTCAAGCCCTTATATCCATAATTGCCAATGAATACTTTATTGAACTTACTTTTTCTGCATTACTCAAATATTTGAACTATTTAGAAAGTATGGAACAATTTAATTCATCATTAAAGAAGAAATGAGGTACATGATGTACTCTATGTATAAAAGTTATGAATGCAACTAAATGACATGCACCTAAGGGTAATGTGCATGTATAAATGTTCTTTTTTTTTCATGCAAAACATATGAAAGTGGTTGCAACACAAGTCCTATCTACATGACATGCAATCAAAAAGGTTGAAACCGTACTTTACTTCCAAATCTTGTGGTGGATTGTAAAAAACAATGAGGTGGAAAGATCACAAGACTAATTGACTGAACCTTTGAAAAGTATTATGTGTCCCTCCTTACTGACCTGTGTAGTAGTTAAGAGGTTTCTATCTCTTACTTCAAATTAGAGTCTCATTATCATTTGATCAGTTTAGGCTCAAACAACCAATTCCGTCCACTTTCATGAATCATTAGGAATGTACAGTTGTGATTTTCTATTTTAAATTTGACAAAACCAATCATTTTCTTAAGTTAAGTGATCAAAGTTGAACAACACTCAAGCTTGTGAACACTCAAAATTTTTTTAATTTCCCCTTAATTCCCATGTACATGCAACTGAGATGACACAAGACTTAAGACATCCATGATTACACTAGATAGAATGTGGATCCTACAAACAACTAAGATTGTAAGAAACAAATGACAAGAACAAAAGCAATAAAACTAAAAACAGAGAAAATAAAAGATAGAGTTGTTCCAACTACCCCCCCAAGCTTGAATTCGACTATGGCCTCATAGTCAAAAACAATCTTAATGGTTGGAACAGAGATACCGATTTACTCTTCAGGCGGAGGCTGGTACTGTGAAGCTGTGGGGTCCCAAGATGGATACTCCCCTGGAAGCTCGGATCAAACTGGGCCCTAGGTGGAGGTCGTGGATAGCCTCCAAAGTAGTTCTGGCTCCAATAGTGATCGTAAAAGGGCTGTTGTTGCATCTCCATCCTATGAAACTGATCATGAATCCGTTGTTGGTTGTCGAGGAGAAGACGCTCGTTCTCGAAGATTGCCCTTTGATTGTCTAGTAGCCGGTTTGTAGTTTCCTAAACACCAGTATACATCGTCGTGTGATGCTGCTGCGTCTGCTGTATGTCTTGCAGCATAGCATACATGCCCTGCATCGAATAGACATCCTCGCTCGGCTGCAAGGGCGGTGGTGGTGGCGGTGGATGCGAAGATGAAGATGCACTCAGATGCATGCGAGGACGCTTCCGTGGTGCCACTCATGCCCGAAGAGGGGTGTAGGCCTCCTCTTCCTCTTCAGCCTCATCGTCATTGTTGTTATTGTCGTCGTTGCCGCCGTCTTCATCAGAGTCAGCAATGGCTATGATAGGCCGTCGGAAGTGTTGTGCCCCTTTGATATTGAAGACCGGATCGGGAAGCGAGCATTCTTAGTAAGCATGGTTGACGTGGCAGTGTGCATACGCCAAGCCATCTCGAATAAGGATGAGGTTGGAGCGGTGCAAATGTTGCAAGTTCACCTTGCTCCTGTTGGAGAGAGGAGTAAGCTGCTAGAAATTCAACCCAAGGTAGGAGGCCAGCTTGGTGATAAGCCCTCCAAAGTGAATTGGAGCTTTTTGTGTACTCCTCTTTACCGCCAAAACCCGCTGCAAAAAGAAAGCTCCCCAGTTGCATTCTTGGTGCTTCAGGAGTTTATACAAGAAAAATAGGTCCGTCTCCTGAAACTTGCTGAGAGCCAGATCACCCCTAGAAAACAACGTAGAACTCACCATCCGGTGGAGTATCCGGACAAATGGATGCTCAAAGTCAGCTACAACAACATTGTTGTAACTCACTGACTTGCCTGGCGGCACCGTCACAAGCTCGACAAAGATTGCATCGTAGTCGGTGCGGTTGTCCGGCCGCCGGTAGTCAGACCGCGAATGATTCCAGTTGAAGATCTTGTTGAACTGTCGGAGTGTAATGGTGTAGTCGTTGTTGTACAGCTGGAAAGACACTCGTCCCTTGATCCACTCGCGGTCGGTGGCTATGACGTCGTTGGGTACGACGCAGACGTCAAGCGACGCCATAAACTCAGCCACCAGCTCCTTGTACGTAGGCCACTCGCCGAAGAACGACTGGCCATCTGCATGAAACTCCAGCTCGTCCGGCCGTCTTCCCGTGTGTTGGGCTTGTCCCTTCAGAACGTAGTTGAGGTTAGCTTGGAACCCCAAGTTGCGGATGGTTTCCCGTTCAACATAATGGGTCAGCTTGATCTTTCTCTTTAAGATCTCCTCGTATAGCTTCTTGACCTCCGCGGATGGATGAATCAGCCACGGGCGTGCAATCGACGCGGTAGGTGGTGGCACGAATTTTGGGATTTCCATCGGGTCGGCGCGTGACGATGATGCACCAGCAACATGCACCATGATCACGACAGAAAGAGGAATAGAGAGAGAGCTCAGTGAAGATCGGAGAAAGGAATCTCCGCTCGATGAAGAACGTGCTCGGTGTTGCTCGTCGTCGGGCTCAGATCACTTTGGAATACGCTCGGCACAGGTGGAGGAGGATTGCTCTGGAGTTGTGATGTCATCTGATGCAAATCCTTCTCATATATAGCCGTGGCCGACACTGTTGTATGCCCGTCAATACCATCGATGCGAGTCAATGGTATCGACACAGGTAGCACAATCCGTACTGCCACGAGTATCGATGGTCGTCGATGGCTGGATCTGTGAGGCCCGGATTGCTGACACGTCGATACTATCGACGTGAGTCGATGGTATCGACTCGTCCCCCGGATCGACTTCCTAGTTGCTGCGATCACCGTAGATGTTTCCTCACAGATTGTTGACGTGGCGCATTGATACTATCGACGTGAGTCGATAGTATCGACTCTCTGATTAGGGAAAACCCTTGTGAGGCCCGACCGCCACCTTCTGTGTGTGAATGTGTTGATACCATCGACAGGCCCGTCGATGGTATCGACTTTACTGAGACGATTTCTTATGAATATCTCTAGAGATCTCGATGGTATTGACTGGCATGTCGATACTATCGACCTTGACTTGACGATCAACCTGTTGGTGTGTCGATACTATCGACGAGGCCGTCGATAGTATCGACACAGTGCGATTTCTACAGTCGCCAACCTGTACCACAGTCGATACCATCGACACAAGGGTCGATGGTATCGACTCTGCCTCAGTCCTGCACATGTAGCAAAGGATCACAGTATCTTTTTTACACTACAAACTTAGTTAAAACAAATCAAACTACAAATGTAAAGGAACTGAACTAAAGTAGCAATGGTTGGGTTGCCTCCCAACAAGCGCCCTTATTTAACATCTTAGGCTAGATGACTTGAAGCACGTCATGCATCTGAAAGTGAAATGAGTTTGACCTCATTCACCTTCCTCATGTAATCTTCACCAAAATACAACTTCAACCTCTGTCCATTCACCAAAAATGTAGTCTCCCCATTGCGCACCATGATTGTGCCATGTGGTCTGACCTCTTCTACTGTGAATGGTCCACTTCAGCGGGATTTTAGCTTCCCGGGATGCAACTTCAGCCTCGAATTGAACAAAAGCACACTATCTCCTTTCTTGAAGGTGCACATCTGAATGTGGCGATCGTGGATCAACTTTGTGCACTCCTTGTAGATCCGAGAGTTCTCATATGCATTCATTCGCAGCTCATCCAGTTCATTTAGTTCAAGTAATCTCTTCTTCCCCGCTTCATCATAACTCAAGTTGAGCTTCCTCAGCGCCCAATGTGCTTTGTGCTCTAACTCCACCGGTAAGTGACAGGCCCGACCATACGCCAACCTAAAAGGCATGGTGCCTATAGGTGTCTTGTATGTCGTCCTGTATGCCCACAACGCATCCGGTAGTAAGGCACTCCAATTCTTCCTCGTGGAAGCCACAGTACGCTCCAAGATCTTTTTAATTTCTCGATTGGAGACCTCCACTTGTCCTTGAGTTTGCGGGTGATACGGGGTACCAATGTTATGTTTGACCCCGTATTTTCTCAATAATGCCGAGAACTTTTGATTCTGGAAGTGCATACCCCCATCACTAATGATCATTCAGGGCACACCAAACCTGTAGAAGATATTTTCCTTAACGAACATGCACACTACAGTGGAATCGTTAGTCCTCGTGGGTATTGCCTCCACCCACTTTGACACATAGTCAACTACTAAAAGGATATACAAATTAGAATTTGAAGACACAAACGGTCCCATAAAATCTATACCCCATAAATCAAATACCTCAACCTCCTGGAAAACATTTAGGGGCATCTCTTATCTCTTTGAAATGTTACCCGCCCTTTGGCAGGAATTACATTGCCTCACGAACTCATAAGCGTCCCGAAACAAGGTAGGCCAGTATAGGCCACTTTCCAGTACTTTGGCTACCGTACGATAGCTTGCATGATGTCCGCCCGTCGGTAGTGTGTGGCAATGACGAAGAACACTCTCGTATTCCACCACAGGTACACACCTACGTAGGACACCATCCCTGCATTGCTTCAAGAGAATAGGGTCATCCCAAAAATAATATCATAGAGAATGGAAGAATTTCTTCTTCTCTTGATATGTCCAATCATCCGAGATGATCCTGCAAGCAAGATAGTTCACAATATATGAAAACCACGGATCTTTAGAATTCACTTTCAACAACTGTTCATCCGGAAATGTCTCGGTAATGGGTATGTGTAAATCTTTTTCATCTACCCTCTCTAACCTAGACAAATGATCCGCTACAACATTTTCAATCCCTGCCTTGTCTTTGATTTCGATATCAAATTCTTGTAAAAGCAAGATCCACCTAATCAATCTAGGTTTGGCATCTTTTTTCTCCATCACATACTTAATAGTGGTGTGGTCAGTCCAAACTACGAGTTTCGATCCAACTAGATATTGCCGAAATTTTTCAAAAGTGAAAACAACGGCAAGCAATTCTTTTTCGGTAGTTGTGTAATTTAGTTGGGCATCGTTCAAAGTCTTAGAGGCATAAAAAATCACAGTGGGTTTATTATCCACCCGATGTCCCAACACAGCTCCAACAGCAAAATCGGATGCATCACACATGAGTTCAAACGTCTTGGTCCAATCCGGTGTTTGCACAACCGGTGCGGAAATCAATTTTTCCTTCAGCACGTTGAACGCGTGTAAACATTTGTCATTGAAATAAAAAACAACATCCTTTTCTAGAAGCTCAGATAAAGGTTTGGCAATTTTTGAAAAGTCTTTTATGAAATGACGATAGAAACCGGCGTGACCTAAGAAACTTCTTACCCCTTTCACCGAATTTGGTGGGGGCAATTTGGAAATTACTTCAATTTTTACCGAATCTACCTCCAAACCTTTGCTAGACACTTTATGTCCTAGTACTATCCCTTCACTCACCATCATATGACATTTTCCCAATAGAGGACCAAATGTGTGTCCTTGCAACATTGTAACACCTTATCCAGGTTGTAAAGGCATTCATCAAACAATGTACCATAAACTAAGAAATCATCCATAAAGACCTCTAGACATCGTTCTACCATATCAGAAAAAATGGCGAGCATACAATGCTGAAAGGTCACTGATGCGTTACATAATCCAAAGGGCATGCGGCGGTATACAAACGTTCCATAGGGACAAGTGAAGGTGGACTTCTCTTGGTCCTTAGGATCAATCGAAATCTGATTGTACCCTGAATACCCATCTAGAAAATAGAAATGTGATCGGTCGGCTAAGCGCTCTAGAATTTGATCAATAAACGGAAGAGGAAAATGATCCTTTAGCGTAGCGGCATTCAGTCGTCGATAATCTATAAAAACTCCCCACCCGGTTACCAAGCGGGTGGTGACAGGTTCATTTAAGAGATTATGAGTAATAGTTATTCCCCCCTTTTTAGGGACTACCTGTGTGGGACTCACCCATGTCAAGTCTAAAATTGCATAGATGATACCTACGGAAAGAAGCTTAATCACCTCCTTCCTCACAACCTCCATCATGCTCGAATTTATTCGACGTTGTGGTTGAATCACTGGCTTGGCTCCCTCCTCGAGTCGAATCTTATGCTGGCCCAAAGTAGGGGAAATCCCCTGGATATCTGCAACAGACCACCCAAATGCTCCCCAGTGGTTCTTCAACACTATCAGCAACTGGTCCTCCTCCTCAGCACTCAGATAAGCAGAAATAATCACAGGAAACTTTTCTTCCTCAGCTAGAAACGCGTACTTGAGGTGTGGTGGCAGTGGCTTCAACTCCGATTCTAGCGGGCTGATTAAGGATGATTGAAGCGGAGGTGGTAGTTCGCCTAAATCCTCATAGTGCCTCGCATAGAAGCACGGCAACATCTGAAGCATCTTGACGCACTCCTTCATTGATTTGCTTCTCATCCAATCATCAATGATATTGGATAAATAGGCCTCAAGTGGTAATTCTGGATATGCATCAAAAACTGAATTTGCTATAGCCTCATCTTCAGTAGAGGGAGGAATGTCCTCATCCTCATCGTTCAGAAAACCTACAGCCTTACAAATGGATACCACCTTGGTCTGCTCCATGATGTCCACAGCCAAAGTCCCTTTTTCCACCTTGGTCATTACATGTGCCATATCTAAAAATGGCTTCCCTAGACAAAGTGAAATATTGTTATCAAAATGTTTTATCATGTGGCATTGCTCCTTAGATTTAGGTGAAGTGGCGCTGGAAGGCATGCCCATCTCAAATCGGTCATCGGCTATACCTAAGGTCAAACGACCTCTCCCCATCTCAAGTATCATGTCGGTCGTAGCTTGGAAGGGTCGTCCGAGCAGTAGCTCATTGCCTTGTTCATCTTGCATCTCCATGACGACAAAATCTGCTGGAAATACAAATCGATCCACTTTCACTAGCACATCTTCACAAATCCCATATGGCTTTACCACTGAATTGTCTGCCAATTGGATTGTCATGTTGCTCGGCCGTGACTCTTTTAATCCCAGCTTCTTGAATGTAGAGAGAGGCATCAAGTTAATGCTCGCCCCTGAGTCACATAGTGCTTCACCAAACTTAACTTTCCCAATGTAACATGAGATGTTGAAACAGCCCGGATCTTGCCTCTTTGGGGGCAATGTGCCCATGATGAAGGCACTCATCTGCTCTTTAAGCACAACAACCTCTGTGTTTGGAATTTTTCTCTTCTTGGTGATGATGTCTTTCAGAAATTTCTCGTAAGAAGGGATTTGCTTAATAGCTTCCAATAAAGGGATGTTGACTGAAAGCTTTCTAAAACTGTCTAGAAACCTTTTAAATTGAGCATCCACTTTCCTTGCCTTAGCACTATTCGGATATGGGACCGGGACAGCCTGTGCCCTTTGATGCGGTGGCACATAAGGTGTCCTTCTCCGAGGATCCTCCTCCTCTGAAATAGGATTGTCAGTAGCATCCACTGCTATGTCCGCAACTGGTTCTGCGACCGGTATGGGAAGCTCCTCAATGGCCTCACCTTCAAATTCTGCTTGTGGTTTGCTTGATTCATCGGCTCTGGGGTTTAACAGTTTCTTGCCACTTCTTAGCAAGATGGCCTTTGCCTGCTAGTTTCCTCCTGGAACATTAGTATTACCCGTAAAACCTGGGTGCGCCGACTTCTTCAAATTGGCTATCTCCACTACCATTTGTGCCATGGACGTCTCTATTGTCCTCATTTGAGCCCCATGGCTCTGCAGTGTCTTCCCAAATTGGTTCATAAACTCCCCTTGTTGCTTTATTTGCTGGACGAAAGTAGTCATGAGTTCTTGATTTTGCTTTATCACCTGATTGAGCAGCTCTGTTCTCTTATCCTCCACAATGGGCTGGGGTTTTGCATCTGGATCCTTCAAGAAGTTGTTTGGATCCTTCCAGGAGAACTTCTTGTCTTTCCTCCCTGAATAGTCATTATTCCTGTAGCCTTGCTTCTGCCTCATGAATTTAACTTGAGCCTCATCCTCAGACTCATTATCCTCCTTTGCAATCAGTTTCATCGTGAGAAGATCCATCTTCTCATTCAGCTCTTTGATTGCTTTAGATTCCCCTGCCACTCGAACATGCTCCACGGTGTCTCTTTCGCCCTACGATTGCTTCTTGGCCATGTTCTTTAGGATTTCCCAACACTTGGTGTCCGTGTTGTTCAAGAAGAATCCTAAGCCGGCTGAATCGAGGTTGCTTCTATCATGCTCAGAGAGAGCAAAATAGAAGATCTTGACCTATGTCTCCTTATCAAGCCCGTGATGCGGGCACCGCCTGAGCATGATCTAAAACCTTTCCCAGGTCTCAGAGTAGGTCTCTCCTGCTTTTTGGGTGAAGTTGTGGATCTTCCTGATCATGTCATTGGTCTTCTCGGGCGGGAAGAACCATTCAAAGAAAACCTCCACCATGTGGTCCCAAGATTCCACATATTCATCGTCCAGGTTATGTAACCACTCTCGTGCATTTCCCGCTAGAGAACTCGGGAAGAGCTTCAAGTAGAGCACATCTTGTGGAAATCTGTCTATTTTTATCATATCACAATTCTCCACAAATTGACTTATATGCGCGGCGGGGTCTTCATTCTTGAGCCCATGGAAAGCATTCGACTTCACCAAGTTGATTAAAGCCGGATCAATCTTGTATGTCGGAATATTAACCGCTTGCTTCTTGATCGGCCCCTTGGAAGCGGATGACGAAGAAGCCTTAATCTTCTCCCATATTGTCTGTGGCTCTTCCATTTCTTCTTGTTCGGATTCTGAATCTGTTTCTTCTAAATGGTCTTGATTATGGCCTTCCTCGTCGTCAGGTCCCGTCAGTGGAACCTCTGGTGCTTGTTGTGTGTAGTCGGCACTACACGTCTGCACCATGCACAGTACCTTCAAATAGAAAAATTTAATTTCAGTACAGTGCTTGACGATTGCAAATATTTAGAAAATAGACTATGAATTTTTAAAATGATAATAAAAAAATGTGGCCTAGAGTGGCCGCTTGCAGCACTCGTAGTGCCGACAACTTGCCGTATCCCCGGCAACGGCGCCAAAAACTTGACACGAATTTACCGTGCGTAGAAACACAAGTGTACGCGTCAATGTAATATAGGCCTTTGTGAGGCCCGAGTCGAACTCAGGGATACGTGAAATTGTCGGAGACTCCTACTAATTACTCACGATCAGCTAGACCTATTAAATAGTTGAGAGTTGTTGTTAAAATTAAAAGAAAATAAAAACAAAACAAAACAAAGCAATCGATTAAATGTTTGGTTTAATCAATTCAAAATGAGATCTTTAGGATTGCGGTTTCACCGCGGGTTTTCATTGTATTAAATTCTATGTAGTCACTCAATCTTATCTCTTTATCCGGGTAGTGGCCTGAAATTAGAATTGCCCACTGTCGTGGTACAATTCACTACCTACGTCTAGGTCGGTTCCACCGTCGTAGTAACCTATACCTTAAACTAGGTGCATTAAAAACGATCTCTCGGTATCCACCATTAACCTTGCACACACCACCTTGTTCAAGGGATTTGTCAATTAATGTAAATTCCATCTCTTTTCAACCATTAATTCTTCTTTCAAAGCAATTAAGGGCATTAGATTATTATTATGGTGATCAAGCATAACAATATAATTGAGAAAACAAAATTATACCATGGATTTAAGAGATAAGATATGAATTTCTATGATAAAATTATCATACAATGAATTCCCGGGCTACTCCCGGTCCTAAAGACGAAGGAGATTAGCCCTGCATGTTCATCTTAGAGCAAAACGTGGAGTAGAAAAGGGAAACATGGAGAAAAACGTGATTGAGTGGTGAAACCCCTGAACGGAGAAGATCCAAGCGATCCTTGGCATGGAATACGCGTTCTCCCGCCTTTCGATGGTGGAAATCATCTTCTTCGGCATCCGGATCGGCTGGGGCATGCTTCTGGGCTCTGTTCTTCTCTCCACCCCTTCTCGGGACGTGTGCAGCAACCAATGACGTCATGATTCCCTCTTGGGTGCTGTCATTAGGTATAATTCCCGAGTTAGGTCGCCAATTAATCACAGTCGTCAGATTAAGATCAATCTGAAGCAAACTCATATCTGACGGTGTCGATACCATCGACGTCGGTCGATGGTATCGACCTAGCATGATATCGGCAGTTCTTCTTTTCTTTTGTCTTTGCGCCTGATGCTATCTCGATACCATCGACTCGGGTCGATGGTATCGACATTCATAGGCGTCAGTTTTGTCCTTTTACCATCGCTGAAGCTCCACTAGTCGATGGTATCGACATATGGGTCGATAGTATCGACTCACTTCTCACCTGCAACCTGATGGTATCTCGATACCATCGACATCCCTTTGGATAGTATCGACTTTCTTATGGTCCTTGCGGCTGGCAACCTGTGGTCTGGTCAATGGTATCGACCACTGTCGATGGTATCGACAGTAGCAGATACTTGTTTTTCCTAAAATTAACACACGAAACCACATAAGTCTACACAAAAAGTATTCTTTTGATAATTAATACTCAAAATACTGAAATAAGGGAAATTTGACATAAAGAAGTAGCATAGACCAAAGTAGATGAATTATGCAACATTAACCATGAAAATGACTAATAAATGCATAAAACACATATCAAACCGGTCTATAAATGTGACTCAAAATCATTGCATCAACTATCGACAAGTGGAGCTACATTGACAGAAAAGGACAAAAATCGATGCCTTAGGATGTCGATACCATCGACCGTCGTCGATGGTATCGAGTTAGCATCAGTCACGACAAATAAAAGAAAAGAAGACCAGCCGATACCATGCAGGGTCGATACCATCGAATCGCGTCGATGGTATCGACACCGTCAGATACAAGTTTGCTTCATATCGATCTAAATTCGACGGCTACGATATTTTTGCAACCTAACTCGGTGATTATACCTAATGACGTCGGACAAGAGCAATCTATCACGTCATTAGCCGCTGCACACATCCCGAGAAGGTGGGAAGAGAAGAACAGAGCCTAGAAGCATGCCCCAGCCATTCCAGAGGCCGAAGAAGACGTTCTCCACCGCTGAAAGGCTGTAGATCGCATATTCCACGCCGAGGAACTCTTGGATCTTCTCCGTTCAGGGGTTTTATAGCTTATTCACGTTTTTCGCCATGTGTCCCTTTTTCTCTACCATGTTTTGCTTTGAGATGAACATGCGGGGATAATCCCCTTTATCTTTAGGACCGAGAGTAGCCCGGGGAAGCATTGTATGACATTTTTAACATAGTAATTCATCATTTATCTCTTAAATCCGTGGTATGAATTCATTTTCTCAATTATATTGTTATGCTTGATCACCATAATAATAATCTAATGCCCTTAATTGCTTTGAAAGAAGAATTAACGGTTGAAAAGAGATGAAATTCACATTAATTAACAAATCCCTTGAATAAGGTGGTGTAAGGTTAATGGTGGATACCCAGAGGTCGATTCCAATGCACCTAGTTTAGGGTACAAGTTACTACGACGGTGGAACCGACCTAGACATAGGTAGTGAATTGTACCACGACAGTGGGCAATTATGATTACAGGCCACTCCCCGGAAAGAGAGATAAACCTGAGTTGCTATATAGAAATTCATACAATGATAACCCGCGGTGAAACCGCAATCCTAAAGATCTCCACTTGAATTAATTAAACTAAACCTTTAATCGATTGTTTTGTTTTGTTTTCTTTCATTTTCTTTTAATTTTACAACAACTTCCAACTTTTTAACCGGTCTAGCTGATTACGAGTAGTTAGTAGTAGTCTCTGATAATTCAGTGTCCCTGAGTTCGACTCGGGCCTCACAAAGGCCTATATTACATTGACGTATACACTTGCGTTCTACGCATGGAAAATTCGTGTTAAGTCCTATGACCTTGTCATGTACACAAGTGACTCAAACGTTGACATAATCATATAAGATGAATGAAACCTCAGAATGAATATGAAACTAGGACCACACCCCTTAAATCTTTTGGGACATATGGGCACAGAGTATAGCCACAGAACCAAAAAATTTGTCTATCAGTATTCCCATAATAGCAAGATCACATCAACTATGAAATAAGAAGAATGGTTTAGTGAGTTATACCTGGTCCTGGAGCAAGTCCAACGACAACAACTCATTTCTATGCAACTATCAACTAGTTTCTCTTGGATGGTGGCTATGCAAATCTTGGTATACACCATGAACAACAAACACTAAAAACTTCTATAGTGCTGTTGTAGTCTCACCACAGACTACAAGCTGACTTTTCTCTGTAAGCAGCAGCCAAAGGAATTCTGCATCTAGAGTAGTCCACATGGACCAACTAGAACTCTTGTCATTCAAATAGAATAGATAGGAAGGAGTTGTCCCTCCCATTGGTGTATTAGTCACCGACGCTCTCTCCCACAACAACAATCCTCAGTTATCCTCTTCCATTGCTATCCCTCCCTAATCGGGTAGGACTTGCTTGGGCTCTCTCAGTTACCACAACCATAGAGGACAACAATTGTTAGAGAATTGATTCTTAGTTGATGTTGTTGTAGTTGTTCTTTGGGAAGCCCCCAGTACCCCTCTATTTATAGGTGGGGTTAGAACCAAAGTTCTTAGTCTATACAGGATTGTGCGGGAGTGGAAGGGACCAGAAGATCTTGAATTTTTGCAACCCGCGACACTACAAATAGTTTTCTGGAACACCCAGACAACCATCTAGTGTTTGAGATGGTCTTCTGACCATTTCCTAATCACAGACAAGTTTTTCAATTTTAATTCCAAATAATATCACATATTAATTCCTTGCACCACAAGTAATGTGCAACTGAAACAAGTTCGAGAAACATCCAGAACCTTCATTCGGCCCAACTGAGCCATCTCACCCATGCGAGAAGCCCTTCTCATTCACCCAGATGCTTGTTTGGTGAGCTTGAGATGAGCTGATCGGTTCACTCCTCAATTTGGGAGAACTTATCCAATTTGAACTCTGATCAACCTGACAAATCACACAGCCGTCTCAACACTTGAGAAGCTCATCTAGCTACCCAAATAGCCATCTCGACACTTGAGATGCTTGTCTGGCTACCCAAACGGCTATCTCACCCTGTGAGATGGTTGTTTGGAAGTTCAGTTAGTCAATGTATTAATCTTTTTCTTGAATTGAATACCTAAATGCTTTTGTAATCAATCTAATCATCATTCAAGATAAACTCCTCTTCTAGATAAGTTTCTATGTGTGTGACTCTATAGGTCCCATATAATGTTAGCAATGAATGTCCATAACTATCTTATGACATCACAAGCAAGGAGAGGCACCTAGTCGCACATCAATGTTATCCAAGTGAATGGAAAGTTGGAAAACAACTTCAACCTACAATATGTGTAAGGTGCTACATTGATTGTATAATTCCTTTGTATCCGATATCCAGAGTGAACTCGAGGCATGGAATCGTGATCCTCTCAACGTTCATCTCATGTTTCTTGAATTGGAGTAGACAATGAGATAATGTGACCTCAATATCATATATTGATTTACATGTGCATGTACATGCGTTTCTCAGTCTCGCTTATCAAGTGGATAGGATATAATACTCCAATAGGAGGGGAAAATCACATATATATCACTTGTAGTTTATCCCCATGTGTCAAAGTCACCCAATCATCACCGTTATAACAACCCATGTTTTAGGATTACGTTTGATGATGTCAAAGTGTACCCAAGGACATGTGACAAGTTTAGTGATTTCAGGTCTAAGAATCACAATCACCACCTTCACTATGAGAGATGACTATGACCACCAATTATGGTTTCCATGTGTCACTCTCAAGGTTTTTGCAATTGATACATTGTTCCCTAACATGTATCTATGTGCTTGGTTTGATATTGCCATATCATGACTAATGATATTTTGTCATCAACCACCCCACACTATAGTCTTGTGTGTTATTGGTGTCTATCTACCTTCCACAGTAACAACCAACTAGAGACATAATAAGAATGTACATATTCTTAACATTTGTATGATCTCATCCTTCCAAGTCATGTACTTTAAGACATACATCATTGAGTATTGTCATTCTTTAGATATTCATAATATTTTCTCATTATCTCATAACTGAGTGAAATAGAATGAATTGGAAGCTTGCCTTTATGAGTATTAATCAAATCCTCTATAGTTTATGCCATGTCAATCATCACATGATTGGCTCTCTGGGCATACCTTACCAACAAAATCAACAAGAGATCATCACAATCACTAATAAGAAACTTGGAACCAAACTTGATCAAAACCCTAAAAATGCATCTTGTTAGGGTTAATGATGAGAATGTAATGCATGTATGCAATCTTGTGCTTAATAAGGTGTTGCTTGTGGATAAATGATCAATTCTATGTTAAGTTATAAAATCACTAAATTAGGTATGAGCTTTAATAATTATATGACTATGGCTTTCTTGCTTGAGATGTGATACATACATATGCTTATTTACTTGCTCAAATATTGCCATGTAGTATTGTAAGTATTGTACTTGGTTTTTGTCTCATATCATTGTTTTATAACTTGCAAACATAATATAGAAACTCTATTATACAAACCTCATGCCCCTACCAAAAGTTTTGGGATAAGGACATGAGCATGGGCGCCCTACTTGAGTTATCAAGATAGGCGGTAGTTGATAAAAGGGTTAGCTAATCTTGAGCACCCTCATAGACTCTTCTAGTGAGAAGCTGTTCATAAAATTCCTTACGAATACATGATATCGATGAATGCACAAAGTGATGGTATAATTGGAGTGAAATGAAATAAAACACGAGCTCTCATTTTTCTAAATACTTAACTTATTTATTTCTTGTTCGATACTTCTAAAAATCATTTCAATTACACAAAGCTTATGTATATGTATCTTTTATCCCTATACTCAGCACCTCGTGTGCTTGGCCCACCTTGTTTCACATATTTTATAGGTTTAGATATGGCTAGAAGTTGATGGGCTTGGTGAGCTATTCCAGATGTACTTGTCGTAGATCCCTAGTATACATGAGCAATCTTGTAAAAATTATACTCTTGAATATGTAATTGAAAGCTTGTAATAAAAGGATGTTGCTTAATAATATTTTTCAATGTTGAGATATTTTTGGTGACTTTATCTTGTTATTTGTTCATGTATGCTAAGGTTACACTTTTGCATTTGCACTTTGGTAATACCATGTTAGGGATGGATGCCTAGGTCCTATCTCCATTGACTTTATAGTCATTTGGAGTAAGGATTTGGGTAAAAAATAGTACCACAATGGATGGTATCAGAGCATGAATAACTACACCAAACATTACGCACATGATACACAAACTAATTTAACCCTACATCTCAACCCTAGAAAATTAATGAGTTGTCCTTAGTGGACTAAGTTGACATAGCCTCTAGGTTAGAACCTAGATGTTCTAGAACTAGGTGTAGACTTGTGTTATCCCTAGATCCTTGCTTTTCTACTCCTTTTATCTTGTAGTATGGGTCTTAGGTTTAGGAGCATGGGGAAAGGAAGATCTTACTACAACGCTAAACATATGTTCGCAGTATGTTCTTAGGGTAGCTACACAGGTGTGCACCATGTTCTTGCTAGTTCTCTAGGTGTCATGGTACTAAACCACCCAATGAGTGTGGTAACTTGTTTTGGTTTTGGTTTTATTCGAATGGAGTATGGTGGTTTCCATCGCCTGTTTCAATGTTGAAAAAAACTATTTCAAGTATCAGTATATGTACATATGAAAAATGTTACCACACACAGAAAGGCAGTGAGTGTCCATGTAACCTAAGAGAAAGAGATGTAACATCAAGTCTAGATGATAGAGTTTAAATGATGGTTGTAGTTTCTGTAGTTGTCTAGAGCCATGATAAAGGTTAGGCTAGTGAGTAGCCTAGATAACCTAAGTTGATAATGATGATGATGATGGTGATGATGATGATGTTGATCTTGATGTTGATCTTGATGCTGATGTTGATATACTGAGTTTACTTCTAGATGACCTACATTTTATGTTGGAAGTTTCAAGCATGTTGTGATGACAAGAGATGAGTTTTACCATGTAGCCCTAGCTAAACCTAGCATCATGTATGACATATAACTTGGTTGACATGCTATGCATAGCTAGTGGGTTTTCATGCTTGCTTGTGCCTGGGCTTGTACATATTGAGATATGATATGAGATATATGGTTTGAGACCGACACATCCCTCAATCTCTTTATAAAGAAGGAACTCTAGAATGGGACATACGAAAAGGGTGAACTCTTGATATGAGTCAACCCTCCACGAGAGAAGGTCAGAGCACCTAAACTCCAAAATATGTGAAATGTTGAAAAATATGCATGATGAAATACATGACGATGAGTCCCTATCTAGAGTACTTCTAAGTATATGAGTTGAGGCATTAGTGTGTGGTTCCCTTGATGATTTTGAACCCTGAATTTCCTATGAAAATATCTAACCCTAGAGATAGAGGCAATTTAATATATGATGTTTGCGATATAGGTGAGGGAGATGTCACAAGACCCTCATATAATGTACATGACATATGATATCCATGATGAGCCTCATACTGAGGTTAGTGGCTTGATGTAAAGAAATCTAGTGTTTGCTCTCATTTGGTATGTTGGGTAAGAGTATGCTTTGGGTAAATGTTGGTGGTTAGCACGTTTTGCCTTGACATGGGTAGGTCTTAGCTTGATCCTTTGAGATATAAGTGAGATAATTGTGAAACCTCAAAGTTGGCAATAATGTTGTGCCTTAGATGATGCTTGTAACATGATATAATCTCACTTAAGATGATGCTTGGTACATGCACGATAAGTCACTCTTGTAATCTAGGACTAATATGAAACCACACCCTACATGAAAGATGTAAGCTTGAAATCACAAACTTCATATGATGATGCCTCAATATTTTAGCTTAAATGATCAGGAATACAATGCTTAATTTCATACCCAATGATGAAAAATGATGAACTCAATATTATAATGCTCTAGGGTATTAAGTCAAATGATAGATGAATAAATTGTTCAATTTCATACCTAATGAGGGATAATGAACATAATTTAGAGTTGGTAGAATTTTGGGAAAAATATAGAACATCCATGAAATCTAGTATCATGATGGAAAACACATTCATTGATAATCTTCTCTGAGAATCATGACAAGGTACATCTCCCTTTGAAGAATTCATAACATGGAGTTTGGAAACATACCTTGGGTTTGTATGAGTATATGAACAAAAAAAACCTAATGAATTGGATTATGGAACCCTAATGTAATATATTGTCATGATATAATAAAACATCAAAGAATATGTATATAATTGGGATGATACACCCTTTGATGATGAAAAACTTAGTGTGCATGGCATAGCAGTGGATGGCTTGACACTTAGGATTGGTTTACAAAACATGATCAATGTGAACTTTGATCTTCAACTATGATATTGGATGAATTTTGAGGACGAAATTGCTTTTGAGGAGGGATATGGCAACATAGAATTATCTCTCCTCTTTCTTACTCTTTGTAATATCCTGACCTGGGTTATGCCTTAACCCGGGGAGTTTTGCTTAATCAAGTAAATTAGATCCTTGATTTTTTTTTGTGAAAAGTAATTAAGGCTCAAGAGGAACTTATGTTTCAATTTTAGTCCTTTTCGAATAATGTTGAAGCCATGTTTACTTATTTTGGACTAAAGTGCAAATTACCCAAGTTGAGGGGTTAACTTGCAAATTTTACATGATAGAATGCTCCTCAAGTGTTGAAGCATCATAAGAATGAGAATGATGTTGTGGTATGGCTTGTGGTAGCCTGAGCACCAAGAAAGAGCTTGTTAAGAAATGTTTGTGCATTAAAACCTAGTTTTGGTGTAATGTGTAATTTACCCAAAACCTAGGTTTCAATATGCAAAATACCACCTCTAGAGAATACCTCATGTTTCTTGGAATCATGTAGAGAAAATAAAATGAGAGGGGCGTCTCATTTGAATCACTTTGGAGGAGAGAGAATATTGATATTAAAATAATAAACATTTAAGCATAATTGGAACTTTACTTCAATTTAATGCAAAAATAAATATATTAATTGAAGAGCCCTTCAACCAAAAGGTGAGGGATGATTTTTCAAAACAATGGACGACCATGTGCCTTTCAAAGGCACGAAAATATCTCAAGCAAGTGGATAACCCACTCACATTAAATAAAGAAAAAGTAATATCCACTAATTTTTGGATATTATTATTATAAGGGTTAAGGTGCTTAAATTCTTTTCCTTTAAATTCATGGACAATGAAGAGGTTTGCAAAGGGAAATAGGATAGATTCGTAGGCAAGGAGTTGAGGGGGAGATGTGGCATCAATTTGAGAAATTAGAGGAATTAATTACTACTTTCTCTCTCATTGAATTTCCTTATAAAAACACCACTTCCAACTCATTTCAAAGGCTTTTTTGATCTTTCTTTCTCTCCTTGCTTGAAAAACGACCAAGGAAGCTTAGGAGAAACAGGAGGATGTGATCCAACCTGTAGGTAAGCTCCTAGATCATCCTCAACCTTGAATTCATGGTGGAAATCACAAATTAATGCTTAATTTCTACTTTTCTCCATTCAATCTTCAATCCTCGCCATTTCTTTTCACTCAAAAGCTTGAGGACGAGCTTGCGATAGTTGAGAAATCTTCTTACACCATTAAATATTTGGATTTTGGAGCTTTGAAGCTTCTTTGAAGGCATGTTTTATAACTTAAACCCTTAATATTATTATTGCATTCAATTCTTCATCAATTGTTGATTATTTTGTTCTTATTGAAATTCATTTAATCAAATCAATGGAACCACTATGAGAATTATAGAAAATTGTGAAGGGTCGTAGCTTTAAGATGATGATATCATATTAAGCACACACCTTAACAAAAATCTAGTGCAAATAGTTTCATTGACTTGAGACCAAACAGTGTCAAGACCGTTTGGGATCAAACAGTCTCAAGATTGTTTGGGATGAAACAGTCTCAGAACGTTTGGAGTTCAAGTGCTGATGTGAATGGATGTTGATCCATGGGTTTCATTTAAATTGATTATAAAAGTTTCAAGTATGAAGGATACATTGAAGACAAACCCTAATCGGGTTGAATAACTGAAACCCTAATTGAATGATTGCAAGAAACCTTAGATGGCCCATTCGGTTTCAAGGTAATTTGGACTAAATGTTGTTGAGACCATTTGAGTCCAAATGGTCTTGAAACCGTTTGGAATCAAACGGTTTCAAAATCATTTGAATATCCAATCAGTTTCAACATCCAATCAGTTTCAACATCCAATCAGTTTCAATATCCAATCAAATTCAAAATTTGTTGTCCATTCGGTTTCAGAGATAATTTGTTCAAACAGACTCTAGGGTTGAATGCCCAAATAGTTTCAAAAATATTTGGAGGGAAAACGATCTCAACCCTAGATTCCCAAACGGTTTCAAAACTGTTTGGAGGGCAATTGAATCCAAAACTGTTTGGAGGTTTAGAAGGTCAAAACTGATTGAAGGTTCAATATATATAAAATTGATTGGAGACTTAAGGTGATGAAATAGCAGTTGATCTGATGATTGATAATGATGATTATAAAAGATAAGTACAATTTTTAAATTCCTATAGTACTTAGATGATTGGTACCCTTAGAGGGGTTAACCTTTTATGCTTATGGAAGCAATAACTTAATACACTATGCTAACCCTTCATTCAAGATTGATTCAATCTAATCAAGATTTGAGTAATTAACATCCTAGAGAGGATGACAGAGAGAAATTCACACATGTATAATAATCATGTAGTAATCAAGTCTCAACATACTCAAAATAAATAGAATATGTAATTAGGGTATGAACCTTGATAAAGAGATCATGAAACCCTAATTGAGGGGGGTTAATGAGCCCTAACCCTAAATTAGGGCAATGCTATGTGAAATCCTAATCTAGGGTGATGGTGTAAACCTAATTTAGGGAAATGACATGAGAAACCCTAATTCAGGGGATTTTAATGATAAACCCCAATTTGATGTGAATAGTATACCCTAACCCTAATACAAGGTAATGTGATGTGGAACCCTAATACATGGTGATGCCATGAGAAACCTTAATATAGGGTGATGTTAGGTGAAACCCTAATACAGGGTGATGCCATGTGAAATCATAATCTAAGGTGATGTTGTAAGAAATCCTAACCCAAATCGTGGGTAATGGGATGAGTATCCCTAATTAATATGAAATGGGAAACCCTAATGCAAATGAGGAGACAATGGTGTTACCCTTGTTTGGCATAATGATGATATGCAATTGATACGATTGTTATCGTACATGTATCATGAGATGATGATCACAGCCAGATATGAGCTATGATATTCTACCTTTTTTAAAAGTTTAATGAGCCCTATGAGCCATTATGTGATTTGTTGCCTAGTGAGAGGTGGCAAGATGTTTAATGGGCCTTGTGAGCCATTATGTGATTTGTTGCCTAGTGATTGGTGAAAAGATGTTTAATGGGTCTGGTGAGTCATGTTAGTAAGAATTAACAAGATGTCTATAAGAGTTCATGCATGAAATAATAATGTTCCAAACAAACCAATGGAAACTTAGTTAATAATAATAAATGGATATAGTAATAACAAATCAAATCTTGATCATACATACCTTATGCTTATAGCCAAATAAGGGCTATACTGTTTTAATTGTGCATTAAAGAAGGTAAGAGGAACACTTGTATTATATAGAGAATGTGGATGAGTATGATGGCTTGGCTAAGGTAATACCTGGAAAAGGCATGAAGCCTATAATTAGGAGTGGTTAGAGTCCACTATCTGGCTGTGTAATTAGGAGTGGTTAGAGTCCACTGCCTAGCTGTGTAATTAGGATTGGTTAAAGTCCAATACCTGGCAGAGGCATGAAGACTGTAATCAGGAGTGGTTAGTGTCCACTGCCTGGTTGTGTAATCAGGAGTGGTTAGAGTCCACTGCTTGGCTGTGTAATCAGGATTGGTTAAAGTCCAATACCTAGCAGAGGCATGAAGCCTGTAATCAGGAGTGGTTAGAGTCCACTGTCTAGTTGTGTAATCAGGAGTGGTTAGAGTCCACTGCCTGACTGTGTAATCAGGATTGGTTAAAGCCCAATACCTGGTAGAGGCATGAAGCCTGTAAGCAGGAGTGGTTAGGGTCCACTGCCTGGAGGTGTAATTAGGATTGGTTAAAAGTCCAATACCTAGCAGAGGCATGAAGCCTGTAATCAAGATTAGTTAGAGTCCAATGCCTGGCTGTGTAATCAGGATTGGTTAGAGTCCAATGCCTGGCTATGTAATCAGGATTGGTAGAGTCCAATGCCTGGTGGTGTAATCAGGATTGGTTAAAGTCCAATACTTGGCAGAGGCATGAAGCCTATAACCAAAGGATTGGCATAATCCAATTACTAGATAGAATATGATGATGTATACTCTTATGTCTGGTATAATTCAATATCTGTTTAGCAGATTCGCTAAGGCCAACAGATGGAAACACGAATGAATCATGGGTGACATATCAGGATAATAAGGAAAAGCTTGAGATGTTGAAATGATATGATAGATAAATGATATCCATGTTCTTCCTATTCCTTATAAAGAGAATAGATGATTTATTGTTCTATCATAGATAGTTGCAATACTTTTTTTTTTGTTTGCTCAAAATCCTGTTACTAATAAAACCAAAATCTTTGGGTACAGAAGTGCCCCTTGAGGAAAAAAAATAGATCCCAAGTCTCCACACATGAAGACATAAAAGGGATCCATCAAAAGAAAACTCCAAACTAAGAAAGACTAAGAGAAGGGGAAGGAAACATAAACAAGCCCGCAAGACCTAGCAGGGGAAGGGAGAGCATACATGACTGGATCATAGCACCCACAAAGATGCCTGAATGAACTCCATCACTACTGCCAACTCAAAAGGGCAAGCCATCACCTAACCCAATCCCAAGAACAAACTCAGCAGGAACACATAAGGCAGCAAAATGAGAAAGACATGACTGTCACTCAAAAAAGATGAGAATGATCTAAACTGCTTATCCTCTGCTTAGTTTTATATTATTAAACTACAATAATAATGTTCTTGGTGGAGAGTTATATCTCTCACTAGGGCAATTTTCAATTGTCTCACCCCCGTGGGATCCACTTTTAGGTAAACACAGAAGAAGAGGTAGAAACCCTATAGCAAGGGAACAACAACAAAAACAACAGGGACAATAGTAACATCTCAGGTGGAGGCACTGGCTATCAAGTTTTGTATAGAAAGTCCTATGTGTCGTCTCTATACTCTCAGGTCCTTAGAGTTAGTAGTTAGTACTTTTAATACATCGATTTGAGATTTTGGCTTGATGCCTCGAGATTTTGAGTTGCTGATGTATATTTCTGGAAAAGCAACTTTTGTATGTAATTCTTGAGAAGAGATGGTACATGTTATGTACTTATGAACCAGGATATAAGTGAAATACATTGGTTCTTAATCAAAGAGTTTTCCTGTGTTGGATCTCTTTGCAAAAAGGTTTTAATTTTTAGTGAATTTTAGTAATCCGCTGTTAATGATCGCTTCCGCATTTGAAATTATTCGATGTTTGGGATTTGTCATCACAATTTAGTGGTATCAGAGCTCTAGGTTCACTGAGTTTACAGAGACATAGGACTAAGGTGTCAAGTCTGTTCTAAGTGTACCCCAGTATATCTTATAGTGACTTCTGCTTATGCAAAAGAAGGGAGATAACTTAAAGATGTCTGGAGAACATGAGGATCACATTGTTGAAAGAAATGTTGCTACACTAGTAGGAGGTGTAAGGGACCAGGCAAGAGAAGAAACAGTGCTTGAGAATCCCCATGTTGATTAAGTCATGATGAGAAACCCAAATTTTCATACTCTTTTTGGGCAAATCATGACTACAGTGATGCATATAACAGACTGAATGCTAGCACCGACACCTAGGGCACCAGTTCCCAATGACAGATATGGGTCTGGTAAGACTTTTGAATGACAACGTCATGTAGGAGCCATAGAATATGCTGGGACATCTGACCCAACAGATGCTGATCTCTAGCTCACTGAGTTAGAAAAGGCTTTTAAGATCCTTAGTATTCCAGTTGTCGACAAGGTCAAACATGTTGTGTACCTTTTGAAGGGTAGTGTTGGACACTGGTGGGCTATAGAAGAAATAAAAAAGAATGATGAAGAGGTTGATTGGGAGGAATTTCGTCGAGAAGTCATCAATAAGTATTTTCCAAAGACATACTTAGATGAAAAGATCTCACAATTTGAGAAGATTCGACAGGGAGCCATGTTGATAAATGAATATGAGGTTAAGTTTATGGAACTTTTATGATTTTATCCTCAAATGGATGCTACTGAGGAGGAAAAGATCCGACGTTTTGAGAAGGGATTGAATGCTGAGATGTCCATCCTGGCATCTGCATTAGAAAGTAGAGAAAGGTTCACTACATTTGTGGAATCAATTCGGAGGATAGAAAGGTCTACGACAAATAAACACGAGACAAACCTTAAAAGGAAGTCTACATAGTTACCTGAACAGTGGATTGGTGGTACTAAACAATCAAATATTTTAGTAGTACCGACTCAACCACAATATAGTTCATCAATGCAGCAGTCACCAAAAAGGCTCCGAGTTTGCTATAGATGTGGACAGAAAGGACATCTGAGGTGGCAGTGTCCAAGAAGAAATAATGTGGTGACCCAACAGTCAAGGCATAATCTGCAAAACCCACAAGGACCATGGGGTAGTGAAGCAGAAGGCTGGGGATGAAGACAAGTGTCACAGTTTGGTCCATCTACCTCTGGTAGTAGAGGACAAAGGCAATAGCAGATGACAACTGACTCCATGTTTTGAGTCAGATAAATTACTAGATAACTTGTAAGAGGTAATATGTCAAGATAGAACTTTTCATTTTGAATCATCTTTCTTTTTCTTCTCTTTGCCTACTGATTATGAGTAAGGTAGTTATTAATAAGCTTTCTTCAGTCAGTCCTTTAAGGACAAGGAGAAGAGATAAAAAGGTTGGAAATGTGTATTCAGTTCATTATTCCTTTCAAAATGTTAAAATTTCTCTCTCTTTATTAAGGAAGGGAAGAGAGATAAAAGGAACTCATAGGAAATCTGAGATATTTAAAGAGATAAAAACATGAAATAAAATAAATGCATACTACCTAATTTTAGTTCTTGAATACCCTGGCCAGGTATTCATTTATTGAAGGAAAGGTAAGTATGACATACCTCGATTGTTATCTTTCTGATTACCCTGATCAAGTAATCATTCAGAAACAATCTAAAAAGAGCCTAATGAAGTAGGAGATGTGGCATGAATATTTCTACCACATTCTAAGTGATATATAGAGGAATTTGATTTAATTATAAATCAACTTATAAACAAAAGAAGATGTTTAGTATAATGTATACCCTGGTCCTTAGACCTAGAAGTAACAATGTTCAGTGATGAACCAAAGGTTTGAATACCCAGATCTAGTAATCATAATGATGATAATTCTAAGATGTGGTGACATGTAATTATCCTTATAATTTCTTATGCAGATGGCAAGGAACCAGGATGATACAAGAATAATTGACTCATGAACAAGTTGAAGGTTCATGTAATTGATAATCTCTTCTCTTTAATAAACAACCCTGGTGATGATGGAGTGATAAGAAGAATGTGTTTTCTTATGCTCTTTCCTATCTGGGACATGGTAATCAAGTAGATCTTATGACATGATGTACAACTAATGAGATAGTCAGTACAAGTAGTAAGAAAGCCTAGTGTTGTGTCAGCTGGTTAGATGGCACAAAGATCATATCTTCTATAATAAGATGTGTGGAAGAACTTTGTATCGATCAAAGTTCAATGATATCTTCATGACATTGAGATGTTACATGAAGACTTGATGAGATGATAAATGAATAACATCTGCTTCCCTTTATCTGGGATTTCGGGGACGAAATCCTTGTTAGGGGTTTATAATTGTAATATCCCTGACTTGGGTTATGCCTTAACCCTGGGAGTTTTTCTTAAGAAAGTTAATTATATCCTTTATTTTATTTTGTGAAAAGTAATTAAGGCTCAAGAGGAACTTATGTTTCAATTTTAGTCCTTTTTGAATAATGTTGAAGCCATGTTTCTTATTTTGGACTAAAGTGCAAATTACCCAAGTTGAGGGGTTAACTTGCAAATGTTACATGATAGAATTCTCCTCAAGTGTTGAAGCATCATAAGAATGAGAATGATGTTGTGGTATGGCTTGTGGTAGGTTGAGCACCAAGAAAGAGCTTGTTAAGAAATGTTTGTGCATTAAAACGTAGTTTTGGTGAAATGTGTAATTTACCCAAAACCTAGGGTTCAATATGCAAAATACCGCCTCTATAGAATCCCTCATGTTTCTTGGAATCATTTAGATAAAATAAAATGAGAGGGGCACCTCATTTGAATCACTTTGGAGGAGAGATAATCTTGATATTAAAATAATCAAGATTTAAGAATAATTGGAACTTTACTTCAACTTAATGCAAAAATAAATATATTAATTGAAGAGCCCTTCAAACAAAAGGTGAAGGATGATTTTGTAAAACAATGGACGACCATGTGCCTTTCAAAGGCACGAAAATATCTCAAGCAAGTGGATAACCCACTCACATTAAATAAAGAAAAAGTAATATCCACTAATTTTTGGATATTATTATTATAAGGGTTAAGGTGTTTAAATTCTTTTCCTTTAAATTCATGGATAATGAAGAGGTTTTCAAAGGGAAAGAGGATATATTCTTTGGAAAGGAGTTTAGGGGGATATGTGGCATCAATTTGAGAAATTAAAGGAATTAATTACTACTGTGTCTCTCATTGAATTTCCTTATAAAAACACCACTTCCAACTCAATTCAAAGGCTTTTTTGATCCTTCTTTCTCTCCTTGCTTGCAAAACGACCAAGGAAGCTTAGGAGCAATAGGAGGACGTTCTAAAACCTTTAGGTAAGCTCCTTGATCATCCTCAACCTCGAATTCATGGTGGAAATAAAAAATTAATGCTTGCTTTCTTCTTTTCTCCATTCAATCTTCAATCCTAGCCATTTCTTTTCACTCAAAATCTTGAGGACGAGCTTGGGATAGTTGAGAAAGCTTATTCCACCATTACATATGTGGATTTTGGAGCTTTGTAGCTTCTTTGAAGGCGGGTTTTATAACTTAAACCCTTAATATTATTATTGCATTCAATTCTTCATCAATTGTTGATTATTTTGTTCTTATTGAAATTCATTTGATCAAATCAATGGAACCACTATGAGAATTATAGAAAATTATGAAGGATCATAGCTTGAATATGATGACGTCATATTAAGCACACACCTTAACAAAAATCTAGTGCAAACAGATTCATTGACTTGAGACCAAACGGTCTCAAGACCGTGTGGGATCAAACGGTCTTAAGACCATTTGGGATCAAACGGTCTCAGACTATTTGGAGTTCAAGTGCTGATTTGAATGGATGTTGATCCATGGGTTTCATTTAAATTGATTATAAAAATTTCAAGTATGAAGGATACATTGAAGACAAACCCTAATCGGGTTGAATAACTGAAACCCTAATTGAATGATTGCAAGAACCCTAGATGTCCCATTCAGTTTCAAGGTAATTTGGACAAACGATCTTGATACCGTTTGAGTCCAAACGGTCTTGAAACCATTTGGAATCAAACGGTTTCAAAACCGTTTGAATATCCAATCGGTTTCAACTTCCAATCGGTTTCAACATCCAATCGGTTTCAATATCCAATCAAATTCAAAATTTGTTGTCCATTCGGTTTCAGAGATAATTTGTTCAAACAGTGTCTAGGGTTGAATGCCGAAATGGTTTCAAAACTGTTTGGAGGGCAAAAAATCTCAACCCTAGATGCCCAAATGGTTTCAAAACCGTTTGGAGGGCAATTGAATCCACAATCGTTTGGAGGTTTAGAAGGTCAAAACCGATTTAAGGTTCAATATATATAAAACTGATTGGAGACTTAAGGTGATGAAAGACCAGTTGATCCTATTATTGATAATAATGCTTGTCAAAGATAAGTACAATGGTTAAATTACTAAAGTACTTATATGATTGGTACCCTTAGAGGGGTTAACCTTTGATACTTACGGAAGCAATGACTTAATACACTATGCTAACCCTTCATTCAAGATTGATTCAATCTAATCAAGATTTGAGTAATTAACATCCTAGAGAGGATGAGAGAGAGAAATTCACACATGTATAATAATCATGTAGTAATCACGTCTCAACATACTCAAAATAAATAGAATATGTAATTAGGATATGATCCTTGATAAAGAGATCATGGAACCCTAATTGAGAGGGCTTAATGAGACCTAACCCTAAATTAGGGCAATGCTACGTGAAATCCTAATCTAGGGTGATGGTGTAAACCTAATTTAGGGAAATGACATGAGAAACCCTAATTCAGGGAATTTTAATGATAAACCCCAATTTGATGTGAATAGTATACCCTAACCCTAATACAAGGTAATGTGATGTGAAACCCTAATACAGGGTGATGCCATGAGAAACCTTAATATAGGGTGATGTTAGGTGAAACCCTAATACAGGGTGATTCCATGTGAAATCTTAATCTAAGGTGATGTTGTAAGAAATCCTAACCCAAATCGTGGGTAATGGGATGAGTATCCCTAATTAATATGAAATGGGAAACCCTAATCCAAATGAGGAGACAATGGTGTTACCCTTGTTTTGTATAATGATGATATGCAATTAATACGATTGTTATCGTATAAGTATTATGAGATGATGATCATAGCCAGATATGAGCTATGATATTCTACCTTTTGTAAAAGTTTAATGTGCCCTGTGAGCCATTATGTGATTTGTTGCCTAGTGAGAGGTGACAAGATGTTTAATGGGCCTTGTGAGCCATTATGTGATTTGTTGCGTAGTGAGAGGTGACAAGATGTTTAATGGGTCTGGTGAGTCATGTTAGTAAGAATTAACAAGATGGTTATAAGAGTTCATGCAAGAAATAATAATGTTCCAAAGAAACCAATGGAAACTCAGTTAATAATAATAAATGGATATAGTAATAACAAATCAAGTCTTGATCATACATACCTTATGCTTATAGCCAAATAAGGGCTATACTATTTTAATTGTACATTAAAGAAGGTAAGATGAACACTTGTATTATATAGTGAATGTGGATGAGTATGATGGCTTGGCCAAGGTAAAACCTGGCAGAGGCATGAAGCCTGTAATCAGGAGTGATTAGAGTCCACCGCCTGGCTTTGTAATCAAGAGTGGTTAGAGTCCACTACCTGGATGTGTAATCAGGATTGGTTAAAGTCCAATACTTGGCAGAGGCATGAAGCCTATAATTAGGAGTGGTTAGAGTCCACTGTATGGCTGTGTAATCAGGAGTGGTTAGAGTCCACTGCTTGACTGTGTAATCAAGATTGGTTAAAGTCCAATACCTAGCAGAGGCATGAAGCCTGTAATCAGGAGTGGTTAGAGTCCACTGCCTGGCTGTGTAATCAGGAGTAGTTAGAGTCCACTGCCTGGTTATGTAATCAGGATTGGTTAAAGCCCAATACCTGGCAGAGGCATGAAGCCTATAATCAGGAGTGGTTAGGGTCCACTTCCTGGCAGTGTAATTAGTATTGGTTAAAAGTCCAATACCTGGAAGAGGCATGAAGCCTGTAATCATGATTGGTTAGAGTCCAATGCCTGGCTGTGTAATCAGGATTGGTTAGAGTCCAATGCCTGGATGTGTAATCATGATTGGTTAGAGTCCAATGCCTGGCTATGTAATCAGGATTGGTAGAGTCCAATGCCTGGCGGTGTAATTAGGATTGGTTAAAGTCCAATACCTGGCAGAGGCATGAAGCCTATAACCAAAGGATTGGCATAGTCCAATGCCTAGATAGAATATGATGATGTATACTCTTATGTCTGGTATAATTCAATATATGTTTAGCAGAGTGGCTAAGGCCAACAGATGGAAACAAGAATGAATCATGGGTGCCATATCAGGATAATAAGGAAAATCTTGAGATGTTGAAATGATATGATAGATAAATGATTTACATGTTCTTCCTATTCCTTATAAAGAGAATAGATGATTTACTGTTCTATCATAGACAATTGCAATACTTTAAAAGATGTGAATGATCTAAACTGCTTATCCTCTGCTCAATTTTATATTAATAAAATACAATAATAATGTTCCTATCGGAGAGTTATATCTCTCGCTGGGGCAATTTTCAATTGTCTCACCCCCGTGGGATCCACTTTTTAGGTAAACACAGAAGAAGAGGCAGAAACCCTATAGCAAGGGAACAACAACAGCAGCAATAGGGACAACAGTAGCATCTCAGGCGGAGGCACTAGCTGTCAAGTTTTGTATAGAAAGTCCTATGTGTCGTCTTTATACTCTCATGTCCTCAGAGTTAGTAGTTAGTACTTTTAATACATTGATTTGAGATTTTGGCTTGATAACTCAAGATTTTGAGTTGCTTATGTATAGTTCTGGCAAAGCAACTGTTGTATGTAATTCTCGAGAAGATATGGTACATGTTATGTACTTATAAACCAAGATATAAGTGAAATACATTGGTTCTTAATCAAAGAGTTTTCCTGTGTTGGATCTCTTTGCAAAAAGGTTTTAATTTTTAGTGATTTTCAGTAATCCACTGTTAATGATCGCTTCTGCATTTGAAATTATTCGATGTTTGGGATTTGTCATCACACTCTTCCTCTTCCATCAAATGTCCATCATACTAAATATGATATAAATTTCATAATCGGAGATTCGTGATATTCCAATTTGGCCTCTACAATGATCAATTTCACAATGTATGACTTTAATGTGCACTATTGAACTATGCACTATTGAACTAAGTATTAATCTATATCATATCAATACATTTTAAGGTATATTGAACCTTTTATATATGATCTTCATTCTCTGTAATGTACATCATGATATAGAGAATTCAATTGTGAATCCAACTGTACAAAAATCTACTCAATCTGATATTCCTAGCCAAGTTATGGCCTCTTGAAAGTTGCCTTTATTTTGTTCATGATTTGATTGATTTCTTAGGTTTTAACTTGATTTGAGCCTTGTTGGGCCCAATTGTAACATCCCTAACCTGGGTTTATGGCTAACCCTATTTATTTATCCTAAATAAGTTTCTTATAACTTTAATATAATCCTCTAAAGTGTTTTGTTATCATGTGACAAACTTATGTTTTAAATTTGGTCATGTTTAAGTAACATTTGGGCAATGTTCTCTTATTTTGGAACAAGATGCAATTTGCACTAGATGAGGGGTTATATTGCAATTTTTCATATGTTGAACATACCTCATGTGTTTTAGCATAATAAGAGAGAGAATGATGCAAGGTGGTGGCTTGTGGAAAGCCTAAATTCCAAGTTTGAACTTGGTTGGATAATGCTAGTGACTTGTGTACCAATTTTGTTACAAATTGAAATTTACCCAAAATGTAGGGTTGATATGAAAATTATTACCTATAGAGTGTCCCTACTCACTCCTAGTATCATTTACAGGAGAGATAAATAATGAGGAACCATGTTTGAATCATATTTGAGTATGGTACTCTTGGTGATGAAAAGACCAAGAAAGGGTTGAATGTGAAACCCTAATTTTGGACTTGTATTGAGTTGTAGAGTCCATATGGGAGAGTCTATCAGCCAAGGAGCCATAGAGGGGATCCCATATCAGTTTTGGAACTCTTGTAATTGTCCATGACGAGATAAGAACCTCAAGGAGGTGAAGTGTATCGGTTTACAACTTCCTTGGAAAAGTTCTATCAGGTTGTGAATAAAGTGGTGATTGAGTTGAGATATCTTATCAAACAAGATAACTAATGGCCGAAATATCATATCTAGATTATCCTCAAGTGTTTTTTATGTCAATATAAATATGATTTCATGCAAGGACAAGTGTCAACCAAGCATGGACATGTGGCACCTAGTAACTTAAAAAGATGACACTTCATATACACACTTTTTCATGAACCACAAGTATATATACCCTTCCTTTCATCCATAAGTGGAATTTTTCGAAATCTATCACCCCCTTGCTCTTAGATATTGTTCGTAGAGTCTTTTTATCATGAAATGGTGAAGGCGTATCATGCATAGAGCCTTAGTATCACCCATAGAAAAGTGATATCGCCCATAGAAAAGTGATATCGACCAAGTGAAGGATATCAACCACAAGTGAGGGATAACGACCACAAGTGGTGAGGTATAGTGCATAGGGCTGAGGATCTCAAGTCTTGGACCTTTGAGAAGCTCACCTAAAACCTTGTTAATGTGAAGCTTTGGAGCTTGATGCTTTGAAGTTTCTCTTGAGGCGGGGCATAGAACTTAAACTCAATTATGTTATTATTTATCATCAATCTTGCCTTAGTTAAATGATTTACTTTCAAATAGAATTTTCTTGCATAATTTATGGATCCATGAGCTCTAGTAGTAACCTAGGACTGTTTTCCATGAACTAGAACAAGTAGAATGAAGGTCTAGAGCTTGAAGATGATGGTATCACCTTATAAAGTGATATCGGGTTGAAGCACATAAGCACGCACCTATAACCCGATATGGTGATGCACCTACACCACTAAAACGATATGGATATGAGTTTATACTTCATCGCATGATATGGTGATGTCGTATACACCTCTTGCATGATATGAGGTCAATATACCCTTACACACAATATGATGTCAAGCACATATACATCTCTAACCCAATATGATGTTGAAGGATACACCTCTTTGCCCGATGTGGTGTGAAGCACACACACACCTCTTTGCCCGATATGGTGTGAAGCACACACACCTCTTTCCCCGATATGGTGTGAAGCATACACACAACACTTTGCTTGATATGGTGTGGAGCACACACACACCTCTTTACCCGATATGGAAGCAAGCACACACCTCTTTTCCCGATAGGGTGAAAGCACCTCAATTCAATACACTTGATTGAGTAATACATGTAGTATGTTATGTCAATGATACTTTAAGACATGAAGGGTTTAAGGCATTTTGATAATATGGGCCAATGTACCTTAAGAGAAGGATTGAGCTAACCCAATGGAGTATGAAATAATCAATATCGTAGTGAGGATGAAAGAGAAATTTATACTTATTTAATACTCATGTAATGAGTATACATTGATACTCCTAATATGTGTGGAGTCTAAATTAGGGTTGTGATTCTTGATGAATATACTTGAAAACTATAGTCGGCTTAATAAGGTAAACCTCAACCCTAATTAAGGGTAATTATATGATTTGAAACTACAAATGGTTAATAAAGGGAAACCTAACCATATTCAAACCATGGTGGTAGCATGAGATAATGATCATAGCTAAGCATGAGCTATGATGTTTCATATAATACCAATTATATGGGTCTTATGACCTAGAGATAGTTGTTGCCTAGTGAGAGGTAACAAGATGTTTAAATGGCCTTGTGAGCCATGTGAATAGTTGTTGCCTAGTGAGAGGTGACAAGATGTTTAATGAGCCTTGTGAGCCATGCGAATATTTGTTGCCTAGTAAGAGGTGACAAGATATTTAATGGGCCTGGTGAGCCATGTGAATAGTTGTTGCCTAGTGAGAGGTGACAAGATGCTTATAAAAGTCTCATGTAAGAAATGGTACTATGCAAAATAAACTAGGGGAAATGGAAACCCAGTAACATCATAATAATAATAAATGGTTATAATATTAATGAAATCTTGATCATACATGCTTTATGCTTATAGCCAAATAAGGGTTGTAGTGTTCTGAATATGTTTAAATGAGGTAAGAGGAATACTTGTATTACATAAAGAATGTGAATAGATATGATGGCTTACCCTAGGATATAATGCCTAGTAAAGGTGATGTGGTATCCATTGATGAATTTAAAGGATTGATATCCCATAATGAATGTGAAAGGGAAACATAAAGGTATCCCAACTACTATGGGATCCTTAGAAACATGGATGTGATATCAAGATTGGTATAGTCCAATGCCTGGCTATTATCTCAGGATTGGTGCAATCCAATACCTGGCTGAACTCTATTAGGATTGGCAAAGTCCAATACCTGGCTGCGATCTCAGGATTGGTACAATCCAATACCTGGATGAACTCTATGATCTCAGGATTGGTGCAATCCAATACCTGGCTGAACTCTATCAGGATTGGCAGAGTCCAATACTTGACTGAACTCTATGATCTCAGGATTGGTGCAATCCAATACCTGGCTGAACTCTATCAGGATTGGTAGAGTCTAATACCTGGCTAAACTCTATGATCTCAGGATTGGTGCAATCCAATACCTGACTGAACTCTATGATCTCAGAATTGGTGCAATCCAATACCTGGCTAAACTCTATCAGGATTGGAAAAGTCCAATACCTGGCTGTGATCTTAGGATTGGTACAATCCAATACCTGGTTGAACTCTATGATCTCTGGATTGGTGCAATCCATTACCTGGCTGAACTCTATCAAGATTGGTAGAGTCCAATACCTGGCTGAACTCTATGATCTCAGGATTGGTGCAATCCAATACCTGGGTGAACTCTATCAGGATTGGTAGAGTCCAATACCTGGCTGTGATCTCAGGATTGGTACAATCCAATACCTGGATGAACTCTATGATCTCAGGATTGGTATAATCCAATACCTGGTTGAACTCTATCAGGATTGGTAGAGTCCAATACATGGCTGTGATCTTAGGATTGGTATAATCCAATACATGGCTGAACTCTATCAGGATTGGTACAATCTAATACCTGGATGAACTCTTACAAGATCGTTATAATCCAATATCTGATTAGCAAATGGGTTGAGGCGAACAATATAGAAATGAAAATGATTCATGGATATCATAACATGATAATATTATCATAGTATAAGCTTGAGATGTTGGCATAATATGATGGGTAAATGATACACATGTTCTTATTATTCCTTATGAAGTGAATAGATGATTTATTACTCTATCATAGACAATTACAATGTTTTAGAAGATGAGAAATATTCTAATTTGCTTATCCACAGTGATTAACCTTGCCTATTAATATAGAATAACCTCTACTCAGTTTTATACTACTTAACTATGATAATAACATTGTTGGCGGAGAGTTATATCTCTCACTAGGACAATTGTCTCACCCCGTGGGATCCACAATTTTTAGGTGGACATGCACAAGGAGGTAGAGATCGTTCTACAGAGGAAGGACAACAACAACAGGAATAGTAGTAATAGCTCAGGTTGAGTATATTATCTGTCGTGTCTTATAGATAGAAGTCCTATGTGTCGTCTTTGTACTCTCAGGTCCTTGGATTTAGTATGTGATGGTTTATAAACAATATGACATTTTGGCTTGCAAGCCTTGAGGTTTTGTCTTGCTTCATTATATGTTTTGACAAAGAAACTGTTATATGTTAACCTCAAGATGAGTTGCTACAGTGTATGTACAATGTGAACCCTGATGATTATAAAGTTTTGGTTCTTTCATTAAGAGTTTTCCAGGAAATGGATCTCTTTGCAAAAATGGTTTTAAATTTTAGTGATTTTTTTTAATTCGATGTTTATGGTTATTCCGCATTATTAGTGACGATTTAGCTGTCGATTTGGTGGTAGTCGCTACACCAATTGTGACTCACAACCCATCCTCTCACCCAGTTGGGGTAGGTGGGCGCAACACCACGCAGCCATCAGATCTCCCCTGGACCACTATGATCTCCTCCATCCAACGGTCATCCTTTGTCTTCCTCATTGCTCTGTACACTATAGAGAAGACTTTTCTGGCGACAAATAGGCACCACTACTAGCTCCCTTATATGTTCTCACCTTGGGCGAAAGCCCCAATTTGACTCCCTCTCTCATTTGCCTCTCCTTTTTGCTCATGTTGTGTCCTAGAATGTATGCTAGGTACTCTTCTTCTTCCTCCATCCCTAGCTGGTGCTGCCACCCAAGGAAACTTGGGAACTGCTTCAACGACCCCCCTTGGGAGTAAAAAACCTCAAATCGATGCTTGTGTGGCCTCAACATGGTTGTGCAGCGTGTTTTCTGCCCCCCCTGTGACATCTCTTCCCTTCGTTGTTGCTGCTCGGACACTGAGTAGATTACAACCATCACAACTCACATAGGTGGGTGCAATCTGTAGCTGGAGGAAGAGGCAACCCACAATGGTGGAGGACGACCCCCATGCACCATGGTGATGGCGGGGAGTGACTAAGGGCAATCTGGAGACACAGAGCCAAGATGTGTGGAAAATGACCAGGTGCCACATGGCATAGGGAACAACCCACAGTCATGAGTGGGGCTCTTCGAACGATCTTTTGATCAAGATCCTAGGGCCAGGATCGTGCCATAAATAGAGGGCAATGCCCGCTTTATGTCCCAAGATTTTAATTAAAGTCTTATATAGTTTCAAATCAAATAATCAAATAATCAAATATGCATATATCCCTCACCCTCTGTCCAAATATATGGAACCAATATACCTTTTTGATCAACTCGATGATACATACACAATGAACATGATTCCAGACCCTGAATCATCTTCTAAATCTCATTTTTTGGGGATAAAGATGTCATCTTTGATTGCTTTGCCCATCTAATTCCCTTTCATGATCAACCTTGGAACTTTAATCACCATTCACACTCCTAATGGTGAAATCGGTATCTTCTATGCATCTTCAAGCTGTTTGAGGTCCTAATCACCCCTATTGCACATAAATGTCCCTATTGCACAAGTGACATACTTTTGGACTTTAATGATGTACCTTACCCTAATTGCTAATTTGCATCTAAGACGATATGTAGTCCATCTTAACTTGGAAATTAGTAACATTATGATATGTTGTGACTTTAATGGCTATGATCCACCCTCATTCTCTATTATGGTGTTTGTAATCCTAGTTGAACTTATGTGACCTATATGATTTGCATTGTGATTCTTGTTCCCTAATGCTTATGTGGATCCTTTTCTATTATCTTCTTCTCTCTAATTAGAGTATACTCAAACTCCTAGACCCCTTGATATGAATGTACCACCTAATTCTTATGTTGAACCTTAATTTCATATGAACTATGTTGATGCTCGCACATATGTTGAACTGTTGATACCCAGTGTTGATTTATGATGTATAGACCCTAGGGGACATCCACCCAACTTTCTTTATGGTTCTAATGTCATAATCTTTATGATATAAACCACCTTTTACTCTTGATTCTCATGTTTATATGATCCTTGAACTTGATTGATCTATTATGAGTCCCATGACCTTGTTATGTACACAACTGACTTAAACGTTAACATAATCATATAAGATGAATGGAGCCTTTGAATGATATGAAACTAGAACCACACCCTTATGATGGACCCTAAATCAACAAGAGATCATCGAATGTACTAATAAGAAACTTGGAACCAAACTTGGCATAAACACTAAAAATGCATCTAGTTAAGGTTAATGATGAGAATATAATGCATGTATGCAATCTTGTGCTTAATCAGGTGTTGCTTGTGGATAGATGGTGAATGCTTTGTTAAGTTATGAAACCTCTAAATCTGGTATGGGATTTAATAATTATATAATTATAGTTTTCTTGCTTGAGATGTGATACATATGTATGCTTGTTTACTTTCTCAAATATTGCCATGTAGTATTGTAGTATTGTACTCGATGTTTGTCTTGTATTGTTGTTTTATAACTTGCAAACATAATATATAAACTCCATTATAAAAAGCAGGCACTTGCATGTAGTCTTGAGGTAAGGACATTAGGATGGGCGTCCTACTTGAGTTATCAAGATAGGGAAGATAGTTGATAGAAGGGTTAGCTAATCTTGAGCACCCTCATAGACTCTTCTAGTGAAAAGTTGTCCATAAAAGGCCTTACTAATACATGATATTTATGAATGCACAAAATGATGGTATAATTGGACTGAAATGACATAAAACATGGACTCTCATAATTCTAAATACTGAAATTGTTTATTTCTTATTCGTTACTTTTGCAAATATTTTCAATTACACAAAGCTTATGTATGTGTATCTTTTAGCCCTGTACTCAACACCTCGTGTGCTTGACCTACCTTGTTTCATGTATTTTATAGGTTTAGAGATGGCTAGAAGTTGATGGGTATGGTGAGCTATGTCAGGTGTACTTGTTGTAGATCCCTAGTATACATGAGAAATCTTGTTAAAATTGTACACTTGAATATGTAATTGAGAGCTTGTAATAAAAGGATGGTGCTTAATAATATTATTGAATGTTGAGATATTGTTGGTGCCTTTATCTTGTTATTTTTTCAGGTATGCTAAGCTTACTCTTCCACATTCTCACTTTGGTAATACCATACTAGGGACGGATGCCTAGGTCCTACACCATTGACTTTATTGTCATTTGGAGTTAGGATTTGGGTAACAAATGGTTTTGTGACAATTACACACCGAACTTTTTTTTTTTGGAATTCTCGAGTACTGTGTTGGGGTAGACCGAGGCTGTAGTGTCTCTTACCTTTCTTAGGTTCCCTCAACCATATTTATTATTTTAATGATAGAATCACCTGATAGGGACCTGATGTAATGTCAGGTGGTTTTGTGAGGGTTCCTTCAAAAGGACAGGCGTGTAAAAGTATGGCTTCCAGTCCTCACTACTGGGCATGACATATCTGCATTCTTGAGTGCAACTATACACTAGAGGGGTGAATACCTTAACATCTTGTCGGGTACAACTCTTATGATTTTATTATGCTCAACTTTTATTCTTGCTCGTAGGATTTGGGATGATATACTTTAGGGAAGTTTTGGGCCGCCAAGCCTCTTTTGGTCCCAAATTAGGGAATTTTGTACTATAAGGGGTAGTTGTTTCCTCATTGCCAAGGTTATGTGCTTTCCTACCAGTACTTGAGAATAGGGTGATCAATAAAGAGCATATTAGACTGACTCCTCCTTACTTTGAGGGTTCATCTTGGTGGACAAGTTTTCTTATGCATTATGCATTATTTCTGAGGTAAGGCTGGCATTAAGACACTATCACACTCAAATTTTTAGGTGGATTAAATAACTAAAATTAGTAATTCTTGAAATGATTACGCTAAGTGTCAGATTGAAGACAAGTAAGCCTAAGACTGGTAGTTGTGACTATTTTTAGGAAAATTGGATCCATAATTTTCCTTTTAGACTTCTTATGGATAAAGTTTTTTAAAGAGATAGGAATATATTAATGTGCAGAATTTTATCAAAATTGGTCACTTAGGCTGTTAAAAATTTTTCAAAAAATTTGGTTAGGCAAGGAAGATTTGACAAAAATTGAAATGCAATTGGAGTGTTGAATGTAAAGACATACACTGTTTTCCTGTTCAAACCTCCCCAAACTTATCATTCACCCTGACCCCAGGGTGTCAGAGGATGAGGTTGATCTAGAACATGTGAGGTAGCATTGGTCTTTTAATAGTACCCATTCAGAGGTTAAGATCTTCATCATGTATTGACCTCAAAGATGGTGATAGTCATCATATTGGTAGTGTTACACTTTCTTGTCTGACATGGCTAGCATGTGCATCCAAAAGAGAATGTAGAACCCACAATTGTTTAATAGAGGCTCTTGTTGTGGGTCCTATGGAAGAACTATGGCTTCTCAAACTTTAAATCATCTACTATGCCACATCCGTATGTTTTTATCAGCTCCACGATCATTATGTACATTTGGGAAGCTTTTTGCTCTATGACATTGTTGGTAGTTTTGTGGTATGTTGTGTGTTTCATGATAAACATGGCATCAAAACTTTTGTAGAAGATTATTCTGTTCACAATATCAACTAGTAGTAGTGCCCAATGTCCGTCACGCAGAATGGGTACAAATCTCCCCCTTGGGACATTGTATTGGAGGTGATCAATTAGTGTTGTAGTTCACCTGACTCTTTCTTTAGGATGATGCCCCCACTATTTCATAAGAGACCATGTACACATCCAGGAGCTCATCAACTAGAAGTAATTGAGATGCTTCCATAACATTCACAATAATGTAACCTCCTATTGTTAAGATATCTCAGATGTTTAGTAGCAATGTTTGGACATTTGCTCACTCAAAAATAGTAATGAAGTTGTCCTCCCATGGTTGTAGTTCATTAAATAGAAATGTAATTTCTTCAATTGACAGTCCATAACATGCGAGTTTGTCAAAATTTTCAAAGGTGGGCATGATCACATCTGTAGGTTCTATCCCATCAGTTGGCTGACTATTGATTTCCTCTTCTTTAGTGTGTGTTACTCCCTCTTGGTCAAATTTTTTATCTGGAGCATTGTCTTCTTCCTTGGTGAACTCTGTGTTGGATGGGGCAGGGGGTTCTTCCTCCAGAAGCTTTTATGTTGTTGCTTCAATTCCCTGTGGTATCATTCTCTGTGTAGGTGTAGGAGCAGCTGGAGAAGTTTTAGGGTGAAGAGGGGCAACAACAGTTGTTGTAAATTTAGTAGAGGGGGGTGGTGGGGAAGATGGTGGGACTATTGGGCTTGCCGTTCTTTCTTCACATGTTGAGATTTTTGCTGCTTCTTTAAGTTTCCTCAATTGTTCTCTCTAAGGTGTTTTTACAGGTAAGGGAATCAGTGAATACATCCTTCTTGGTATATCTTCCATCCCTGCATCGTATAAGAATTTCCTATCATGAATGATTTTCATGACATATTTTCCTCTTAGTGCATGGAAATCTTCGTTGGCAATTTTCTCGAGTGGGATTCCTCTATTGATGGCTTCTATCATTCTTAGTACTATGAATGCATTGTCCCCTGAGTTGTGCTTTTCCTAGGGCATGCTACAGTCAATGTAGATTTCTTTCCAATATGGATGATACCACCCGTCGAGTCCTTGTATTAACTTCTTTAGATGGGTTGGGACTTCCTGAATCGTCACGTGCTCTATTTTTTCAAAGACTATCCTTCTGCAAGGTAGGTCTTTTGCACTGAAGTTATACATGATGACTTTTCTTTTTGTAAGGTCAACTAGGGTTAGGATCCTGTTACTGTAATCCTTAAATGGTATTGTAATGAACTTTAAGGCTTTAGTTCTTTCCAGAGTATCCTAAAGTTATTTGACTGATGTCACTTCACTTATTTCCTTGTACATTTGGGCTTCTAGGTTGTAAGTTGCATTGAAAACTGGCTTGATTTTATCTCTATACATAAACTCTTCTATTATGGTCCTAACAACACCTTGAAGAAGACTCTACTTATATACACCTTCTGTTTGAAAGATGAATTCATGTCTTTCCTTGTTAGATTTTAGTGGTTGTTTCTATAGATGATGTCTTTCCCTGACTTCTCATCATCTAGGATGTCAGGTAGAACATGTACATCATGTACCAACATTCCTGATACTGAGTCCATGTCTATGTCTTCCATCTTACATGGTAGAGGAGGTGGAGCTGCCAGATTTGAGTTGTTTCTATAGTTAGAATTTGCAGGCATGTCAGGAAATATTGGGTTTTCTTATTCTGGAGGTGCGCCAGCAAATATATGATCCAAGTTTTCTTCATCAGTCTTAGATGTCATTTGTTCTATTTCTACTTCAAATGATATAGAGAGTTCCCCTCTTGTGATGGTCTTGTCTAATAGCAACTCATTCATAAAGATGTCATATCAGTCAGAAGTGGTGGAGCCTTGTAATTGAAGAGCGGGTCCAGCCCATCCATGACGTCTTCGGTAGTTTTTATTATTTCCCCCTTTCTTCAGATGATTTTGTCTTGACATCATTCTCACCCACTGATTCTACATTTTTGGTGAAAGTTTCTAGTTCTATTGACTATAGGGTACCCTGATTTGTCAATCCACCGGGTCCTTTTTCTTTGTTATTGTTTGTATAATGCCCTGAGTAGGTTGGGGAAGTAGCGAGATTGTCATTCCCAACGGGCACTTCCTTGTTTCCTCTTGATTCCTATTCTTCCAGTGGAAGTGTGCGCTCATAATTAGCTTCTTCTTCTGAGATTACCCCCTATCTTGTTTGCATGGAGGCCATCAACATATCAGCCCTGAGGTGCACATCTACATCCACTGGATCTTGAGATAATGGTTCAACAGTGACTGTGTGTTGTCTTTTTGTGGATGTCCCACTATTGGCTGTGGCAGTTTCTGTGGTATCCAACTCAAAAAAACAACATTTACTTAAGCGGAAGCGAATCATTAGCAGCAGATTACTGAAATTCACTAAAAATTAAAACTTTTTGCAAAGATATCCAAACATAGGAAACTCTTACAACAAGAACCATAGTATAACATTTGCATCCTGGTTCCAAAGTACATGACCTGTACTATCTCTTCTTGAAGATTACATCTTCAGCTGCCCTATAACATTATATACAGACAACATAAAACATCAAGGCATCAAGCCAAAATCTTAGATCGATTCATTTAAAACACTGACTACTGACTCTGAGGACCTAAGAGTACAGAGATGACACATAGGACTACTATCTATACAAAACTTGGCAGCCAGTGCCTCCACCTAAGTCATCACTGCTATCTTTGATACTGCTGCAACCTTTCCCTTGCTGTAGGGTTCCTGCTTCTTCTTCTGCGTTTACCTAAAAACATTGGATACCACGGGGGTGAGACAATTTTAAATTGCCCCAACGTGAGATATAACTCTTCGCCAAAACATTGTTATAGCAGTTTACTATAATTAAAACTAAACAGGAGTTCTTATGAATTAACAGCAACATTAATCATTGAATAAACATATTAAAGTAATATCATTTCCTAAGGAGAGCATTGTATCTACTCATGATAGATTCATATTTCACATATCTACTTGCATTGATTGTAAAGAGATATGAATAACATTTATCAACTAGGGATGCACAAAAGAAATATAACATCAGCTAATGAATTTCCGTATTCAATCCTTAAGCAAACATGTTATACGGCTGATTACATTTTACAATCACATTTATGCCCTGAGGAGATGAGGTATGCCACTCATACTCCAACCGACCATTGCGAAGTCAAAATCGGTACCTTACAAGGTCAAAGGTAGAGCCGGCTACCAAGACCTCCCATATCTCGGTCAAAGTGAGATTACATGTTGGACATCTTGTGTCTCTTCTATATATAGCTTTCCAGGGTATACTGGCAACTTCGCTATTAGAGTTACAGTGGCGTGTTGTACTCTCTTCATGATCGTGAGATTTCATGTTTATCTCCATCGATCCAACATTAACATTATTGGGAGATGTGTACTGCATCTTTCCCAATCATCGGGGGATTCGTGATACATCCATCCTGGTACAAGTAATGACTAATTGAGAGGTTTGTTGTTTACCTTTCATCAATTCCCTCACTAGAACGTCAGGATATATTCACCCATTACCCCCGCATATTCAAAATATGCGTTCTGGGTTTTGCCGTGGAGCACCCATTTCACCATCACCTATTGCTGACGATGATGGATCTATGGTCAGGGCTCTACATGATATGATTTCACTTAATTAATTAAGTACATTAGCATATTCTTTTAGCATCAGTCAAGTTCTCAAACATAACTTATTCAGACAAATGCTATAAGAAAACATGTACTATTTTCACCAATCACTTTCTCAGTCCTTATAGGACATTGGGATCTCAGTCCGTCATTTCATTTCTTTTGGAAGTTCACATCCCTCAACTACATCATTATCATACTTATCAACTTTGGGTATTCATACCCTCAATTCATCACTATCACTGTTACCACTTGTTAGGTAATTGTTACCTCCAGGTCCTCAGACCGAGGTATGCATAATACTTGTTACACAAGTATCTCACATGGCTCTCAAATCCTATTAAATGTTTTTCCACCCTTTACTAGGCAACAACTTACTCATGGAACTCATAAGGTTCATGCACATTTTGTTACTTTTACTAAGAAACAACAACATTAGGCACATAAGGCCATACAACATGTTTATTATATGAAGTCATAGCTCATATCTAGCTATGTTCATCATCTCATGATGTCTACATGATTAATAGACATGATAACAATCATGTAAGTCTTTTGTCACATCATATGAAACATTAGTAACACCACCATCCTTTATTAGGATTAGTGTTATCTATCAATTAGGGCTTTTCACTCCCTTTACCCAAAATTAGGGTTAGGGTTTCCCATCATGCTTTAATTAGGGTTTCATGCTCACATTATTAGTTCAACCCTAATGTATTGCTCCACACCTCTGGGAGTATTTAAAGATATCATAAGTATTTTCTTATGATCAATATTCTTATCATATATCATTAATGATTATCAATTCAAGGTATGAGTTCATTTCTCATCCTTGTCTTGGTATGATTGCATCACACTCATTGATTTGGCTTAGTCCCATTCTCAAGGTTTATTAATAAACATTTGTCAAAGTACATTGAGTTCATTACCTCTTTATTGTAACAATTATATATATTACACACTCCATGTGTTTCATATCCAAGGATATTGGATTAGAGGTTCATCAAGGAATGTCTACCCTAAAATGCTGAATGTGATATCTATCATGTCATAATGTATCACTTTCTTATCATTTACATCTTACTTAAATAGATCAACTAACCTGGTATTAAGGTATTTCCCTCTTATTACTTTATCCTCTAACCTGTCATTTTCTTCATATGGTGTGTATATATATTACTCATTGGAATTGTCCAACTAACTTTAATGATATGGACTTATCCAATGGTTAGGGATTGTTGATATAGAATAAATCATTATAAACCACTTTAGGTATCTAAACCCATAGGATGTTATTCACTCCATTGTATAATATTGCATACATCACTCCTAAGAGTTTCATATCCTTACCTTTGTAAGATGTATAGGATTGTTACACATACATGAAATTAGATATATACTGATCTAGGTATCATCTTATCCTTTAAATCCTATTCATTAGGGTATCAACACTATCATTCATGTAGTTCATCAACTTTAACCTTCATGGTTATAACATCCTTATCTTACTTGATTATAAATACCACTTCCTACTTTATTATATTGGTTGTTATACCATGACTGTGGTTGCACATATCATTATATGGCAACATCCTGGATTTAAGTCTCACTTCACATCATTCTTGAGGGTTTCCATAATGCTACTCTTAATTAGGGTTTCACATGACATTGCCCTGGATTAAGGTTTCTCATAACATTAATCTTAATTAAGGATTCTCATAAAATCACTCTCAATTAGGATTTCTCCTAGATTCACCCTCAATTAGGGTTTCACATGGAATCACCCTCAATTAGGGTTTCTCATGGATTCTCCCTCAATTAGGGTTTATATTCAACAATCCACGATTAGGGTTTACTATTCACATCACATCACCCTAGTTTAGGGTTTGTATTCAACAATCCACAATTAGGGTTTAATATTCACTCCAAGTAGGAATGATCATCAAAGTACCCTGAATTAGGGTTTCTCATGTCATTACCATGAATTAAGATCCTACCATCATCATATATTAGGGTTTCACCTATCAATGCCCTCATTTAGGATTATGGTTCATTAACCTTCATAATTAGGGTTTCATGATCTCACTATCATGGATAATACCCCAATTATACATACTTCCATAATGATAGTCCACTACATGATTATCATTCATGTAGGAAGTCTTCTCTTTCATCTTCTATAAGATGATGTTTGCTTCAGCTTTGATTAGGCTAAGTAAACTCAAATCAAAGGAAGAATTGACATCATGGGTTATGTCATCATCACCATGATCGTTATTACTTGATTATTTAAAGGGTACTAATCACCCTATCTTATTAGGATACAAACACTATAATCATCTTTGATTACATCATGTATTAGTCAAATTGATCAACTTGTCCTTTGACCACTTTAGTACTCATGCGGTTTTGGTTGATTATCCACCAAACAGTTTTGGGTACATAGACCCCAAACATTCTTGCACAAAAACCTCCAAACGGTCTTGCGCAAACCACTGAGACCATTTGCCAAATCTGGGGTTGAAACCGTTTCGTAAAGTAGGTGGTGAAGACCGTTTGCCAAAGTTGACTTTTTGAAACTGCATGAACTCAACCGGTTTTGAAACTGCATGCACCTAAACGTTTTGGTATCATTTGGTCCCAAACGGTCTTGAGACCATTTGGCCCCAAACGGTCTTGAGACCATTTGGACTCAAACGGTCTTGGGATCGTTTGGTCCAAACCTCCTCAAAACCGCAAGGACCAAAAAGGGTCTCAACCACTCCAATTAAATTAGGGTTTCCAATGTTGGTTCCTTCAACCATTGAATACATGTAACCAATCATCAATTGGACCTATCACCATGCTTCAAATGAGTTAATTAGGTCATCCTTCAACTGATTTGACCCTCAATTGATCCTCAATTAGTCATCAATTAGGGTTTGAATCAATTGGGTTAGGATTTGGAAATGTTGATCCTTCTATGTTGATTATTGTTGAACCAATTACTTTGAGACTATTGGATTACCATCCAAATTGGGCATGACCTGACCCCAAACGGTCTTGAGGTCGTTTGGATGACCTACAAATGGTCTTGAGACCGTTTGCCCATGTCAACATCAAAATCCAAGTCAACCAATTAGAGTTTGGATCATTGGATTGATCACCAAATCAGCATTTGATTGCACTTCAACTTAGTACCTTTAGATCTTCAAACACCTATCTCCATGGTCAACCCTATGAAAAACTACTAGAGGGGGGGTGAATAGAGTTTTTGAATTATTTTAACAATTTATTGAATTCAAACAACCACAATTGAAATTGGAAGAAAGAGACAGGTGTTTAGAGTGGTTCCAACTATAGCAAATACTATAGTTGTCAGTCCACTACCCGGTTGCTTACCCAACTGGGATTTGAAAGTATTTATTTTATTACCTCTCGAGGATTTATACAAAATACAATACTTTCCTTTACATCCTTTGAACAGCCTTCACCCTGAAGTAGGTGCACCAACTTTGAGGTAGCCTTCTTTGAAGTAACTTCAAGCTCCCCCTTGAAGTAGCCTTCCTCTCTATAAGTAACCTCCCGTTGCACCAGCCTTCTGAAGTAGCTCAAAGTCTCCTTCTTTGCCAAGAAGATCTTTACCCTCTCCAATCCGCAGCCTCCAACCTAGGAGTAGCAAGGAGAGTACAAACAATAATAGGGAACAAGAAAGAAAACAAAAATTACAACTTATCCTTTGTAGCCCAAGGCTTGATTTGCCTAGATCAAGCGTATAGATCTCCTAACCAAGTATGTGAACTTGTGATTGCAGTGGGTAGGAGATACTAGCCTATAGGACATGAATTATGAGCTAAGGAATGAAATGGCCAATTGTCACAATGCTCAAATTGCTCACAAACAGATTGCACAAAGTATGCTCAAAGGTTTCTCAAGTGTAGCAAGTGTAAACAAGTGAGTTTGAGTGTCCTATGACTTGTCCTATTTATAGGAATGGCCTAAGGATGCTTAAGGACGTTCTAGACAACTTCTAGGGGTTTCTAAGTGTTTAACTAGCCGTTAGGTACAAAGTTGTTGCTTTAACAACGACTAAATAATTAATTCTGCAGTTGCTGTCAGAGACCATCTCGGTCGACAAATGGTCGACCGAGACACCTACTCGGTTGAACTTTTGTCGACCGACAGGCTCTCTGGAACAAGAGTTTTGCAACGTCTTTCTCCAACTGCCAACTAACTTGTCTGTTGTGTCTAACGGCTACTTTGGATCTTTCTCGGTCGAGAAGATTGTCGACCGAGAGTGTCTCGGTCGAGGAGTTTGTCGACCGAGATTGATCCTGTTTCAAGGTTTCAATTTAGGCACTAGTTATGTGTGTGAGTGTGCATAAGTAATCCTATTTGAATGGGATGACTTGTCTAACTGTGGTGTTTAGCTAGGGAGAATCTAACACTTGATTTACATGCAATTCTAAGTACTTGTACATTATATTTTTGTACAAGTTTTTACAACAGTTATTACATTGCATGAAAATATAAATATGTAAGCTTGTAGATTTTCCCTTGTTGCTTTGTCATCCTGCACACTCAAGTAGCTCGTTAGATTAATAAGAATGAAATGTTTGTCATAATCAAAACAAAGGGATTTATAGATGTCCATTTAGCCAACACCCTAGACCTCCAAACTTTCTTGGGTGACCCCCAAACGGTCTTGGGATCGTTTGTATGACCTCCAAACGGTCTTGAGGCCGTTTTACCATCACATAATCATTAACCATGTCATTCAATTAGGGTTTGGGTCCTAGGATTGGTCACAAAATCAGCAATTGATTATACTTCAACTTAATATCTTTGGACCCTCAATTGCTCAAACATACCTAACCCTAGACCTCCAAACGGTCTTGGGTAATCACCAAATGGTCTTGAGACCGTTTGGGTGATCCCCAAATGGTTTTGAAACCATTTGGGTCAATCAACACAAAGCATCAACTTACTCAATTGCAAAATCAGCACTTAGCCGATTAGAGTTTATACCATATGTTTGAATCTTCAAATACCTAAACATACTCAACCCTAGACCTCCAAACGGTCTTGGTTGACCTCCAAACTGTCTTGAGACCGTTTGGGTGATTCCCAAATGGTTTTGAAACCGTTTGGGTCAATCAACCCAAGTTTCAAACTCAATCACTTATGAAATCAACACTCAACGAGATTAGGGTTTAGGTGATTGATAGCCATTCAACTCATGAACCAATTGGAGTTAATAAATAATAATTGATGGGTAATTAACCTAGATAATTATGAAAAATCCCCAAATGGTCAAATCTAGTCAACATCACCAAACAGTCTTAAATTGTTTGCTTCTATGTGGTTTAGTGAAACTGTTTCATTCCAAATGGTTTGAAACCGTTTACTCCCAAACGGTTTGGGAAACCGTTTGAGCAACTCCTTTGAAACCATTTGCCTTATATATTTAGAGAGGTGTGTTCTTATCATATTCAAGTGCTAAACTCATGAAACCTGATGTGGTTTCCATGGTGATTGCATCCATCACCCAAATCAATTATCGTGAATGTGAAAATGATCATTATTTGATAAGGAATTGAATGCAATAAAAAAATCAAGGGCTCAAGTTATAAAACCCACATCACATTGAGCTCCAAAGCTCCAATCTCACGGCAACAATGGTGGATGAAGCTTTGGAAACTCCCCTTAGGCTCGTCCTCAAGCTTTTGGTTGAAAAGATTAGTTAGGGTTGAAGAGGAGATCGAAATAAGAAGAAATCCATAATTTATTTTCGACTTCCACCATGGAATCAAGGTGAAATGGATCAAGAACCTTAACAACAGGTTGGGGTCGTCCTCCTGGTCCTCCCTAGCTCCCTTGATCGGTTTGCAAGCAAAGAGAAGAAGTGGGGTCGAAAAAGCCTTTGTTTGGGCTAGGAAAGGGTTTTTTTATAAGATATTCAATGAGCGAGAAAATGTTTTATAAAAGTCTTTTAATTCCAAAATTATTGCCACCTTATCCCCCTTGGTTTCTTGTATACAAAGGAATCTCTATCCCCACCGAGATCCCTTCCATTATCCAAGAATAAAGGGAAAAGAAATTAAGCACCTTAACCCTTATAATATTACTATCCATTTTTTAGTGGAATTTCTTTTTCTTATAATAATGGTGAGTGGAATTTCACCTCCTTAGGATATGCTCGTGCCTTTTCAAGCCTTAAGCTAGTACAAACACATCTGAATCCAACCATATTAATTTTGTTTGAAGGTTCTTCAAATTATTTTATTTATTTTTGCATTAAATTGAATTAGGGTTTCAATTAGACTTAAATCTTGATTATTTTAATATCAAGATTCTCTCTCCTCCAAATTAATTCAAATGAGGCGCCCCTCTCATTTTATTTTCTATAAATGATGTCAATAAACATTAGGGACCTTATTTAAGTGGTAATTTGCATATTGAACCCTAGGTTTTGGGTAAATTGCACTTTACACAAAAACTAGGTTTTAATGCACAAACATTGCTCTACAAGCTTTATCTTGGTGCCCAAGCTTGTGGAAACCATACCACTACATCATATCCATTCTTATGATGTTTCAACATCATAGGAACATATTATTATGTAACATTTGCAAGTTAACCCTTAACTTGGGTAATTTGCACATTAGTCCAAAATTAACAAAACAATGTTTCAACATTGTTCAAACATGACCAAAATTGAAACATAAGTTCCTCATGAGACCTAATTACTCTTCACAAGATAAGATTAAGCATATCATCATCTTTATTAATTAAAACACCTAGGGTTAAAGCATAACCCAGGTTAGGGATGTTACAGTTTCCTTCCTCTTATCTACTTCTACTCATAGTTGCATGTTTTCTTGACATAGATCCTCTTGTTATTTATGTAGAATGGAAAATTCATTCATCATTCCTACTACTGCTTGCATAACCTGCATTTTGTTTGCAACTAACTATTGCATTAGTTGAGGTAAGTTGAGTATTGGTTGGAAATCAATCATTATCTTTTGTACATGTGAGGTCAATGTAGACATGTTTGTAGTTAGTTTAGAAATATATACATCAGAGGTTGAGACAATCTCATAGAGCTCGTCGATCTCCTACTCTATCTCCATGAATTTGTTTGTAGTAGGTTCCCATCAGTGTTGCTTTGGTCTTATGACGGAGCTCACTTCATGACCCACCTTAACTGCATTGGCAGATTCTCCATGTTCTCCTATCGAGCGCTTGTTGTGCTCTTATTGTAGTCTCTCCCTTTTTGGGGTTTATTCTTATGTGACTTCCTTACTGATATGTTCAAGGATTCATTAGCCCTGCTACCAATTTCTACCTCCTCATGTTCTTCGTGGTGCACAATAGTACTTATCTTTGGTTGTTATTCCTTTTTTGGGATAGATGCTTTCCCTATTGCTTCATCATGGATGACTGTTTTAGATTCAGATACCATGGCCTATGGCATGGTGGTGATGGTTGGAGTCTTTAGAATGTTCTATCTCAGTTTCTTCATGATCTATCACTTTAGGTGTAGGGGATTTCTTTTTTTGAGGTTGGATGGTCAACTTTTCAGGAAGGCATAGGATTACCCTCTTCATTGTTGTTTGTTTTGTGGCCACCTCTTTCGAATACTTTTGTCTTTGTTCAACTACCTTACTTGCTCATATTTTGTTGAGATATCATCTTTAGATCTTCTCCTCCTTCAATACAAGCTTGTCACTGTCGTAGTTGCTTATCTTTGGGAGAGGCAGACAATGTTTTGTCCTACAAAATCTATATGAGTACTCTTGTTTTGATACTACTAGAAGGTTGGTGGTAATTAGGTACTTTGAGCCTACTAGGACATTTCCCTTTGACCTTAGGGAATATTTCAGACTTTTGGGATACCCTAGTTAGTGAGCAATGTAAGTGACTAGGCCTCCCATGCAAAAATCACAGGGGACCTCCGGTCCCACTTCCACTGCCAGTTTATCAACCAAAATCTTCCTTGTATTTATGGCCTTGCCTTTCATCATACTCCATAGTATGTGAAGATCCTGCCTGGTCACATTGATTGTGTCTGATCTCAAGGTTAATGCGTTGGTGAAGATCTTTTGCACCACCCTCATGAAGTTGGAGTGCATTATAGTAGCCTTGGACTAACTAGAATTGTATCTATAGTCTCCTGAAAGTTTCTCCCATGTTTTATCTATTAGGAAACCACTTGCATCCCTATCTCCACATGCCTTTTTGGCTCATTCCGCTTGCTTGTCAGAGTCAGTGAAGATTGAATTTAATCATCTTTCAGCCAGGATGTAATCTTTTTTATGATGCAGATTTGTAGTTTATATTCTCCCACACACTCTTCCATTTCTGCTTTTGTTACTGGTAACTTCCTAATGGAGGACATAAATTCTAAGGTGAGATTGACAAAAGGTCTGCCTATTGAAATATATTTTATAGATTTCCAACTACTCTAGGCTCTGTTCTATCATGTCGTATATTCCTAGTTTCTGTAAGGTCTCAACATCGCCAAACCCGGTGGCCCTGAACTTCTTCTTCTAGAACATGTCACACCTGATTTGGCCATGTTCCTCATCCCTTTCTAGAAAATGATTTTCAAGTTGTTCCTTGTAGATTATAGATGATGATTGTGAGACAGTGTTGGCAATCACCAATTTTCATGGTATTGTTGCTTCTGTTGTTGACCCAAATGTAGATGTTTTGGCTACCTTGTGAGGTCTACCCTGGTCAAGGCTAGGAGCAACCCTTTTCTTCATATTCTGAACCTCCTCGGATGTTGTGTACTCACAAACCTCGGTCCCTGTCTATTCTACTTCACTTGTTGATTCCTCGTGTAGGTTTAGCTAGCATTTTGAGCATGTCAACCTCTAAGCGTGCTTTGATGATTTTCTTGGTGGCTTCCCCATGTTTCTTCATGTATTCCACTCCTTCATCTTTTAAATTTTGAATTCTCTCCATTTCCTCCAAAGTCATTGAAGCTTTGAGTTTTCGTGTGTATTCATACTCTTGGATTGCTTGGTTCCTATTCTAGTTTCCTGCCATCTTTCTCTTTGTAGATACTTAAGTATCTCTAGCAAGATTAATTATATACACAAGGATAGAGTTTTAATAGAATGATAATCAATAGGGCTAACCAACACTCGATGGTTTCTATATGTTAAGAAACAAACTAAAGTATGTCAATCTCAATCGAGGGTTTATGGAAGAAACTCACTATCGTTGGATGTTAGTCGATGGATGTATAGGGGTCAGAAATCAATAGCCCTGAGCACCAGGTTAGCAACTGATGGTGGCGGTGCAGGGTGGACAAACAATGGTAAAGACCAAGAATTAACATCCTGTAGTCAAGATCGATGGCTCAGGGAAGCGGTGATCAGAAACTGATGGCTAGGTAGGTGCTTGTGATCCGATGGCTCGGGATTTGATGGTTTTTCCATAGAGGGGCAACAATTGATGGCATGAGAGCAAAATACTCAGAGAGTACCAAAGGTACATGTCGATGGTTAGGGAAGCGAGAAACACCTATGGATAATACCAATGATTGAGCGACAACCAATGGTTCTGGTAGTGGAGGTGTCAAGTGATGGTTGGAGGAAGATGAAGGTCGAAAAAAATGAACTCAGTCAGAAAAATCATTGAAACTTGGAAAAAGAGAGTGAGAAATAGCTATTACCAATCGTCTGCATCATGATCAAGTTTTCGCTTCCATTCACTGCTACTCCTCATTCCTTCATGGGGTTAAGGAAAAATCTAAGCTCGTACGTCGGTCTACCATGCGGTTCAGGGATGCCTACTGGAGAATGTCTTGGTCATTGACAAACTCATCTGACTTGCTTGAGGATCGGTGGTGGAACTAGGCAGTGGTTGGAGCTTGAAGGCAACATATTCCAATGGTTCTGCTCTCCTTCAACTTGCAAAGCTAGAGTTTTAGGAAAGTGGATTTGATGGGTTTTCCCCCTTATCCTTTTATAGGGTGGCTGACACTTGGGTGACCATCAGGTGTCATCATCTGATGGGTTCCCTACTTAATGAACACCCAGTGGTTCCGTCAAGTGATGGTTGGACAATGTTCAACACTTGAAGGTGACACTGATTGTAGGTGATCTGATGGCTCATCTGGTTGTAAGGATCCATTGGCCTTGCGTTTTAGCTAACACTCAATGGTTCAATAGATCTAATGGCTCATTTTCTTCTCAGCCAACACCCGATGGTTCAACAAATCTGATGACTCATTTGCTTATCAGCCAACACCAGATGGTTTAATAGATCTGATGGCTCATCTTGTTCTTCATCTGATGGTTGGGCAGTCTTTTCCACATTCAATGGATCATTTAGATGCACATGATCTGATGGCTCATCAGGATATTGGTATTCGATGGTGAAGCAACTTGATGGTTTCTCTCAAGGGATCAATGGTTTTTGTAGACATCTTATAAAGTGAAAAATGAATTCTAGATTTTCTAAAATTTACTCCATTTACACTAAAAATTATGAAACAAAGCAAACATTGCCAAAGGCTAAGATTGAAATTGAAACAAGATTTATTAATTCTAATTAATGGAAATCTGGTTAAACTAAAGATAAGGGGAAAAGGTTAAGAAATGCTTGGGTTGCCTCCTAAGAAGCACTGATTTATAATCATTAGCTTGACTTTCTGGTTTGTCACTTCAAATATCATCTGGTGGTGTGGCTCAGGATTCCTCCAATTGGAGTTCATATCTCCTTATGAATGCATCGTCCTTGTAGAACCTTTTTACTCTATGTCCATTCACCTTGAATGTTCCAAACATCTCATTGTTGATTCCAGTCATCCCTGATGGATACACTTTTGACACAAGGAAAGGGCCAAACCACCTTGACCTTAGCTTTCCAGGAAATATTCTAAATATTGAGTTACTCCCTCAAAAACATCTTTTCTATTCAGATGGACATCATGTCACACCTTAGTCCATTGTTTGTATATCCTTGCATTTTCACATGCATGAAGTACGAGCTCCTCTAATTCTTGTAACTGTAAAAACCTTATCTTCCCTGCCAATTGTGGGTCCATGTTTAGAAACTTGATCACCAGAACGTGTTGTGTTCCAATTTAATAGGTAGCTGACACGTTTTTCAGTATATCAACTTGTATAGAGTGGTTCCTATCAGGGTCTTGTAAGATGTGCGATATGCCCATAGGGAACCATTGATAACACCAATTTTTGTGATATTTTAGACTATTTTTCTGTTATCAAAACTGCCATTTTTAGCTATTTTCCTCTCTTTTGTATGCACTTTCGCAGTAATTGGCCAAGCAATGCTCTTAATCCTATATTTCCATCTTTTACAGAGTTTTTACTCATTTTGGTGCAATAAGGCCGTCCCGGCCCACAGAATAAGTCCAAGTCTGTTTCGGCCTTCCTGACACCTGATACAACCTCTGCCCGATAAGGTGGAGCAACACAATGACGCACGACAAAAGGATGTCATGCAAGAAGGAGCAGATGGACGACACACCTTCTACCCGACAGGGTGCCCAGCTCGCCCCGACAACCCAGCTTGTCGGGCGACACAGCCACCCACCGGCAGGCGCGCCGTCCATCACGTGACTGATAGCCGACACTCTTGAGCCGAGCGATACCAGTATCGGCCGTCCACTGACCCAAAAATAAGGAGGATATGTGGCACTTCGAGCACCATAACTTCCTCCAACCGCTGCCTATAAATAGCAGCTACAGGAAGCCGAAAAGACAGTTCGGATACTTCGGAATTCGGACAGTTGGGAGCTTTGAGTGATCTTCGGAGGAAACTGTGAGAGCAGGAGTATCGTGCCCCAGTGCTCGTGTCGGGCGACACTAGGTGAGCCCTTCCTCGTCCCGAGAGGGAGGGGATAGTTCACTTAGAACCGTCCCGGGCAACACTGTGAGCCGATATCGGCCAATGATGACGAGCGACACAAGTGCCCGACAGTAGGACGCGTCGCTCCATGCCTGACACGATATCGAACCTGATACGCTTCGCCCGTCATTCGTGCTGCCTGAGAGGGTGTGTCACCCGACTTGAGCGTATCGGTCAGGTCCTTGAACGATACAGCCGGCTGTCACGGTGTGCCGCTCGAGAGAGTGTGTCACCCGACACTGCTGTATCGGGCTAGGCCCCTGTCCGGTATCGGGCGGGAGAGCCGTTGTAGTCTGTCGCCCTTCTACATCAAGAAGGCGACATCTATCTTTAATTCTGTTATTTAATTCCTTTCTTACGCAATGTATTAAGACCTTTAATGTTTATGGAAATAGAAAAGCTTAATTACTTACTGCTCTATGTTTGGTGCAATATATTGGATGATTGCTGTGTTTGATATCTGAACTCTAGCTTGCATGTTTGGATCGCGTTTCGCTTAGCTACCGAATCGTGTTTTCCCGTCGCAACAGCTTCGAGAGTCGTGTTGTGGCTCTAGTGTTTGGTCTGATTCTGGAGTACGAGAGTGCCTGGAACGGAGTTGTTTCAGTAATGTTCCACTCTAACTTAAGTCTGACAACCTCGAGAGGGGTGTTGACGCTTAGTTAGAAGTACCTGCTCTGAGAGGAGGGGTGCAGGGTGTTACTGCTTCCGCTTGTTTTGTCATAGTCTTACCCTTTGCATATTGCCCTAGCTCTAGTATTATCTTTCTATTTCTGTTGCATGAAAACCCCTAAAAATTGCTAAATGACTAAAACCTTAAATCTCTCTTCTAGTTCCAGTTGGAGATAGTTTTCTTTGTTTTATTTGTGACATCTTGTTGTTTCCCTTTTGGGAATTTATATCTCTTTATACCTACCGGAGTGTAGCGTGTCGATTCTGGGTTCCCAACACTACCCCCCTTATCCCTGTGTTTGACCATGTATATCTACTTCGACCCTGTAAATAAAGTTGCGGGGGCCTAGAAGGATTCAGGTTTATAAATGTAAAAGCTCGACTACCTCAAATCCGCCTCCACTTTTGGATGGGTGATTTAGGCCGGTCAACTTTTTGGCGCCGTTGTCGGGGACAAGGCAAAAACGGTATTGTAGACGAATTCAAATCCACTAACTACACTCCTGTGCCTCAAGCTCAGAAATGAGTTTGACAACACCCCTTTTTTCTTCTTATTTGTTTTTCTTTTGAAAGTAAAAATTCAATTTCCTAAACTCGATTTTTCATGCCTTTTCAGGAACTCCGAAGAACTGTGACCTGTTCCGCCGAGCTTTTGATACCATGTCTCGTTGCGAGCGGTCTCTTTCTAAGGGTGAATGTCAGGGCCGAGGTGAGAGGTCGAACCAGCCTAACTTGGTTGGTCAGCTTTCTGCCTACATAAAGAGACAGGATACCATCATCAGCCAACTGGTGCAGAGCACGCTCCCTAGCCCTGGGGCTCTGAATTCAATGCAACGCCAGATGGCCAGCTTGCAGATGCGCCAGCGTGAGGTAGATCAGCGACTGACCCAGATGACTGCTCTGATGGAGAATCATGCAATAAAATCACTCCCACACCCTAAAACTGCCATAATGGCAGTCCTGAGGTCTGGAAGAACGCTGGAGCACCCTGATGAAGCCAGACCTGAGCCCGAGCAAAGGCCTGAGGGTGCAGGTCCAGCAGAGGAGGAAGAAAGACAGGCAGACGTTTGAGAGTATGCACAAAGGTTCCCTGAAGAGCTACCTGGAGGAAGGAATGCTTACGCTCCTAGGATTTCATTCCCGTACAAGCTGATAAAGGCAAATATGAAGAAGCGTCATGAGAAGTTCATGGAGTCGATCAGGAAGTTGCATCTCGAAGTGCCCTTCCTTGACGCATTGGAGGAGATGCCTACATACGCCAAGTTCCTCAAGGACCTTATCACAAATAAGAGAAGGGGAGGAAGGATTGAGATAGTGCACCTAGCTTCCGCCTCCTCCGCCTTCCTGAAGCCCGACATGCCGAATAAGAGAAGGGACCCCAGAGCTTTCACAATCCCGTTCGCCATCGGGGACAATGTCGAATGTAAGGGCCTAGCCGACTTGGGAGCAAGCATCAGCCTTATGCCCCTAGGTTTCGCACAAAGGGTGGGTTTTACCGACATGGTTCGAACCAACATGCAGATTGAACTGGCGGACCACACCTTTAAGAGACCCATCGGCATTGTCAAAGATGTGACGATCAAGGTTGGCGACTTCTTCATCCCTTGCGATATAGTCGTCATCAACACAGCTGAAGACCCCCTTTGCCCGAACATCTTTGGGCGCCCCTTCTTGGCAACAGGGAGAGCGATGATTGATGTCTCTAAGGGGATGATCACTTTGAGGGTCGGAAACGACCATATGGACTTCAAGCTAAAAGAGATCATGAGAAGCCCGTCCCTGTCTGAATCAGCATGTTTCGCTGATAGCTGCAATAAATTCTGCGAGGAAATAGAGGAAGATATCCAGACAGTAGACCCCCTCTTGAGGGCTATAAACTGTCAAGATCCCGACCTCAAAGATCCTGAGGTCACAAGGCATCTCAACCTTTTCAACCTTTCTGATGAAGACTTGCAAGAAGAGGATAAGGTGGTGGAATCTGCGATGTATGCCTCTCTCGAGGGGGAGCCTCGAGAGAAGGCACCCAGACCAAAGCCAGAGTTAAAAGTGCTTCCTGAAGGCCTGAAGTACGAGTTCTTGGATGAAGAACACAGAAACCCTGTCATTGTAAATGCCAATCTTTCAAGCAATCAGCTAGACTGACTCCTTGAGGAGTTAAGGCTCCACAGGGGGGCTATAGGATATTCAGTAGATGATATCAAAGGCCATAGCCCCGCCCTGTGCATGCATCGCATCAACTTAGAGGAATCTACCAAGCCTCTGGCCCAACCCCATAGGAAGCTGAACCAGATGCTTAAGGAGGTCGTCAAGAAAGAGGTAATAAAGCTAAGGGATGTGGGGATCGTTTACCCAATCAGCGAGAGCAATTGGGTGAGTCCGATCCACGTAGTGCCCAAAAAGGGCAGGATGACGGTGGTTAAGGGTGAGAAGGGAGATGAGGTGGCAGTTAGGACCGTCACCGGATGGTGTATGTGCATCAATTACCGAAACCTAAATCAGGCTACAAAGAAGGATCATTTTCCGCTACCGTTTATTGACCAAGTTCTTGAAAGGTTAGCGCATCACGATTTCTTTTGTTTTCTTGATGCCTTTTCAGGTTTTTACCAGGTACCCATCTTACCCGACGATCAAGAGAAGACAACGTTCACCTGCCTTTATAGCACGTATGCCTATCGAAGGATGCCCTTCGGACTCTGCAACGCCCCAGCTACCTTTCACAGATGTATGATATCGATGTTCTCAGATTTTCTAGAAGACATCGTAGAAGTTTTCATGGACGACTTTTCGGTCTATGGGAAGGACTTCGATAGCTGTCTGAAGAATCTGTCATCAGTCCTTCAAAGGTGCAAGGAGAACAGCCTAGTCCTGAACTGGGAAAAGTGCCATTTCATGGTGCGGGAGGGGATCATTCTAGGGCATAAGGTCTCAAGGCGTGGAATCGAGGTGGACGTAAGCAAGGTTGAAGCAATATCCAAGCTTCCTCCACCCAGATCTGTGACGGGGGTGCGCAACTTCCTTGGGAATGCCGGATATTACTGAAGATTCATTAAGGACTTTTCAAAGATCTCCAAACCGCTGTCCAATCTTCTGGTAAAAGACGTTGAATTTGTTTTCTCTAACGATTGTCTCAGTGCTTTTCAGGCCCTGAAAAATGCTTTAACATCACCACCCATCCTTCAAGCGCCAAAATGGGGTTTACCTTTTGAGCTGATGTGCGACGCTAGCGACTACGTGGTTGGAGCAGTCCTGGGGCAGAAGAAAGACAAAAGGCACCATGTGATTTGCTGTGCTAGTCGCACGTTGGACGAGGCTCAAGTAAACTAAACAACAACTGAGAAGGAGATGCTCACGATCATCTTCGCGTTCGATAAGTTCAGGTCGTATCTTGTCGGAGCTAAGGTCAAAGTATACACAGATCACGGGGCTATAAAATACTTGATGCAAAAGAAAGACGCAAAGCCCAGACTGTTGAGGTGGGCCTTATTACTCCAAGAGTTTGACCACGAGATTATCGACAAGAAGGGAGCAGAAAATGTGGTCGCAGACCACCTACCAAAGATTGTGGCTGAGAGGCAGGGAGGGCCTCTAATCAACGACGACTACGCCGATGAAGCTCTTATGTTGGCCGAAGGTCAAGAAGAAAGCTTACCCTAGTTTGCAGACATCTGCAATTACCTTGCTTGTGGAGAACTGCCTCCTAACATCACGTACAATCAGAAAAAGAAGCTATTTGCGGATGCTAAAAACTACTACTAGGATGATCTTCTCTTGTTCAGAAAGTGCGCCGATGACTTATACAGGAGGTGCATTCTAGAAGAAGAAACCGCAGACATCCTGAAGGAATGCCACGCCTCCCCCTATGGTGGTAACCTGGGTAGAGAGAGAACAGCTGCAAAAGTGTTGCAGTCAGGTTTCTACTGGCCCTCCTTATTTAAAGATGCTGCACAATTTGTAAAAGTTTGCAGGGAGTGCCAATTTACAGAGAACATAGGGCGGAGGAATGAAATGCCAATGGCAAGCTGGATCGAAGTAGAAATATTTGATGTATGGGGAATCGACTACATGGGACTGTTCCCCCCATCCTGGGGGTATCAATACATTCTCGTGGCAGTGGATTATGTATCAAAGTGGGTGGAAGCGGTAGCCACACAATCATGCGATGCCAATTTGGTTATCAAGCTATTCGAGAAAACCATCTTCCCTTATTTCGGCATACCACGCACGGTTATAAGCGACGGAGGGTCGCACTTTGGAGAAAGACAGTTTGAAGCACTTCTGTGCAAGTATAGAGTGAAGCACAAGATCGCTACACCCTACCACCCACAGACGTCAGGGCAGGTAGAGGTTTCCAACAGACAAATCAAGCAGATCTTGGAGAAAACTGTCAGCTGAACGAGGAAGGACTGGTCTATGAAGCTTGATGACGTGCTTTGGGCCTACCGTACTGCTTACAAAATGCCCATTGGAACCACCGCCTACCGTCTCATCTACGGAAAGTCCTGCCACTTGCCTCTAGAATTGGAACACAAGGTGTGGGCTCTGATCTACAAACCATGACATAAACACGATTAAAACGTAGCGGAAGCGAATCGGTAATCACCGGAAAACAAAAATCACGAGAAATAAAAATTTTCGAGACAAGAGCTTGGATCCATAAAAGCTTCTTTCATAAAGAGAGATAAACTGTTTACATCTCAGGATAATTACTTCTTGAGTAATTATATACATCCAGATACAATATCTCAAGATCACTATACAAAAGACTCCAAGACCTGAGAGTACAGAGGACACATAGGACTGACTCTAACTACACCATATGGCAGGACAATCTCCACCTGAGATTACTGCTGCCCCTGATGCTGCTGCTGAGACTGGTCACCTGTAGGCTGGTTCCTTCGTCTCCGACGTCCACCTAAAAAGTTGAACCCTACGGGGTGAGACAATTATACATAATTGTCCCAGCGAGAGTTATAACTCTTCGCCAGAAGCTTTATTATAACATCAAAGAATATCTTAAACAGTAAAGCCTTCAAAGCATTCTGTAATAGTTGCAGGTATAACAAGATCTCAACCATTTAGGAGATATGGAGAATATAAACACTTTTGCAATGTAACACCAATCAACTAACTTGGAGTTATCTCTAACAAGTTATACTACATGGTTGATTATGTTTTACAAACAACATTATGCCCTGTGGAGATGAGGCTTACCACTCATACTCCTACTGATCGCTGAGAAGTCACATCAGTATCATACGTAGGTCATTAAGAGAGTCGGATTCTCATGACCTTCACCTTCCTCAGTCAGTAAGAGGATCACTTGTAGGACATCTCGTGTCTCTACTACTATAGCTCACCAGGGTAAACTGGTCCTTCGCTATTCTAGAGTCATAGTGGCGTTCTGTACTCTCTTCGTCATCAGGAGGTTTCATATTTACCTACCACTGATACGGATATCTGTGCTGTCTTCATCATCAGGAGGTTTCATGTTTACCTACCACTGATACGGTATGGAATTATAGTGAAGGATGGATGGATTACACATCTACATCACTTTCCTACACTAGGATGTAAGGTTCTACACATCCATGTACCCCACATACTCAAAAGTATGTGCTCCAGGAGTTCCCTGAGGAAAACCTGTTTCACCATCATTTAATTTCTGACAATGATGGATCTATGATCAGGGCTCTACATTATACTTGATTAGTTAGGTACATTCAGTATTCTTTAACAGCATACATTGTTCTGCAAACAATAACAATAGCATAGCAGCTATAAAAGAAGAATACTAAATGTAACAGGCCTAACTCATATCAATCATCATTTCTCATTATCCTCATCACAAGTCATCTCTAAGGCATGACTTTGATGGTATTCATGGCTCTCGCAGCCCATTATCAGTATAGGATGCCACTGACAAGACATCAGATTATTTTACTTATTCATAAGGCTAACAACATGCCTTTAATGAATATAACATCATCATCCATACCTGGATATGATTACCTTCATATCAGAACCTGCATGGTTAATACAACTGATAAAGGTAATACAAAAATAAGGAATATCCTTCCTACTCTTGTCATAAGAGTTTAAATCTCTAATTCTTATCAAATAGAGTTTAATATTCAAAAGCATGCCATTACCCTTGAATTAGGGTTTACTATTCACGTTACATGTCATCACCCTTGAATTAGGGTTTACTATTCACGTTACATGTCATCACCCTTGAATTAGGGTTTACTATTCACATTAAGGTGAATTGGACTCATAACATCATCATGTATGAGTAACATCTTCATTGATGATCTTAGATTAGTTACAAGTTCATCATTTATCATAATTAGGGTTTCTATGATCTCACACAGGTGGATCATACCCTAATTATGCTCCTTTCTGTGTATTGGGGATGCTTCAATTGAGTTTCCACTTAAAAAGGGTACTTTCTCTCTCTAGAAGTACTTTCTCTCTCTAAAAGTACTTTCTCTCTCATCATAAGGTTAGGTGATGTCAACATCACTCTAAAACAGGTTGGATTGAGTCATCATAGGCTAACATAGCCAAAAACATCACCATTATGTGATTAGAGTTACTTTCTCTCTCTAGGGTACTTTCTCTCTCTAGAAGTACTCTCTCTTTCATCATACTAATGGTGGATGATAACATTAGACTAGATCAAGTTGGATAGAGTCATTATGACTAAAAACATCATTCTCATGTAATTAGAGTTTGAATTGAGCAAGGTATAACTCAATTGACCCTTCAGGGGTATTTTGGTAATTCCCCCCATTGATCATCATTATGGTCAAAAATCTTAGTCAAATAACCCCTTACTATCCTAGATTATCATTAGGGTTTGATTTGGGCAACATTGAACCATTTACATCATCAAATGATTGAATGAGGTCAACCTTGAATCACATTGATTGATTTCAATCATTAATCATCAATTGAGTTGAGATCGGTTGAAAGTGTTGACCGTTTGCCCACTTTGACTTTCCAAGACCGCGAGCCTCCTTCTAACTCCAAGACCGCGAGCCATCATGCATTCAAGACCGCGAGCCATCATGCATTCAAGACCGCGAGCCATCATGCATCCAAGACCGCGAAGACTCCAATTGAGGTTAAGACCGCGAGGGTCATGAAGACCGTTTAGCTAGTTTGACCTCAGGATCGCGAGGCCCTTCGCGGTCTTGAGACCATGAGCCTCCTCTCGGTCTTGAGACCGTGAGCCCCCTCACGGTCTTGAGACCGCGAGCCCTCTCACGGTCTTGAGACCGCGAGGCTCTCATGGTCTCAGCCGCTTGGTCCTGCAATCAAGACTCAAAGATGCAACCGATAATGTCAATCGAGGTTGAATCCTTCAAAAGGTCCCATCTATGTTGACCACCTATGGATTGGGTTAATTAAGGTTATGCTTAACCAATTGGTCATTCAATTGACCCTCAATTGTTGACCAATTATGATTAAAATCGATTCTATTAGGATCTATCAATGTTCACCCATCAACACTCAACAATGTGCATCAACACAAGGTTGGACCCTTCAATTGAGCTCCAATTGGGCCCAAACTTGGCCCACACAGTCTTGAGGTCATGTGGGTGGACCCCACATGGTCTTGAGACCGTTTGCCCAAGATTTCATCAAAATCTAAGGTGATTTGATAGGGGTTGAACCATGATTGAGTCACAAAACAGAATTTTGATTAAATTGATAACTTATTTGCAATTGGGTCCTCAATTGGTCAAATTACTCAACCCTAGACCTTCAAATGGTCTTGGGTGATTGTCCTCTCGGTCTTGAGACCGTTTGGATGAGTTCCAAATGGTCTTGAGACCGTTTGCCCATCCAATTTTGGATTCTAGTGCAAATTCATCAAGGTCTGACCCATTGAGTTGATGATCGTGTCAATATTTTATTGCAATGTAATTTGGTGTAGTTGTACCTTCAATTGGTCAACTATCCTTGACCCCAGACCTCCAAATGGTCTTGGTTGATTGCCCTCGTGGTCTTGAGACCGTTTGGTGACCCCCAAACGGTCTTGAGACCGTTTAGGTCAATCAACCCTAAAAACCCTAATTAGGTCACCATAATTTCAGTACTGATTTTACCTAGGGTTAGCCCTAGTATTCACCCTTCAACTCTTAGCCCGTGTGGAATTAGACCATCAAACTTGGTGAGTTGTTAATTAACATAATTTTGAACAGTAATCTCTTACGGTCAATGCCTGGTCAACGACCTTACACGGTCTTGAGACCGTTTGCCCAAAAAGGCAATTTCAGACCGTTTGAAAATCAGGGATAAATTCAAATAAAGTTGTTACTTAAAAAGGTCATATCTCCCGATTCCTTTGGAGTTAGCCTCCCAAATTTTGAGGGTAATTAGCCTATATAATTAGGAACAGGTTTCTTATACGGTCCACGCCCATGGTCTTGGAGACCGTTTTCCCTGTCGCGGTCTCGAGACCATTTGCTCACCTCGCGGTCTTGAGACCGAGAGAGCAAACTTTTGAGACCGTTTAAGGAAGAGAAAAGCGGTGGGTTTTTCTTGAAAATCACGCCTTCATCTCCTAGATCAAGAACAGTACGAATATCCCATGGATTTACTTGCAAAATAGCATGGAAAAGTAGGGAAACACTAAGAGCTATCATCCAACCGCATATAAAGATGCACATAGTAAAGCATGGGTTTAGAGTTATAAAACCCGCCTAAAGCTTGCTTCTTGAGCTCCAAGCTTTCCAGCTCCAAGCTCTAATGGCGTCCTTGAGTTCTTACAGGTTGGCCAAGGTGAAAACTCCAAGGAAGGATGAAAAGAGACGGCTAGAAAGGTAGGGTTTCAAGATTTAGCCATGAAGATGACCTTGAATTTGAGTTCTAACCATGGAATTAAGCAAGAAGAGGGGTTTAAACCTACCTTGCACCCCTTGGTCGTCCTTCTTAGCTCCAAGGCAGTCCTTGGTCGTCTTTGGTGAAATGAAACAGTAAGGGAACGAAGGGTGAGTTCCCTTGCAACTAAGGGAAGGAGAGCTTATATACATGGGGTAGGATTTTCAACATTAGGTCATAAGGTGTCCATAATTCCAACTAGGTCCCTCCTTCTTTACTTGATCGTCCCTTCCTCTTTATTCTAAGGACAAACCTTCTCTTAAGGTCTTAGGAAAAGAAGGTAAAGGAGAGCAAGCTAATAATGAGGTACATACATAAAAAAATATTGCACATATACCCTGATTATTCAATCACAAGGCATATCTCATAACTTGATAATTCAATTGAGGTGACTTCCTCATCATTTCTTCTCTTAATGATGGAAAGAGTCTAAAAAGATACATTAGATGACATATTTCACAATTTGTATCCCTTAATTTGGGTAAATTGCATTTTACCCCAAACTAGGGTTTCAAGCACCGGGATTGCTTCCACAGCTGCACCTTGGTGCCTTAGCTTGGGAAATCCCTCAAACTTTGCTAAAAAGATTTCTCATGATGTCTCAACATCAGAGGAACATCTCATCATGTGCAAATTGCAATCTAACCTTTTTAACTGGGTAAATTGCACATAGGTCCCTGTATATCAAAACAATGCTACAACTTTAAATAAAAAGGAGCAAATACTAAAATATATGTTTCTGAGAAACTTAATTACATGCTCAGAGTTAATCACAAAGATTTAATTACATATTTAGGCAAAACACCTAGGGTTAACTCATAACCCAGGTCAGAGATGTTACAAATTATCCACCCCTTACAAGGATTTCGTCCCCGAAATCGATAAAACATACTAAGAGAAAAGGGCAAGATACTTTCTTCTCATCTCATCCTCTAACTCCCAAGTGGCTTCTTCAATACCACGATGGTTCCAGAGGACTTTCACAAGACTTATATCTTTCTTCTTTAACTTTTTAATTCGTTTATCAAGGATTGACACTGGTCCCTCCTCATAGGATATGTCATCATTCAATTCTACCTCCATAGGTTGTAGAACTGACTCGGTGTCTGGGTGACATTTCTGCAACATAGAAATGTGAAACACAGGATGTAACTTCTGTTATTCTGGGGGTAGCTCTAGTTTATATGCTACCTTTCCAATCCGTTCAATGATTGGATAAGGTCCCATAAATCTAGGAGCTAACTTCCCTTTCCTTCCAAAACGAAGGACCCCTTTCCAAGGTGAGACCTTAAGATACACTTTGTCTCCAACCTGGAACTCTAAGGGTCTATGACATTTGTCAGCATAAGATTTCTGCCTATCCTGAGCAGTCTTAATCTTATGTTGTATTACTTTAATCTTTTCCGTGGTTTGCTGCACCAGGTCAGGGCCTAACAACTGATGCTCACCAGTCTCAAACCAACACAAGGGTGATCTACAACGTCTACCATATAAGGCTTCATAAGGTGCCATATCAATACTATGCTGATAGCTATTGTTATAGGAAAACTCTATCAAGCTTAGGTGTAGATCCCAACTTCCGGTGAACTGGAGAACACATGCTCGCAACAGGTCTTCTAAGGTTTGTATGGTCCTTTCCGACTGTCCATCGGTCTGTGGATGAAAGGCCGTACTAAACCTCAGCTTAGTGCCTAAGGCTCTGTGCAACTGTTCCCAAAAACGACTTGTAAACTGAGGACCTCTGTCAGAAACTATTGTGACAGGAACTCCGTGCAAACGTACTATCTCTTGAACATACAACTCTGATAACCTTTCAGCAGAATAGGTTGTTTTGACAGGTAAGAAATGTGTTGTCTTAGTCAACCTATCAACAATTACCCAAATGGAATCATGTCCTTTGCTTGTCCTGGGTAGGCCAACAACAAAGTCCATGGTCACATGGTCCCATTTCCACTGTGATATGGGTAAAGGTTGCATTATTCCTGCAGGCTTCTGGTGTTCAGCTTTAACTTGCTGACACACGGAACACCTCAGAACAAACTCTGCAACGTCCTTCTTCATCCCAGGCCACCAATACAGATCCTTCAAATTCTGATACATCTTGGTGCTCCCTGGATGCATAGCATACATGGAAGAATGGGCTTCTTCCAGGACTAACTTCCTCAAGTTGTCCACATCCGGCACTATCATTCTTCCATTATAACAAGCTACTTGATCTTTTGAGTCATGAAAACCATCTTGCTTCTCATTTTCATACTCATATCTTATATGTTGAACTGCAGCATCACCTAGCTGTGCCTCTTTAATCTGCTCCCTTAGAGTAGGTTTAATATGCATCTCAGCTAACAAACTGGTTAACAATGACACCTTCAACTGTACATTGTCTTGCCTTAAAGAGATAAGCATATCTCTTCTAGAGCATACTAAAGAGTTTAGTTGTGCTCTATTCATGGTTGATGTTGCTGATTTCCTACTCAAGGCATCTGCAACAACATTGGCCTTACCTGGATGGTAATCAATTGTACAGTCGTAGTCCTTGATTAACTCCATCCAGCGACGTTGCCTCATGTTGAGCTCATGCTGAGAGAAGATATACTTAAGGTTTTTGTGGTCTGTGAAAATCTGGAATGTTTCTCCGTAGAGATAATGCCTCCAGATCTTCAAGGCATGAACCACAGCAGCTAACTCCAGATCGTGTGTTGGATAATTCTCCTCGTGTTTCTTAAGCTGTCGGGAAGCAAAAGAAATCACTTGTTTATCCTGCATCAACACACATCCTAGTCCATTCTTGGAAGCATCACAGAAAACTATATATCCTTTTCCTTGTTCAGGTAGCACTAGCACAGGTGCACTTGTCAACCTCTCCTTTAGCAACTGGAAAGATTTTTGACACTTATCACTCCAAGAAAAAGAAACATCTTTCCGGGTTAACTTGGTCAAAGGTAAAGCTATAGAACTAAAGTTCTTAATGAACCTTCGATAATAGCCAGCTAACCCCAAGAAACTTCGAATCTCCGTCGGTGTCTTCGGTTGTTCCCATTGTAGAACATATTCTACCTTTGTAGGGTCAACACGAATTCCCGAGGCGGATATTACATGTCCAAGAAAAGATACCTCCGGCAGCCAGAACTCACACTTGCTAAACTTAGCGTACAACTTATGTTCTCTTAGCAAGGTCAAAGCTTGGAGAAGATGCTGCTCATGCTGCTGAGCATCCTTACTATAAATCAGAATGTCATCTATGAAGAAGACAACACACTGATCAAGGAAAGGTCGAAAAACTCTATTCATGAGTTCCATAAATGCAGCTGGTGCATTGGTTAGTCCAAACGACATAACCATGAACTCATAGTGACCATATCTTGTCCTAAAGGCAGACTTGGATATGTCACTATCCTTAATATGGAGTTGATGATATCCAGACCTCAAGTCTATCTTTGAAAAGACTGTTGCACCACGCAACTGGTCAAAGAGATCATCAATCCTTGGCAGAGGGTACTTATTCTTTATTGATACTTTATTGAGTTGTTTGTAGTCAATGCACAACCGCATTGACCCATCTTTCTTTTTAACAAACAAGACTAGAGCACCCCAAGGTGAAGTACTTGGTCGGATAAAACCTCTCTCAAGTAACTCTTGAAGCTGTTTCTTGATTTCTGCCATCTCGGCAGGCGCCATCCTATACGGAGTTTTAGCTATGGGTTTCGTATCTGGGATCAGATTGATTTCAAAATCAATCTCCCGAGGTGGTGGTATACCAGGAAGTTCTTCAGGAAACACATCCTCGAATTCCCTGACTATGGGAACTTCAGCAGGATTGGTCCTTTCCTTGGTAACATCTACCACATGGGCTAAGAATGCATGACATCCTTGCCTCAACAGCTTATCAGCAACCATAGCTGATACAAGACAGGTGGGCAAAATCTTTCTTTCTCCTTGAAAGATCCATGTGTCACTTTCATCAGCAAACACAGCCAACTTGGACTCACAATCCAAGACAACTCTATACCTTTCTAAGGTATCCATCCCAAGGATTATATCAAATCCCTGCATATCAAGTGGTATAAGGTCCACTTGAATGCAATGGTCAGAAAAGAAAAGGATGCAGGGAGAACATATCTCCTGCAAAACGGCAGACCCACTCAACGGAGTCTCTAACAACAAACTATCTGCTCTATGACTAACAGTCACATTGCAGTTACGAATCATTTCACGAGTGATGAAAGAGTGCATAGCACCCGGATCAATCAGAACCGATACATCACAGGATATAGACATATCAGAATATAAAAGTTTCATCTGACCTGCCACTACCCGTGGATTGATCACTGCCTCAGGTGGGTTCATAGCATAGAACCTCACAGTCGCCTGGTGTTGAGGTGGTGCTGATGATCCAGCTTGAGACGCTTGTCCACATCCTCGAGCTGCTCCTTGATGTTGTCTATTCTGAGATCCCTGTTGATTCTGTCTCGGGGTTTGTTGTGTCACACCGACAGGCCTAGAACGGCAATCCTTCATCAAGTGTCCCACCTTACCACAGTTGTAGCAACTCTTCTCCTGTTGCTGTGGTCTGGGTGGTCCAGTAACTGACACTGATGCAGAACTGTGCGTCCCTTGAAGCGGTTGACTCCGTCCTCTACCTCTGCTTGGTGTCCATTGAGTTTGAAAACTCGATCTGGGTGGTGGAGGGTTAGGTGCAGAGAATCTAGGTTTCTTGGAATCCCTAGATGAAGAACCCTGGAACTGTGGATATCTTTTATGGGTTTGTCTTTTCTCAACCACAGATCTCTCTATCCTTCGGACTGACTCAACGAAGGTAGAGAATCTCTCTCTGTTTTCTAAGGCAGACACAGGGGTTGACATATCAGAATTCAAACTCTTTTTGAATCTTCTGATTCTTTCCTCATCCGTAGCATCCATGTGCGGACAGAACCACAATAACTCCATGAACTTAGCTTCATACTCACTAATGTTCATCATACCCTGCCTTAGTTTCTCAAACTGAGAGATCTTCTCATCTAGGAAGGTCTTTGGAAAATATCTATTGATAAATTCCCGACAAAACTCTTCCCATGAGAACTCTACTCCAGGTCTCTTCTGCTCTTCCATGTTCCACCAGTGACCAGCACTGCCTTTGAGAAGATAGACAGCATGTCTAACCTTCTCAGCTTCCGGAATCATAAGAATCCTGAAGGCCTTCTCCAACTCTGTCAACCATAAGTCAACATCTGCAGGGTCGGTAGTTCCGAAGTACTCGGTAGCTCCGACACGATGAAGTCGTTCGAATGTCTTACCGATACCTTGTGCTTCAGGCTGGACAGGTGCCCTAGGTGCAGGAATGGGCATTCTATCAGTTATATGTGTCATGGCAGTCATGAACTGCCCGAACATCGTCTATACAGCTGGATCACTCATGTCAGCTGGGTCGAACTGGGGTGGCTCTCTTGGCGACTCAGGTGCAGGTTGTTCTATTCTCGGAACTCTCGCACCACCTCGAGGTGCACTAGCACTACTTTCTGCCACGTGTTCATCGTGATGTTCTGACATTCTTATGTATCTTCTTCTCCTGAGGAGTAGAAGATTCTATTAGATGAGGAAGGAGTACTAAAGGTAGACTCGACATCCTAAGTCCTATGCCTCTGTAGACTCAACTGAACCTGGAGCTCTGATACCACTAGTTGTGGGCTCTGATCTCCAAACCATGACATAAACACGATTAAAACGTAGCGGAAGCGAATCGGTAATCACCGGAAAACAAAAATCACGGGAAATTAAAACTTTTCAAGACAAGAGCTTGAATCCATAAAAGCTTCTTTCATAAAGAGAGATAAACTGTTTACATCTCAGGATAATTACTTCTTGAGTAATTATATTCATCCAGATACAAAATCTCAAGATCACTATACAAAAGACTCCAAGACCTGAGAGTACAGAGGACACATAGGACTGACTCTAACTACACCATATGGCAGGACAATCTCCACCTGAGATTACTGCTGCCCCTGATGCTGCTGCTGAGACTGGTCACCTGTAGGCTGGTTCCTTCGTCTCCGACGTCCACCTAAAAAGTTGAAGCCTACGGGGTGAGACAATTATACATAATTGTCCCAGCGAGAGTTATAACTCTTCGCCAGAAGCTTTATTATAACATCAAAGAATATCTTAAACAGTAAAGCCTTCAAAGCATTTTGTAATAGTTGCAGGTATAACAAGATCTCAACCATTTAGGAGATATGGAGAATATAAACACTTTTGCAATGTAACACCAATCAACTAACTTGGAGTTATCCCTAACAAGTTATACTACATGGTTGATTATGTTTTACAAACAACATTATGCCCTGTGGAGATGAGGCTTACCACTCATACTCCAACTGATCGCTGAGAAGTCACATCAGTATCATACATAGGTCATTAAGAGAGCCGGATTCTCATGACCTTCACCTTCCTCAGTTAGTAAGAGGATCACTTGTAGGACATCTCGTGTCTCTACTACTATAGCTCACCAGGGTAAACTGGTCCTTCGCTATTCTAGAGTCACAGTGGCATTCTGTACTCTCTTCGTCATCAGGAGGTTTCATATTTACCTACCACTGATACGGATATCTGTGTTGTCTTCGTCATCAGGAGGTTTCATGTTTACCTACCACTGATACGGTATGGAATTATAGTGAAGGATGGATGGATTACACATCTACATCACTTTCCTACACTAGGATGTAAGGTTCTACACATCCATGTACCCCACATACTCAAAAGTATGTGCTCCAGGAGTTCCCTGAGGAAAACCTGTTTCACCATCATTTAATTTCTGACAATGATGGATCTATGATCAGGGCTCTACATTATACTTGATTAGTTAGGTACATTCAGTATTCTTTAACAGCATACATTGTTCTACAAGCAATAACAATAGCATAGCCACTATAAAAGAAGAATACTAAATATAACAGGCCTAACTCATATCAATCATCATTTCTCATTATCCTCATCACAAGTCATCTCTAAGGAATGACTTTGATGGTATTCATGGCTCTCGCAGCCCATTATCAGTATAGGATGCCACTGACAAGACATCAGATTATTTTACTTATTCATAAGGCTAACAACATGCCTTTAATGAATATAACATCATCATCCATACCTGGATATGATTACCTTCATATCAGAACCTGCATGGTTAATACAACTGATAAAGGTAATACAAAAATAAGGAATATCCTTCCTACTCTTGTCATAAGAGTTTAAATATCTAATTCTTATCAAATAGAGTTTAATATTCAAAAGCATGCCATTACCCTTGAATTAGGGTTTACTATTCACGTTACATGTCATCACCCTTGAATTAGGGTTTACTATTCACATTACATGTCATCACCCTTGAATTAGGGTTTACTATTCACATTAAGGTGAATTGGACTCATAACATCATCATGTATGAGTAACATCTTCATTGATGATCTTAGATTAGTTAAAAGTTCATCATTTATCATAATTAGGGTTTCTATGATCTCACACAGGTGGATCATACCCTAATTATGCTCCTTTCTGTGTATTGGGGATGCTTCAATTGAGTTTCCACTTAAAAAGGGTACTTTCTCTCTCTCGAAGTACTTTCTCTCTCTAAAAGTACTTTCTCTCTCATCATAAGGTTAGGTGATGTCAACATCACTCTAAAACAGGTTGGATTGAGTCATCATAGGCTAACATAGCCAAAAACATCACCATTATGTGATTAGAGTTACTTTCTCTCTCTAGGGTACTTTCTCTCTCTAGAAGTACTCTCTCTTTCATCATACTAATGGTGGATGATAACATTAGACTAGATCAAGTTGGATAGAGTCATTATGACTAAAAACATCATTCTCATGTAATTAGAGTTTGAATTGAGCAAGGTATAACTCAATTGACCCTTCAGGGGTATTTTGGTAATTCCCCCCATTGATCATCATTATGGTCAAAAACCTTAGTCAAATAACCCCTTACTATCCTAGATTATTATTAGGGTTTGATTTGGGCAACATTGAACCATTTACATCATCAAATGATTGAATGAGGTCAACCTTGAATCACATTGATTGATTTCAATCATTAATCATCAATTGAGTTGAGATCGGTTGAAAGTGTTGACCGTTTGCCCACTTTGACTTTCCAAGACCACGAGCCTCCTTCTAACTCCAAGACCGCGATCCATCATGCATTCAAGACCGCGAGCCATCATGCATTCAAGACCGCGAGCCATCATGCATCCAAGACCGCGAAGACTCCAATTGAGGTTAAGACCGCGAGGGTCATGAAGACCGTTTAGCTAGTTTGACCTCAGGACCGCGAGGCCCTTCGTGGTCTTGAGACCGTGAGCCTCCTCTCGGTCTTGAGACCGTGAGCCCCCTCACGGTACTGAGACCGCGAGCCCTCTCACGGTCTTGAGAGCGCGAGGCTCTCATGGTCTCAGCCGCTTGGTCCTCCAATCAAGACTCAAAGATGCAACCGATAATGTCAATCGAGGTTGAAGCCTTCAAAAGGTCCCATATATGTGGACCACCTATGGATTGGGTTAATTAAGGTTATGCTTAACCAATTGGTCATTCAATTGACCCTCAATTGTTGACCAATTATGATTAAAATCGATTCAATTAGGATCTATCAATGTTCACCCATCAACACTCAACAATGTGCATCAACACAAGGTTGGACCCTTCAATTGAGCTCCAATTGGGCCCAAACTTGGCCCAAACGGTCTTGAGGTCATGTGGGTGGACCCCACATGGTCTTGAGACCGTTTTCCCAAGATTTCATCAAAATCTAAGGTGATTTGATAGGGGTTGAACCATGATTGAGTCACAAAACAGAATTTTGATTAAATTGATAACTTATTTGCAATTGGGTCCTCAATTGGTCAAATTACTCAACCCTAGACCTTCAAACGGTCTTGGGTGATTGTCCTCTCGGTCTTGAGACCGTTTGGATGAGTTCCAAACGGTCTTGAGACCGTTTGCCCATCCAATTTTGGATTCTAGTGCAAATTCATCAAGGTCTGACCCATTGAGTTGATGATCGTGTCAATATTTTATTGCAATGTAATTTGGTGTAGTTGTACCTTCAATTGGTCAACTATCCTTGACCCCAGACCTCCAAATGGTCTTGGTTGATTGCCCTCGCGGTCTTGAGACCGTTTAGGTCAATCAACCCTAAAAACCCTAATTAGGTCACCATAATTTCAGTACTGATTTTACCTAGGGTTAGCCCTAGTATTCACCCTTCAACTCTTAGCCCGTGTGGAATTAGACCATCAAACTTGGTGAGTTGTTAATTAACATAATTTTGAACAGTAATCTCTTACGGTCAACGCCTGGTCAACGACCTTACACGGTCTTGAGACCGTTTGCCCAAAAAGGCAATTTCAGACCGTTTGAAAATCAGGGATAAATTCAAATAAAGTTGTTACTTAAAAAGGTCATATCTCCCGATTCCTTTGGAGTTAGCCTCCCAAATTTTGAGGGTAATTAGCCTATATAATTAGGAACAGGTTTCTTATACGGTCCACGCCCGGTCAACGGGGCCAAATGGTCTTGGAGACCGTTTTCCCTGTCGCGGTCTCGAGACCGTTTGCTCACCTCGCGGTCTTGAGACCGAGAGAGCAAACTTTTGAGACCGTTTAAGGAAGAGAAAAGCGGTGGGTTTTTCTTGAAAATCACGCCTTCATCTCCTAGATCAAGAACAGTACGAATATCCCATGGATTTACTTGCAAAATAGCATGGAAAAGTAGGGAAACACTAAGCGCTATCATCCAACCGCATATAAAGATGCACATAGTAAAGCATGGGTTTAGAGTTATAAAACCCGCCTAAATCTTGCTTCTTAAGCTCCAAGCTTTCAAGCTCCAAGCTCTAATGGAGTCCTTGAGTTCTTACAGGTTGGCCAAGGTGAAAACTCCAAGGAAGGATGAAAAGAGACGGCTAGAAAGGTAGGGTTTCAAGAGTTAGCCATGAAGATGACCTTGAATTTGAGTTCTAACCATGAAATTAAGCAAGAAGAGGGGTTTAAACCTACCTTGCACCCCTTGGTCGTCCTCCTTAGCTACAAGTCAGTCCTTGGTCGTCTTTGGTGAAATGAAATAGTAAGGGAACGAAGGGTGAGTTCCCTTGCAACTAAGGGAAGGAGAGCTTATATACATGGGGTAGGATTTTCAACATTAGGTCATAAGTTGTCCATAATTCCAACTAGGTCCCTCCTTCTTTACTTGATCGTCCCTTCCTCTTTATTCTAAGGACAAACCTTCTCTTAAGGTCTTAGGAAAAGAAGGTAAAGGAGAGCAAGCTAATAATGAGGTACATACATAAAGAAATATTGCACATATACCCTGATTATTCAATCACAAGGCATATCTCATAACTTGATAATTCAATTGAGGTGACTTCCTCATCATTTCTTCTCTTAATGATGGCAAGAGTCTAAAAAGATACATTATATGACATATTTCACAATTTGTATCCATTAATTTGGGTAAATTTCATTTTACCCCAAACTAGGGTTTCAAGCACCGGGATTGCTTCCACAGCTGCACCTTGGTGCCTTAGCTTGGGAAATCCCTCAAACTTTGCTAAAAATATTTCTCATGATGTCTCAATATCAGAGGAACATCTCATCATGTGCAAATTGCAAGCTAACCCTTTTAACTAGGTAAATTGCACATAGGTCCCTGTATATCAAAACAATGCTACAACTTTAAATAAAAAGGAGCAAATACTGAAATATATGTTTCTGAGAAACTTAATTACATGCTCAGAGTTAATCACAAAGATTTAATTACATATTTAGGCAAAACACCTAGGGTTAACTCATAACCCAGGTCAGGGATGTTACAAATTCCCTTTGGGGAATCAAGTTCCTAAATATGGACCTCGATAAAGCTGGAGAAAAGAGGTTTTTGCAGCTTCAATAGCTGGAAGAGTTGAGAATGAATGCCTACGAAAATGCAAAAATTTACAAACAGAGGACAAAATTGTGTCATGATGCCCACCTCAGGAGAAAAGATGTAGGCGAAGGAGATAAGGTCTTGTTATTCAAGTCCTCTATTCATCTTTTCCCCGGGAAGTTACAAACGAGGTGGTCTGGACCGTTCGTCGTGTCGAAAATATACTCATCAGGAATGATGGAGCTCTATGACAAAGAAGATCCGACCAGGGTCTTTCAAGTAAATGGGCACAGGGTCAAAAGATTCTATGAAGATGAAGCATTTGTCAGGAGAGCAGAGATCAGTATGTAAGATATGGGTACAGTCGAGAGCTGAACAAGATGATCCTACACCGGTCGAGCTGGCGACGCAAACTTCAGCGCTCCTCGGAAGGCAGCCTGAGTTTTTCTTTATTCCCTAGAATAAGATTGCTTTTTCTTATTACTTGTAAAATTAAAACTTTAAGGACTGTAATAAGGCCTGAGTGAGAGTATGCGTCGAGCGTACTAATTCTTCTGTTTTATGCGTCATCGCTGAAGTTCTGCAAGGCTTTGAGGAGTAATTCTGTCTGAGGTGGGGGGCTCTACCCTAAACCGATGATGTTTTTCCCGTCAATTGCTTTTCCCGCCTTGATTTCAGGTGCCTTCTTTTACGACGAATTGGGCCGCAGCTTCTTGGGCACCGCAAGAGCCGCAACAGATGGAGTTCCCAAGCAACAGCCGTATCGTGCATGGAAATAAATGCCCTTGATTTAACTGACGTGACCTTCGTCTCGGGAATTTCCTGACTCGTCGGCCGACACACGCCCCAGAAACACCCGTTTACCCCCCAGCTAAGCTTGCTATATATAGAAATGTGGGCTCAACGTGTCAGGCTGCCTCACTTCTCTTTTCAGCCACCTGTAACACATGCAGTGATCCACCTTTGCTCGCGTGTCGGCCAGCTTGCCTTCACCCTTATATCGGGCGATGGCTCCTATGAGCAAAGGTATCTCCCGGCATGCTTATCGCCCGACATGCTTATCGCCTGACATGAGTTTTCATATCGCGCTGCTTATTGTGTTTTACGAGCCTAGTCGATTTTGTATCGCCCAACGCAGTTAAGCATGAAAATAACGCCTGATTGTGTTTGCCCGATACGCCTTATCGGGCGACACATTTTTCTTTAGTGACGACCGGACAGGTAGTTGATCTTTGGCGACCTTATCGCCCGATACATCCATGTCGGGCGGAGTGTGTGTTGTACAACCCTCCTCGTATTGTCCAACCCTGTATCGTCTCGAGCTTCCTTTTGATGGACGATACCTGGATTTTGAAATAAGTCCTATCGTGATTCCTATCTTTGCCGACCTAACATTTAGATGATCGTTGGACTTGGTAACAGGGACAGGTCACACAGGGAAAACCTCCAGCCGAGCGGAAGCAACAACTATCGGGAAGAAACATAAAAATCCCAATGCAGCTAGCCGTCGACTACTGCAGATAGAAAGCGGGAGAATTTTTCTTGATTTGGTAGCTTCAGAGGAAGATCACTTTCTTATAATAGTCTGTCTTCTACGATGGTTTAGGACCATCTACAGAGACAGCACGAGTCTTTTGTCGGTGGCCTCCGGATGGAATCTGGGCATTCCGGTTCCATCTTCTTAAGGAGGAAGCGCCCACAAGTGTTTTCAAGAGCTCTCGAGCTTCCATCTTGAGAGCTTTGCACTTGTTCTGGTTGTTTCCAAATGAGAAAATAAGGAGGCTGCAGCAAAGAAGCATATTGCATCTTCTCCATGGCACAAGCGAACCCGCTAGATAACCTTCACTGGGCTAACATGACCTCACCCTGTATTCTTTGCTACTCTGGGACAGAGTGCAGAGTAAGTTTGGGGGGGTACCCATGTACCAGTGAAGGAGGTATAAAAATTCTTGTGTCATTTATTTTGTGCTTCTCCTATATCATGTGTATATAGCCATGCTCATATAAAAATTTTGAAAAATTTCTATGTTTGTTCCAATGCATATGTACAAAGTTGCTATATTAGTAAGAACTTGTTGCAACTTCTTGCAAAGTTAGTTTTCTATGTGCTTAACGAGATGCAAGATCTGTTATATCTTTTTGATAATGCTGCCTCAAACGAACAAAAGAGTATGTTTTTCCATGTCAAAAATTTTGAAAAAATATAATAATCTCGTAAAACAGCTAAGAGACGAGTATGGAGAAGGAAAAAGCTGCCCAAACAGCAGAAATCTCTTCGTTTCCCCTTTATCCAACGAAAATCCCAAAAAGAGAGAGAAGCCTTATGAGTGTGAATAAAAGCATGAGAGTTGTTCCCAATAAAAGAAATGAAAAAAATATATATACCCGCTTATTTTCCAAAAGTACCCATCTTTAGGCATGGCAGATCCGGGGCAGTGGTACGTAGGATGTGAAATCACTGCTCTAAAGCCAACTGGCTTGGACTGCAGGGACCACTTGCCCGTTAACGGACCCTTACCTGGATGGACTGATGGAAAACAAGATGAAAAACCCAAAAAGCCTTAGCCTACCCTTTACACAACTTTCTACCCCGAAAATAAAGCTGTTTGGTGTGTAAGCTAACTTCAAAATCATACACTAAAGTCTTGCTGAAGTTGTAGAAATTTTTTTACTAAAATAATAAGGCAGGAAACGCAAGGTCTTTTGTTCGTAATGAGACATCATTATCTCTAAAGGCATTACTATACTTGCTTTACCTCTTGGCCTGAAAGCGGTACCAAACAAGAAGAAGCATCACAAAATAAAGTTTAAATATTGATTGAGGACAATCAAAATGCTAAGTTTGGGGGAGTTGATAACACCAATTTTTGTGATATTTTAGATTGTTTTTATGTTATCAAAACTGCCATTTTTAGCTATTTTCCTCTCTTTTGTATGCACTTTTGCAATAATTGGCCAAGCAATGCTCTTAATCCTATATTTCCATCTTTTGCAGAGTTTTTCCTCATTTTAGTGGAATAAGGCCGTCCCGGCCCACAGAATAAGTCCAAGTCTATTTTGTCCTTCCTGACGCCTGATACAACCTCTTCCCGACAGGGTGGAGCGACACAATGATGCACGATAAAAGGATGCCGCGTAAGAAGGAGCAAATGGACGACACACCTTCTACCCGACATGGAGCCCAGCTCGCCCCGACAACCTAGCTTGTCGGGCGACACAACCACCCACCGACAGGTGCGCCGTCCATCATGTGACCGATAGCCGACACTCTTGAGCCGAGCGATACCAGTATCGGCCGTCCACCGACCCGCAAATAAGGAGGATACATGGCGCTTTGAGCACCATAACTTCCTCCAATCGCTGCCTATAAATAGCAGCTACAGGAAGCCGAAAAGACAGTTCAGATACTTCAGAATTCAGACAGTTGGGAGCTTTGAGTGATCTACGGAGGAAACTGTGAGAGCAGGAGTATCGTGCCCCAGTGCTCATGCCGGGCGACACTAGGTGAGCCCTTCCTCGTCCCGAGAGGGAGGGGATAGTTCACTTAGAACCGTCTCGGGTGACACTGCGAGCCGATATCGGCCAACGATGATGAGCGACACAAGTGCCTGACAGTAGGACGCGTCGCTCCATGACTGACACGATATCGAACCCGATACGCTTCGCCCGTCATGTGTGCCGCCCGAGAGGGTGTGTCGCCCGACTTGAGCGTATCAGCCAGGTACTTGAACGATACAGCCGGCTGTCACGATGTGCCGCTCGAGAGAGTGTGTCGCCCAACACCGCTATATCGGGCTAGGCCCCTGTCCGGTATCGGGCGGGAGAGCCGCTGTAGTCTGTCGCCCTTATACATCAAGAAGATGAAATCTATCTTTAATTCTGTTATTTAATTCCTTTCTTACGCAATGTATTAAGACCTTTAATATTTATGGAAATCGAAAAGCTTAATTACTTGCTGCTCTATGTTTGGTGCGATATATTGGATGACTGTTGTGTTTGATATCTGAACTCTAGCTTGCATGTTTGGATCGCGTTTCTCTTAGCTACCGAATCGTGTTTTCCCGTCGCAACAGCTTCGAGAGTCGTGTTGTGGCTCTAGTGTTTGGTCCGATTCTGGAGTACGAGAGTGCCTGGAACGGAGTTGTTTCAGTAACGTTCCACTCTAACTTAAGTCTGACAACCTCGAGAGGGGTGTTGACGCTTGGTTAGAAGTACCCACTCTGAGAGGAGGGGTGCAGGGTGTTACTGCTGCCGCTTGTTTTTCCGTAGTCTTACCCTTCGCATCTTGCCCTAGCTCTAGTATTATCTTTCTGTTTCTGTTGCATGAAAACCCCTAAAAACTGCTAAATGACTAAAACCTTAAATCTCTCTTGTAGTTCCAGTTGGAGATAGTTTTCTTTGTTTTATTTGTGACATCTTGTTGTTTCCCTTTTGGGAATTTATATCTCTTTATACCTACCGGAGTGTAGCGTGTCAATTCTAGGTTCCCAACACTACCCCCTTGTCCCTGTGTTCGACCCCGTAAACAAAGTTGTGGGGGCCTAGAAGGATTCAGGTTTATAAATGTAAAAGCTCGACTACCTCAAATTTGCCTCGACTTTTGGACGTGCGATTTAGGCCGGTCAACCATCCAACTTCATGGACCAATCCTTTTTAGTCTTCCCGACTATCTTCTCTAGAATTTGCTTTATCTGTTTGTTGGACACCTCTACTGACCATATGCCTGAGGGTGGTAGGGGGTGATGACCTTGTACGTCACTCATATTTCTTGGGCAGTGTTGCAAACTGTCTTTCAGATAAATGGGATCCCCCATCACTGATGACGGTGCGCGAGACTCTAAATCTTGGGAAGATTGTTTTTTAAAAGATCTTAATTATGGGGTAGCTATCACTTCCACCCATTTTGATATGTAGTCTACAACCACTAGAATATTTTGGTTGCCTCTACAAGATGGAAATTTCCCCATGTAGTCTATCCCCCGAACTTCAAAGATTTCCACATCTATCCAATCTGCCATAGGCATCTCATTTCTTCTTTAGATGTTCTCTGTGAGTTGACAAAGGCTTGCATGTCCTTGAATTGGTTCGACCGGTAAAAATTAGACTATAAGATTTTTCCTACAGTTCTGTCACCGCCTAGGTGTCCTCTATATGGTGAAGAGTAAAATTCCTTAAGGATCTGAGGGAACCTCGTCTTCCAATCTGCAATAACGATACAAATTGTTAGCACATCTCCTAAATAAGAGGGGGTCATTCCAATAATAATTATTTAAATATGAGAATAACTTCTTCTTTTCATTGTATGTAATCTAAGGTGGCAATTGGCGGCAAGCTAGGTAATTTCATATGTCAGCAAACTACATAACCTTGGGCTCCACAACCTTGGCCATCATAAGTGCTTCACCAATGTATTTATCATTGACAGGCAAGTTGTTGTCATTGTCTACAATAATCCTTGATAGATAATCCACCACTATATTTTTAGTTCCTTTCTTGTCTATTATTTCATGATCAAATTCTTGAAGTAATAGGGCCCACCGCAAGAGCCTGGGTTTTATGTTTTTCTTTTACATTAGATACTTTATTGCTCCGTGGTCATGTATACCTTAACTTTTGACCGTACCAAATAAGATCTAAACCTGTCAAGGGTAAATACTATCCCCAACATCTCCTTTTTTGTTGTAGTTCACTTGTGCTTCATCTAGAGTTTTGCTGGCATAGTATATTACATGATGTTTCTGGTCTTTCTTTTATCCCAACACACCCCCAATGGTGAAATCGTTGAGATCACACATCATTTGGAATTCCAATCTCCATTCTAGAGCTTGGAGTATATGTGTCACAGTGAGGGCATTCTCTAAGGTTTCAAAGGCTTTGAGGCATTCATTTGACAATTCAAAAATTGCATACATCATGAGCAACTTAGACAGAGGTTTGGCAATCTTTGAAAAATCTTTTATAAACCTCCTGTGCTTACCTACATTTATGAGGAAACTTCTCCCTCCAATCACAAACTTAGGAGGTGGGAGCCTTGATATGGCTTCCACCTTGCTCATGTCAACTTAAATTCCCTTCTCATAAACCTTATGTCCCAAAACTATCCCTCTTGGACCATACAATGACATTTCTCCCAATTTATCAAAAGTTGCTTCTCTTCACAACACTCTAGTACCTTGGACAAATTCTTCAGAAAACTATCAAAATCATTTCTATAGGCAGAGAAGTCATCCATGAATACTTCCATAATATCCTCTAGGAAGTCTGGAAAGATGGAGATGATGCACATTTAAGATGTTGTAGGTTCTTCGCACAGACCAAATGAAATTCTCCTGAAAGTATAGGTTGCATAAATACATGTAAAAGTAATCTTTTCTTAATCATCTGGGTGAATGGGGACTTGATAGAAGCCCAAGTACCTTCCCAGAAAATTGAAATATAAGTAGTGAGCCAAATGTTCTAACACTTGGTCGATGAAAGGTAAGGGAAAATGATCCTTCTTAGTGGCGGCATTTAATTTTCTATAGTCGATACACATGCACCAACCTAGGACGGTTCACATTTTTTTCTCATCATTCCTCCTTTTTTAAGCACAAGATGGATAGGGCTAACCCAATTACTATCACTTATGGGATATACGATTCCTGCATCGTGAAAATTTATTATTTACTTCTTAACTACCTCCTTAAGCATTTGATTCAGATTCCTTTGTGGTTGAACTAGTGGTTTAGTTGCTTCTTCTAAGTTTATCCTGTGCAAGTAGAGAGCTGGGCTGAACCCATTGATTTCCTCAACCGAGAAATCTATTGCTTTCCTGTGGATATTAAGTTCTTTTATCAACTTATCCTCTTGATCTTTTGTTAGGGCAGAGGTTATGATCACATGATTTCTTTCTTAGTCATCCAAAAACTCATATTTCAATCCCTCATGGAGTTGGTTCAGCTCAGGCTTAGGGTTAGGTGCCTACTTCTCTTCTGATGTTTGTTCTAGAAATGGGATATTTTGCAATTTTGATTGTCTCTTCTTCATGGTCACTACATTCCTCTTCTGGCTGATTTAGATAATCAAGTATTTATACAACTTTTAGGTCTTCCATGCCAGGGTATGGGTTGTTCAATGCTCTCATTAGCAGATCAATAATAGCTTGCTCCTCCTGTACTTCTTCACAGAATTGATAATAGCTATCCATGAAGTAAACAGACTCAAAGAGGGACAACCCCCTCATCGAGTCTTACACCTGGAAGTCAATGTGATCGTTTCCTACTCTTAGGGTAATGATTCCTTCCTCGACATCAATTACTGCTCTCACATTTGAGAGGAATTCCCTTCCAAAGATTATCGAACATGTCAGGTCATCTACTATATCGATCATGATAATATCACAAGGGATAAAGAATCATCCCACACAGATTGGGACATCTTTTATGATTCCTACTGGTTTTGTGTATGTGTAGTCTGCCAATTGAATCCTCATTCCAGTCTTTACCATGTTTGTCAACCCTAGCTTCTGGGCTAAAGTGAGAGGCATGAGGTTGATGCTTGCACCCATGTCTGCAAACCCTTGGCTGACATTTGTTTCACCAAGTTCTACCCTGTAGAGAGAACCCTAAGGAATAGACACAAAATCACTAGGTTTACTCAGAGACATGGGGAGAACCTTTTTGAAACTTGGGAAAGATTTCAAAAGTACCAAAGAGATTGTCCACACAATAATTATGACAAAGGATTCTTGGTGACTACTTTTTATGATGGACTTAGCCCTGCCGAGAGAACTTCACTCAATGCAGCAACAGAGAGTGATTTCTTGGGAAAGAATCTGAAGAAGATGATGGTCATCATCTACAATATGGATGCACTTCAAGTGGGACTAGATTACGATAGAGGATACAAAGGTTCAACTAAGAAGGCAACATTTTATTATAATAAGTTTTCTATATAGATGGACAAATAATTTGTAATGTAGTCGAGTTCATGTAGAAATTGTCACTTAAAATGAAATATATGAGTTCCTATGGACAAATAATGTGTAGTATCTCAGGATTTGAGACATTGGAGAAAATGATCTTAAAAGGAATGATTGGACTACACATATCACTGAGATGAACCTCCTTTTCAGAGAGTCCATCACTTAGAACTCCACTATTCAAACTAGTGGTGGTGGTCTATGGGACAATCATCATTTGTGAAACTCTATTAGAGCTATGAGCGGTGTACTTGGGCATTACAAAACACTTCGTTATGTGGTTGCAACAAATATAATAAAAAAAATAAAAATCAAAATAAAAATGGCAAAGACTCCACTCAAAGTCACGTTTACATCTTCAATGTGAGGGTGAAAACGCCTATTCAAGTGGCTGCTTCACCTTTTTTATTTCATTTTTAATTTTTTTTTTAATTTCTGCTAGAATAAAAAGTGTCACTTGCTCACAGTAATTGAGAAAATGTCACTACAATAACACTTTTTAACTAAAGTAGGCTATTCTCCTTAACATTATCATCATTTCGTTTCATTATGGGTCATATTCTGGTCGAGATGTAGAGATTTAAAATCTCTCTTAACTAAAGTAGGTTGTTATAAAATGTAATGTCACAAAAAAATTAGATATATATTATTTATACCACAATGTGGTTATTGTTTATAAACCTAGCTACCTTCGATGCAAAAACCAGCACATAACCAAACCAAGAATAGTGAATACTAGCGAGTAATTTTGTGTCCAAAATACTGTGGAGTGGAGATGTTTATTAGCAAGGTCGGCGACTGCAATCTCTTGAATATGCTTCTCACATAATTAAGCTGGTCTGTACACGTGTTGCATCAATTTAAGCATTCAATAGGCGGATGTTGTTGAGGACTCCCAAATTTTAATGTTAGCGTTAGCAGAAGAGACTACGAGAAATGATAAATTAATGATTGAATAATAACATTTTTTTTGGTCGGTCTAAAATGTGTGTTACTAAACCAAAAACTTGAGGTACAACAAATAGTGCTCCTAAAAGAAAATCTAATCCTTGATACTCCAAAACAGCAGGGTATCAAGGTACAAAAGACATCACACATGGGCACATACAGAAGAGATAATCCTCCATACAACTCAAACAAACAACGACATGACATAGGAAGGGCCTAGCCCCCAACGACACTAAGAATACCCACAAAATATGAGGACCACAACTTCACCAGCATCCTGTCTCTGTAGGTAAAAGGAGCACAGAAGATAGGCCCCCCTGCATACACCCATGGTTACAGAACTTCTCCAGAATAAAAACAATTCCAGCAAACAGTAACTCAAGAGAACCTATGGCAAACCATACTAGATCCAAACCACCACTGATCAGCCAGAAAAAGAATGACTCAGACTGAAGGCCAATCGAGACCCCCTTCTCCACAATAACGATTACCCACAAAAAAGGAAGAAGAACTCAGTCAGAACTCCCTTCTTCATTATAGTCTCCCTATCTCATCCTGCAAGAAAGAAATGAGAATGTAGCAGATAGGACAACTCCTGCCACAACCATCCCGCTAGGAAGAGTCTCCCACCTCTCCTCCCTTTGCCTTAGGCTTCTTCTGCCTTGGACTATCATTGACCTTGAAGTCCATCAAAGGATCTGGTTCAAGGTCACAGGAGCAACAAGATTCCTCGTCAGTGTCCGTGTTCACTGTCCTAGAGTATTCTAGGTGGATCCCTGATGCTTGCATCAAGTTCTTGGCTCCTTGCGAGGAGATATTCATGTTGGCCAAGGACAATTCCCAGTCTAGGTTCAGGCCTTCCATAGTCTCCAAGTAAGAAGAACAAACCATCTTCGGTTCTTGGAAGCATGGAGGACCCTTGCTAGTTTCAACATTTCTCTTAACCTGAGCAGTAGTCGCCTTTGTGACTCTAGGACCAACCCCTTGGCAAGGTTTTTCTCCCTAGCCATATGTTGAACCCCTTGATTGTTGCTGGCTTTCCCAGCACATAGTTGTAGCTCTTTGAAGTCCGGTCTACGCCCAGCTATCAAAGGGCAAGAGGACTGCCTGTGGCCGAAATAGCATCACCTGGAGCACAAGGTAGGCCTCGATATGAACTCAAGTCTAAGCTTCCTTGGAGCTCCACCCATCTCCACAATGATGTCCTGGGGGAAGCTGACATCCGCTGGAAGATCCACGACCAACGCCTCCTTGAGGTAGTTAACTGTGAGAGTTGAATCATCAAGATCTACCGACCTCCCAATCAGGATGGCGATATGTAATACGAAAATAATACAATTGGCACCCTTCGGTCATACAAATGAGATTATCTGAAAGGAATAAAAGAAGATAATGCTACATGGACAAACAATGAGATTAGAAATGGAACTCTTTTTATTCTGGCATATGTATAATAACAAAGAAGAGAAGTAAGTTACTTCTCACCTTTATTTTGTTGTTATGCACATGAGGGGACAAAAATAGTCCTATTTCCCGTTCCATTTCTTGTTCTTATAGCAAAACTCAATGAATAATACACCTTGTGATAAGATATCTAGCGGCTAAGTCGATCGAGGGCAGCTAGCTATAGCAGGATGTACTAGTTTGTTGGTTCGATCAAAATGATGTCGTTAGCATTTTCCGTTTGATGTCTTGCTTTTAGGGTTGTCAACAGAGAGGGTATGGGGAGGGTAAGGCTCTACCCTTACCCCTACACTGTCTTGGCAATCCTCTTACCCTCCCTTTACCCTTACCTTATTCCCCATAAGGTAAACATGGAGGATAAATGGTACACAAGTAATTTTGATATAAAACAAATTTTACAAAAAGTTAACTTATTTTAAGGTGGTGTGTAGGGTGATACAGATTAAGTGACATCTTTCTTGACTTGCATTTTCACAAATGTGAATATAAACAGGACAATGTTATACTTGCGTAATATGTTTAGATATTGATTGAAGAATAACTCATTTTAAGTGATGCAGTCATCCTTTTCCCATTGTTCCGTGACCCTATCAACTGGTTTAACATTTAATAATAAAATACTACAAGGATTTGAGTGTGAGTGGGGGTGAAAAGCAAGCTGCAACCCACAAACTTTCCTATTGGAAAAAATAGGATGGAAGTTGAACTAGAAGCTTCTATATAGTTATATATCTTTGTTAGATAAATGCGAATAAAAGGATAAAATTGTATGAATAATGTTCATACCTTACCCTCCCCTTTTAATATAGTGGAAAAAAAGAGGTAAACGGTTAACAAAAACCTTTACCTTACCCTTACCCTTATCCTACATGATATGGATAAATGATAAATAAATAATACCCTCCCCATTTATCCGGAGAACTAATCCGGTTGTTGCGAGCAGAAGGAGCGGAACGCGCTATTGACAACCCTACTTACTTTCTTCCATCACATCCTCGGTATTTGAAGATGAATTTTTAGTGGCTCCGGCTCTGTGCCCAAACTTCGGTCTCGGTCTTGGCCCAGCAAATCACCCTTTTAGTCGTGGGGCCCAGGACAGTGCGCCTAGGATTATAAGGGGACACTGCCCTAGGCACATATGATTGGGCCTCCCAGCTCCCGGAATGATGGGTGCAGCGAAAGCAGCTATTCTTTTTATAAGTTTTGCTATAGGAACAAGAAATGAAGTGGTCCTTACATATGCAAAACAATAAAATAGAAAAAAGAAGTAATTTAATTTTCTTTTTTATTTTGTTGTTATTCATTTCATTTGTCATTGAGTCCAGTGACGGAGCGCGTGAAGCCGACCTTGGCGGGGACGAAGAGGGAGGAAGAGTTGGAGAGGATGAGGTAGACTAGGGCCTGGACCAGCAGGAAGATGGTGACGTCGGGGACAAGAGGAAGTCCTCCTGCGCAGATACGCATGCCGGATGGGTAAACTATTCCAAATCCTGCGCAGACATCCGGAAATCTCTTGTGGCCTGGGTTTCGTTTCCTTGTTCCCTTCCATAGCTTTCACCAAGGGGCCGGGAATCCAGCCGACAGTTGAATTGGGTTTCAAACTGGTATGAGATCAGACCGCTGTCGGAGGCTGGTAAGGTTAGACCCAGCTGGACAAGTTATGACCGCTACTCAGAGTTTCACCAAGTAGCAATTTTGTTGCTACGCTGTTCTTTTTTCTCGGTCTCATATGATTCGGAAAAATTATTCTGAACACACCACTTCTACCAACATCTACACCCTTACCTCGAGAAGTCATACACATGCATGTGTAGCATTGTATGACACAACCACACATCCTTTTAGGAGATTAATTGGTTAGTGCGCCTGTTGTATGCATTTAGTGCTGCAACGCCGACTAACAATCCACTATCAAATTAATTGCATCTATTCTTTCCCATAAACAAACAGAAAATTCAAAATATTTTTTTTCTTCGTTGTTTCCTCCACTTCTCAGCTGCATAAACCCAATCACAAATATACTTTATGCGTCTTGATGTTAAGTCCAAAAAGAGTACTCGATTGTGTTCGATGTAGTATCAAAATCAATCAATAAATGGAACAAAAATAAACTAGCACAGTGCGTCCCATTTTTTTAAAAAAATATGAAATTATTTTCGTTCCATTTCGAAACTGCACATAATGTCTGACTTGACTAAAATCGCGTTCTATACATTTTTCTGCTAAGTAAAAAAACTAGTATTTACATATTTCCATTATAGTGCTAGGTATACAATGACAATATATTAGAAAATGTATAGCACAATACAACACAGACGTCAAGGCGAGCTGTATTATTGCATGTTGTATGGTTACATGCATGCAACTGTTGCAACAAAGACAATAATTTTTCAACCACCCACCGCCCAACGACTTGCATTTATCCCCTTGCCACATACAATTCATATTTTTTCATTTTCCCTCCACTTATATTTAAAATCATTTTTTCTCATTTTCCCTCCACTTCTAGACGACATTGCCACATTTTTCTACAAATATAAATACAATACCGATTGATCGTCATTGCTCTACCAAAATATATATTGAACAAGGACAAATATAAATTAGAACAATGCTTACGATCATGAGATTTTTGTGATCAAGAAAATATAACACCAAGTACAATAGCCATTTTTATTTTAAAAGTTCTATATTTTATATGCACAACTTTACATTATTACGTATGACGTATAAATCATCACATTTTTTACTAAGTCAAAAGACAATACTTAAATGTATCCATTAGTGTGCTAAGTATACAATGACAATACAATAAAAAATATATAGTACAATGGGACACAATCGCCAAGGCAAAAATTTTACTATTACGACTGCATGGTTGTATGCATGCAACTACTGTAACAAAGATAATAATTTCGTTCAACCACCTACCACCCAACCACTTGTGTTTTCCCCTTGCCACATGCAATTCAATTTTTTTTCATTTTCTCTCCACTTGCATTCAGATTCAATTTGTTTTCATTTCCCCTCTACTTCTAGGCGACATTGTCATATTTTGTCGTAAATATAAATACAGTATCAATTGATCATCGTTGTACTGCCAAAAATATCCTAAACAAGACCAAATATAAATTAGAACAATACTTACAATCATGAAATTTTTGTGATCATAAAAATATATTACGAAGCACAATAGCCATTTATAATTATTTCAAAATTTTACATCTTATATGCATAACTCTACGCTATTGGAGAGGAGGTTGTTTCATTCCCCTTGATAAACGCAGTTTTGAAGCTAGTCAACAAAGTAGCAAATCGTAGAGGTACGACAGGGATAGGTCAGTCCTCAAAGAATTGGCCAAAGAAAAATCCTCCGTCAGCACCGAAGATCCAAGTTGTGCCGGCTTCCAAGTCCTGGGAAGATCTTGTATCTTCAAAGAAGCAGAATGTTGTGGGCAAACTAGTGAAGCTGAATGTGGATTGAGTTGACAGTAAACTCATCTATCCCAAGCACATTGTAGAACGAAATCTCCAGAAGTGGAGCCTGGCGACGGCTGGATATGTGGTTGGCCTTAATCTGAATTGGTTCATTTTAGTGAGACATTTTGCTCAGATTTGGAATGTCAAAGGCTCGATTGAGGTCAAGTCAAGAGGTAAAGGATTCTTCGTTGTCTTATTCTCTAATGAGGAGGATCTAAACACTATAGTTGATGGTGGTCCTTGGTTTGTGGCTGGTAAGCCGCTGGTCATCAAACAATGGGAGAGAGATGACCCTCTTTGGAAGCTTAAGTTGACTGAAATCCCCATCTGGCCGAAGATCCATGACCTACTTTTAGAATTATGGGACGAAGAGATGTTTAACTACATTGACTTTGTTCTTGGTAGACCTTTGAGAGTCGACAAACTTACTGCAGATTTTGTAAGGTTGGATTATGTGAGGATGCAGGTACTCATCTCTATGGATTTTAGCTTCCCGAAGACATTAGAGATTCAGTGTGAAGATGGCCATTCAAATAGCATCTTGTTTGAGTATGAATGGGATCTGGAGAAGTGTGAAGCCTGTGGGAACTTTGGACATGAGCCTGTCCCATGCGATGTCATTCTCTCCCAAAATAGTGCGAAGGAAGTCAGGCCAAAAAGCAAATATGTCTGGGTTCCTAAACAGACTATGGAGAAGGCTATGGAGGAATCAAAGGTCTTCTATGATGCAAGTGAAGATGAATCTGTTATTGAACAACCATTCGACGATCTGCCTAAGTCAATCCCTAATGTACCAGAAGTCACAGGCAATGTATCGCGAGCAGAAGTGAATTCTATGCAAGTAAGGCGAAATACAGTATCCTCTTGCCAGTTATAACTCATGTTCAATCACCTGTATGGGAGCAACAGAGGCGCAAGTCAAAATCTCCCCCTCGGGTTATATCTAAACCGGTCTCTACTGTAAAGAACATTCAGCTTACCCCAAACAAGTTCTCCTTACTGGTAAATATGGCTGAGAATTCGGGTGCTGTAGCACAAAAAGAACCTATTCAAACCAGTGAAGTACTGGTAAAAGCTAGTTCTAATGGTTGATGAATCCCTAAACATCATATCCTGGAATGTTAGGGGTCTTAACCTTAAAGCCCCTAAGATCCAGGAAGCAATAAGGAGGATTAAACCCCAGATAGCTATACTAGTTGAAACAAGAGTTAGAGAAAGCAAGATAAAAAAGCTTCTTAACAATTTTTTTCTGGAGTATAGCTGTTATTCTAATCACAGCTCCCATGTTCTTGGGAGAGTTGTCATGCTATGGTATACCAATGTCTATTTTGTTACCAAGGTCAAAGAAACTGATCAGATAGTTTATTGTAAGATTGAACTGAATGATGCTATCTTTTACATCACAGCTATTTATGGGCATAATCCTGATTCTGATAGAAGTGCTCCTCTGGGACAATATCACTGATATCCATATGTCCATGGAGCATCCGCGGATCATCATGGGAGACTATAATACTGTTAGAAGAGAAAATGATAAGATTGGCAAAGATCCTCCTTCGAGAAGATCGATGAAGGAGTTCAATGATTGTGTTCTTCGATGCAGTATGTTTGATCTCAGTCTTAATGGGCCCTTATTTTCATGGGACAATCATCAGGAGGGAGAATACGTCATCAAAACTAAAATTTATAGGATTCTCCATAATATTGATTTTATGAATGAGTTCCAGAACTTCGTTAGCTATTTGATCACTAATATGATCAGTGATCATAAAATTCTTAATCTGCATATTGGGGAGAAAAAAATCATTAGAGCTCCTTTTTGTTTTGCTAATGCTTGGACTAAGAGGGAAGATTATTAGGAGGTTATACAGAACAATTGGCACACCTGCTTTGATGGCCTCCCTATGTTCTTGCTCTATGCCAAGATGAGAAACTTAAGAGGCGCTTTAACGAGGTGGAATAAGGACAAGGTTGGGAATCTGTCTAACAACCTTCATCTTTGTGAAATGGAAGCTTATGAAGCACAGTGCAATCTTGATAACAACCCCTCCAATGTTGTTTATCAAAAGGAGGCTCGTAGGTGCAGAGTGGATTTAACAAAAGCTAGACAGATGGAGGAGTCTCTTCTTAGACAGAAGTCATGGGTCCAATGGATGAAAGAAGGTGATAATAACTCAAAATTCTTCTATTCTTCTATTAAAGTTTGAAGGCATGTCAATCATATCAAGTCTTTGGAGATTGAGGGGAAGCCTTGTACTGACCAGTTGATTATAAATAGCTTCATTTGTGATTTCTATACAAAGTTGTTTAATAATGGCCATATAAGCAAGCTTTTTGCTATTGATGAGTTGGGTTTCAGAACTTTGAATGATGTTAACCGCATGGCTCTGGATAGATGCTTTTCTGTGAAAGAAATTGAAGAGGCGGTTCTTAATCTAAATGGTGACAAGTGTCCTGGCCCTGATGGATATAATGGGAATTTTTTAAAATCTAGCTGGTCTTTCATTAAAAATGATGTTTGCCTTGCTGTTCTTCACTTTTTTAGAATAGGTAGAATGCTTAAAGAAACGAGTCACACCTTTATCACTCTTATTCCAAAAGGAGGGGACAAAGACAATCTTAAAAACTGGTGGCCCATCTCATTGTGCAATGTTACTTTGAAAATCATTACCAAGGTCATGTGCAATAGACTTCAGTATGTTATGGATAGTATCATCAGTTTCAATCAGCATGCCTTTGTTAAAGGAAGAAGTGTGAGAGATGATATTCTTCTTTCCAACAAACTCATCCATGACTTCAATAAAAAGGATTCCAAGCATAGAATGTGTATTAAATTAAACATTTCAAAAGCTTATGACTCTGTGTCATGGAGTGCCTTGCTTAGGATCATGGAGATTATGTATTTCCCTTGCTGTTGGATCATGTGGCTCAATGAATTTTTTTATACCACTTCTTATGAGATTTTAATCAATGGGGAACCCTCTATATCTTTTAAACCAAATAATGGGGTGAGGCAAGGGGACCCCATTGCTCCCTATTTGTTTGTTATTGTTATGCAGTGCTTCTCTTAGTTGATGTACCGTGTTGTGGAGCAAGGAGAGATCGTTCCTTTAAAGGCTTCTGACAATCTTAGTGTTTCTCACCTTATTTTTGCTGACGATCTCATGGTGTTCATTGAAGCTAATGAGGAGAACTCTAGAAGTCTAATTAAAATTCTAGATTTTTTCTATGACATCACATGCCTAAAGATCAACACTGACAAAAGTTCCATTATTCTGAGTGCTGGAGCTGACAGTGATTCCATTCATAATATCCTAGGGATTCCTAGAAGAGTTGGCCCTAACAATTACCTTGGGATTCCTTTGTTTCAAGGTAGGCTCACGAGAGAGCACTGCAAGCCCCTGATTGACAAACTTAAAAAAAGACTTGAAGGTTGGAAGTCGAAAATTCTTTCTATGGCTGGTAGGATTGAACTCGTTAACTCCACTTTATGCTCAATACATCTCTATTGGTCTACTGCTTTTCCTCTACCATGCTTGGTGATTGATGAATTGGAAAAGTTATGTAGAGACTTTATATGGACTCATTATGAGGAGAATACTGACATACATCTTGTAAGATGGGATAAAATTACCAAACCAAAAGAGGAAGGAGGTTTGGGAATTAGATCCATTAGAGATATTTGCAAAGCGGCTCTACTTTATCATGCGTGGAACATTGCAAATGGGAAAGAGTCCCTTTGGATCAGGTGGATCCATGAAAAGTATCTCAGGAAATTTTCTTTTTGGGAAATCAAGGAGAATAATACATTCTCCTGGATACTCAATAGAGTAATAAAAGAAAGAGATATTCTTAAAGGAAACATACAATTTAATATTGGAGATGGAGAAGATATGTTTGTGTGGAAGGACCCTTGGCTCCTAAAGTGTGAGTTTTTGACAGAACGTCTTTGTGGCCAAATCTTGATTAGAACTGGTATTCCCAGTGATTTTAAGGTCAGTTGCTTAATTAAAAATGGTGGTTGGTCTAATACTAATTCCAGATGCCACATGGAACTGAATGCTTTGCTAGATATTTTGAAGAAGCCCCATGGTGGCAAAGATGTGATTTTGTTCAAGGGTAAACCCAATGTTAATTTGAGAAGTTTCTAGGATAGTTACAGATTGAAGGTGACCCAACCTAACCCCTTTTTCAGATGGATTTGGCATTTTAATGCTCCAAAAAGATGCCAGATCCACACATGGGAAGTGGGGCATGGTCATCTCCCTACAACTGATTTTCTTAGGAAAATGGGTATTCAACTACCCTCCTACTGTCTTTTTTGTAGGGAAAATGGGGAAGATACACACCATTGTATGTGGTCCTGTAATTATGCTATTAATGTTTGGAACCTTGCTTTTCTTGACAGAAGTTAAGATATTTCCTTTTCCATGGACATAGCTCTAACCTTCAATGATAAAAAGAGCCACACTATTATCCTTAGAACTATGCTATGGATTTAGAGAGAAAGAAATCAAAGAATCCATGAATGCTTTGATAGAAATGAAGATACTCTTTGGAGGCTGATTAAAAAAGATGTTGATGCTTTTCTTGAGTAGTTATTTTCAGAGTGGACATAGTATTCTGTTAGCATTGTGGTTGGAGACACACTGACTAATGCTGGTTCTTCTGTCCTATGGGGATCTGAACCTGCTGGCCTTCTCCTCTGTCTTGGATAAGGATTAGATGATGATGTGATAGTTTTGTTTAATGTTTGCTTGCGGGGTTTGCAGAAGTCTTGAAGATTTTAATATAAAGGTTATGTTTCTCTGACTTTTGGCATTGGTGGTTTTATTTTCCACCTTGTTCTGTTCTGCACATCCATTTGTACAGATACTGAGTGATGTTGCCCTGTATCCCAGTTTGTTTCTGCGCCTTTTGACCTTTCTCTGCTTTGGTCGAAGAGTGTGTTTGATTCAATCAAGGATCTATTCTGATGCTTTTGGTTGATCAAAGTTTGGTTGTCTGTATCACGATGTTACTTGGTTTTAGTTGGTTCAGTGAGGAGGCATGTTGAGGTGTTTTTACAGACTGAATGAGTACTGCAGGAGCCTTTTCTTCCCTGGTCCTTTGTGATGCAGATGCTTTAGGAAGGAACGCTCCAAGCTAGAAGAAACACAACTATCTCTTCTTTTACATTTCATGTATATACCCTTGTACAATTTCTCTTCTTTATTTTGATCCCATCTTGGGGTTAATGAGCATTGTAAATACCACCCAAAAAAGCAATACAAAAAAAGCAAGTGGAGTGTGATTCACCAAAAAACAACTCTACGTTATTGTATCTAACACATAAATAACCATATTTTCAATTTGAAAAAAAATAAAAAATCATTACAAATGTCATAGTACCATAATTCCTTCAATAAATGTCTCATTCTTGTACATTACAATACTAAACTTAAAACAAAAAAATAAAAAAATAAAAATGACCACACGATGGATGACCCAGATGGCCATTGTCATGGGTACAACACCGTTAGTAGGGATATGATAGTGGAGGTGGCAGCGGAGGTGTGGAAGCGATGACCTCATGGGACACATCAGTGTAGTGTTGTTTCTACATTGTTGTTCAACGACAGAGGAGGAGGCGAGGGCATGGAAACAATGAGGTGTTTTGTGTTGAAGGTTGACGACGGAGGAGGCGGTGTGGTCACGAAAATGGCGTTTTGTTGTTGTCACGACGCAAATCGACAGTGGAGGAGGTGTGACGGGGATCATTGATGCCAACCTTGGCCTGGAGGCAAGTCAGGAACCACATCAACCTAGGCACGATGAATTCCCTGACATGGCAGTAGGCTAGGCGGATGACGGTTGCATGTGCATGGTACAATGATGGATGTGACTTTCATTTAGTCATGGCTGGGGGCAGCGACAGCCTAAACATGACAAAGACAAGTTGGCAGGACAGTGGTGTGCAAGAAGCAGCTAGACCTAGAGATATCCATGTTAAAAAGAGGGAGAGAGTTGGGGTAGGGTGGTATTATAACCCCAAGTTTGATTTTTTCTGAACCAGTGCCTCTTTATCTTCTAGCACTATTATGGTTTGAAATTAGCACTATGCCGACAAATCATCGGTAATATGTAAAAATTAAAGTGCATGCATGGTTGCTGCTTGTGGCGTGGTCTTGAGATTGGGATATGAATCATGGTGTATCTAGTGTGTTGTCTATCAATATTTATGCTCTATGGGTGCAACACTCTCTTTAGCTGCAAGATTTGTTGGACTTAGTTTTACAAGGAGTACACTGCTCCTTATTAGAATAAGTGACACGTAACCTAATTAGGATTTGAATGAGGCCACTGGCATCATTCCTTTACATATATACATCTAAACAGATCAAGGTGGAGTGTACACCAACATGAATAGGAGCAACATATCATCTCTCCTCTTTTTGTACTTCTCTAATTATTATGGAACTCTTCTCTTCTTCTCTAATGGGTTGGGTGTATGTCACACTCTTGAACCAATGTATATGTCGTATGTATTGTTAGTTTGGTGATTTTCTGACACCTATCACACAAGAAGCAAGATTACTCAAAATAAAGTGCCAAACTACACTAATTAACATCATCAACCATGATAACGAATGGACATGATAAAATTTTGATTTAATACCCCAAAAGATCCAGCTTTGGGTGGGGGGAAATTTGGGCTAGTAACCTTCCATCCAAAATCAAACACTTCTTATAAAGGGGTTGCAACAATCAACTACCTACTAATGACAATCTTCTTAGAAGACATGTGAGAAACAATGCCATGTGTGGTAGATGCCGACTGGAGGATGAAAGAGATATACATGCAGCGTTGCAATGTTCAAAAATCAAAGACATGTGGGGAAGTACTGAACTGAGGAGTATACTGAGGGACTCCCCCAAGGAAAATTTTGTGACTTTAATCAATTGGATCATAGTGAACAGCAATAGCAACACCACAAATAAAGTTCTTAACCTATGTTTATCAACTTGGATTCATAGAAACCAATCAATTGTTGGGGAGAAAATACAAGCAACTAACATCCTGGCTTATGGAATCAACTACTGGATGATGAAGTATACTGAAATGCATCCAAGGAATAACAAAAAGCCTACTCCAACCACCGTCAAAAGGAATATATTCTAGTCCCCACTCACTGGGATTCTTGAAGTTTAATTCAGATACAACATGGTTGACCGATGGTCGTCTGAGTTTAGGAACCATTGGCAGGGACCACACTGGAAAATGTTGTGCGATGGGGGCGAAGGTCATTCATAGAAGATGCAAAACTAACACAGCCAAAACTCTTGGGGTTTTACTTAGTCTACAACTCACTGGTAAAATAAAGGTGACCCAATCCATCTTTGAAACAAATGCTTAGTAGGTGATCGATATCATTGGAACAGAAAACAGAGGCTTTAGCCCACCCATGAAGTTTTTTGAAGAGATTGACAAAACAAAGGAAAGGAACCCGAACTTCTCTAACAAGCATACCCTGAGAGAGGGAAATGAGCAGGCCCACAAACTAGCTAATATGGGGACTGAGAGTGAGGTTGGTACAATATGGCTATGTAATTTTTCTTTTAATCGAGGAATTGTAAACCCCATTTCAAATATCAATAGATGAGTCGACTTGTTATAAAAAATACCCCAAAAGATCCACATAAAGAGGGCCATAATTTCATACACTACTAGGTAGCATACATCATAACACTTAGTGACTTTGTCACAACATGTACATAAATATTTAAAAGTATAATTATTAAATTCTATAACATGAGCACATATGTACATAGCATGCAAGTAAAATATTTCATTGTAGATACATCATGTAAAAAACCACCCTACCAAGAACTAAGTGTACAACTGAAGAATATAAGACATCTTGATGCAAGACAAACACATAATTATTATATTTATTTTGTTATTAGGGATTTAAGTGCAATTAAGTAGTTACATGAAATTAGTTACTAATGTATGTATTTCATTTTAATTTTGTATTTTTTTAGGTAAAATATGCAATTGTCTCATGTCTAGGAATTTTATGTCTTTTAGTATAAATATCAATCTTGGGGGCTTGTCCCAAGTAGTTGAATATGAATTAAAATAATGAGTTGTCCTTTTCCCTTAAGTCTTCTTCTTCCTCGACGGATGCCTCATCAAGTGGTTTCAGATTGAAACCCAAATATTTTAGGGTATGGTCCATCTATCTTCCTTTGTTGTCATCTTTTCAAACAAACCTACAAGATTTCCTCATTAAAAATCACATTTTACATCTCCTTCCATTTCCAATGGTATGACCTTTCCCCTCTACAATGGTCTCAATGTCCACAAAACCAGTAGTAACATAACACATCACTAACACTCCACTCGATGTTGACACCTTGCCGAGCAAATAGACCAGTTGTGCTTGTTAAAAATTACATTGTTTTTCTCTTACCCCTCCATTTTCGCAACATCTTATGCATTTTCCATCAACCCTATTCCCTTTACATCTACTTTCACCCATGTCAACTATTGGTATATATTTCCCAGAGAGCCAATCATATGATGGTTGTGGTGGCATATAATATAAAAAGATTTTATTAAAAATAAAGGCAAGATTCTAATTCATTATGTTTCACTCAGTAATGAGATAATGACAAAATGCAATAAATGTCTAAAAAGTGACACTACTCAATGGCGTATGTATTCAAGTATGTGACTTGAACAATGAGATCATACATATGTTAAGAGTATGTACATTCTTATTATGTCCCTAGTCAGATGTTGATGTGGAAGGCCGATAGATAGTAGTAAAACTAAAGACTACAATGTGTGTTGGTTGATGATGAAATCTTATCAATCATGATATATGTGATATCAAACCAAGCACATAGATACCTTTAGAGAATATTGTACCAGACAGGCCCACCTTGAGAGTAAAACATGGAAACCATTGTTGGTGGTCATAATCATCTCTCGTAGTGAAGGTGGTGATTGTGGTTCTTAGACTTGAAGTCATTACACTCATCACATATCGTTCAGTATGTTTTGATATCATCCAACGTGATCCTTAATTAGGGTTGTCATAAAGGTGATGATTAGATGTGTTGTGACATATAGGGATGATTGTGAGTGATATAGATAGGATTTGTCCCTCCTACTAGAGTTTGATATCCAGTCCACCTGATAAGTGAGACTGATAAAAGCATGCACATGCACATGTGACTCAATATATGATATATAGGTCACATATATCTCAGATAGTCTACTCTATTTCAAGGAACATAGATTGAACATTGAGAGGATGATGATTCCAAGCCTCGAATTTATTCTGGATATCAAAGACAAAGAAATTAGACAATCAATGTAACACTTGATACATATCGTAGGTTGAAGTTGTTCCCCAACTTTCCTAATTATTTGGGTAGCAATGATGTGTGACTAGGCACCACTCTTTTCTTGTGATGCCATAAACATGTTATGGACATTCACTGCCAACATGAATAGGAACCTATGGGTTCACACACATATGATAAATCTAGAAGAAGAGTTTAATCACAGATGTTAATTAAATTGATTGCTAAAGTGTTTAGATATTCATTTTAAGCAATGAATCAACTAGTTGAACTCCCAACTGACCAGTTCAAGTGTTGAAATGACTGATTGGAGTGTCAAGTCAATGGAAAGTTACATTGGTTGAGTTTGCATGAACTGGGGTACAAACCAACCAGTTCAACTAGTGAACCAATCAGCTCGAGGTAGCCAACTGACCGTTTTGCTGAGCAATAAGTTAGGTTTGCGGTTCAATTCGATTGAATCAAGGAGTGGTGCTGACATTATGTCAAGCATTAATTGGATTAAAATTGTCAATTAATATGTGATTGGGAAACATGAAAAAATGACCGGTTCACTGGGTAAACTGATTGACTCACATGCCAACCGATTGGTTTGCTCAGGAACCGACCATTTTGCCACTCGTAGGCTGTAATATTTTGTGAAATCCCAGTCCCTTCCACTCCCACTCAGACTAGGAACCATGACCTTGACCCTCCTATAAATAGAGGGGTATTCAGGTCTTCTAAGAAACAACTCGATTGCCTCTAAAAATTGTTGTCCTCTCTGATTATGGTAACCAATAGAGAGCCTGGGCAAGTCCAACCCTATAAAGGGAGGGATAGCAATGGAGAACAATTGTGGGAGAGTAAGTTGGTGACTAGTACACCAATAGGAGGGAGAACTTCTTCTTGCCTGTTCTAGTAGAACACTAGGACTTTTAGGCAGTCCATGTAGACTACCATAGAGGCATGTATTCCTTTCCCGCTAGGAGGGCGATGTCAGTCTGCTGTCTATGGTGGAGACCAGGAGCTGCTGCAAATGCCATCCAAGTGCAACTAGAAGAGAGTTGTATTATTACAATGATGAATAGTAGCTGGACTTGTACCAGGACCAATTATGAACCTGTTAAACCATCCTTCCCATTACATAGTTGTTGATGCGATCTTCTATTTATGGGGAATATGGCAGACAAATTTTTTGTTTCCACTACCTATCTGATACCATTATTTCCTACAATGTTATTAGAGTCATGTTAATTTACTATGTTTTGTGATAATAGATATTATCAGAGTTTTGCTTTTCATCATTTGTTTATTGCATATGATATGAATACTTAAACTTCTTGATATGCATATCCAATTAAATACCACATATGTGATATACATACATACATACATACATATATATATATATATATATATATATATATATATATATATATATATATATATATATATATATATATTACATGCCTCTTTCTAAAAGAGAGTTTTTATGGTGGATGTGTATAATGGTTATGTCTAAGAACTCAATATATGTGCGTGGTTGGATGGTTTCTTTTATTTATGTTTTATCTTGATTTGCATACCGAGCCTCTAACTTCTTCTTCCCTATGTAAAAGTATTATTCTTTTCTCCCTTATCTCCCCTCAAACGTAACTCGAGATTTCTTATTACCATGTAATAAGTTTAGTAGTAGTAGGATAGTTTCTTTTATTGCAATGATGAAGATAACAGTCAACGTCTGGTGAGCTGACCATTTCACGTGATGAGACGACCGAATGGAGGACAAAGGAGGGTAGAACATAGGAGAGTGAATCGATTGGCTAGTGGACCCAACTGACCGTTTGGAGGTATCAAAACATTGCTTGGAGTGGAGGCCATATGACCACTTCAGATGACCAACTGAGTAGGCAAGAGGTGATCGGACCAGTTCAAGGGTTGAACCTATCAACCTGAATTGGAAAGTACAGATCCACACCAAGAACATGTTCATGCATGTGATGTTGACCTAGGTGGTAGTAATTCCTTGTGGCTCCAAGGAATTATAGTAGTGTGGCCATAACTATCGTAGGCATTTTGTATTGCATGTTTATGCTGTGAGATATATCATATATGTGATGCATACTATATATATGTGATGATTGGATAAATATGTGTATTTATAAATACAAACTCCCCTAAATAATATATTAAGTCTTAGATGCTTTCCATAAACAATTCACATGAAAATCTTGATTGACTAAGTATAGGCACCCCAAGGGTGGCACACTGTCTATCTCATGGAATTTTGGTGGTAATAATGTGGGCCAACCAAGCGGGGTGCATTATTATCATGTTGGCTTTTGGGTCAGGCTTAACTGTGTGTCCTTAATGAGATTAAGCACCAGAGGCATGCAATAACTATGGAAAATGTTGTGCATATCATCTATCAAAGAATTGTATATGATGCAATTGGCAGAAGTTTCCTACCTTAATAATTGACTATGGATGTTGGCGTTGGTCGGGTAATAATTGAATTATTTTGGATTTTGGTTCACTAGAAGGTTGTACACTGCAATCTTCCAAATTGATATATAAGGGATATTAATTTGAATAAAATATGGGAATGATAGTTGATTAAATACCTAATAAACATCCTCAAATTTTATACAAATCAAATCAAATCAAAAGTGATTTTTTGAAAAATTGTAAATTCTTTTGTAGAATCAAATGGAAACACAAAACAACACCTTTTCTCCATGATCAGTCCTTGAGAAGGACAAGTTAAATGGGAATAACTTCCACAAGTGGTTCAGGATGCTGAGAATTGTTCTCAAATAGGAGCACAAGCTCTATGGCCTGGAAATACCAGAGCTAGAAGAACCTCTTCCTAATGCACCTAAGGCTGATAGGGATGCTTACAAGAAGCACACAGAAGATGGCGTTGATGTCCAACGCCTAATGTTGTGTTCTATGAACTATGAGTTTCAAAGACAACATGAAAACGTGGATGCTATTGATGGTCACACATCTTAAGAACATGTTCTAAGATTAGGCAAGATATGAGAGATATTATGTTTCCAAGGCATTTTTCAAATGTAACATGGAAGAAGGAGATCCAGTAGGTGATAACACCAATTTTTGTGATATTTTAGACTGTTTTTCTGTTATCAAAACTGCCATTTTTAGCTATTTTCCTCTCTTTTGTATGCACTTTCGTAATAATTGGCCAAGCAATGCTCTTAATCCTATATTTCCATCTTTTGTAGAGTTTCTCCTCATTTTGGTGCAATAAGGCCGTCCCGGCCCACAGAATAAGTCAAAATCTGCACCGGCCTTCCTGACGCCCGATACACGCCCTGCCCGGTAGGGTGGAACGACACCACGATGCGTGGCAAAGGGGTGCCGCGCAAGGAGGAACTGACGGATGATACACCTCTTACCCGACAGGGAGCCATAGTCGCCACGACAACCCAAGTATGTCGGGTGACACAGCCACCCACCGGCAGGCGCCGTTGCCCATCACGTGACCAACGACCGACAACCCTGCACCGAGCGATACGAGTATCGCCCGTCCATCGACCCCCAAATAAGGAGGACACGTGGCGCTTCGAGCACCATAAGTTCCCCCACTCACCGGCTATAAATAAGAGCTACAGGAAGCCGAAAAGACAGGTCGGACAGTTCAGACAGTTGGGAACTTGAGCTATCTTCGAGGAGAATCGTGAGAGTAGACGTATCGTGCCCCAGGGCTCGTACCGGGCGACACTAGGTGAGCTCTTCCTCATTCCGAGAGGGAGGGGACTGGTTCACCTAGGGCTGTACTGGGCGACACCGAGGGCCGATATCGGCTGATGTAGATAAGCGACACAAGTGCCTGACACCCATGCCCGATAGTAGAACACGTAGCTCCATGCCCGACATGATATCGAACCCGATACGCTTCACCCGTCATACGTGCCGCCCGAGAGGGTCCATCAGCCGACATGAGCGTATCGGCCAAGATCCTTGAGCGATACAGTTTCCCGTCGGGAGTGCCGCTCGAGAGGGTGTGCCGCCCGACACGGTTGTATCGGGCTAGGCCCCTGACCGATATCGGGCTGGAGAGCCGTAGTAATATGTCGTCCTTCTACATCAAGAAGGCGACACCTATCTTTATTTTCTGTCATTTAATTCCTTACTTATGCATTGTAATTAAGACCTTTTATTTGTCTATGGAAATAGAAGATGCTTAATTACTTGCTGCTCTGTGCTTGATACAATCTGTTGGATGAATGCTATGTTTGATATCCGAACTCTAGCTTATATGCTTGGATCGAATTTTGCTTAGCTACCGAATCATGTTTTTCCGTCGCAACAACTTCGAGAGTTGTGTTACGGCTCTAGTGTTTGGTCTGATTCTGGAGTATGAGAGTGCCTGGAACGGAGTCGTTTCAGTAACATTCCACTCTAACTTTGAGCCCAGCAACCTCGAGAGGGGTGCCGAGCCTTGGTTAGAGGTATCCGCTCTAAGAGGAGGGGTGCAGGATGTTACTGGTACCGCTTGTTATGATGTAGTCTTTTCCTTCGTATCTTGCCCTAGCTCTAGTATTATCTTTCTGTTTCTGTGGCATGAAAACCCTAAAAAAACTGCTAAATGGCTAAAACCTTAAATCTTTCTAGTAACTCCACTTGGAGATAGTTTTCTTGTTTTGTTTGCAACACCTTACTGTTTACCTTCTGGGGAATTTATCATCTCTTTATACCTGCCGAAGAGTAGCTTGTCAATTATGGGTTCTCAACACTACCACCCTTGTCCCTGTGTTCGACCCCGTATATCTACTTCGACCCCGTAAACAAAGTTGTGGGGGCCTAGAAGGATTCAAGTTTATAAATGTAAAAGCTCGACTACCTCAAATCCGCCTCCACTTTTGGACGCGCGATTTAGGCCGGTCAACTTTTTGGCGCCGTTGCCGGGGACAAGGCAAAATGGCACTGTTGACGAATCCAAATCCACTAACTACACTCTTGTGCCTCAAGCTTAGAAATGAGTTTGACAACACTCTTTTTCTTTTTCTTCTTTTTCTTTACTATTATTCTCTGATTGAAATTAATGAATCTTTCTTCTAAACTTGATTCCTCGTGCCACTAATAGGTATTCAGAAGAATGGTGATCTGTTCCACCGAGCATCAACTCCAACCATCATGCCACCTCACATTGAACCACCCCATTTTGAAGGCGAACGCCAAGGGAGGAGGCCTGATTCGCCCCCGCCTGAAGGCAATGACAGGTACGACGGTGACCATCAACAAGAAGATCCAGACTCAGGAGAGTACGAAGAGGACCATCACCAACACAGACGTCGTCACCGTCAGAGGCAAAGAAGAAATCAGAATGATCAGGAACAACACCGGGGAGAAAGCGACAACAACGACTCCGAAGAGGAGGAGAAGATATTAAGAGAGTTGGTGTCCACAAAAGCCAACAACCCCAGATGTCCCGTCATTACCCCGCGGTTCAATGCGGAAAATTTTGAGCTTAAGCCGTCTGTGATCTCTATGATTCAAAACAAAAGCTTCAGGAGGAGTTCGAAAAGCGACAATCCCTACCACTATCTCGATGCATTCAAAAACATATGTGATACGATAAAGATGCGGGGGGTCCCTCAAGAGGTTATCTACTGTAAAGGCTTCATCTTCTCCCTAGAAGACAAGGCCCTGTCTTGGTATCTTGGGTTACGCGACCAGTCTTTGAATGGATGGGGAGCTTTGGCCGATGCGTTCTTAAACAAGTTCTACCCCACTGAAAGAACGGTCCGAAACAGGCAAAAAATAACATCCTTCATGCAAAAGCCGAGTGAAAGCCTACATGATGCCTGGGAGCGGTTCCAGGAGTATCTAAGGGATTGCCCCCATCATAATTACAAGAAGGGCTTCCTCATCACCACCTTCTATAATGGCCTGACTCCCGATGAAAGGGTGTCACTAAATGCGGCAGCAGGCAGTGACTTCCTCGGGAAGAAACCAAGCAAGTCTGAAAAGATCATCAAGAATATGGCCGAGCTGATGGCCGGCGCTGACTTTGATCGATCTGACCGAGGACAGGTCAAGAAGGGCGGTGAAGGGTCTACCCTTGAATCTAAGGCGCTGGAGTCCATCACCTCGCAGATACAGAGAATCGCCACTGATGTTAAACAACTACGAGAAGCTGGTGGGAAAGGTAAGAAGCTAGTCGAGAAGGTGATGAAATGCGTCACATGGGACGAAGGAGGACATGGGGTAGACAACTGCGTTTACACCCGACCGGACACAGATAGTGATTCTGACTCGGAAGACGAACATACCGAAAATGTCTCCTTCGTGAACTTCAAAAGGCCAGATCATCCCGAGTTTAACTATGACAACAAAGATGCAGCTGAGAATTCTCACCAGCTGCATGCTATATCTAAGCCAATACAAGCTTTTGAGAAGAGAGGGGGGTCTGGTCAATATACCAAGAATAGTTAGTTCCAGTCAGCGAAGGGAAACTTTCAGGCACAAGGTAAATATCAAGGGCCGAACAAAGATCAAGACAAGGGCTCGAGCCAATCAGACGTAATTGGCCAGCTTTTCGACTTCGCAAAGAAGCAGGACACAATTAATAACCAGCTAGCACAGAGTGCGCTATCAAATTCGGGTGTTTTGAACTCATTGCAGGTCCAGCTGGCGGATATGCAGACACATCAATGCCAAATTGATCAGCAATTAGCTCAAATGGCCGAATTAATGAAGAATCCTTCTGGCAGAATACCGTCCAACACCGAGGCTGCCAAGAAGGCAGGGACGTGATCAAGAGAAGAAGGGATTTAGTTGCAAAAGATGGACGATACTAAAGGCTAGAGGATGAAAAAGCTGGAACCGTCAAGCTGGAGACGAAAAACTACAACGCTTCTCGGGAGGCAACCCGAGCTGTTTTTAAATTCCTAGTATAGGGCGCATTTACTTTCAAGAAAAATGAAAATTATGAACATTATGGCATGTAATAAGGACAGAGTCAGTGCATGTGCCACATGCGCTGACCCTTATGGGTCACCGCCTTAGTTTTACAGACCGGGATGGGTAATACCATCTGAGGCCGGGATCTCAGTCTTCATCCAATGATGTTTTACTCATCAGCCGAAGTTTAAACCACTTTTGCTTTCACGATATAACAGAAGCAACCCAACCGGAGCTATGAATGCACCCATATCGGGTAGTGGAATTTCGGCCATCGCAAGGGCTGTAACGGGTTACACACCTAGACAGCATGCACATGTGACCGTCGTGCCAAAGGACTGATCACCCTTAGGCCAACAGATGGGCTTGCCCATCTTACGAGTTACCCTAACGACCGACAACCGCCTCGGTTTTACCTGTTTCACCCCGTTTGAGTTTGCTATATAAGGGGGGACGAGCTTTTACCGTGTCGGGCTCCTTGCCTTACTGTTCTCTCGCTCCCGTACCGTGATAAGACCTTGTGTTTTTGCTCCCGCATCGCGCAAGTTTGCCCAACTCTCGCGTCGTGCAAAAGTTCAGGAAGGTAACGCCTGACAGACCCTATCGCCCGACACGTCCCTTTCTTTAAACATAAAGCTTATTGGTCTTGTGGGTCCTTTGCTGAACATGCCTTGTATCGCCCGATATGGATGTCGCACAACATACCTTTAGTTCACGGTTGCCCGATACGCCATATCGGGTGACACGTTTGTCTTTCGTGACGTCCAGACAGACAGTCGATCCTCGGCGACTGTATCTCCCGATACATCTGTGTCGGGAAATGTTTTGTACCGCGATGCTCTTCTCGTATCGCCCGATCTCGTATCAACTCGAGTTTTCTTTTGATAAGCGATACCCACCTCTAGTATCGGGCACACGGCTTCACCCCTGAAACAATTGTGTCACCCGATATGGGGTGTGGATCGTTTCTACATCAGGACATACCTTTTTGAGCATTCAAGTTTGACTTCTTCAAAACATCGAGATATCAAAATTTACCAAGGGTTTTGTTTGTTAATTAACAGAATGGCACGCATCAAGCAAACCGTTGTCTGTGTCGACGAGTAAGGTAGGAGGGTCTACCCCGAGACATCAGCTGGAGTACCCACTGCTGGGCAGAAGCGCCCAAATCCGGAAGCAGCTGGACCGTCAACGACGGAAAAGAGAATGAGGACATGTGAGGTGGCGGCACCACCCTCAGCAACGACAAGGAATACACCCCAGGAACCCTTGGAATACACCCCAGGAAGGTTCCTGCCAAGGGACGACGAGCATGCACACCGTTACACTGAGCTATCAACCAAGCTCTACAGGCCGAGCAGGTTCTGCCATCGAACTTCTTTCGTGGAGCTGGGCATTTTTGAAAGATTGAAGGGCATCCTCACCATGGCTGGATTGAAGAAGATCTGCCTTGGCCGGTCTTCCTCCTACACCGAGCTCACAAAAGAGTTCATGTCGTCTCTCCGCCGAGTAAAGAATTATGCAGCCGAAAAGAAAGAATACGGCAGAGCTGATAGACTCCAAGCCAGGCTATACAACTCGGAGTACGCAATCTCTGAGAAGCTGCTGAATAAGATCTTCTCTTCCAGCGAGGAGGAGGAAGATTTGATGAATAACGGTGAGACTATCACCGAAGGAGACGGGTTCAGCCCCATGGAGCTCTGGAATAAGCTGACCGGCGAGTCATCCTTTAAGCCGGGAGTCAAGGTGGCAGCAATGCACTCATGTTTCTGGAGAATCATACACAAGTTGGTGGCATGCCTGCTGTTCAGCAAAAATGAGTCCAACAACATTTACACAGAATAACTCCACGTCATATGACACCTGATGGAGGGAAGAGTGATAAACCTCGGACGGTTCCTGCTGAACAGGCTACACCCAATAAGGGATGCCACCAAAGAATATTGCATGGGGGGCATCGTTAACCTAATTGCAGTAGGGGTCGGGTACCCTAAGGAGCCCCGAAGTCTGTCAAGGACACAAGGCAATGAGGTGATTGACCTCAAATACCTAATGAGGACCGGAATCATAAGGATGGAGGGGGGTGGCTACTTCTACAAGTTCGCAAGGACAAACACACTCCTCCCGCTCCTTCGCTGCACCACTTACAACACAGACAAGCTGGTCTTCACTACCGCGGAAATTGAGGCCGTGGCGGAAAATACAACCCACGCCACCGCCGCAAGTGTCTGGGAAAGAACAAATCCAGAGCTTCGGACGACGGCTACTAATAGGGTTGTCATCACTCCTGCAATACCAGCTACAGCCACGACGACGACTGAAATGGCCGAAGAAGAACCGGTGATCATTGGGGTCACCGAGGCAATGACGATGGGAGCTGCCACAGAGGAGACAACTGCAGTTCCTGACATCCCTGTAATGCCAGTAGAGGCAGAGGAAGAACCGCAGCCGGACGCCAGTAATGAGTTGTTCGCCGCGATCCTCCAGATGAGACTTGAAGGCGTGCAGCTGACACCGACACCACCACCAGTGTTTCCAGTCAGAGCTGCTGAAAGGATCGCCGAGGATGTAGAGGTGGAGCAGCATCTGCCCACACCACAACCATCTTCACCGGGACATGAAGGCGGGGAGGAGACAGCCGCAAGAAGGCCGAAACCTCACCCAGAGACATCTGCCACGCGAAAAATAGAGATAAACTCTGCCTCGTTTGGTAGACCAGAACGCGAGCAGGGGGTCGCAAGGATGGAAGGGAGGATAGCAGGAACCCCTCCGTCATTCGGGATGATGCTAGGGCACGAGCTCGACTACTTGCAGGAGGTAACAAACAACAACTCAGCTACCTGTATTTCCCTGACCCGCAAGTTTGCATCTTTCCAAGACAAGCTGAACAACCAAGAGCAAGAGCTGCTGACTCTAGCTGGCCTTCCCGACGGGCTAGAGACTCTGAATGCGACACTGCTGCAAGTTCTCCAATGCCTCGACAAAATCGAGGAGAGGTTGGATAGAGGGGACGATCATCCATGCCGAAGGCAGCCGAGAAGGTCGCCATTGCCCCCTAGTTGTAACTCTCTTCTTCTTCGTCACCATCTGCCTCCACAGCAGGGTCCGCCTCCGCCTCCAGCGAGCGATCCACAACGCCCGAGGAGGGGACGCAGCCAAAGTCAACCGACGGAGCTCCAACTGGACAGGAGAGCTCCTTAGGTCTAGAGGAAGAAAATCCCTCAGTCTCCCTGGATGAAGTTGAAGATGATAACACAAATATCAGCATCGGGGGAGACTCTTCTGACGAATCAGAGGGAGAAAAGGGGGACCTGTATGCAGCTAATGAAAGACACCTCCCCCGAGGAAGACGCTCGATGGCGGATAGGTTCCGTGAGCCATCTGAAATACCTTCCTTTGAGATGGCCGACTTCGACCGAAGAGCCATCGGCTACCTGACGATCAGAGACCAGAAGCTGCTGGACAAGGTCCTAAAATCGCGGGTAGATGAAGAAGACGTCGTCTGGAGCAACGACTACTTCTCCGTACGATGGGGAACACTCCGCGGCATGTTCCGCTCGCCGGCCGTCGTCGGAAAAAGACTGTTTAGGGTCCTCAAAAATGCAATAATAGAAAATATAGATAGCAGGACAGGTCGGAAGAAAATATACGCCACCACCCTGACCTTGGCAAGAAGGATAATGAAGGGGGAACAAGACTCCACTGCGGTGACCAACATGCTGCGACACATTGACGAGCATAGCCCTAACCTCGTGTTGGCACCGTACAAGCACCACGACTTTTGGTTCCTCTGCATAGTAGACTTAAAGAACCACGACGTCCGGCTGCTGAACTGCAATTACAATGAGGTGCCGCACTTCGGAACTGCTTTCAGCCGCCCGGAGGACCAAAAGCTGAGGCTTGTACCACTGCGTATTCTATGAGCTATCAAGCAAGGAGCCAAACATCACGGCGGCATTTGGAATTTCTATTCTATTAACAAATTCCCCGTCCAGGCTGAAGAGGTAAGCAGAAACAACGCCTTAGTCATCTTAAGTGCCATTGAGGTGCTCAGTACTTTTGGCAACTTGAAGGCCCTTAGGGGCAAATGTTTCTATCAACGCAGGGGCACATACGCCATGTTGCTGATCAAAGACAGGCGCTGTTTTCGAGACGAAGGGGTACCTGATAAGCTGCTGAACGATGACCAAGAGGACGAATCTTCACAATCCAGCAGCTCCGCAGAGAAAGAAGCAGAGCTAGAAACTGACACCCATGGGACAGGCAAGCAGGTAGAGACCCTGCGGAAAGTGCACGGGATGGAAGACACTGCTTCGCCTATAGGTACAAAAGGGATGATAAAAAAATTTCACCGCTTCTCATGCGCTACACTCACACAGGAGCAGGTAGATGAAATCCTTCTGAAGTTAGCAGATGCTACCACTGGAGATGTCATTTACAAGGCAGGCATTGTGGTAGTCCCAGTAGATGATCTGAGGGACGTGGTTAAAGAAGGAGGATGCCTGGTGATATCTGTGTTTACCGCTTGCATCCAAATATTACAGTCAAAGTTCAAACACACATACATAGCCCATCCGATGTTGTTCAACGACGTCTACCTAGCTGATGAAATAAGAGAAAAGAAGTTTTTTCTGGAAGAGTTGGATAGCGGGGTACCTAGCCAAATTTTTTGCCAATATTTTATTATAACCGTTGGACGCTCCTGACGGTGTACACTCGGAAATGAGCAGGAATCGTTTACAATAGCTCAGACAACAACAAGAACCATCCAGTGCCGTGTACATCAGAACTGCTGTCATCCGTCGAACGCTTAACTCGAAAAAACTACGATGAGGTGGCAAAGATGATACAACCATTCCTGGACACGCAAGCAAGCAAATGGCACAAACTCCAGTTCTGCCACCGCAGCCCGCAACAGTTTCCCCTATCTAACGACTGTGACATCTATGTCCTGGAATGGATAGCAAACAAAGCAGCGCCTGACTAGCTCCAACACATCGATTATCACAGCAAGAGAGGAGAATACGTGTGGGAGCTTCTATCTGACGCAGGCACGCTCATTGGCTAACCCTCACTGGATCAACATTACCCTACCTTATCTACTTCACAACTCTGGGACAGAGTGTGGACCAAGTTTGGGGGGGGGTACCATGTACCAGTGAGGGAGGTACAAAATTTTGTCTCGAATTCTTTATTCTTTTGTTCTCCTCCTATATCATGTATTCGTACCCTTGCTCATATAAAATTTTTGAAAATTTTGCTTTTTTTGTTCTCATAAATATGTACAAAGTCTATATTAGTAAAAACCTGATGTAATGGCTTGCAAAGTTAGTTTTCTTTGTGCTTAAAGAGATACAAGTTCTGTTATATCTTTTTGATAATGCTGCCTCAAACGAACAAAAGATTATGTTTTGCCATGCCAAAAATTTTGTAAAATATAACAATCACGCAAACAGCTAAGAGACGAGTATGGAGAAGGAAAAAGCTGCCCAAACAGTAGAAATCCCTTTGTTTTCCCTCAACCAACGAAAATCCCAAAAAGAGAGAGAAGCCTTATGAGTGCGAATAAAAGCATGAGAGTTGTGCCCAATAAAAGAAAAGAAAAAAAATATATACATACTTGTTTTCCAAAAGTACCCATCTTTAGGCATGGTAGATCTGGGGCAGTGGTACGTAGGATGTGAAATCACTACTCTAAAGCCAACTGGCTTAGACTGCAGGGACCACTTGCCCGCTAACGGACCCTTACCTGGATGAACTGATGGGAAACAAGAAAAACCCCCAAAAAAGCCTTAGCCTACCCTATACACAACTTTCTACCCCAAAAATAAAGTTGTTTGGTGTGTAAGCTAACTTCGAAATCATACAAAAAAGTCTCGCCGAAGCTGTAGAGAAGAATCTTACTTAAACAATAAGGCAGGAAAAACTAAGTCTTTTGTTCGTAGTGAGACAACATTATCTCTAAGGCATTGTGATTCTTGTTTCACCTTTTGAACAGAAAGCTACTCCGAGCAGAAGAAGCATCACTAAATATAGTTTAAATATTGATTGAGGACAATCAAAATGATAAGTTTGGGGGAGTTGATAACACCAATTTTTGTGATATTTTAGACTATTTTTTTGTGATCAAAACTGCCATTTTTAGCTATTTTCCTCTCTTTTGTATGCACTTTCGCTATAATTGGCCAAGCAATGCTCTTAATCCTATATTTCCATCTTTTGTAGATTTTCTCCTCATTTTGGTGCAATAAGGCCGTCCCGGCCCACAGAATAAGTCCAAGTATGCACCGGCCTTCCTGACGCCCGATACACGCCCTGCCCGATAGGGTGGAACGACACCACGACGCGCGGCAAAGGGGTGCTGCACAAGGAGGAACTGACGGACGACACGCCTCTTACCCGACAGGGAGCCATAGTCGCCACGACAACCCAAGTATGTCGGGCGACACAGCCACCCACCGGCAGGTGCCGTTGCCCGTCACGTGACCAACAGCCGACAACCCTGCACCGAGCGATACGAGTATCGCCCGTCCACCGACCCGCAAATAAGGAGGACACGTGGCGCTTCAAGCACCATAAGATCCCCCACTCGCCGACTATAAATAAGAGCTACAGGAAGCCGAAAAGACAGGTCAGACAGTTCAGACAGTTGGGAACTTGAGCTATCTTCGAGGAGAATCACGAGAGCAGACGTATCGTTCCCCAAGGCTCATATCGGGCGACACTAGGTGAGCTCTTCCTCATCCCAAGAGGGAGGGGACTGGTCCACCTAGGGTTGTACCGAGCGACACCGAGGGCCCATATCGGCTGATGTAGATAAGCAATACAAGTGCCGGATACCCATGCCCGGCAGTAGAACGCGTAGCTCCATGCCCGACATGATATCGAACCCGATACGCTTCGCCCATCATACGTGCCGCCCGAGAGGGTCCATCGGCCGACATGAGCGTATCGGCCAGGATCCTTGAGCGATACAGTTGCCCGTCGGGAGTGCCGCTCGAGAGGGTGTGCCGCCCGACACGGATGTATCGGGCTAGGCCCCTGACCGATATCAGGCTGGAGAGCCGTAGTAATCTGCCGTCCTTCTACATCAAGAAGGTGACACCTATCTTTATTTTCTATCATTTAATTCCTTACTTATGCATTGTAATTAAGACCCTTTATTTGTCTATGGAAATAGAAGATGCTTAATTACTTACTGCTCTGTGCTTGATACAATCTGTTGGATGACTGCTATGTTTGATATCCAAACTCTAGCTTACATGCTTGGATTGCGTTTCGCTTAGCTACCGAATCGTGTTTTCCCGTCGCAACAACTTCAAGAGTTGTGTTGTGGCTCTAGTGTTTGGTCCGATTCTGGAGTACAAGAGTGTCTGGAATGGAGTCATTTCAGTAACATTCCACTCTAACTTTGAGCCCAACAACCTCGAGAGGGGTGTCGAGGCTTGGTTAGAGGTATCCTCTCTGAGAGGAGGGGTGCATGATGTTACTGGTACCGCTTGTTATGTTGTAGTCTTTTCCTTCGTATCTTGCCCAAGATCTAGTATTATCTTTCTGTTTCTGTGGCATGAAAACCCTAAAAAAACTGCTAAATGGCTAAAACCTTAAATCTTTCTAGTAACTCCACTTGGAGATAGTTTTCTTGTTTTGTTTGCAACACCTTACTGTTTCCCTTCTGGGGAATTTATCATCTCATTATACCTGCTGGAGAGTAGCGTGTCGATTCTGGGTTCTCAACACTACCACCCTTGTCCCTGTGTTCGACCCCATATATCTACTTCGACCCTGTAAACAAAGTTGCGGAGGCCTAGAAGGATTCAGGTTTATAAATGTAAAAGCTCGACTACCTCAAATCCGCCTCCACTTTTGGACGCGCGATTTAGGTCGGTCAGTAGGTCCTCATGTGCTCAAGATCATTGGATATGTAGAGAACCTATCTAAACTGGGATGCCCCTTGGGTCAAGAATTGGTCACTGATGTGATGTTGTAGTCTCTTCCATAATCCTATAGTTAGTTTTTCATGAACTACAACATGAATGACTTTGACAAGCCGTTGACAAAGTTACTAGGCTTGTTGAGAACAACTGAGGCACATATGAAGAAAGACAAGCCCAAGTACTATGATATTAATCAACAAGACAAAATGAAATTCTAAGGGCAAAGGTAAAGCTAAGAAGAGTTCTAAAGCTGACCAAAATCCCAAGTATTCAGATCTCAAGGCAAAGGGAGGAGTAAAGAAGGGAGGCAAGGTCACCACTATCATCGAGCTGGACATTAGAAGAGGAATTGCTCGCTGTACCTGGAGGAACTAAAGAATAAGGGGAAGAGAGAGATCTCCAATTTAGGTATATACATTTTAAGATAATTGTAAATTACTTCTATGTCACTGGTATGTGATACCAAAGGTAGATATGACATATGTTTGATATGTAAGATCTGACAAGAAACATACCTTTACAAAAGGGTAATGATGGACTGCAGAAGCAAGAGTTGCTGAAGCTACAATATAATTCAGATTATATTTTAGACACCAAACATGTAATAGAGTTAGATGAACTGCTATTTCATTATTCCAATAATAGAAACATTTTATTTTCTTCATCGTGTAATTATAAGTATGATTATAAATAAAAATAGTTAATGTTCTATTTCAAAGATGTGATCTTGTGTGAAAATACCCAAATATATTATGATTTTTAGGATCTAAGGATAGATGTTCATAAGATAAATACCAAAGGATTATAAATAGATAACTCAAACAACCAATATCTATAGCTTTGTCATCTAGAGCACACATAAAGAAATGCATATCTAGAATCCATATTGGTGTTTATTTAGACTCTTTTAATTATTGAATCACTAAGATACATCCAAGTCTTATATATGAGAAACATGACAAACCACCTCTCACGAGGTGTAGTTGGATAATAAGCATTCTACAAGGACATGTACATAATGATGTGTAAAGACCTTTGGAATAAATGCTACATACAGTTATTTGTACTTCAATATATTTACTAATAATATGATGATAGGTACTCTGTAAAATACAAATCTCTTGAAGTGTTCACGATTACATGTATGACGTACACAATTTCCTTAAATGTATTAAGATGATTTGATACAATCAAATGTTGAAATACTTTACAGGAAAAGTTTGAGGCCCTTCTGGAGAAAATGTGATAATGGATCACAATTAAGTCCACCTGAACACGATGATGTATCAGAATGACGAAATCACATCCTGACAAGTCATGCTATGATTATCATTTAATCTAATCTTCTAACTTCCTTTAGAAACATGCTTTCCACTAAAACATTGTACCGTCCAAAATGGTTTTAAAGACATCATATGAGATATGATATGTGAATGCCCTGATATGTCTTAAGGATTGAAACCTATATGAAGAAAGTAGTTTCTTGGAAAATTTTATCCACAAATCATAATTTGTTGAACACTACTTATCTCAAACCAATAACAAAAGTGTTTGTCACTGGATGACTGAGGTCTATTGGATTTAGTGGGAGTAAAGTACAACTTGAAAAGCTCAAATTCAACAAAGCAAATGTTTGAACCATAGAGGCACAACAAGAACAAAGAGAGTCACAAGTGGTTGTGGAATCTCAAGTCCTTTATGTAATAAACAAAACTCATAGTTCTGGTAGAACACATCTGAGATTAAAAAATTGTAAATCCTATAACTCAGATAAGTTATGAGTTGGTCATAAGATGATGAGCCAATAATCAACTAAGAATTATTGAGGGTCCAGAGTCTAAAAAATGACTTGAGGCCATTATAAACACCAACAAGGTATGACCTTGATGGTGTAGTTAGATTTTTCATAAAGAAAGATCAACATGGATAACATGAAAGGATACATTGGATGAAAGGTTTTCCAAACTAGTTCAAAATGTTGAACATGAAGAAATCTCTTTACCAATGAACATGCTTGTTATTGTAGCTTGTTGAGACTATGAGATTTGGCATATGAAGCTTAAAACCACATTCCTTAATAGAAATAAATAAGAGGATGTGTATGTAACATATACTAATGGTTTCATAACTCCATTAATGCAAATAAAGTCTACAAGCTACAATGTTCAATCTAGAGATTGAAACAAGCATCTCAGATCTAAAATCTTTGATTTGATAAGATATTCAAAGATTTTGACTTGATTTAAGATAAAAGATGATATATGTGACTACAAAAGATCTAGTGGGAGAACATATATAAATATTCTACATGTTGATTAAGAATGACATTTCAATACTAAATATTGAAACCTGGCATGAAAATTGCCTTCATCTATGAAGGATTAGGTGAAACAACCTATGTGATAGGAATTGAGATCTATAGAGATAGTTCTGGAAAGCTTCTTGACCTAAATACGAGAACATATATTGGTAAAATTCTCAAAGGGTTCAACATGTAGGATTTAGTGGGATAATCTATCCATGAAGTTGGGATTAGTTTCTCAAAGAATCCAATGTTCCAATTCTTGTGAAGAATGGAAGAGATGTGATATGCATCCACATTTTGATCTATTTGCAATATTGTATACTCATCCCATCATCTTATATGTATTGGACATGACAAGAAGATATATTCGTAACCAATGAAGGTCATTGGAATGCTATAAACAACATCTATTAGTACTTGATAATCACTAAAGGAACAATTGTTGCATTTTAGTAATAAGAAAGAGTTGGATGTAAGGGGCTACATCGAAGAAAACTTTTGAAATGGCAGAGAACAATCACAATATAAAAGTATGTGTTTAATATTAGATGAGAGTTATTAGTTGGAAAGATTTCCGAACTAACATACCATTCTTTTAAAATTCTACAATAGAAGTCGAGTATCCTTGTGTTGAGAACACATGAGGGGATACTATATGGATCTGGAAGTTCATATGGGTGAAATTATGATTATTCCAACCATTAATGACACATTAGAAATACTCTGTAAACAATGGAGCTATTGGTTAAGCAAGGAATATCAGATAGCATATTATAACAATCCCATCTCATATGACATGTCGTACAATGAAGGGAGGTGAAACATGAAATATATTGACTAAAGGCAAAAGTGTTGCTAACCCATTGGTTTAACAATTGTGCAGTAGAAACATGATGGACACTTTTAGATCACTAAGAATGAGATCCATGGGTGATTGGCTCTAAGTTCAAGTGGGAGTCTGTTGGTATGTATGCCTAGAGAGCCAATCAAATGATGGTTGTGATGGCATATAATATAAAAGGATTTGATCAATAATAAAGCCAAGCTTCTAATTCGTATGGTTTCACTCAGTTATGAGATAATGATGAAACACAATGAATGTCTATAGAATGACACTACTCAATGACATATCTCTTCAAGTAAGTGACTTGAACAATGAGATCATATAAATGTTAAGAGTATGTACATTCTTATTATGTCACTGGTCGGATGTTTCTGTGGAATTCAGATAGATAGAAGTAACACTAAAGACTATAATGTGTGTTGGTTGATGACAAAATTTCATCAATCATAATATATGTGATATCAAACCAAGCACATAGATACTTGTTGGAGAATAGTGTATCAGACAGAACCACCTTGAGAGTGAAACATGGAAACCAATATTGGTGGTCATAATCATCTCTCATAGTGAAAGTGATGATTTTGGTTCTTAGACCTATAGTCATTACACTCACCATATGTCATTCAATATGTTTTGATATCATCCAATGCAATTTTGAAAAAGGTTTTCCATAAAGGTGATGATCAGATGTGATGTGACACATGGGGATCGTTGTGAGTGATGTAGATGAGATTTGTCCCTCCTACTAGAGTTTGATATCTAGCACACTCAAAATGAGACTGAGAAAAGAATGCACATGCACATGTGAATCAATATATGATATTGAGGTCACATATATCTCAGATAATCTACCATAGCTCAAGCAACATGGATTGATCATTGAGAGGATGAAGATTCCATGCTTTGAGTTCATTCTGGATATTAGAGATAAATGAATTAGACAACCACTATAACACCAGATACAAATCATAGGTTGAAATTGTTCTCCAACTTTATTAATTATTTGGATAGCAATGATGTGCAACTAAGCACCACTCTTTGCTTGTGATGTCATAAATAGGTTATGGAAATTCACTGCCAACATAACTAAGAACCTATGGGGTCAGACACATATGATACATCTAGAAGAGGTGTCTGATCATGAATGATAATAAAATTAATTGCTAAAGTGTTTAGGTATTCAAGTTAAGCAATGAATCAACTGTCTGAACTCCCAACCGATCGGTTCAAATGTTGAAATGACTAGTTGGAGTGTCATGTTGATTGAAAATTTCATTGGTTGAGTTATGCATGAATTGGGGCATGAACCAACCAATTCAACTAGTGAATCAACCGACTTGAGGTCTCTAGCTGACCATTTCTCTATACGAGACACCAGGTACGTGGTTCAATTTGATTGAATTAAGGGTTAGTGTTGACGTCATGTCATGCATTAATTGGATTAGAAATGACAATTTATATGCAATTGGGAAACATGCTAAAAAAGAACGGTTCATTGGGTGAACCGATCAGCTTGCATGCTGTAACGACCCACTAGTAAAAATTGGGCCATTATTCACGAGTGAGTCCTGTCACAAATCCCTCTCTACAGGCCCTCACAAATAGGGACGGTTGAGGGTCTGGCCCTCACAAATGGTCCGTGAAGAGAACTCACGTGACAAATACTAGTGGCCCTCACGAATACAATTGTCACGGACCAACTGACCCTCAAGAATGTTATATTGAGGGACTATTTAGCCTTCATAAATACATTTTTGAGGGACTATTTAGCCTTCATAAATACATTTTTGAGGGACTATTTAGCCTTCATAAATACATTTTTTAGGGACTATTTCGTTCTCATAAATACATTTTTGAGGGACTTGGATGGTCCTGGAGAATATATTTTTGAAGGGATAATGCCTTCATTAATATTATTTTTGAGGGGCTATGTGGTCGTCATCAATGCAATTTTGATGGTCAATCTGGACCTTCATCAATATATTTATGAGGGACTACTGTAAATGATTTGGTTATTGATTATTGTTAAATGATAATTAATTGTTACTATAGTGAATATTAAATTTTAAATGAAAACTTTGTATACATAACCTCAAGCAATATTTTTATAAGAGTCACATGACATCATAAGAAATTTCAACACCAAAATGACACATAAAATGTTAAATGAACTCAAACAAATTTCTATTAATGAAGCAAAATATTATCCATACATTGCGTGCTGAACGTTGATATAAATAACAAATACATATGATTCTAAAATTTGAGATTGATGACAATCAACATATCATGCTAGAAACTCTTAAGATCTGTAATGTCTCCATATTCCTTCAAATGGTGTGGTGCTCTTCATCAATTCCAGGCCTCATACGGTTGGGTACTCATTTCATCTGTGAAGTTGGAATGTAGAGCATTTCTGACACTATCCACTATAGCAGATGTCGTCATTGAAGATTCAATACAAAGTATAGTTGTGATTGCGTCCAGCCTAGTAACTTCATTTCTGAACATGAGCCTAGCATGTGCTGGATGAAATATGATCAGGAATCACAAACCGATAAACTTTCAGTATAACTTACAAAGTTTTGACATTGATCTGTAATAGGAAAACTGCAGTAACAAGGTGGCAACAGATACCACATACCTTGGGCGAGCCGAATCAAACTCTCAAGCATGCGAACAGTGGTTCTAGCTGCAAATTTACTCCAGTCAGTTTTTTTGATACTCGTGACTTAAAAAAAGGAAATCGGCAAACCTACATTGTCAGCAGCCATCTTACAATACACTAGTTTGTACAAATATGGACAAATGTTTCAACCCCGTCCCCAATGTGGCCTCATTCCAAAAATCACAGCAGATTCAGATAATATCACTGATAAAATCAAGATTTCATATAATTAGGCTCATCAATCAAGATCAAAATATTGACTAAGAAACATGCAATGTGTTATACTGATGCAAGAGGTCACACTACTGCAAGCAAAGTTGCAAAGACACAATTCAATATTCTTCTTATCAATTTGTCAAACAATACCACTTGGGTATTGTTAGAATGGTAAGTATTTATTATTCATTATTCTTTTATTCTATTCCTTTGTATATATGGGATTAGTCCCACACTCTGTAATTGGGTTATTGGCCACCGCCCAACTCCATATATATATATAGGTGTGACCTGTGAATGTTGTAAAATTTAAAATAGAAGGCTGATAAGAGGACCTCAAACAATATATAGCTTGATGCCTCACATGATGTGATATGATGTTAACTATTATTATTAATATTTTGTTTCAGTATTTACAGTTACACTCCAAGTGATTGCAAAGAAGGTTCTCACAAACGAAAGTTTGAAAACCACATTGAACTCTGACATCATGTCTATATTGGGCTTCTACATATTATGTGCAATGATTGAGCAGCTTATTTTTAAGCAAAAATAAGCTAAACTAAGAGCAGCGTGATAGCAGGAATAGATACAAAAAAAAATGAACTTCACGTATGGCACATGGTTGATACCTTATGATATTATGCTGGGTGTTCTTTCTCGACCATACAGTCATTTTGTTATCAGCTGCAAAATGGATAAAACAAATATAGTAATGCCAATGTTGATTTAACCTATTCATGCCTGTAGAAGTCTCGCTTAAGAGTCCAAGCTTAATATTATTATGTCCATAAAGCAAGATGAAGAAGAAGAACTTCAACAGATGGTTCTATCCCAAAAAATTTAGGGGTGGTTCTTGAAAATTTTCAGCATAAGAGAGGCACATATGAAGATGGATTAGTGTCATGTTGACTATAGGCCAATACATGGTCTACCGTGTCTGTATTCACACTATATATAAACCAATACATGGGTCTATCTTGACTATTTTATAAAGTGTAATGAGTAGGGTCAAGTTATAAAACTTCACCTTTCTAAAAAGTGCTAAGCTACAAACAAGCTGATTACTGCCAAGGATCGTGAGTCTGTTTAGGATTCTAAGTTTATAGCTTATATTTGGAAATTAATCAGTTGTTTGCCATTGTTTCCCTTGAGCTAATCAAAAGTTAGTCATGTTCTATCTTTTTGGATCGAGCAGAGGATGGAAAGTATGCAATTGAGAATATCGAATAGGTCACTAATGTCAAAATGGAGGAGGGCAATGAAACTAAAAAGGCTAAAGACTAGGTAGCTAACGAAACAAAATAGGACACTGATGTTAAAATGCATGAGAGAACTAAAAGTAACATGGTTTGAAGTATACAAAGCTCTTTATAAAATAGAACGTGACTTAGATGTCATGCTATAATAGAAAATTGAAACATGACACAGTTGAAGATCATGCACCTGAGCAAATAGAACAATACACAATTATTACGATGATGTGAGAGAGTAGTGAAGCAGCCTTATAAACTATGTCTTGCTGCTATCATATTCGAACCATGAACAAAACATTGTTAACTTCACAGGTTGAACTAACCGAGAACCAATTTCCTTCTAAGATCTGGAAACAATGAAACTAATATTGCTGCACTAGCACATAGTATGACTTATGTCAATATTTACAGACCTAACACATGAGAAATATGGTTAGTGTTGTTTGTAATAAATGTACAAGGTTATTTCTGCATTACTATATGGATGACGTTCAAGCCCTGTCTGAAAGTTGTAGAAGGATCTTTTGACTATGAAGGTTGTACAATGCAAAGTTACATAGAAGTCTACTTACCATTTCAAACCAATGGAAAGTGTCGACACATGTGTCAAAAGGACATAGGAAGCTATACAATTTTAGAAACTCATAATCCACCAAATGAGCTCTTAATTCCACTACATACATTGTCACTACTGCTACACTAATGGGAGACGAACTGAACATGTTCCAACTCTAGTTGTCAATTTCATAGTGCCCACCCAGGTAATTCTGACTTCAAATGAAGTGCTCTACGAGAAGTAAGGGACATACTACAATCCTAAACAAATCTACACTGGAAAACACTTGCATCCATTATGGATGATAGGACACTATATTCGATCAAGGTTTCACCATGAACTATAGAGACACTCATATGTAGCAGAGATCAAGTAGTTAGTCAAACTACTGGAAACTTAAAATTGAAGGACTGTAATGCATCCTAGAATCCTGATAGAAGAATGAAGTTTTTTGCATTCAGAATACAACATTCACTTATCACTCCAGAATATAAATGAGCATATAAATGTAATGGTTGTAAAATAAACACTCATTAGAAAAGAACACTACCCCCGGTTCACTATGGAGTTTACCGTTATCCATTGGGATGGCAGGTAACAAACATCGACAGCCATCCCCCACAATTGCCATGCTCCATTAGTTCAATATGAGAGGAGCAGTGATTTAATCTATCATTTGGCAGTTGAATTCTGGAAGTTCGATGTCTAGAATGGTTAAAATTATAGTTCTAAATGATGTATTCATACAAAAACATGGCAGTATATTGTTTCTATAGCAGGTTCCCCTAGAATAGTAGCAAACAAATTCAGATGTAGTATTTTAGTTCAAATATACATACCATTTGATATTTGTATGATTTCATTCCAACATTATGAAAAATGGAGTCTGAATGGATTTAAGAAAAAAATGTCATTCAAATCAATTTCTTTCCAAATTATATGAGGAAAGGAATGTATCAGTGTTTTCAAAACAAAATCTTTAGGAATTGACTTACCAAAACTGTTAATTATCAGATAGATTAACTTTTCAAAAATGTAGTGTTTGATTTTTCATCTTGAAACGACCTCATCAACAGTTGAATTTGGTATATGAATTTTAGAAAGAAAAAAATGGTTTATTAACTAGTGTACCCTGGATGTTCTATAAGAAGTAAGGTATTAATGTTAATAAGATAATTTTATACATATGCTTGTTGATAGGTTAAATCAAATAGAGTTGTGATAAGTTGTAATATCATCATAGTGTACTGGTTATAAGGCATGATATTATATAATAGGTCACTTCTTGAGTTCTGCCTTTGGACAATTTCAACCTCCAGCACCACTGTCATCTATAGCCACAACAAATTTAATTTAATTTTGTTTGTCATAGATTTGTCAGCACTAAAAGGAAGATACATTACAGATATTACATTCTTAAATACAAACGCAAGAGAGACATGCTTTCTTTAACTATAGGATTTCATCATTAATTGTGAAAATGATAATCATTAATCATCTTAAAATCACTTCTAAGTGTGAATTTAGAAATAATGTAGAAAATATAGTTGTTCGGTTGTGCAGTCATTAAATTATGACAATGCTCATCATGGAGGTTGCTTTTATAGCAATACACTAAACAAAGAACTAAAATCATGGTCCACGACTCCATAAATCCTACTGTACCAATACATACATTAATTTAATGCAGATACTTTCATATTCATTTAATGGATCTCCAAAGTTAGAATTCAAAAATAGGTGCTCAAGATGGAACTGTGGTTTTAAAGATCCCACCTCAAGACAAGTTGTCCTGCTTGTGCTTTAAGGCTTAAACCTGTGTCCTAGATTGACACTTACACTACAATCCGAGACTCACCCTCAATGCACTGATGTGCAAGCTAAAGCATTGAGTTTTGAGCCTTCAAGGTAACTATACACACTTCCCTTAGAATTTTTCTTTAGAAAATATTGTATAGTTTATTATCACTAATATATAAAACTCAGAACTCGTCAAAGGACTCATACCTTAAAAGATTGAGACACCCTTTCCGCAAATCGCACAAGCAAGAAAAATTCCCTCGAATGGATTTAGGTTCAATTAGAATCTATACGGCCTGGAATTGACTCTTGTAGTTTAAGTTTGGGATAAAATTTGCATATATGATGTACTTTTTCGACGATACAAAAGATTTCAATTTCATTAAGAGAAAGAATGTGAAAAGAGAAGAAGAAACTCTAATGTCTAAGTATTATATCATCAACGACATTCTTTTTTAACTATACACTCATCACCCATGGATGGTAGTAGCATCTGAAATAGCCCTTCTTAACACCATATCCGACAAATCAAGTCATTTAATCCACTACACCCATAGTGGGCTGAAAGATTCATTGCAAAGGAGTTAATGTCAGAATTGTTAGATCTTAAAGGAAATGGACAGGGAGACTGGATTTGTAGCATCTTAAACTAACATAAATCTTATTGATAGATCTGAATGTACTTCATTTTTCTGTATCCATTTTAATCAGATACAACAACCAATTCAAGATTAAAACATGTAAGTCACTAGTTCTCTGAATTGCTGTTCAAGACAATTTTTGGCACAATATAGTAACAAGAAACATTTATCGGGTTTGGGTGCCATGGACAAGACTACATAAGTAGAGAACGTGATGATGCGAAATCAGAGATTGTAGGTTTGAAACACACTGACTAATAATTGTAAAAGAAAATTTAGAATTTATAACTAAGGTTTACCACTTTAAAGAATAGAAAAATATCCATATATTGGTGCTTCACATCCCAATATTGTCTCTGTGTTGCTGACATTTTTTATAAAGCGTGAGGGGGTATGTAGAGAGTTCTTTTATCGTATTGAGGATGAGAAGGCCTTCTTCCATTAGCATCCTTGATGTTGGAAGGATTAAGACATTCAAATTTGCTACTGCCAGTTTCAGGTTGCGGATTGGAAGTTCTTCCGCCCTTTACTCCAGCATCTGATTCGTGAAGCAACTTCATCCTTTTAGTAGATTCAGCAAGAAGAAAGCAATGTTGTTCACTAACATCAAAATGATTTCTGTGGATCCATTTTTGGCGATGGACAGATGAGTGTGTTGCTGGTGTTTCTGGCCCAGTTATATCAGGATGAACCTCAATGTCATGAACTTTAAGTCCTTGATCAACATTTTTGTTATATAACTGGAATGTTGAAGTTTGGGATTTGCAAGGCGTTACTGTAGCAGTTTTATCGGCTTCTGTTGTACCATATTTTAGATATGATGAATTCTCTTCTGAAGAATCACTACGCAAGATAACAAAAGTATTAAACACTTCATATTTACTCTACGAAATGAGATAAATCGTAGAACTGCAAATAGAATCATCAATGAATCCCAACATTGAAATTTGAAACCAACATGTTTGACTATATTTGCATCAGACAAAAATTGTAGTTAATTGTATCCACGTTTACATGTTCAACTCAATTCAAAACATTCAGGGCATGCATTGCATCAGGTAGAGGATAACAGTTCGACATAAGGTATGTTTTGAGGATTCGCTTCACTGCTAGAAAGGAGAACCCTATTACAGATAGTAGGAGTGGATGGCAAGTGAGTGTTGAACATTGTTATTGCAGAAGCATTAAAAGTATTACACACAGATGGAACGTATATTCAATTACTCAGTGTGTGTGCTCACACCTTTGCCAGCAATTAGAGATTTGAATAACATAGTATTAGGTGCATTTTGAAAATTTCTTTTGCCAGAAACTCAGAACCAACAAGATATGTTAACTTTATTAGATAACGCTAACAAGACAAAAAAAGGCGAAGAAACAAGTTTCACTCTAAACAGTATTCAAATGCTTGTTGAGAAACTGCTGCTAAAGCAAACAAAAATGACAAGCAAGCATTGCATATTTTTGCCTCAAAATTAAGATTCAAGTGAAAATATAAATTCATAATAGACGCATACAAACTGGTCTCAAATTAAGCATTGCAAGGGACTTGAGGAACAGGCTGCGAATGAAAATGGTTTTAAATAGTTCAAGAATATAATCATGTATAATCTTACATTACATCTAGTATGTTATCAGAAATACTATTGGATGAAAGAAAAAAAATAAAGCCATTTTACAAGTATGTTCAGCTCTCGGGTTGATCGGGTCGGTTACCTAGTCGAAGGTTTTTCTACGCCTAGCTTAGAGGAGACTACAAAGAAAATGACAACACGAAAGAATACCCATATACCCCAAAATGTTCACCAAGCCAGATCCTGAAGATCTAACCAAAAGGACAATAAAGGATAGTCCCATCATTATCATTCACCAACTATGACACCCTATAGCAGGTGGGGGAGGAGCACTGAGATAACCAACAAGGTATACAATAGTCAAAGGGGAGGCCACAACCCACACAACATATCAAGAGGTACAAACCACATGACAAGTGAGTAGATAGTAGAGAGAGTGTCTCAACAGAGATAAGAAACAGGGGGAGGGGGAGAGTACTAGGTGAGGGGGCAAATGGGATAGGGGAGGAGACTCGAGAGAAAGCGTTCCCCAATAGCGAGAAATCCTAATAAGGTCCTAGTGAGAAGCAAGTGTGAGTGTAGTAGAAAGAGAATCATCCCAGTATATGTTGAGAAAACATGAACTTTATAAAAGAAAACTACTAAAAGTATATATTCAAGACCTAGAAAATCATTGTCTGTTTCATAAATAGATTATTTACTAATTTATAAACTTTAGACATTCATTTCCAACATAAGTAATAGATATTGACTCCTTATCTTGATGGATATCGTACATAACTGAGCACTATTAAATGATAATTGTATCTAAACTTCAGATTTTTCAAATAGCATAATATTTGCATGTTAGTGCACAAGTGACACTTACTAATCACATATGAGTAAAACTTGACCATTGATGTACCAACAGCTTATATAAGGAAGATTAGTTGCACAATAGATTCGTCAATCTATACCATTGTTGTGAACCCGCCGTGGATTATGCCTCTCTACCAATATTCTTTCTCCAAACTTCATTCTATATGCCAAACTAATAATGTAATATAAAATGATGTTCGTTTTGGATTGTTGCTTTCTTTGGGATGAGACTAGAGGTTAGTATTGTGTTGTTCGGTTGCGTGGTTAGAAACATGCATGAAGAAAATTTAAAAAAAAAAGATCAGATTCAGATGATACTAGTTATTGTTGTCTTATTTGGCGATGCAATTAGCAATTACATGAATTAATTTATTGTGGTACACTATGAAGACGTATACATTGTCATTACGCCCACAGGTCCATGGGCATCATTGCTCTCGTTCTTACTAAGACATGGAATGATAATTTCTTAAATTTCCTATTGCTTTCTCTATTGAAAGCATCATCTAATTCCTATAATCTCCAGAGCATGCGTTTACTATATTTGATCAAAAACCATCCTAGCTAACTATCTGGCATTTCCACTTAGCGGAACAACGTAGAAGACATATTGGTATGAGAAGATTAATTAATGTTTGGTACCACCATTGTTCGGTTGCCGGTATCTGTTTCGTGGGACAACCTGGTGAACATGGATTGCTACTGACCGCTCTTCCTAACAAAGAAAAAGATGAAAAAATGTGCATATAGATAAAAATCCTTCCGATAATGGCATCGTGCCGGTTTGATGACTGAATTCGGGCAAGTTTATTGGAACAAGAGTCTACCTAAAAATGATACCTTTCCTGGATTAATCCAGTCAATGCCGTCTGCATCTTGCCTAATTTTCTTGTCAATCTTTCATGTACCTTTCCTTCTTTGGCTCGGATCCGCTTGTAGTCAGGCGTCGACCTTGGCTCCTAATGTCGTCTTCGTCTGCAGAAAAGATTAGAGAAGGATCAGGAAATAGTTGTGAGTTAGGTTTTACCAAAGGCGATAGGAGCGTGAGGGAGGCGATGAGCTTATTGGGTTATTTGGGAGGCGGGTGGGGTTAGAGGGGGTGGGGGTTAGAGAAAAAGAGTTGTGGGAGAGAGGGGAAAGTACCGAGGGTGGATTTGTTGCCGCTTGTGTTGCAACTAGGGCGCTGCCCCTCTACTAGTTGGGAACCGGATGGAGCAAGAAGAAAGGGGAAAAAGGAAGGGGGTAGAGACACCGTCGTGCAGCGGGAGCTGTCGCTGCTAACTGCTTGGCCGCAAGCTACTGGCTGGGGCATCGACACACCTGCTGGTCAGCCGCCCAAGCTGATGGTGCGGCGCTAGGGTGCCGCTAGGGCGAGGGAAAGGTGAAAGGAGGAAGGAGGTAGGGTAGAGGAAGAGTGGGCGCAGCTATAGGAGGTAGAAGCACAAGAATCGACCGCCGATTCCTCCCCCTAGGTTGCTGGTCGGGTGCTGCGGTTGAGAAGCCGTGCTGGGCTTCGCGCAAGGAATCGATTGAGTGAAGAAGGAGATAAGGGAAAGGGGGTTTTATTTTTATTTTAATTTTGATTACAAATGTTGTGTATTAGAATGGAGGGAAGGGTTATGAGATGGAGGGAAACATTTATCATGGTATTTTTCAAGGGATGATTAGTGAGTAATGTATTTGTGAGGGATTAGTATTTGTAAAGATGTTAAAAAAATGGGTGAGGGATTTGGTCCCATATTTGAAGGATGAGCCCTCACAAATAGACATCATTATTCACGATTTTTGGTTCCTCACAAATGTTCTTCAACAAAGGCCAAATTTTTTGTAGTGGACCCCACCTCCCGGTAACCCCCAATCAAGGGATACCAAGAGGTCAGAGCCATTATCCCAATAAATAGGATCAAAGGTTTGACAAATAATCAATAATAATTATAAAATTCTACCAAACTATACTGAAAGTTGAAATAAAATAAAACTTTGTATACCTTTTAAAAACTTTGGATATCTAACTTCTATACACATCTTCAATCTAGTCTAACTAATCCTCCTTGCACTTTAATTCTTATTTTCTTAATATGCCACTTTACTATTTGTCATTTTTAATATTGTACCTAAAATGCCGACAAATAAAACGTCGGTCAGCATAAATGAATATGCCGGTATGTGGGGACAACCAAAATTTCACATATATGGCTAACAATCTAAACATCACAATCAAGTTAATTAACAAGCCAATTTACACTTTCATTGTGACATTCTCTACCGCTTTTGCCCTAACCCTGGAATACCCTCCTTAGGGTTTCTCATTTGCCATTGACTTAAGGCCACCTTCTCCATCCTGAGCTTGGTGCTTGGGGTCACCTCTCATGGTGCCCATTAGTCATGCAATATCATAAGACCACCTTCTCTATCCTGAGCTTGGTGCCTGGGGTCACATCTCATGGTGCCCATGGGTCTTCCCTCTTGGGCTTGACCTCATTGCATCTTACATCAGGGTGGAATGTAGGTGCAAGAATACACACTTATATATTAATTGTAATAACCATATTGACTTTATGATTTTCATATATGAACATCCAAACAAATAGGTTGCATTCAATTCGATTAAACACCCGAGAAATCTCCGTGAAACTAAAGCAGTTATCCATAAATAACCACATACCTGTCAGGCTGATTTGAGATAGAATTAATCCAATCAAGTAAGAATATGCATACAATTTCCTATCATTGATCATGCCATCAAGATCTATTAAACCTATATCACTTCCTAGGGTTTCTAGTCCTTTTTAGGGTTTCCATTGCAATTAGAGTCTTTCTTGCACTTTTATTATTACAAACCCTAGTTACGCAAAAAATCTCTTAAACCCTAATGATTCTAACCTATTTCATTCAACAGGCTTAGGATCATCTTCCAACAACATATTATCACATATATCAAATTAAAAGTGATCTTTTCCTCTTTTACCCTAAATTAGGGTTTCTAAGTACTTAATCATTCTTATTTGGTGTAAAACCCTAAATCATACAAGAAACTTCTAGATCAGGTTCAAGTTTGTTATTCACTATTCAACAGGTTGCAATTACTTAATTTCATTAATTAAGTAACATGAACTTACCCAATATGCTCAATTAGTGTTTCTTAATCTAATACATAAGCACTTTTAATTAGATTAACACACTTTTGCAAATAGGAATAGATTTAGGTTCTCAAAATATTTTATTGTGTTCCTCATATTTTTCTAAGCAACTTTCACATATAAACTTTTCTCATCAGAGTTTTCTATTAATTACTATGAATTTTTGAAGTATATACCTTTTGGACCAATGGTTGGGTGCCACGTCAGCACGACGGCCCACTTAGCGGTCTGTCGTCTTCGCAGATGGGGGTTCCACCCCCTGTTTACTATGTAAAATAGAGTACTCAAAGAAGGTTGGGCGGCGACCTCGAATACCTCCCGTGGCGCCCTCCTTTCCTCCCCGAAACCACCGCGCAGGCACTCCAAGGTCCTATCGTGCTCTCAGACGTCACCTCCGCTGACTATACTCGCACACCGCCGACCTTCCTCCTACTTCGGCTGCCTTGACACAGACCTCCGGTCAGTCAACAATCCCTCTCCAGGTTCAGTTCTTTGGGTTAAGCGAGGTTTTGGGATGGTCCCTCAAATTCATACAGACCATCTTGTGTACAGTTATAGGCTGCGAAGAGGGGACAAAGCCCCTTTTTATAGATCGACTACTGGGTAGAGTCCATGGAGTCTAGCTCCATTAGGGAACTCTCAAATTCATACAAAACAGGGGCCAAAGGGTCTATCCAGTCCAATTTGATCTCCCAAGATCGATTATCCACTCTCCAAGAGTCCTAGTGGATTAGGGAAAGTGATCTAACCAATTGATTTCACATTATACTATTCCCTTTTTCCTAACCTGAAATTAAAGCAGCTACCGTAGGATCTGAATCCAATGGCTAGCAAGCCTCATATTAGAACATCAATTGTTACATTTAATGTTATCCTTCACACTTTAGGAGACTTGTAAAATTCATATCTCTCAAACTGTTTATCATTTTAATCCCAAATTTTAGAAAGTCTATGATGACTTAATCCATGTATGTACCGAATTTTAGACTCAAACTCGAAAGTATGAGATTCTTTTCTTTATATACAAGTTATCTCTTAATAAAGCATATTTTAAGCATATTTTCTCTCTCTTAATCTTCTATTTTCTTCATTTGGGTTCCTTTTACCATTAGAAACTATGTGGAATCGAAATCTTATCCAAGATGGATCCATTATCCATATATCCACATATTTCTTGTATTTCATCCTTATTTCATATTTCCTTCTTAATAAAGCAATATTTAATTGATCTTTTCTCTTTCTTGTGGCATTATCTTTGCAACTTGGACTCCTTGGACCTCAAGGAACCCTAAAGGTACCAAATCCCCTCTTGGAGGATATTCCCTTGCCTTCTAGAGGCGTCTACCTCTTTCTTTTCTCTTTTTCTTAATTATCCATTTATCTTTTGAATTTCCATTTTCTTTTCTTTGTTATTGGGCCCAATAGCCAATAAAGCCCACAAAGCAACCAACAAGGCTATTGTAAACGAAATTCATTCATTTCAAACAAATCATACCATTATTTGTTCATATATCTTTAATAGGATAAATTGCATTTCTCACCAAAAGAACCCAAAAATTGGGGTTGTAACATCCTTCCCCTCTTATAGGATTTTTTCCCTCAAAATTCCATCAAACATACAAACAAGCAGGATAAGACTTCCTCATGTCCATCATGGCTCCCATGTGGCTTTACCCTCTCCATGGTGCTTCCTAAGAACCTTCATCATCTTATATTCTTACATCTGAGTTCTCTCTCACCTTGGTATCTCGTACCCTCACAGGTGACTCAGGACATTTCAACCTCTCTCTCGAAGCTTAATAGGTTCATGGTTCAACACAGGGCTCGAGTATCTCACATAGTGCTCTAGATTGGACTCGTGGAACACATCATACATCACGTTATTCTGAGGGGTAAGGCTACACACAAGCATCTCTACCAATCCATCTCGAATGGACCCATGTATCGGGGACTCATCTTTCTCAGCTACAGCTCAGAGGAGTTGGATTATCATATCACATATTCTCCCACATTGAACTGCATGTCAGTCTACTTCGCATCAGCTTACGACTCATGTCGCCCCTGGGCTTTCTCAGCCATCGCATGATCAAAGTGAATTCATCTGCACACACTGTGACCTTTCTGACCTTCACAAGGTCTTTCCACCGACATCATCTTCATGAAGTGGTGACTGACACAACCTCCCTTATAGAGCTTCTTACATTCCGATAGAGGCTATGGTGGTTAACATCACATCTTTCATAAGACAAGAACTGTCTCCATGTATCACCCTGAACAAGCACACACGCTCCCTTCAGACCCTCTAGTCTGGATCATACTAATCATCAGTTAAGGGTGATCAGTTGTACTAGCATCGAGTTCTTCATGTACCTACTTCCACCACATGGAAGTAAACCTTTAGGTCATACTCAAGAACCTTTGAACTCATATCATGATATAGTTGAACAATCTCTCTTACATGTAGTTCAACTGGATCTATTTCCCGACATTACTCTCTCTTTTCTTAGATAATGTCATCTAGGTAAGGCGATCTACCATAACTCATATTGCATCCTGACTTTCCTTGGTCCAGAGAGACTTACCACAACATCTATAGTGATGAACTCCCATTCCCTCTCAAGGACTCTTTATCCTCTATATCAACTCATTGGGTTACTAGTTTTGTCCTTCACCTCATAGCATGCATGGCGACAAGCCACATGCAACTTCATCTAAGGCATCCAAAGTACTACTGCCACTTACTATCTTAATAGTATCAAGGTGTATGGCGAACTTAAAATCATGATCTTCTGTATGTCACGATTTCTCAAGGTTGATTCCTCAAAAACCCTAAAACACTCCAGTCGTGGGTTTCATCACCTTCTTTTCAAAGAAGTGCATCTGAGGTTTTACAACCATCCTTTCATCACAACAAGCCCTAGGCTGGCTAACCAAGCAACCACTAACTCGATCAAAAAATCTTGTTACATTTGAGTGTTAGCCAAACATATCTCCTTTTCCAAACTTAGGGCTAACCTAACAACCTCTTCTAACCTCTAGCTAAACTAGGCAGTTGTATCTCAACTAGAGCATCCATTACCACCTCACATCCTTATGTATTAGGTAATGTTGAAGACATACACCTCCATGTATTCCACTTATTATCTCATCTTGAACTCTGAGTCTATCTTCATCAAGAAAACTCTAAGCTTATCCTCTTCGTTATCGAACTCAACCTTATATAACTCATAAATTCCACATAGCTCATGATAAGAACATCCTCATAAGATGACTACCTTAGTTCTCTTAGTGTTTGTAAACCATCCACATATCGTACCCTCTACAAAGGTACACTATTATCTCTATCCTCATATATCATAGAAACGTTTCAACTCACATCATCTTTATCCTTAGTGTATGGCATGCGTACTGCTTATCTCTCACTCCCATAACAAGAGAAAATAGGCATTTGGCGGTCGTCCAAACACAAAGTTCTTATTGTTCCAAGAGTAGAGATGGTGCATCTCACATTGCCAGTACACCTTCCAATCTAAGTTGAAATGTGCATCACATGTCTCCATATCATGGACATTTCGATATCAGGTTTTCTTTCATGGAGAACTGGTCTCAAACACACTTGGGTCACTAGTATCCTCTAGGTCTATAGAGTGTCAACACTTTTGGGGTCATCCCTCTTCCCTTTGCATCTAGAGAGTGCCCTCTTCATCTTCCCTTTGGGTCCCATGAGTTCACGAAGGTGATCAATCTCCTAACCCATTGCCCTCAGACAATGATAGCTGCTACCTCCCGACCCTATGGTCATGTGCAACTAGGGAATTAGGCAACTCCTACTCCTATCGGTCTTATCCCTACCCGACCCTAGGATAGACTTAGGATTCTAACATAGAACATATCCAACTTGAATCCTTACCCAAGTTTCCATCATCTCTCTTGGCATTCGTGGTCTGACTTACATCCTTTCATAGGGATCATGGCGACCTACCTACCTTGGTTAGGCCCCATCTACATGAGCTTAGAGATGGCTATCTATGGGTCTGTAGGTTCATTCTCATACTATGTACTCTGCACTTAGCTTCTCAATATCCTATGAGACCTCTTTGGGTTACCTCAATCCAAAAAAAGCTGGTATATACCTTACGAAAGGCTCCCTCTCCCAGGATGCGAGGAAACTATCTCTTGATAGTAGCAAAGGTCACAAACGTCCTTATGTCCTAGGTTTACATCCACATGAGCATGTTTGACCCCAACAAGCTACTAAGGCACGTAGCTAACCAACAGACCACCTACTAAACCATGCTAGGTCTCCATGGTAGGTCCTACTTGTTCTCATTCCTTAATATTGGACCCACATCATACATGCCCATGTCACCAACCTATATATGAGGGGTTCATCAAACATATGCCTTAATCTCAGGGGTTCCCATTCCACTAAACATGAGGAGTTCCATGCTCGAATCTATAGAAACTCAAATCTCATCATAAGCATCAGGCGCACCAGGTACTACTTCTTCCCTTCTTTAGGCCAAGGAACCCTAGGTTTACTTTTTCTGCAAGAGCTATCGAACTGCATGCTCAACATTCCAACCATGAACCATGCATGTACGAGGTATAACATGCACGTTCTATAATTCTTCCTTATGAACAACACCTTAGATACGAGTCCTCCTCAAGGGAAACCAACTTGGTATAAGGCCTCACAACTTATTACTAAACCTCCTCAGGGTCTAAGGAACTCTTCTTCCTATCCTAAGAAGGTAAGCACCTATATCATCTGCACATAGCAACCTCATCCTTCTTCTAGGGTTTGGTTCCTCTAAAGGGAACCAAGATACCATAGGCCTCCAGGGATAATGCAAGAGGAAACCACAACCATCCACATAGTCCATTCTAGGTTAAAACATACCCAACTCCTCATTGTTCCTCATATCTAGGAGTCTAAGCTTCCAACCTTCTTGCTTGGGTCCTGCTCTCTTTCTCTCTAGAGCTAACCCCACATCCAACCTTACTACTAGAGGTTCTCTCTCCATGAAGGTGGATCAAGCTCTCATGCATACCCCTATAGGGGTGAAACGTATGATCAAACCTATGTTCGCTCAAGATTATCCATAGCTCTTTATGCTTATCTCATAAGCTATCCAACATGCCCTTCTGGCCTATGTTTTAACCTACTTCCAGCACTACTAACATACTCTACCATGCTCATATAAGCCCATAGGGTTTCTATATGGTCATCACTAACCTCATCAATGAAGGAATTATCCATCACCCTAACATGCATGACCCTTCATAGGTTGGGTCACCCAGAAGGCACTAACTCAACCAACCTCACATAGCTCATACTTCTCATAGGTATCCAAAACCAAAAGCATGTCAAACCAGATACATGGTCAACCATGACATCTAACTCATCATGCCATCTCTCTCTAACCACCACTTAGGGTTAGGGTTAACATTATCCTCAAAGGATGTGACATGTCTCTACCTTTAATGGAGGTCTCTGTCTCCAAAACCAACTCTCTATTCATCCTCCTGACAAGAAGATCGAACCTCAGGTCTCTCCTGAGGGCACGAAAACACATGTCATACAACCTAAGCATGCATCTAATCTTTAGGTTACACTTATATCCATGACATCTTGGTTACATGCTTTTCATTAATTTGGTGGAGGATTCCTTAACCTTATCATACATACCCTATCCTCAAGAGAGTGAGGAAGAGAGAGAAAAACCCTAAACCTTAGAATCTTAACAGAATAAGGGTTGAGAAGGGACAAAAATAGATGAGAGAGTCCTAAAGGTATCTTATTTTGAGTCAGATCCTAAGGCATTGGCCAGGCAGTCACACAGATCTGGGAGTCCTCGTATTCCAACTAGTGGTGTATAGGAATATATTGCCACCCCCCAGACGTGATCCTTTTCTAGACACCTCTGTCTTTCGAATAATCCTTCAATAACTCCCTTGGTTCTACATAATTTGTAAAATTTAATAATTATTAAAGATTAAATGAGGAACCTAGGCACTGATACCAAATGTAACGACCCCGCCTCCCAGTAACCCCCAATCAAGGGAGACCAAGAGGTCAGAGCCTTTATCCCAATAAACATGATCAAAGGTTCGAAAAATAATCAATAATAATTATAAAATTCTACCAAACCATACTGAAAGCTGGAATAAAATAAAACTTTGCATACCTTTTAAAAACTTTGGATATCTAACTTCTATCCACAGCTTCAATCTAGTCTAACTAATCCTCCATGCACTTTAATTCTTATTTTCATAATATGCCACTTTGTTGTTTGCCATTTTCAATATTGTACCTAAAATGCCGACAAACAAAACGTCGGTCAACATAAATGAATATGCCAGTATGTGGGGACAACCAAAATTTCACATATATGGCTAATAATCTAAATATCACAATCAAATTAATTAACAAGCCAATTTACACTTTCAATGTGACATTCTCCACCTCTTTTGCCCTAACCCTGGAATACCCTCCTTAGGGTTTCTCTTTTGCCATTGACTTAAGGCCACCGTCTCCATCCTGAGCTTGGTGCCTGGGGTCACCTCACATGGTTCCCATTAGTCATGAAATATCATAAGGCCACCTTCTCTATCATGAGCTTGGTTCCTGGGGTCACCTCTCACGGTGCCCATGGGTCTTCCCTCTTGGGATTGACCTCATTGCATCTTACATCAGGGTGGCATGTAGGTGTGATAATACACACTTATATTTTAATTGTGATAACCATATTGACTTTATGATTTGCATATATGAACATCCAAGTAGATAGGTTGCATTCAATTCGATTAAACACCTGAGAAATCTCTGTGAAACTAAAGCGGTTAACCATAAATAACCACATACATGTCAGGATGATTTGAGACAGAATTAATCCAATCAAGCAAGAAATCCAATAAGCAAGCAAGCACACAAAGTGATCCTGAAATGTGCATACAATTTCCTATCATTGATCATGCCATCAAGATCTATTAAACCTAGATCGCTTCCTAGGGTTTCTAGTCCTTTTAAGGGTTTCCATTGCAATTAGGGTCTTTCTTGCACTTTTATTATTACAAACCCTAGTTACACAAAAAAGCTCTTAAACCCTAATGATTCTAACCTATTTCATTCAACAGGCTTAGGATCATCTTCCAACAACATATTATCACATAAATCAAATTAAAAGTGATCTTTTCCTCTTTTACCCTAAATTAGGGTTTCTTAGTACTTAATCATTCTTATTTGGTGTAAAACCCTAAATCATGCAAGAAACTTCTAGATCAAGTTCAAGTTTGTTATTCACTATCCAACAAGTTGCAATTACTTAATTTCATTAATTAAATAACATGAACTTAACCAATATGCTCAATTAGGGTTTCTTAATCTAATACATAATCACTTTTCATTAGATTAACATACTTTTGAAAATATGAATAGATTCAGGTTATCAAACCAATTTTAATGTTTTCCTGGTATTTTTCTAAGCAACTTTCATATATAAACTTTTCTCATCAGAGTTTTCTATTAATTACTATGAATTTGCGAAGTATATACCTTTTAGACCAATGGCTGGGTGCCACGTCAGCATGGCGGCCCACTTAGCGCTCTGTTGTCTTCGCGGACGGGGGGTTCCACACCCTATTTACTCTGTAAAATAGAGTACTCAAAGAAGGTTGGGCGGCGACCTCCAATCCCTCCCGCGGCGCCCTCCTTTCCTCCCTGAAACCACTGCGCAGGCACTCCAAGGCCCTGCCGCGCTCTCATATGTCGCCTCTGCCGGCTATACTTGCACACCATTGACCTTCCTCCTACTTCGGCTACCTTGACGCAGACCTCCGGTCGGTCAGCGATCCCTCTCCAGGTTCAGTTCTTTGGGTTAAGCGAGGTTTTGGGATGGTCCCTCGAACTCATACAGACCATCTTGTGTACGGTTATAGGCTACGAAGAGGGGACACAAAGCCCCTTTTTATAGATCGACTACTGGGCAGAGTCCATGGAGTCTAGCTCCATTGGGGAACTCTAAAATCCGTACAAAATTGGGGGCCCAAAGGGTCTATCCAGTCCGATTTGATCTCCCAAGATCGATTATCCACTCTCCAAGAGTCCTAGTGGATCAGGGAAATCAATCTAACCAATTGATTTCACATTATACTATTTCCTTTTTCGTAATCTGAAACAAAAAGCAGCTACCATTGGATCTAGATCCAACAGCTAGCAAGCCCCGTATTATAACATCAATTGTTACATTTAATGTTATCCTTCACACTTTAGGAAACTTTTAAAATTCATATCTCTCAAACCGTTTATCCTTTTAATCCCAAATTGTATAGGAAAGTCTATGATGACTTAATCCACGTATGTACCAAATGTGAGACTCAAACTCGAACGTATGAGATACTTTTCTTTATATACAAGTTATCTCTTAATAAAGCATATTTTAAGTATATTTTCTCTCTCTTAATCTTTTATTTTCTTCATTTGGGTTCCTTTTACCATTAGAAACCATGTGGAACCAAAATCTTATCCAAGATGGATCCATTATCCATATATCCACATATTTCTTTTATTTCATCCTTATTTTATATTTCCTTCTTAATAAAGCAATATTTAATTGATCTTTTCTCTTTCTTATTGCATTATCTTTACAACTTGGACTCCTTGGACATCAAAAAACCCTAAAGGCATGAAATCCCCTCTTGGAGGATATTCCCTTGCCTTCTAGAGGCTTCGACCTCTTTCTTTTCTCCTTTTCTTAATTATCCATTTATCTTTTGAATTTCCATTTTCTTTTCCTTGTTATTGGGCCCTGTTGGCCAAATGGACATCTATAAATCCCTTTGTTTTGATTATGACAAACATTTCATTCTTATTGATCTAACGAGCTACTTGAGTGTGCAGGATTAAGGTGGATGACAAAGCAACTAGGGAAATCCATATGCTTACATGTTTATGTTTTCATGCAATGTAATCACTTTGTAAAAACTTGTACAAATATATATAATGTATAAGTACTTAGATTTCATGTAAATCAAGCGTTAGATCTTCCCTAGCTAAACACCACATTTAGATAAGTCATCCCCTTCAAATAGGATCACATATGCACACTCATACATATAATTAGTGCCTAAATTGAAACATTGAAACAGGATCAATCTCGGTCGACAAACTCCTCGACCGAGACACTCTCGGTCGACAATATTCTCGACCGAGAAAGATCCAAAGTAGCCGTTAGATACAACTGACAAGGTAGTTGGCAGTTGGAGATAGACGTTGCAAATCACTTGTTCCAGAGAGCCTGTCGGTCGACAAAAGTTCGACCGAGTAGGTGTCTCGGTCGACCATTCCTCGACCGAGATGGTCTCTGACAACAACTGCAGAATTAATTAATTAGCCATTGTTAAAGCAACAAACTTGTACCTAACGGCTAGTTAAGCACTTAGAAACCCCTAGAAGTTGTCTAGAACGTCCTTAAGCATCCTTAGGCCATTCCTATAAATAGGACAAGCCATAGGACACTCAAAACCACTTGTTACACTTGAAAAATCCTTGAGCATACTTTGAGCAATCTGTTTGTGAGCAAATTGAGCATTGTGACAATTGGCTACTTCCTTCCTTAGCTCATAATTCGTGTCCTATAGGCTAGTATCTCCTACCCACTGCAATCACAAGTCCATACACTTGGTTAGGAGATCTATACGCTTGATCTAGGCAAATCAAGCCTTGGGCTACAAAGGATAAGTTGTAATTTCATTTTTCCTTTCTTGTTCTCTATTACCGTGTGTACTCTCCTTGCTACTCCTAGGTTGGAGGCTGCTGATTGGAGAGGGTGGAGTTCTTCTTGGCGAAGAAGGTGACTTTGAGCTACTTCAGAAGGCTGGTGCAACGGGAGGTTACTTCTAGAGAGGAAGGCTACTTCAAGGGGGAGCTTGGAGTTACTTCAAGAAGGCTAACTCAAAGTTGGTGCACCTACTTCAAGTGAAGGCTGTTCAAAGGGTGTAAAGGAAAGTATTGTATTTTGTATAAATCCTTGAGAAGGTAATAAAATAAATACTTTCAAAATCCCAGTTGGGTAAGCAACTGGGTAGTGGACTGACAACTTTAGTATTTGCTAAAGTTGGAACCACTCTAAACACCTGTCTCCTTCTTCCAATTTCAATTGTGGTTGTTTGAGTTCAAAAATTGTTAAAATTATTTAAAAACTCTATTCACCCCCCTCTAGTGTTTTTTCAATTGGTATTAGAGCAGGCTTCAAGGAACCCTAACCAGGTCTTGAAGAATGGAGGGTAATGGTGATTACAATCACAACAAAAGGTGCTGCTTGGACAAAACTACAACATGTTGCACTTGGTGCTTAGGAACAAGCCACACAACAACTAGATTCCCATGGAGATCAAAGAAAGAAGATGAGAACAAAGATTGTCTCATTGCTACAACTAGCGAGGAAGAAGAAGAAGAAGAGGTAAGTCTTTTTGATTTATCTAAAGAAGAACTAGTTGCTAGCCTTGAAGAAACACATATTAAATATGTTGAATGCAAGAAGAAATTAAAGAAATCTAATAAAGCAAATGATGAATTACATGCTAAGCTTCTTGCTATTACATCTGAAAATGAAGATCTTAAAAAGATCATTGAAGATCATGATATTGAGATAAAATCTATAGAGGCAAATTGTAATCTACTTTCTTTAGGGAAGAATAATTTGCAAAGTCAAGTGAATGATCTTCAAAAACAACCCATCTTATGCAACCATCTAGATTATGATTCTATTGTCAAAGAAAGAAATTCATTATCTTCTAATCTATATCAAGCAAAACTAGATATCAAGAAGAGAATGGAAGAGATTGCCAAGTTACAACAAAAAGTTAGTAATTTGAATAGTAATGATATTCTTGATAAAATCTTAGATAATCCCTATCATCAAATCGGGAGAAGAGGACTAGGTTACAAGCCTAAAGGGAAATCCTATCAACAACCTAGTTGGAGAAAGTCACAAACACATCAATCTATATATGTACCTAAAGGAACATCATCACCCAAGAACAACACTGAATACAATCATAGAAAAAGATATGAGGTTGACTCGATATGCTGTCATTATTGTTTGCGCCTTGGTCATTATTCCTTTTCATGTCCTTACAAAAGAAAAGATGTCGAATTAGTTTGGGTTCCAAGACCTCCAAACTAAATAAACGCAATTAAGTTGAGATATGACCAAGAACCTTAGTTGCATATTTCTACGTCTATCTCAACTCAACATAATGGGATAACAAATAAATTTAAGTATCTAAATATTTAACTTGCATAGTTATGTTTGGAAGCAATTAACAGTTCTAGAAATATTGTCGGTCGAAAGACTGTCGACCGAGACACTGTCGGTCGAGAAATTGTCGACCAAGCATGTCACTGATTTCCAGTCTGTTGCAAAATTGCTGAATTTCTTTGAAATTAATGAAATTGCTATCTATTTGTGATTGATGGATGGATATATATTTTTTTGGAAATCATCCATAAAAATTTAAATTAATATTAGTTTATTCCCTAAATGATTTAAGTTTAAAACTGAAATTATGCTTAGTTTAATGAAAAGAAATTTTCTATCATTATTCACATGATTTCCTTATTTTCCGGTCTATCCATATAGAAATCATGTGATTAAAATCAGGTGATTATTTACTGTTATTGTTCTGTTATTACATCATGGATATGCTTTCACCATTTGGTACTGTGATTAGGTTGGATAGATAATTGTCTGCATGGATCTGTGATGATATATATATATATAGGCAAGCAAACGCTTTATTGGTAATATGTTATGCTTGCAACACATAAGATAAAATCTCTCAATTAGTATCTTTAAAAGACTTGAGATATTTAGTGTGCCTTTAGTAAAAAATCTTATGAGGATACTAAACAATGTGAAATTTGATATTCATATTACGACAGCAAAGCCTATATTTTAAGAAAAGGACAAATGTTCTCATATTAAGTATTATGCTTCAACTTGATACTTAATCAAAACTTATGCAGATATTATACTTCATAATGTTCAATTTGAAAAATCTGCAAATCTGCCTCTTGGTTAAAATGAAATTTGACCAAAGGGCGCTATGGTCGTAGTCAAAATCGACCTAAAATAAGTTTGACACAATAACTATTTGAATATCAGTTTATTGTGATTAAAAGCAAAATCAAATTATGATCACAAAATTATCTCAATATTAAAACAAAATATTACTCCCTTAGAAAATATATATATGCTCTACAAAATAAGTTTATCTTTTGCATTAAAAATCATCTTAAAAAATTCGTACCCAGTAAGTCTGTCGGTCGACGAATCTTCGACCGAAAACCTCTCGGTCTGCCCACCTCTCTCGACCGACAGAAATTAGACAGACCAAACATCAGACACACTTCTGGTCGACAATTGTTCGACCGAGACAGTGTCGGTCGACAATTGCTCGACCGAGAAAGAGCCGTTGGGATATGACCGTTGTAATCCGACCGTTACCGTTAACGGCCGACCGTTGCAAGACCATTGGACGTCCGAAGTGGCGCGTCTGGAATATGACCGTTGCGGACGCTCGGTCGACAAATTTTCGACCGACCCGGTCACATGATTGCTATAAAAGGACCAAAAACGGGTCACTTCTTCACACTTTCATATTCTTGTTTCCATAGGCTCTCTCTAGTGAATTCTTGTGCAAATCTTTAGCATCCTCATCCCCAAGACTTCCTTGCTTCTTCTCCACCTTCAAGCAACGCAATGGCATCATCCTCTGCTCGTGGAAAGAAGAAGGTCGCTGGCAGAAGACACAGGGAGGCTACTCCACCATTGACGATCATCAACGACATTGCCTTCATCGACGGAGATGCTGGTGATCGCTATCTACGGCTCTCCTCCAAAGCTCCTCTCCCACGACGACCAGTTGAAGTCATGGACTTCCTCAACATCGTCGACTTGGAGGACCTTTTCGAGGTGCAAAAGTTAAAAGAATTCATCAACCCTTCTTTCCCTTCCTATTCCATCAAGGTAGTGAATGAATTCTATGCTAACCTCATCTCCCACTCTGAGAATGAAACCATCTTCTTCTATACTATGGTCAATGGGCATAGCTTTCGATTTACTGAAGGGGATATTCTTGACATGCTAAATATTGACATAGATGAATATCAAGACACCCTTGACCTTACCTCTGGAAACCCACTTAATTAATTTTCCCAAGATAACCATACCGTTAGTCTTAGTGACATCAAAAGGACCATTTTTCAATCCAATACAACATGTCACGAAGATAGGGGCACATACTATGCTATCAATCTCAAACCAGCTGCTAGGATTATAAACCTCATTGTTTCAACAAACATACATCCTAGAGCAAATAAGTCTGAAGTTCCTATTTTTCGTATGTGTCTAATATATGCCATTATTCAACGTATTCCCACAAATTTTATCCGCATTATTCTTAAAAACATGCTTGAGTTTTCTGGCAATCCTCCATATGCTGATCTTGTATGCCAAATTACTCAACATTTTCTTAAGACTCAAATTGAGGATATGGGATATACATGGGAGCGTAGACCACAAAAAATAAGTAAGAATACTGTAGAAAAAATGGGAATTGATTTCGGTCATAAGAGGGCTAGGGTAGAAGGAGAGACATCTACCCAAGATATACCACCTCCACCTCCTCCTACCAGCCTACCCTATGATCCCATCCAAAACACTCTAACCTATGTTTCTGGGTCACAATATCATCTTAGTAAACAACTAGATTATAACCATCATGCCATGACTTATCTAAACCAAAGAATGCAAACTCTTTCTCCAAACCAACCAGATGAATATCCTTATTCTTTAAATCCTGGCATGCTCAATCCATATAACCCATCTTACAACTACTATCAACCTCCACCTCCACCATCTACAGATCTCACACATACTCAGTTTTCATCCATGCAACTACAAGATATTGCTGCTCATTTCCGATTTGATCGTGTTCCAACCTTCTTGGAGGCATATGCCTTAACCAAGACAGGTGCTCTGGAGTGGCAAACTTTGGTCCAGTATTATGGAGCTGAGCCTTTTCTTGGGAAAGACCCTGATGTTGATGTAATTCTTAAGTCTTTCCAGTGAGATTTGGAGTTGTATTAGTTGTAATGAAATCTTTGCAAAATTGTAATAAATGGGTTATCTTTACATGTTTTGGCTATCTTTTCATGCTTGTAATGAAATTGGTTATCTTTATAATGGATATCTTTTTGGCATCATTTGAATTTGGATTATAAGACTATTGTAGAGCATACAAAATAAGGGGAGTAATAAATCAAAAAGGATGAAAATCTTTGCAAATATCTAAAAGTTAAAATTATGGCTAAATTGACATCTATTGCAAAGCACTTATACCTTGGGATATCTATCTAAAGGGGAGCATAGTATAAAATTAAGGGGGAGAAGTAATATCAAATATTCAACATGGATATCTTTTTGAAATGACAAAGGGGGAGAAAAGAATATCAAAATAAAATAAAGATCAACTGAGTTTCATAATGAAAAAGGCCAAAGCACTCACTTGCAAAACAAGAAGAAAAGCTACAAAAGGTAATCTAAAGGTATGAAACTCATATGGTTTATATTTCCTTTATTTATATTTTTGGAAATGTTTGTCATCTTCAAAAAGGGGGAGATTGTTGGCTAAATGGACATCTATAAATCCCTTTGTTTTGATTATGACAAACATTTCATTCTTATTGATCTAACGAGCTACTTGAGTGTGCAGGATTAAGGTGGATGACAAAGCAACTAGGGAAATCCATATGCTTACATGTTTATGTTTTCATGCAATGTAATCGCTTTGTAAAAACTTGTACAAATATATATAATGTACAAGTACTTAGATTGCATGTAAATCAAGCGTTAGATCTTCCCTAGCTAACCACCACATTTAGATAAGTCATCCCCTTCAAATAGGATCACATATGCACACTCATACATATAATTAGTGCCTAAATTGAAACATTGAAATAGGATCAATCTCGGTCGACAAACTCCTCGACCGAGACACTCTCGGTCGATAATCTTCTCGACCGAGAAAGATCCAAAGTAGCCGTTAGACACAACTGACAAGGTAGTTGGCAGTTGGAGATAGACGTTGCAAATCACTTGTTCCAGAGAGCCTGTCGGTCGACAAAAGTTCGACCGAGTAGGTGTCTCGGTCGACCATTCCTCGACCGAGATGGTCTCTGACAGCAACTGTAGAATTAATTAATTAGCCGTTGTTAAAGCAACAAACTTGTACCTAACGGCTAGTTAAGCACTTAGAAACCCCTAGAAGTTGTCTAGAACGTCCTTAAGCATCCTTAGGCCATTCCTATAAATAGGACAAGCCATAGGACACTCAAAACCACTTGTTACACTTGAAAAATCCTTGAGCATACTTTGAGCAATCTGTTTGTGAGCAAATTGAGCATTGTGACAATTGGCTACTTCCTTCCTTAGCTCATAATTTGTGTCCTATAGGCTAGTATCTCCTACCCACTGCAATCACAAGTCCATACACTTGGTTAGGAGATCTATACGCTTGATCTAGGCAAATCAAGCCTTGGGCTACAAAGGATAAGTTGTAATTTCCTTTTTCCTTTCTTGTTCTCTATTACCGTTTGTACTCTCCTTGCTACTCCTAGGTTGGAGGCTGCTGATTGGAGAGGGTGGAGTTCTTCTTGGCGAAGAAGGTGACTTTGAGCTACTTCAGAAGGCTGGTGCAACGGGAGGTTACTTCTAGAGAGGAAGGCTACTTCAAGGGGGAGCTTGGAGTTACTTCAAGAAGGCTACCTCAAAGTTGGTGCACCTACTTCAAGTGAAGGCTGTTCAAAGGGTGTAAAGGAAAGTATTGTATTTTGTATAAATCCTTGAGAAGGTAATAAAATAAATACTTTCAAAATCCCGGTTGGGTAAGCAACCGGGTAGTGGACTGACAACTTTAGTATTTGCTAAAGTTGGAACCACTCTAAACACCTGTCTCCTTCTTCCAATTTCAATTGTGGTTGTTTGAGTTCAAAAATTGTTAAAATTATTTAAAAACTCTATTCACCCCCCCCTCTAGTGTTTTTTCAGGCCCAATAGCCAATAAAGCCCACAAAGCAACCAACAAGGCTATTGTAAACGAAATTCATTCATTTCAAAAAAATCATACCATTGTTTGTTCATATATCTTTAATAGGAGAACTTGCATTTCTCACCAAAAGAACCCAAAAATTGGGGTTGTAACACATGTTAACTGATCAGTTCACCACAAACTGACCGTTTCACCATTCGTAGGTTGTAATGTTTGTGAAATATTGGTCCCTTCCACTCCCACTCAGACTGGGAAACCTGAACCTAATCCTCCTATAATAGAAGGGTATTGGACTCCCAAAACTAATCGACTCATGTGATGAAATGACCATTTGGAGTGTTTGGTTGATTGGATAATGAATTGGTTGAGTTTTGCATGAATCAGGATACCAAACGATCGACTCACTGGGTAAACTGACCAAATTAGGTTGGGTGAGATGACCGGTTCACCTAGTGAACTAATCAATTGGATCATTCCAACTAAAGGTTCTGGTGGTTTTTCCAAATTTGCAAGAAAAAGTTGATCATTTCACTTTCTCAATTTGATTGGTGCAAGGAATCCATGTTTGGCATTAACTGGAATTGAATTGCTAAATTCATATGTGATTAGGAAATAGGTGAAATGATCGTCTCACATGGAGAACCGATCGGCTCACATGGTGAACCCATCGACTTGTGTGTAAACTAAACGATTCGGTTGGCAACCGACCGGTTCGGCAGTTGCAAAATTTATTATCTTCTGGTCCTTTCCAATCCCACACAGATTGGGAACCCAGACCCTAACCCCTCCTATAAATAGAGGGGTATTGGGGGCTTATCTAAACACAACTAAATTTCTTCTAACAATTATAATCCTCTCTAGTTGTGGTAACTAATAGAGAGCCCGAGCAAGTCCTACCCGATAAAGGAAGGGATAGTAAGGGAGAACTATTGTGGGAGAGCAAGTTGGTGACTAGTAAACTAATAGGAGGGACATCTCATTCATGTCTATTCTAGCAGAACTATAGGAGTTATAGACGGTCTGCGTGGACTACCATAGAGGGGTGGATACCTTTCCTGCTAGGAGGGCAACATCAACCTACTGTCTATGGTGGAGACCAGGAGCTGTTGTAGATGTCGTCTACGTGCAACTAGATGAGAGCTACACTACTACAATGAAAAATAGTCGCTAGACTTTTTCCAGGATTAGATATGAACTCGTTAAGCCATCCTTTCCATTATATAGTTGTTGACGCAATCTTCTGTTTATGCATAATATGGTAGATTTTTTTTTGTTTCTGATATCTATCTGATGCCATATTTCCCAACATAAAAAACCACCTAATATCACTTTTCCCATCACTCTACATGACCACCTTCTCCAGCCAACCTTCTTCTTGTCCACCCTCTTTTCTTTCCTTTCTAACCCACAACCATTCAGTTGCATAGACCCCACTCATCCCCCAACTATGTTGTGCCATCTCCCCACCAACTGCCATCCCCAAATACCCCTATCTTCTGGCCTCCCTCCCCGCAATCCATCCACCCCACCTACTACCATCCTATGTGTGGTCGCTAGATGATGCCCAGTCCTTTTGTCCTACCATCACCTAATGTTGGAAGAGTCTGCATAGGGTATGAAGTAGACTCACCAGTGGCTCGTCTTTTAACCACTAGGGAAATTGATGGAAGACAAACACATCATTATTATATTTATTTTTATTTTTATTTTCGTTTTGTTATTAGGGGCTTAAGTGAATTTATCTCATTACATGCACTTAGTTACTAATTTATTTGTTTTATTTTAATTTTTATCTATTTAAAAAAATGCAATTGCCTCAAGTCTGGTGTTCCATATCTTTTAGTATAAATACCATTCTTGGGGGCTTGTCCCAGATAGTTGAATATGACTTGAAATAAAGAATCTTGTCTTCCCCTTTGATCTTCTTTTTCCTTGATGGATACCCCATCACATCTCCACAAAACCACACAACCTTTGTCTACTATAATAACGCTCCTCTTCTTTAAAACCCTGGGAATGAGATTGAAGAATATTGGATTATACACATATGTTTACCAATATTGAAGAACATTGGAAACCAATATCTTATGTTGAATAACTCACATGTTTATCTTATAATTTTGCACGGTGGTATTAAATTTTTATAAATAACATCACTTGGGAACAATACTAACTCTACTTCTTTAAATTCATTCAACATATGCCTTGAACCCACATGAGTGTACCACAATATGTTTAGCCTCAACGGTTAATTGGAGCAGACAGATTAACTAGACTCCTCATCTAAACCGTGGATACTTAGGCACATAGTCAAAGCATTGGGACTTACCTACTAGCATTGTTGGTTCCACAAGGGTTGACTAAGTGACCGGTAACTAAATTGGTATCACTGGAATTTTATGTTAACATTGGGTACCTTATTTTAACATATGTACTACACTAGGTATCACTAGAATATCTTGTTAATGTTGGATAACCCTCTATTTTGAGGAGTCCTTCCACATTGTGCATAAACTCTTGTATCACTCTGGTACACTTTGACTACATCATCCTTGACTATGCCAGTCGTATGCACATTTTCTCCTTCACGACATAGAGCTCCACAATGGATTTATAATGTTTAGGGCATTAAATTTGTAATGATCATTAATTTTCACAAGTAATATGTCCATCATTTCTATTTATTATCATAATCCTAAACTTAGGACGTCTAAATTATGGTATCAGACATATCACTAGAAATGATAGATGATGAAGATTATATTGATAATCTAAACACAGTGAATATTTTGTGAAATGTACTATTCATTAGACAACATATACATCTCACTAGAAAAAATTATCAATTGAACCACAAATTCACAATACTATCCATCAATTGTATAAATTAGGGCAAACACTGAACTCCAGTGCCTCTAATTTTACACTTAAAATTCACCATGTCTCATAAAAATGTATTTTAGGATTGGAAGCATCTACAATACATCACAAACATATATCATAATCATAAAAAATAGTCATAATACAGATCACCAAGAAAAAAATAAGATTTTCCTATGCATAAGAGCTTAGTTTATGATAAATCAAGGATTGAAGGTGATTTTCCGCTAACTTGTAAGAATTTTAGGTCACGAAGCGCAAGATCCAACTAGATAAGCTCATAATCTAGCTTGTATATGTCAAATTCATGCTTAGGACCACATGATCTCATCTAGAGCAGTCTGACAATAGATAATCATTCCAAGAGGAAAGCCTATTGGAGGCAGAAGATGAAGAGAAAAGGTTGAGACAAACCTATAGTTCATGAATCATATATTTCCAAATAAGGAACAACGGAGAGAAGAATAAATCTATTATCGAAAACTACTTACCAAGTTAAATCAAAGAAGATACCACTGGTTTTCTCTTCTTGCCATATTCTTCCTTGTGTCACCCTAAGAATCACCTCTATGATTACCCTTTTCAAATCTCTAGAGTTTCAAGAAAGAAGAGGTCGAAATATAACTATTCAAGTTTCATTAATTTTCATCAAGTATATATAGAGATTAACAAATATTCATGTCTGAGCAGTGTCACATAGAAACCATCAGAAGGTAAGTATTCAGTTGTCATTTTGTCAATTGATAGGTCTTGGCTATAAACCTTCAAAAGATGAAACCTCTGGATGACAAGACATTAGTTGTCTCCTTCAGAAGACCTGACATCGATTTGTATGATGAATAGTTTACACAACTATCAGTATGCACAACCATCAGTTGATGCCTACTATAGGTGGACCATAGGCCTACCGTTCAAACATTCAGTTGATGCCCACCAAAAAATCCATTGATTATAAACTCCTAGAAAAACCATCAAAAGATGTTCCTTCTCCCAACCGTTGGTTGAAGACTCCTCGGAAAAATCATCATAAGGCTGCTACCAAACATAATTTTTGGTTGTAAAATTTTTGATATGTAAAACTACTAGGAAAAAATTGGTTTGTGAATCTAGGGTTCTACTAAGCAACCTCAAGGGACCACCAACCTAAGAACCATCAACTTCTCAATATCTAACCTATCTATTGACTACCAAAGATAAGACTGTTGGTTGAGAACCGATGATTGTTTTACATATAACTTAATATCTTCGTAACACATCTATTTTGACTCCAATTGTCATTCTTTTTTCATTGGATTTATATTTTTATTATCTATCATTCCTTAGAAAAATCATATTAAAATCTCACATGATGGATTTCTTATAATTATTTTTTTATTATCTTTAAGCTTTCTCTTCATCATAAATGAATCATCTTATGTCAACTTAACTTATGTACCGCATATGTTTCTCTTACCAAGAAATAGTCAAAATAGGAATAAAACATAATCAAGCAACAAATAATTCAAAACATCATTAGAGGTATATTGCTCTAGGATTATGCTTAACCCTCTTATTGCCATTAAACCGAGGTATGAATTGTAACATGTGAACTATTTCTTTGTTGCAACACTTTCTAGTGTATTGAAACTTGTCTTTATTCATGTTGTTGCTAGTACCTTTATTCTCAAGTTCTCTCCTCAAATAAAACCTTGTTAGTGAGCATATACATTATTGAATTTGTGAGCTTATAGTCGCATGTTGAACTCCATGTGATTCTAGTATAAGACAACATCATTGAGGTTACATGATGAAATTAAAAAAAAATATCAACATAACATCAATATAGTAGGAACATATATAATATAATCCTTGGTAGGGTTTTGAAGAAAATATATAATCATTTATTATCATTTAATATCAGAATGAAGAAAACCCCATGCACTTGATTTATCATTCAAGGGTTATCTGAATACTAGTTTCTTGTGTGTACATATAATGGTACATGATTTATATCGAGGTGGGTTCGTCAATATTTAAATTGTTAGTTCATTTTGCATTTCAATCACCACTCATATGAAATTGCTCATGCACCACGATGGAATCAGTGCACATTGATTCCATGTTCATGGTTGTAGCACATACAAGTATTGCTTAATTTTGAATATATTGTGTTGCTAATAGGGCATTCAAATTATGGTTTAATGGAATTGCATCTTGGTTAATGGAAGTGCGTTATCCAATTGCACAAAGAATAATAATGGTTGTTCCTTTTTTGCTTGAATTTTAGTTCGCTAAGCTTAACATTGAACTAATTTTTAATAAATTAATTTCCTCATGTTGTAGATTGAAATTATCTTATGCACCATGCTCTACAATCATATTTGTTGCACATAGCAATGTGTCTTTCAAATTTGAATTTTGCTGCATAGAGCATTCACATCATGGTATATTGTGTTATCATGGCCATTTGAGTCAATAATCATATTAATAATACCATGTCTCATTGTTATAAGAATCCTTGTTCACTGAACACTTCAATTATGGATGACTATCACACAAATCTTGGTTAAATGTGCACAAAATCCTGAATTGAGTATTATTCAAATCCTAGTTCATTATGAAATTCAATCCTAATTCATTGAACATTTCAATCATTGTACATAATTCATTTGAATCAAGGACAATTATGCAAACTAGTACCTAGTTCTAACTGATTCGGAAGACGTAAAATAATATAATCTAACATTTAGGTATCGTCAAGGAAATATATTCCTCTGAAATTAGAGTGGGATGAACTTCCAAATTTACTATCTATTTGACATTTTTAGTCACTTCTTCATGTCTCATGCATGTTTTATTAAGATCTATGCCAAAGTAATGTGGGTGTGGATTACCCAAAATGTCTTGTCGTGCCAATGGATGCACTTGGGAGTTCTTGTCATCTTGTTGTGGACATGAATGCACTTTAGAGAACTTTTGAAAGATCTTGAAAAACTTGTAACGTTGAGAACCTACATCTAGATCAAAGATATCAGATAAATTGACAAAAGATACTTGTCTTGGTTGGAAATGAAGATCTCATACAATAAATTACAATCTTTTAACAGAGAGTGGGACCGCATTCTAGGTCTTTAAGACCTACATTAATTGTTCATCCACTCATCAACATCCGCTTGATCGAGTATCATGGTATCAAAAGGAACAAGGTATCAACAATGCTTGCTAATGATGGAGACGACCTAGAAAAACTAAATTAAGCACTTTTAGGCGACAAATACCTCCTTTATAGAAAGAACGGAACGGGTGAATATGTTTTTAGAATGACCCAAATGTGACAAAGAGCTACACATGTTTTCGATAGTTGGAGACTGCTTGAAACTCTTCTTAGTAACGTGAAAATCACCAAGTCGGAGAGGAGATTAGGTATTTATCCATCATGTTACTTCTACTCACTGAAGAGATTAAGGTCTTCTAGCTGGAGTGAAGAGGAGAATGACTCTTCTCGTCGAAATAGGGAGGTTTAAAGCTGAAATAAAAGTCAAGTTTTGATATAGCGTGAGAGTGCAAATGGACTTATATAGCCCAGAATTTTAGTTGACGTATAGGGGGCGTGTCAAATTTATCTTAGAGATTTGATTGGAGGCGGGAGGCCTGGGGAGCGGGGAATCGAACCAGCGACCCTTCATGAGGGGCACGCTGGCTTGACCGCCCGGGCTACGATGGCCGGGTATACCACTAATAAATACATGTACACACAAGTATACTAAGAAAATGATACAGTTGACATCGTTACTGAGCAAAGGAGAACACATAAAAAAGAATCAAAGAATATCTGTATAAGCTGATAGATACACCCAGTAATGTATAGGAGCGTCATCAATAAATCCATCTCCAAATAGCGGAGGATTTGACGGCAGGTGCAAGACATGAAACGGAAATTGCTAACTGCGGCGCATCTTGATTGAAACCAACTAAGCAATCCAACAAGCTAGCTGCATCAATCCTCCCCAACGGGGCGCTAGCTATCCGATGATTATGTATGTATCATATAGCTTATCCGTCGTTCAATTCATCTATCCACCTCGATACCGTCCGCGACAACGTAGGCATCAACCGAGCCCCGATGGAGGAAGCAGCAGCCGAGCTCTCATCTCCCGCCGGCATGTCGGACAGGGCGGCGAGGATCCTGCGGATGCTGGCCGATCGCAAGGTGCGGAATCCGGTGACGGAGCGGGTGACGCCGGCCTTTGCGGGGGCGAAGAGGGAGGTGGAGTTGGAGAGGATGATGTAGACGAGGGCCTGGACTAGCAGGAAGATGGCGACCTTGGAGAGGACGTCTGGGGTGAAGACGTGGGAGAGGAGAAAGGAGAGGAGGTCCTCCATCGTAAGTGTCGTGGTTACTTAGCTTGCTCGCTGGTTACTGCGACTGTTTCTTGCTGCTGAAGTCCAACGCCGGCGGAGAGGAATTGAACCTGCAGGGAGCTGGGAGCGAGGCTTACTTTTAGAGAGGGAGTTGAAAAAATAGGTTTGAGAGGTCTCTCGGTTCGCTAAAGCTGATCGATGTAATGAGTGCTGGTGAATGTTGAGTTAGATTATCGGGGCAGGTGGGTGTTTTTATACTAGGAACAACGGCGGTAGTGGTGGCGCGCCGCGACGTGGTCGCCGTCCTTCCTAGTTACGCACTCCGGAATGGTGAACTATCAACTATTTCCAAATCCTCCAATCATATGCTCCGTAATCCATTCCGGGCACGGTACATCCAGATGGTATGGTGTCCACGTCATCACAAGGGAATTCCTTGCGGGTTTCCTTTTCGTGTGTTCCCTTCCTTCGTTCCTTCCATAGGTCTGCTTCCACCAGGGGAATCCAGCCGACAGTTGAACTGGACCGCGAACTGGGATGAGATAGGACTGCTGTCGTAGGCTTGGCTAAGGTTAGACCCAGCCAGGTATGACAGGATAGAAGCTCAAAGTGCATACGTAGAGCACGCCATGCTGGTTTTTGGTAGGATCTCAACGTCCGTGCTCTGGCGCTTGTTGGGTTGGACTTGATCTTGCTGGTGGACAACCAATCTAATTAAGAATCAAACGCGGTTTCACACAGTTCTCTTACTTTTATTAGATTTTCCTGAGGTTGTGCTCCTCATGCATGTGGGTTTGGCCGACGCGTCACAGACTGGACTGAGGCAGAGCAACACGACGGGGCAGAACGGAGAAGACATGGCAGAACGAGTAGCCAGAAATCGGTTACGGATGACACTACCGGAGAGAGGACCAAAAACTCTTATACTGTCTCATGTCCACTATGAAGAGACACGACTGTTTTGGGAAACTGCCTATCCCAATACATGCATCTCTACAGACAATAATTAATAAATATATATACATTATTAATTGAGTCACACTCAATAGGATATTTTAACATTTTTCCACTTGACCCAAAATGCCATGGCAAAAATATTTATTAATTTACAATTGATGCATAATATGAATACTACAATACAAGAGAATAAGATATAAGTCATAGCGGTTGGTACTTAAAAAAAAAATTAAGTACTCCACGCTATGCACTACAAAATCTAAACATCTTACATGTAGTGATATAAAATTTATGAATAGGTTGACCTCAAAACTTATTTCCTTGGTCCAACTTGATGTCAAAACCGACATTATGTTATTACTAGTATTACAACAGAAATAGCGAGTCAAATATGTGATCACACAAAAATTATTACATTGTTAAATCACATTATTCATTACACATCAAATAATTTTCTCAGACCCATATTCTTTACATGAGATGTATACAATCCTGGAGCTAGCCCTTTAGTAAGAGGATCTGATATCATGTGTTGTGTACTAATGTGATCAATCTGTATCATCTTGTTGTCAACTTGCTCATTGACAACGTAGAGTTTTATGTCTAGATGTCTGCATGCCGTTGTGCTTTTATCATTATTAGCAAAAGTGACTACGGCTTCATTATCACAATATATCTGTATTGGCTTATGAATTGAGTCAACAACTTTAAGATCTTGTATCATATTCTTAAGCCATATCACATGTGATGATGTTTCATGGCAAGATATAAGTTCAGCTTCCATGGTAGATGAAGCTGTAGTCTTTTGCTTAATACTTCTCCATGATACTGCACCATCAGCCAATAGGAAGACATAGCATGTTATAGACTTCCTACTATCTAGACATCCTGCAAAATCTGTATCTGAATATCCCGTAACCTCAAGGTGGTTTGTCCTTCTATATGTAAGCATGTAATTCTTTGTTCCTTGCAGATAGCGCATCACCTTCTTCACAGCTCTCCAATGGTCCATGTCGGGGTTACTTTAGTAACGACCAAGCATTCCAGTAGAAAAAGCAATGTCCGGTCTGGTACATATCTGTAGATATTGTAGGCTCCCAACTACATATGCGTATGGTATTTTCCTCATTTCATTCCTTTCTATATCACTACTAGCTAGGACACTGCTTGGAGTTAAACTTATCTCCTTTAACTATAGGTGCAGGTCCAGGTGAATAATTTCTCATTCCATACTTTTCTAAAACTTGAGATATGTATGCTTTTTGGGATATACCGAGTATACCCTTAGCTCGGTCCCGATGTATCTCAATACCAAGTACATATGAATCTTCTCCCATATCTTTCATCTCAAAGTTAGAGGAAAGAAATTCTTTAGTTTCATTTAATATAGCAATGTTATTACTTACCAGTAGAATGTCATCCACATAAAGAATCAATATTATGAATTTATTCCCACTGACCTTGAGGTATGTACACCGATCAACAATATTTGGTTTAAACCTAAAAGTTGTTATAATGGTGTTAAATTTTATATACCATTGTCGGGATGCTTGTTTCAGTCCATATATTGATTTCTTCAATTTGCAAACCATGTGACTTTTTCTATAATCAATGAAACCTTCTGTTTGTTCCATATAGACTTCTTCAGATAAATCTCCATTTAGAAATGCCATTTTCACATCCATTTGATGTAGCTCAAGATCAAAATGAGCTACTAAGGCCATGATTACCCTAAAAGAGTCCTTTGATGAGACTGGAGCAAAGGTCTCCTTATAATCAATGCCTTCCTTTTGTGTGAAACCTTTAGCAACTAGTCTAGCCTTGTACTTCTCTATTTCACCATTTGAGTTCCTTTTGGTCTTAAAGATCCATTTGCAACCAATAGGTTTGACATTCTCTGGAAAAGGTACAAGATCCCATACTTGATTTTTATCCATGGATATCAGTTCCTCCTTCATGGCATCAAGCCACTTAGAGGAATTTTCACAATTTATTGCTTGTGAAAAAGATAAGGGATCAATATCTTCAAAGTCTAAATTTGGCTCTTGAAGGTATACAACATAGTCAGATGGAATGGCAGGCCTCCTTGATCTGGTTGATCTTCGTAATTCAGCATTGGGTTCTACATTTTCTGTAGGCTCTTTAGGTTGTCCTTCATCATGAACATGATCAATTTGTTCATTTACAACCTGACTAGGAGCATGATCTACTTCTGTTGGCTCATCCACTTGACAATTGTTCATGGGAACAATAATTGGATAGCTTATCTGAGTTTGACTAGGTGCAGGTGTGACAACACTATCTTGCACTTCATCAAAAGTTACATTCTGAAGCAGATCATTCCCACTGATTGGATGATCCTCCAAAAATCTAGCCTTACCAGTCTCGACTATCTTTCGTGGATGAGATGGACAATAAAACCTATATCCCTTTGACCTCTCTGGGTAACCAATAAAGAAACCAGTAGTGGTTCTTGGGTCAAATGCCTTCTCATGTGGATTGTAGATTCTAGCTTCTGCACGACACCCCCATACGTACATATAGTTCAAGGATGGCTTCCTTTCTGTCCATAATTCATATGGGGTTTTTTGGACAGACTTGCTAGGAACCTTGTTTAATACATGCACTGTCGTCTTTAAAGCCTCACTCCACATTGTAGAAGGAAGGGATGAATTATAAAGCATTGCACGAACCATTTCCTTTAATGTTCGATTCCTTCTTTCAGCTACACCATTTTGACTTGGTGTGCCTGGCATTGTATATTGAGGTACAATGCCTTCTTCTTGAAGGAAATGTGCAAATGGTCCCTTTCTTTGTCCCATCTCAGTGAACCTTCCATAATACTCACCTCCCCTATCTGATCTGACTATCTTAATCACTTTACCTAATTGTTTCTCCACTTCAATCTTAAAGTCCTTAAAGGCTTGAAAAACATCACTTTTCTCATTTAATAAGTAGAGGATCATATATCGTGAATAATCATCGATAAAGGTTGCAAAATGTTTTTCTCCTGTAAAATAAGGTAGAAAAGGTCCACTAATATCTGTGTGAATTATATATAATGTTCCACTGCTCCTCTTAGCACCCCTTTTTGAAATGTTGGTTTGCTTAGCCTTTATGCATTCAACACAAGTTCCAAAGTCAGTAAAATCTAAAGGCCCTAAAATGCCTTCCTTTACTAATCTTTGGATTCTTTCTTTAGATATGTGTCCCAACCTTCGGTGCCATAGTAGTGATGACTTTTTATCTAGTAATGTGTGTTTATTTCCAATAATATCATGTTGGACTATAAGTGATTGCTCAAAATGAGGGCTTGATTGAACTTGATAAAGATCATTTATTAAAAGACAAGTACCAATAATGCTAGAGTTTTTATACAATGAGAGTCGTCCACTTTGAAGTATAAAAGCATAATTTAGTTTGTCTAATCTAGAAACAGAGACTAAATTTCTACTATAGTTTGGTACATTGAAAGTATTTTTTAAATCCAGCAAGCTTCCATTGTCAAGGATTAATCTGCATGTGCCAACAGCCTTTACGTGCGAACCCAATTTATTTCCAGAATAAAGGACTTTTTCATACTCCGTTGGTTTCCTTTGATTCAGAAATCCCTGTAATGTATTAGAAATATGCACAGTAGCACCAGAGTCAAGCCACCAACTATATAATGGAACATTTGAAAGATGACATTCATGTGAAACAAGAGAAATTATACCTTTGTTCTCTAACCATTTCTTGTACTTGAAGCACTCCTTCTTAGCATGTCCTTTCTTACGACAGAAGAAGCATTTCATATTAGCCTTGCTTCCCTCGGCCTTGCCATCTGGCTTGGACACTCCACCTGAGATAGGAGCAGTTCCCTTCATTTTTCCTTTACCCTTGCCGCCACGTTTGTTATGGGTACTTAAATGCGCAGCAGGGATCCCTTCATTCTTAAGTCTCTCTTCTTCTTGAACACACATGGCCAATAAATCATTAATTGACCATTTTTCCTTTTGTGTGTTGTAAGAGACTTTGAATGATCCATACTGACTAGGCAAGGAAGTTAAAATGAAGTGAACTAGAAATGCATCAGAAATGGATAATTCCATTTCATTAAGTTGGGCAGCAATGTCTCTCATCTCCATGATGTGTTCACGGATTCCACAAGAACCATTGTACTTCATAGAGCACATCTTAGACATCAAGGTGCTGGCTCTAGACTTACTAGAAGAAACATATTGTTCCTCCACTGCCTTTAGAAAATCTTTTGCAAATTCAGAAGTAGAAATGGACCGTCTAATATGCTTTCCCATATTTGCTTGCATAAGCAACAAACTAAGCCTATTAGAACGTTCCCACTTATCATAATTGGCTTTTTCAGCAATGGTACTTTCCTCTATTAGTGGTTGTGGCTTTTCCACTCGGAAAGCTAAGTCTAGATCCATACACCCTAATGTAAACATGACCTTTTCTTTCCATTCATTAAAATTTGAACCATTTAGAGTAGGAATGTTGTTGTTTTCACCATACAAGGATGGGAAAATAACTGCAATATTTAAAATTTCATATTAAAACCACAACTAAAATATAAAAGTAATTTTTAAGGTATACTTTATTTACTTTTATAATACTAATCACAACAAGTCATTACAAATTATCTTTGGATAAATTTTATAATACTAGGTCAGATTAGTTACTAGATATGAGTCACACTCACTCTAGATTAACTCAACATGAACTTTATACTAATAAAATAATTTCACCTTTGGGTAATATATTTTATGTGTCTAAAGACATGCTTGTTTTGTCATGTCATGCTTAATACTAACAAAGTAATACACCTTTGGGTGACTTTACTTTTTACCAAATTAAGCACAATCAAAAGTACGTATTCATCATGTAAAGTATTACTCATCATGATGTTAGGATTTTTGGTTAAACGATAAATAGATTGAGTTCAAGAAATTTTGTTTACTAACAAAATAATGTTAACCCAACACTAATACCAGTCATGTATATCAAAATCTCAAGTTTGATGTGCATACACGTATGAGGGAAGAATCAAACCAATATCACATAATATATATTACATACATTTTATTTACAACATCATGTTTATGGTATGTCATTATACTAGAAAAAGCAGTCTGATACAGTTTTCACTGGCGATCAGAATATGGCCCCAGAGTTACGGAACCAACAGAAGACATAAATTGAAAATTGTTAATCACATTATGTCGATTGTAGACTGTCCAGGTATTTTCTTGCGGAACAGCCAATTGACATATGCATTCGTAGACCATGATCATTTAAGAAAGGAAACAATGATCTTTAAAAGGAAACCAGAACGACAAAGCTTCTCAGTTTCCCTTTCTGTAGACACGTAGTGACATTCCGTCACCACACTTAGTGCTGCAAGGATCTCAAGGATAGACGTGATAATAATCGATTAATAGAACTGTCAGCTTTGATTGCTTTCATGCGGCATATCCACCGCCAGTTCGACACCCGACGTGTCCACCGCCGGTGATTCAAAGCAAAGGAAATGCAGTCCAGAGAAGAACATATTACAATAATTATTGGTCCCGGCACATAGCGCAACCCACATATAAAGAAAAGCCTATTCATGGAAGGATCGTAGAGTGCTCCTGATACCAAATGTTAGAAAAGGCATACTCGAATTCACCGAAGACTCCATGATTAGTCTGAGACCAAAAGCAATGCGTAGGACAGGAGCGACGCGTCACAAACTGGACTGAGGTAGAGCAACACGACGGGGCACGGGGCAGAACGAGCGGAAGGGTAAAGTGGGCGTTGATTTTCTCTCGCCTTGTGAGTCTCCGATAGGCAGAAATCGGTTACGAATGCCACTACTGGAGAGAGGACTAAAAATCTTTATACTTTCTCATGTCCACCATGAAGAGACACGACTGTTTTGGAAAACTGCATATCCCAATAGATGCATCTCTACAAACTATGATTAATAAATATATATACATTATTAATTGGGTCACACTGACCTAAAATGAATCTAGTATGTATGACAGGGTTGGGTTCAAACCCTCTTGCTACCTTCTCCAGCTCACGGGAAGAGGCGGTGCTGCCATGTGAGCGCGCAACTCGAGCATGTTCGGGCTTCCCAGGAGGGGCGGATCTGAAAAATCACATAAAGAGGGGCTGAATTATATAAATCATGATACTCAACGAATAAGGAGGGCTGTAACTGATTTTTTTGGGAAAAAATTTATGTTGCCATAGGAATTTGAACTTGGGACTACTCACACATGCTTAGCAAGATCTACCAACATAGTAAACATAATTAAACACAAATTACTATTATAGATTTTTGTTCGTAATATGTATATGTCTTTAACTTTTTTGGGGGGTGGGGGGCTAGAGCCCCGACAACCTCCCCCTAATTACACCCATGCTTGTGAGGTGTTTTGGGGGATAATACATGGTTAAATCAATATCACGTCCATAGACTAGTTTATAAACAAATATTTTTCGGTCTTTACGCGCTCCAAGTTTCGCTAAAAGCGTCCAAACGCTATTTTCCTGTGTCATATGCTATGTGGTTTTAAAGAATCATGTGGGGCATATTCGCTAGTTTAATCAAGTTTTAGTTAATAAACCACTACATTATAGTAAATATATAACCATTAATTAATAGAAAGTCATAATAATATATAGAAATAAGCTTTTGGATCGCAATAGCAAAAGATATTATCAACCTAGATTTAATCACCTTAATTGCTTGGATTTAAAAGTCAAAATTTTTAGGTTTGCGTATTAAATGGAAGTTAACCCTGATCTTATCTAAAATCATTTGTAGGTGACTTGAGATTCCAATTTGGATTTGGACTACGACCAATTAAAGTCTGAACAAATTGTATGTTTCTAGTCCCCATTTAGGCTAGGAAATTTCATTAGTGTCATGATCCAAATTTCCAATAGATGAGGTTAAACCTAATTGTCCTACACTCTTAGTATTATGCTTTGAAATCCCAATCCTATAATCATTTTCCTGTCATTATCACTAAAATTTTGTTTTCAATCAATGATGATCCATGTCACCCTAATTTTCTTATTTGCATGATTTGACGCAATAACTATTTGAAAGAGTATTTCTACATAGTTAAAACTCACACATGTTCACATTCCCGTTATCAAGAACATCAAGTTGCAACATTCCACTAGCATGCCCTTGCACATGGCATCTAATGCTGCATTTACTACTCGAAAACTATAACTAAAAACTACCTCTAAAGTAGATCTTTGACTACATTAGAAACTCCAATGTGTTCAAACAATATAAAACATAGCCTAAGACCATTCTAAATAGATGTACAATCAACAAGGTACTTTATTTAGGTGGTAATTTTCCATAGTTTGGAGGAACATTTTATATGAAAGTGGGGCACTTTTATTGCAAACTGGGGTATAAATAGTACTTTATGAAAGTTGCCATTATGTTTATGTTGTACTTTTATTACATTTTTTAATACAAATGAGTACTCTTATTATGTAATGCTTGTAATTATTTTTGTATGTGATATTTGTATTTTGATTAAATTAGTGGAAAATAAGATTCAATTAGATAACTTTTATATATATTATAGTAAATATACCATGAATCATTTTGCTCTTTGTATGCTGTAGAAACATGTTGAGGTACTTCTCTATAATCTGAGGGTACATTATATGTAGAAATGAGGTGTAGTACACATATTCTTATGCATAAGGATTGTATTTGACACACTATACTTGTAAGGATGGAATATTATATGTATGTGTTACATCAATACTCATGTATTTGGATATTGATGATGATCCATTAAGAATTTCAATTATTTAAAGGCTATTTATCTATATCATATACTATTGTCTTTGTTTGGAAGTTTTCATATGATGTGAAGTAGCTTTGCCTTAATATTTGGTACATTGAGCCGTGTTTGGCGTACTTATTACATAAAATTCAAAAGATACACTCTCAAATGAAAAGATGATGTACAATTAATTATTAAATTATTTCTTATGTATTGTATGATCCAATGTACATTATATCATAAACAATTTTTTTCCAAAAATAAAATACATTTGGAACAAAAAAAAGTACTATGGACACCAATAAAAATACCCTACAATGACTAGATACAACACTTGATCTGTATACAATTGATGTCGAAGTTGAACCTATATATAATGTAACCTTGGTCTTCCTTTTGTCCACCTTCAATTCTATAGATGATGAATCACTTGAGGTTTGGGCTTCAATTGTAGGGGATTTGGATTGAGATTCTTTCTTATATGATTGTGTTGCATATGTGGTGGAAATTGGGAGCTATTTTGTCCAAGTCTTGCCTAAGATGTGAATCCTTATAGATGTACACAATTGAGGTGAACGTTTCACTAGAACTTGCCAAGGGGTAAAATATGGTGGCTTCACGATTGGTATATGTATGTGACCCTTGGATCCATCTTTGTCTATACAATGGGTGTAGTTAATGAGATCTAGTAGCTTGATGATGATGTCAAAATTATCAGAGATGTTGTAGGAAACTCTATATTGTACTTTTACATTGATACTCATCTTTGTTTAGGAACTTCATGGCCCTTATAGAAGTGGGGTGTTGGGACAGACGAAACTTCTCTGACCAATCAAAAACATATGGTTTGTCTTCCTTGTATTGTAGGACTTTTCTTTGTAATGCCTTACACTCATTTTTGTTGTACCTCAAATCATGTGGAAGAAACAAAAAACATGTAGGTCTTGGTTTAAAGTCAAATTTGATAGGGATCCCTTTTAATCTAGATATTATAATATTTCCCATAGTTTGACAAGAAGATTTCTCTATGAAACCTTTAATACATTAAACTTGGTTGGCATATCTTTGGATGATACTCAATCTGATGCTATTGCAGCGGTCGTCGAGCAAAAGGGGTCATTGCTCGGGCAACTATTCCACTCAGGACATATCTTATGATCTTTATGTGTAGCTTTCTTCCAACATTTGTTAAACATAGGTCGTGACGTACAACATACCACTTTCATCTATCCTCTTGACCAGAGGAATTACAATTTTGAGGCCTTTCTCTAATGAGATGTGTCTTGTCTAGATTCCAAAGGTGTCCCTATCTTCCCTATAAAATGAGGGAAATACTCCCATACCCATTCTCCCCTTTGATCCTGGATACTCAAGCTCTATGTGGGTATTGATGATCTAAATATTGGGGAAGCATCAAGGAGTTCCTAAAAGAATATTGTGAATGCATGCACCACATCAGGATCATGAGTTAGTTCAAGTATGCCATTATCTATGAGATCTTTTAGTTATCATACTGTAAGACATTAACTCTTAGAACATGTTTTGATATCTTATTATGTTCTAGAGTTCTCAAATTACATGCTTACTATCCATGGTTAAAGGTACTTTATGTAATTTGCATATAGCATGTTTTTCTCTTTTATTCTCTCTCCTATTTGAGCTTGGTTAGGTGGGCCTTGGTAGCTTTATAAACTTCTTAGAAAATCCATAGGTTGTGGATAGTTTTCAGATAATGACAATTACATCATTTCCCAACTATTGAGTTTCATCGGTAGTTGCTTCATCAACTGATTGAAACATGGTGTGGAGCTAGACCAACAAAATCTTGAGCTTATTCATTTACCATTGAAGTTCCACCATTGTTTAATTTGATGCCTATTGATGATAAATAGACCTCCATTCATTGATGATAGAACCCATGGATCTTGATATATGGATATCATGAACTCTACTACCAATGAAGAACTTGCTTATCACCCACTGATGAGTTTCAATGCTCGAGAACAAATGACGATCCGCATGTGTGAAATGATGACAAGGAACAATGGGATCTTTATTTTTCCTATCTAATGAAACTTCTATAGTTGTATGACAGTGAGAGTTTAGGGTCATCCCTAGAAGGTGTCACTGACAGATGAAGCTAATTCTGCAAATGCTAATAGCTCAATAACTTTGACCATTCCTTATATCTCCTCTTCTACTTCTTATAGGGCTATGATTATGCCCCCACCATAAACCCCCTCTTTTTCCATAATTGTGTGAGTTGATGTTGAAGAGATGGAGCATAAGAAAGTAGTCATTAGTTGATGACAATTGATGAGATTTCTACTTCCATGCAACATTGACAAAATCATTGGTTGTTCTTCCTTTTTTATCCTTAAAGAATTGAGTGATTTCTTACATCTTCTTAACCTAGATCCATGTAATTGAGCCTCTTTTCTTCATGTTATCATGGTGATCTTTCATCATATTTATCCTTGAGCTTTGTTCTTGGCAATTTTCTATGGAGTTTTGGCCTTGGTGGTATTATACCATGTTTCTTTATTTTTCTTTCGCTAGTTAATCTTAGTTCATGAAGTTATAGTTTTTACATGTTTTTAGGAAGTAAATCTCATGTCTTGAAGATCAAAGATGTAGGCTTTCCATCTTCATCAATGAGTGGACTCGTTTCTACTATTTGTAAGGTGAAAGATATAACATATGAAGCATTTTGTAGTTACAAGATGTGTGAGACCTTAATCTTGTTTCACATCCTTTTGTATGTCCTAAAAGATGGGATCTTTGTTCCAATCTAAGAACTAAAAATGTACTATGGAGTTGCATGTTATTCTTAATATCTTGAAATCACTTCCTGATGTTGAAGCTAAGCTTGGTTTGAGATGCATAAGTTTATCTCAGATTATTTCAAAACACACATAAAAGTGGCACCATTATGGTATGTTTACGCTCCAATAGATAAAATATGAACTATTTAATATCCCATCTATTGAATAACTTTTCTAAAATCTTATTAAGGCTTTTATTAGCCATTATTCTACTAAATTTGTAGAATAGCTATGTGGAAATAGCTCACTTATGCTTAGTTTGGTGTTCTTGTGCCCTAATCTTGAGAATAGTATAACTCTTGCATTATTTGGAGCTTTGATGTGAAATTTTAGGTAGTATCTGTTGGTATGTATGCCCTGAGAGCCAATCATGGGATGATTGGTGGGATACATTAAGATTGATTTGATAAACATTAAAGGCAAGCTTCCAATTCTTCTGGTTTAGTCATTTGAGATAGTGATAGAACATATTGAATGTCTAGAGAATGACAGTACTCAATGACGTATGCTTTCAGGTTTAGGACCTGAATGATGAGATCATACAGATGCTAAGAGTTTGTACATTCTTGTTATGTCCCTAATCGGATGTCATTGTGGAAGGTAGATAGACAGTAATGACACACAAGACTAGATTGTGGTGTTGGTTGATGACAGAATCTCATTAGTCATGATATAGAGATATCAAACCAAACACATAGGTACTTGTTAGAGAACAAGTGTACCGGACAGACCCACTGTGAGTTTGACACCTAGAACCATGACATGGTAGTCACAGTCAGTACTCACAGTGATGGTGGTGAGTGTGATTCTTTGACCTAAAATCACTACACTCAACACATGTCGTTGGGCACACTTTGACATCATCAAACGTAGTCCTAAAACATGGGTTGTTATAAAGGTGATGATTGGGTGGCTTTGACACATGGGGATTTTGAGGGGTGAGTGATAGATATGGGATTTGTCCCTCCTGAGGGAGTTTGATATCCATGGCCACTTGATGAGTAGGATTGAGAAAGGCGTGCACACATGTGTGAATCAATATGTGATATTGATGTCATACATATCTCATCCAATCTACTTTGAGATCAAGAAAGTGAATGAACGTTGACAGGATGACTATTCCATGCCTCGAGTTCATTCGGGATATCAGTGATAAAGGAATTATACATTCATTGTAGCACCATTCACGGATTGTAGGATTGAAAGTTGTTCTCCAACTTTGTATTTCACTTGGGTAGCACTGATGTGCGACTAGGCACCGCTCTTTGCTTGTGAAGTCATAAGTGTTATGGACTTTCACTGCCAACGTGAAATGGACCTGCAGGGTCACACACATATGATTCAACCTGGAAAAGGAGTTTTGTCCACAAACAATGTTTAGATTGATTACTAAAGGAGTTTAGTAGTTCAATTAAACACTCAATTAATTAATAGCTCAATGTCATAATGTTCAAGGTGTTGGACACATTGATTGGAGTATCAGATTGATTGAAACTGCAATTGACTAATTATGCACAATCTGCACTCCCAACCGATCGGCTCATGTGATGAACCGATCGGCTCAGCTTGGTGAACCGATCGACTCAGGTGGTGAGTCGATCGGCTCATGGACATGGTGAAACGATTGCTTCAAGTATTTAAATGATCGGTTCAACTGATGCAATCGACCAAGTTGGGAAAGTAGGATTGGTGAGAAATTTCTTTTTGTTTCACTTGCCCAATTTGATTGGAACAAGGATTGGTATTTGGTACCAATTAGAAACAAAAGAAGAAAAGTCAATCGGGAACTGATCAGGACCACGAACCGATCGGTTCAGAAGTGAACTGATCGTTTCATGGGTCCCAACCGATCAGTTGAGGTGTCAACCGACCGGCTCAGATCCCCAACCGACCGTTTCAGAAATGAAACGATCGGTTCTGGTTGCACAGTTGGTTGTTTTTGTGGAAAATCTCGAACCCTTCTACTCCTGCTTTAGTCCCATATTGCCCGGGATAGAGAACCCTGTCCGATGACCCTCCTATATATAGGGGTATTGGGGGTTTCTCAAAGGACAACTCAGTGCAACCAGTTGCTCTGTAAAGTTGTCATTCTCTATGGTTTTGGTAACCGAGAGAGCCTGAGCAAGTGCTACCCGATAAGGGAGGCACAGTAAGGGAAAGACAACTACAGAAAGCGACTGGTGGTAGGAGAGTGTGTCGGTGACTAGTACGTCGACATGAGGGTGTGACTCCTTCCATTTCCTTGTGGGACAAGGATATTGGAGTTCCAGGTGGTTCGTGTCGACTACTTCAGAGGTGGGAGATTTCTGCCACTCGGAGGACAGCTGTCAATCCCGACAGTCCTGGTGAGACCAGGAGTCATCAGTCCCGGTGTGACCAGGAGCTGCACAGACATCATCCAAGACCGGAGGTGAAGACCACGCAAGCCGCGAGGTATTGTCGCCGAGCAAGCCTCAGGACAAGGTATGATTCCACAAACCATCCTTTCCATTGTATAGATGTTGAAGCGTTTCCTTGTTCTGGGTTTGGGGAGGAGAAATTTTTTGTTTCCGCTGCCTTCTCTACCTCCCCTAAATCCCAACAGTGGTATCAGAGCCACGCCAACTGCTCTATACTTTAGGATTATCGATATGATCAATTTTGGTTTGTCTCCTTTATTTATTGCATACGATGCGAATAAAATTGGCTTTATGCATGTCCAATCCTAAATCCACAAATCCCAATATACATATATGATATGTAATATGAATGCACTCGATACGCGTCGCCCTTAAACGAGTTTTGTGGTGGATGTATAGTGTGGTTATGGACAATAAACCCTATCTGTGTATGGTTGTATGTGGTTTCTTGCATCTCAGTCTGCACACCGATCTTCCTTCTCCTATTCCTGATGTAACTCAAAATAATTCGAGATTTCTTTCCTACCTTTACTCCCCTCTAATGTAACTCGAGCTTTCTCTTTTTACATTGTAAAATAGGATAGAATTTTATTTTCTGTTATGTCAAAGAATGGAGGATATCCTGATGACAGCTGAGATGATCAGTTCAAGGCGTCAACCGATCGGTTGACGTTTGAGACGATCAGTTTAAGGAGTGAGCCGATCAGTTGATGACCGGTTCGAGGAGCGAGACGAGCGGCTGGCGGCCATGATGAGATGCACGATGACCAGACGAACTGATCGGTTGGAGGAGCCAACCGATCGGCTGGTGGCACCCAGCCAACCGGGCTGATGGCGAGCCAATCAGTCATGTGATGAGTTGATCAAACCCAGAAAGGCGAAGCACAGAGTTCATCTTGTACAGGTTGCATGTGATGTAGACGTAGATGACCATGATTCCTCTTGACTCGAGGAATCACATTAGGATGGCCATAGTCATCACTTTTATCATTTTGCATGTTTTCTGTGGGATATAACATGTATATGATACGTACTATGTATTGTGGTGATTGGATATGTATATGTATATAAAAACCAAATCCCTCATCAAAATATTAAGTCTTATATGCCTTCCATTAGCGGCACACATGAAAAACTCGATCGACCAAGCGTAGGTTATGCCAAAGCGTGGTGCAACGTCTATCTTATGGAAGTGTGAAGGGTAGACATGTAGGTTCTACCAAAGCAGGGTGCATGTTTACCGTGTCGGCTTTTGGGTTAGACTTAACGGGTGATTCTTAGAGTGTCTAAGCCCAGAGGCAAGGAATGTTCATGGCAAGGTGTTGCACATGTTCATTCATCAAGAGTTGCATATGATGCAATTGGCATGATGGCCTACCTAAATAGTCAAGATTGTGGGCGATCAGCCAAAGCTGACTCATGACTTGATGAAATATGGATCTTGCCCACTAGAAGGTTGTATGCTGCAATCTTATGGATTGATGGTGAGGGCTATCAATTTGAAGTAAAATAGTGGGAGCGATAATTAATTAAAGGCCTAATTATATCATCAACTTTTCAAATCAATCAAATAAGTCAAAAATGAGTTTTGGACTAAAATTGCATAATTTCCTTTTGTATAATAAATGGTTAATCAACAATAATCATTTTATTTGTGATCGGTCCTTGAGACCAACAAATTAAATGGGAATAATTCCACGATTGGTTAGGATGACGAGAAGTGTTCTCAATCAAAGAGTGAAAGCTCTAAGTCCTAGTTATACCAGAACCAGATAAACTTGATCCCACCACACCAATGGTTGAAAGTATGCTTATGGAAGCATACCGAGGATGGCATTGATGTGGAGTGCTTGATGTTGTGTTCCCTGAACTATGAGTTGCAGAGACAACATGAGACATATGATGTCTCCAAGACACTATCCTAGTATGTCATGACAGAAGGAGATCTAGTAAGGTATTCACACACTCAATGTGATTGGGTATATGGAAAAACCTGACTAAGAAGGATTCCCTCTGAGCCAAGAATTGGCTATTGGTATGATACTGCAAATGTTGCAAGAATCATACAATTCATGATGAACTATGACATGGACAACTTTGATAAGTGTTGACAAAGTTGTTGGATATGTTATGGACAGTAGAGGGAATTACAAAGAAAGACAAATCCTAATGTTTGATATGATCAATGAAGGGTAAGTCTTAACGGCAAGGTAAAGGCAAAGCTAAGAAGTGTTCTGATGCTAGCCAACAGCCCAAACTGTCTTCAGCCTCAAGGCACATGGGGAAAGGGTGTATGAAGGAAAGTGCCTTCCATATCTGGAAGAACAAAAGAAGATGAAGGAGGGGATGGAAATCTCCACCTAAAGGTGTCATGAAAGTAAACTTGTAACACTTTTGAGGTATATGATACCAAGATGTAAAGTGTAAAGCACTAAATAAATGGGGCAAGTGTTACCGCCATAGATATGAGTACTTTAGTTTATTTTCAGCCTAAAAGGCATGTAATACAATTATGAACTGCTATTTCATATTTGCCAATAGATAGAAACACTTTATTTTTGCATATTGTATGACAATGATGGCAATCAATAAAGAGATGTTTCAATTTCTAAAGATATGATATTTGTGGCAATGCCTTGTTTATCTTGTGGTATTTGATATGCATCAGATAAAATGATACCTAAAAGTTATAGATAACTCAAACAATCAAATTAGCATCAATCATGAGAAATTCATTTCTAGTTTCCATGTGATGGATAAATCTAGACTCTTTTAGTTAGAGAACCAGTAAGAGACATGAATATCTTGGACATGATTAATCAATCTTAACTAAAGGTAGTGGGAGAATGATTATCCTATTAGGTATGATACATGTGATGTATTTACATACCTATTGGAACAAATGCTAATACTTCAAATGGTGTTTAGAGAAATACCAATATGAATATCTTGAAGTGTTCAAGATTATTATATATGAAGTGCAAATTTGGTAAAGTGTTAATTCTTGATGAGATCAATGAATGAAATACTTGGACCAAATGTTTGAGATCCTTATGAGTGATTATGATAGTGTATCATAGTGAACTCATGATTAAGGCATGGTGATGTATAAATCAAGAAGGAATCATACTCTAAGGAGTTAGAGAATGATTATCAAATAACTAAATTCTTCTTAATAAAAGAATACCCCACACTAATAAAGGACATTAAGAATCACAAGGAGTTGTAAGTTCTTATATCCTTGACGGATACACCTCATTTATCTATGTGATGAGTTGTTCATGTGATGAGTCAACCATATAGATGAATATGAGGAACCGGATTTTGAGTTATGGTTTATGACCATTACATCCTAAATGACATCCATGTGAACCATAAGGTATGACCTTGATGGTAGCACCCATTGGATGAAATCCATAAGTTCAAATCAATCTTAAGTGTTAAGACACATGGATAACATTTTGAGAAGGATGATGCTTGTTGATTGCAACTTAATGACTAAGACATTTGGCTTATGGATACTAAAACTGCATTCCTATGAGGAATAAAACAAGGATGTGTACGTGACACAACCAATAAGGTTTATGAATCCACTAATGCAAATGAAGTCTATAAGTTACAATAGACTAATCAATGTGATTGATTGAGTACAAGCAACTCAGAATTGGATCTTTACTTTGATGATATAGTCAAAGGGTTTGACTGATATGTCAAAGATAAAGAAGGGATCTGTGATTTAGTGGGAGCGTGTTCACATTCCACATGTTGATGTGAAATGGAAATGTTCTAAAATGGAAATCCAAAAGTGGAAATTATCTTTAAGTAAGATAGAGATGTTTCCTATGTGATAGGAATAGATATCTATAGAGATAGTTCTCCAAAACCTCTTGACCTGAAAAGAGAAAACATACATTGGCAATTTGTACTGAAGGGTTCAGTATGCACAGATTTAGTGGGAGAAAACCTGTCCATGTTACATGGAGTTAGTATCCCAAGGCCAAGTGTCCAATTCTTATGAAGAATGGGAACACTAATAATAGATATGGATCTATCATGTGTGTAATCATCCCATTATCTTGCATGTATCGACATGGCAAGTGCAAAATGCATTCATCATCTTGTATGTAAGACATGGCAATATGATGTGCTCATCTTGAAAACTCGTATGTGGGACATGACAAGTGGATGTCTGTCTACTTCCAGTAAGGGTTACTGGAATACCATGAGAACTTGATAAGTACATGTGAAGTACTAGTTCTATGGAGATAAGGAAGAGTTCAATGTAAAGAGTTACATTGATGTGAAGTTCCGAAAGGACAGAAAATTAATCGCAAAATATAAATAGGATATATAAAAGTGAAAGTTTGTTGATAATTGGAAGTGTTCCAATAAAACCATTTAAAAGGGAAATGTCGAGTATTCGTGTGTTAGAGAACAATAGTGGATACTATATGGGTCTGGAAGTTCATGAGATGAACTTATAGATATTCTGATCATTGATGACAAGTATGGAATCCTTGATCATGCAATGTGGATAAAAGTTTAGAAAAGGAATACTAGATCGCATATTATGGCAACTCCATCTCATACGTGTGACGTACAATGAAGAGATGAGAGACATGCAGTTAAAAACTGACTTTGTCAAGGTGTTGCCATAACTCACTATGTTCGCACTAGAGCACAGTAACATGTGGGACATGTTTGAAGATCACTATGAATACGATTCAAGGGTGATTGGCTCACAGTGCAAGTGGGAGTTTGTTGGTATGTATGCCCTGAGAGACAATCATGGGATGATTGGTGGGATACATTAAGATTGATTTGATAAACATTAAAGGCAAGCTTCCAATTCTTTCTGGTTCAGTAATTTGAGATAGTGATAGAACAGATTGAATGTCTAGAGAATGACAATACTCAATGATGTATGCTTTTAGGTTCAGGACCTGAACGATGAGATCATACGAATGCTAAGAGTTTGTACATTCTTGTTATGTCCCTAGTCGGATGTCATTGTGGAAGGTAGATAGACATCAATGACACACAAGACTAGATTGTGGTGTTGGTTGATGACTGAATCTCATTAGTCATGATATAGAGATATCAAACCAAATACATAGGTACTTGTTAGAGAAGAAGTGTACCAGACAGACCCACCGTGAGTTTGACACATGGAACCATGACATGGTAGTCACAGTCAGTACTCACAGTGATGGTGGTGAGTGTGATTCTTTGACCTGAAATCACTACACTCAACACATGTTGTTGGGCACACTTTGACATCATCAAACGCAGTCCTGAAACATGGGTTGTTATAAAGGTGATGATTGGGTGGCTTTGACACATGGGGATTTTGAGGGGTGAGTGATAGATATGGGATTTGTCCCTCCTAAGGGAGTTTGATATCCATGGCCGCTTGATGAGTAGGATTGAGAAAGGCGTGCACGCATGTGTGAATCAATATGTTATATTGATGTCATACATATCTCATCAAATCTACTCTGAGATCAAGAAAGTGAATGAACATTGACAGGATGACTGTTCCATGCCTCGAGTTCATTCGGGATATCAGTGATAAAGGAATTATACATTCACTGTAACACCATTCATGTATTGTAGGATTGAAAGTTGTTCTCCAACTTTCTATTTCACTTGGGTAGCACTGATGTGTGACTAGGCACCGTTCTTTGCTTGTGAAGTCATAAGTGTTATGGACTTTCACTACCAACGTGAAATGGACATGCAGGGTCACACACATAGGATTCAACCTGGAAAAGGAGTTTTGTCCACAAACAATGTTTAGATTGATTACTAAAGGAGTTTAGTAGTTCAATTAAACACTCAATTAATTGATATCTCAATGTCATAATGTTCAAGGTGTTGGACACATTGATTGGAGTATCAGATTGATTGAAACTGCAATTGACTGATTCTGCACAATCTGCACTCCCAACGGATCAGCTCATGTGATGAACCGATCGACTCAGCTTGGTGAACCGATCAGCTCAGGTGGTGAGTCGATCGGCTCATGGATAGGGTGAAATGATTGATTCAAGTATTGAAACGATTGGTTCAACTGATGCAACCAAGCAAGTTGGGAAAGTAGGATTGGTGAGAAATTTCTTTTTGTTTCACTTACCCAATTTGATTGGAACAAGGATTGGTATTTGGTACCAATTAGAAAAAAAAAAAAGTCAATCGGGAACTGGCCAAGACCACGAACTGACCGGTTCAGAAGTGAACCGATTGTTTCATGGGTCCCAACCGATCGGTTGAGGTGTCAACCGACCGGCTCAGATCCCCAACCGACCATTTCAGAAATGAAACAATCAGTTCGGGTTGCGCAGTTGGTTGTTTTTGTGGAAAATCTCGAACCCTTCTACTCCTACTTTAGTCCCATATTGCTCGGGATAGAGAACCCTGTCCCATGACCCTCCTATATATATAGTGGTATTGTGGGCTTCTCAAAGGACAACTCAGTGCAACCAGTTGCTGTGTAAAGTTGTCGTTCTCTCTGGTTTTGGTAACCGAGAGACTCCGAGCAAGTGCTACCCGATAAGGGAGGCACAACAAGGGAAAGACAACTGCAGAAAGAGACTGGTGGCAGGAGAGTGTGTCAGTGACTAGTACGCCGGCAGAAGGGTGCGACTCCTTCCGATTCCTTATGGGACAAGGAGATTGGAGTTCCAGGTGGTCCGTGTGGACTACTTCAGAGGCGGGAGAATTCTGCCGCTCGGAGGATAGAAGTCAATCCCGACAGTCCCGGTGAGACCAGGAGTCGTCAGTCCCGGTGCGACCAGGAGCTGCACAGACGCCGTCCAAGACCGGAGGTGAAGACCACGCAAGCTGCGAGGTATTGTCGCCGAGCAAGCCTCGATACAAGGTATGATTCCACAAACCATCCTTTCCTATTGTATAGACGTTGACGCGCTTCCTAGTTCTGGGTTTGGGGAGGAGAAATTTTTTATTTTTGCTTCCTTCTCTACCTCCCCTAAAACCCAACAGTATCATGCTACATATTTGTGATATTATGTGCTAGATTCAATATGAGTATGATGTTCTCAAGTGAACTTAGCCTTATGATGCGTTGATATGATTCCCTTAATAGGATGAAACTCTAGTATGGTCTGTGAGGAATAATAGGGCCCTTTGATGACATAATCTTAATACATAGCCTTGAATTGGTTAAGAGGCATTTTAATACTCCATACTATGAATAGTTGAAATTTGATGATAATGCATTTTATACCTTTTGAGGTTGCAAAGGTTTGATTATAAATTTTAATTATCTTGTTGTATATTGTATGAAATTTGATTGATGTATTCTTAAAATATATAATTGATCTAATTAATCAAGCAAAATACTAACCATGTAGAGCCTAACTTCATAGATATATTTCCCTTGGGTCATTGGGGGGAAATAGTGAAAAAAGTTAATCTTGTAGCAAGTTGAATTGTGAGAAAATGTTTAGAGGCATATACTAGTGAATATATAGGGACAATTGAGGTTGCATCCCCCTAACATCTTTAAACTTTGTTGAGACTCATTTGTTAGATACTGTCTAGTGATATGTGATTGTGATGGAGAATGAATTTATTTGTATATCAATTTTGATGGGTTTGATACCCTATAATGTGGTGATGTGCCATTGTTAGTTCAAATGTGCAAGTCTTGAATTTGTAAACTCGAGCACTACCCCACAAGTATACGGGTGTTGTAGTAAGTTTGATATCATCTAAGGGAGTAGGGTAGTGTTTGGTGCAAGCTTGTTAGAGTTTGACAATCTTTATCAGTTTATAGAAGTTGAGTTTGGTTTGTGATTTAACTAATTAGCAACTTAAAGAAAACTATGATGATTAAACACTAAACGGATTTAGATCAAAATTTTAAGAGATCTTGGTCATAGGAATTCACTTACATACCATTACTCACATGTAACCACAAAATTAATATGCTAATTAACTTTCATAGGAGATTGTCATCATCCTACACCTCCTGATGATTTGAGACAACTCCTATTTCAACATAACACTCTTGTGCTTATGCCAAAATTCAAACAACAACCTTAAGTCCTCAATGCATCCCAACAACTCTTGTGGTCAAGGGTTCATTGCCAAGAAGAACTAAACCCTACTTCTCTACTCATCATCTTGAATCACATAAAGATGCATAAAACATACATGTTTGATGGCCAAGCATGCATACAAGCAATTTACACCATAGAAACTCATAAAGAAGCAAAATAACTAACATAAGTTAAGAAGTACGATTTCACATGAGAAACGGCATGGGAGCTACTCTCCCATGCCCAAGTTAAAAGAGACTACTTGTCCATAATTAAGAAATAAAAGAATAAGCTATAGATTTTAGAGTTTGACATGATTACAGAAATATACCAATGCTCCCCAACAACGGCTTCAAAAACTTATTAGCTCGTCTTAAACTTATAAACTCGAGCACTAACCTACAAGTATACATGTCCATGTAGTAATTTTGAGATTGTCCAAGGAAGAAGGGTACTGTTAGGTGCAAGCATTTTATATTTCAACAATCTAGATCAGTTTGCAAAAGTTGGGTTTGGTTTGTGATTTCACTAAATAACAACTTAAATAAAACTATGAGGATTAAAACTTAAACAGATTTCAATCAAAATTTTAAGAGATCTTGGTCATATGATTTCACTTTCATACTATTACTCACATAGAACCACAAAATTAACATGCTAATTAACTTGCATAGGAGGTTGTCATCATCGTACACCTCCTGATGATATGAGATGGTTATCATTTCAACATAACACTCTATTCTTATGTAAAAATTCAAAAAAATAACCTTAGGTCCTCAACGGATCCCATCTACTCTCATGGTCAAGGATTTGTTGCCAAGAAAAACTACTCCCTACTTCTCTATAGATCCTACCAAATTGCATAAAGAAGCATAAAACATACAAGTTTGATGGTCAAGCAAACATACAAGCAATTTATACTGTAGAAACTCTTGGAGAAGCAAAATAACTAACATAAGTTAAGAAGTATGAGTTCACATGTGCAATGGCATGGGAGCTACTCTCCCATGCCCAAGTTAAAAGGAACTACTTGTCCATAATGAAGAAACACAAGAATAAGCTACACATTTTAGAGTTTGACATGATTAAAGAAGCAAAGAACAAGGAAAACCCAAGGAATTAAGAAGGGCTAGGTATAACTCCGGCTTAAAGATGGAATTACATGCCTACTAGAGATTCAACTCAAACAACCTTCTATCCTGAGAGGTCTGGGCAAAGTAGAGAAGCTCATGTTGCACTCCTTGAAGGAATGAAGATTCTCCCCCGAGGAACCATCTCTTTCTCTCCAAAATCACCTCCTCCTTGCTAGGAATTGTTCTCTAGATAAAGAGTGTTAAAAGTGACGAGTGATAGACGCTCTGTATGAGTGTTCTCGTACTTAAAAGAAAAGGCAATTATTTTTTTATATCTAAAGAAATAGACTAGAATACACCGTGTTTGGATACAACACGACGTGTTTCCATGTGTAACTGACGAGTAATCTATTTTCTTGAAGGGGGACTCACCGTGTCATCTGGTAGACACGCCATATAGTTGAGAGCTGAAGAAATCTAGGGTTGAGTCTGATCAGGTTGGACACAAATTGTCTTAATAAACACACACTGTGCAACTTGGCAGAACTTTGGAATGTAGAACTTGAGTGCACCGACACACCATGACTGAGAATCGACATGATGTGTAGCTTCTCTTCAGTTGGAGATGCAAGTATTTATAAACATAGATGGATCATGGTAATTAACACACCATTTTCTCTTCAAAATCTTCAAGATCAACTCCATCATGTATGCAAACTCTTCGAGGACCCAACTAAAGTTAGATTTCGGTTGGATTGGCCCCATTTTCTCATCAATATCATGTACCTATAAAGGTGGGAAAGTAAAACATAAGGCAAGTAAAACAACTGCAAAGGTGGGAAATCAAGTATGATTAGAGGCTAAATGAGGTACAAATTGGATTGAAAGTGTGTCAAAATGGGTAAAAACTCTATAAAAAATGTGCACATCAAATCCCCCTAAGATTGAACTATTGCTTGTCCTCAAGCAAGAATAACACGTAAACAAAAATGAAGAAATTGACAAGTTTATGAATCAAATAAATGAAATGAATTTTTTTGTTTCAAGCCAATTCAATCATAGACAAAACTTTTATTACAAGTAGCCATCGGATCACCTTGTACACTCAAGATTGAAGTTTAGTTTGGCAAGGATGCAAAAGTATAAATGCAAGAATCCACAAAACAACATCATTTATAATTTATATTACTAGACCAAAAGAATAGTGAATATGCAACTTATTTCTCAATTATTAAAGATGTAATGAACAAAACCAAATTAACCAAATAGTCCAACAACAAGCTTTTTGCCATTAGATCAAACTAAAGTGTGGGTTCCAACACTCGGTAGATAATGTAGACTTATGCACATGTGGAATGTCAGTTGGGGTTATTTATCCTCTTTTAAGAGGTAACAACTAACCATCACAACCAGATCGGACTTACACTAGGCTAGCATGACACGTGGGCGGTTTACCATCTTGTATAGGGGTGAAAAAAATAATTAATCGATAATGATCAAGAATGAGTCAATTTTCACTTAAGAACCATGAGCCCTTAAACGAAAACATTTTCCCCCATACATAGAAGAGTTGGCTGGATTGTTCAATCAATAGGGTTTTGGTCGTTTATTAAAAAAATTTATTGAGAGTTTCGTTGAAACACACTATAAATTTGATAAAGTCATCTAGAACACTAAATAAGGTTGTGAAGTTGATTTGTCCAAGAATATTTTTGCTATTACATGAATTATTTTGGCAAGAATGCAAAAGGTGAACATGAAACTATAGAAACAAATCAAGATGAAACAAGTGTTGTTGGCAAATGTTTCCCTTTTAAATGATGCATGTTTTGATTTTCTTCCTTCAAATTATGTTTCGATATAAGATGGGATGAGTATTTCAATCAAGGAAGGGATTTCAATACAAAAACAAGGGATATGCCTCCGATCATACTAGAATTTCCACAAATGAAAATAGAAACTAGAACAAAAAAAAGAAACAAGATGATGAAAGGAATCTACAAATACATTACCATTCATTTGCTCCCCCACCACTAAGCTTGAAATTTGCAGTGTCCTCCCTGCATATAACAAACTCAAGAGGTCAGCAACTAGGTACCTGCCATGGTGAATCAAAATGAAGGGCCAATGCCCTCGTTTCGAGCTGGGAAATGTTGGTGTAGAAGATCTTTGTCATTAGGGATATCCATAGGGGTATGATCAAAATGAGGTGATGGATGCATGGAATAGTGGTTCTGAGAGATATGTTGTGTATCCATCCTCTGGAGCATGTTGTGCATGTCAGAGTACTACTGGTACATCATGTCAAAGTGGGCATCCTACTGACCAGATTGGTGTTGTACATACCCATAAAGGGGTAGGACATTAGACATAATCCAACTGTAATCAGTTTGTGAGCTAGTGGAGGGAGGTAGAGGCAAAGCTACATCTTCAGTAGAAGTGCAAACATGGTCAACATATGCAGTCTTGTTACCAAAACTAAATTTCCAATTTTCTTTGTTTGATAAGGTGAATGCTTCTAGATCAGAAAGCTTAATGTATCCTTCATGATCTGCAAAGTACTGCCTGAAATTGTCCTCATCCTTGGGATCTCTAGCCATCAGTTTAGAAGTGATACGAAGCTTGAGATCGATCAGATTCCTCCATGGGGCAACTTCTAAACATGTAATCTCGGATTTTACTTTGCAGGCTATGTGGGTAATGAATCCCCCAATTATAATATCACTTGATTTTTCTCGTCTAAGCTCAAAGAGATGGTAGAGGATATAGTACACAACATTGATTTTAAATTTATGCAGCATAGCCTACATGAAGAAGAGGTCTTGTTTCCCACATACCCTTTGCATATCTTTCCTAGAAAAGACACAAGTGCTAAGGATCCTTTATATATAGCGGAAGATAGGGTTGTGAATTTGGATCACCCTAACTTTTGTAGCCTCATTAATTTGATCCTTTATGATTTCCCTCCAAAACTCATCACTATGAAATGCAAGTGGATTTGACATTACTCCACCATAATGGCATTCAAAGAACTCACAAAATTGCTTTAATGAAATCTTATTATTTTGCCCAATAGGTCGGAATGTAATGATAGAAAAAATCTCATGCAGCTTTTTAGAATCATCCTGAACATGTAAGGTAGTAATAAATGCATAAGTAATCCTAGGATAAGTTTAGATTATTGTGCAACATGTATACTTGAGTCATAGTTCTTCAAGCAGTCGTAGGACTTCATCTTAGAAACCAAGTTCCTCCAAGGTCTCTTCACACACAAAAAATCTTGTAGGAAAGACCCTACAGGTGATCATGGTTTGATAGGTCTTGTCCTATTCCTTCATGACCTTGAATACAGTGGAGGAGACGTGGCCCACGGTAGAGGAAAGCTTTCCCCCCGGTGGTGCTTTGCCGCTTGCTTGATGGGTGCCATTGGTTCTTTGTTGAGTTGCTGGAATAAGGGACATGATGTGTCAAGGAGGGACACGATATGTCTTCTATGTGGGCAAGTCCTGATTTTGAACGTCCAGACATGGTGTGTCTATGAAGACACACGTCATGTGCTCTATGAAGAAGGATAATTTACACATCGAGGATGAAGAAGGTGTTACAACATGTAGGCTTCAGTCGTAATGTGTTCTCTTGTGCTGAAAGTGAACTCTAGGTCACAGAGAGAAAAGGGGATCTCGTCGAGATTTGTTGTGATGTTGACAATGGAGCTTGATAGAGGGATGCGACTGAAGCCTCCAGGTTGATGGGGACACATTGTGTGTTATACTTCACACCATGTCATCACATTCATTTCAAACTACTTTTATGAACCTCCAGGTTGATGGGGACATGTCATGTGTTAATATGCACACATCGTGTAACTTTCCAAGGACTCCTTCATATCTTCATGTTGATGAGAAAACAATGTGTGTTATACTGCACATGATGTGTAAGTTTCCTGGAAAGTTGATGGCAAGAAATGAATGTTGTGACATGGTGTGTGTAACTGTGTGCGTGACCCGCGAGATTCCAACAACTTGACTGAATAAATTTATTTTAGAAAGAGAAAGTTCTTGAGAAAATGCTTGAAATGAAATCTATCCTAAATGTGGGGTCAAATCCCATAAGGCCCTCCATTTAAAGTCCAAAGTGAAACTTGAGACAACAACATCAAGCATCTAAGAGGGAGTAGGAGGATCCTTGGTCCATCTCCTCTCCCTCAGTGTATAATTTGCAGCTTTGGCCATTAACTTTGAATGCAGCTTCTTTTTCTTGCATCTCCACAGTTCCATAGGGAAAATTTTTCAACACTAGGAAGGGACAGATCATTTCGAATGAAGCTTTCCTAGAAAGAAATTGAGCTTGGAGTTGAACAACAACACTAGATCTCCTTCTTTGAAATCTTTGGTACGAAGCCTCTTATCATACCATCTCTTTGTTTTCTCCTTATAGATCTTGGCATTTTCATATGCATCTAATATCAGCTCTTCTAGCTCCAGGAGTTGTAATAGCCTTCTTTCTCTTGCTTTCTTCATATAATAGTTGAGGAATTTGATTGCCCACAATGCTATATGCTCAAGTTCTATAGGTACATGACAAGACTTTCTAGAGACCATCTTGAATGGATTTGTATTGATATGTATTTTGTTAGGTTTCCTATAAGCCCACAATGTGTCATCTAATTTTAGTGCCCAATCTAATTTTGATTTAGAGACTATCTTCTCTAATATTGCCTTCAATTGTCTACTTGAAATCTCAACTTGCCCTAGAGTTGTGGATGGTATAGTGTAGAGATCTTATGCTTGACACCATATTTTCTCAGTAGGTTTTTGAAGTTCCTCTCATTGAAGTGACTTAATCCATCTGATATAACTGCTCTTGGAACCCCAAATCTAAAAAAAATGATTTTTTTTGGAATATCTTCATCACTGATTTTGCATCTGGAGCTTGAGTGGAATAGCCTATACCCACTTTGATACATATTCACATGCCACTAGGATGAACTTGTAGCTACATGAAGAGGGAAATGGGCCCATATAGTCTATTCCCCATACATCAAAAACTTCAATCTCAAGAATTGAGTTTAGTGACATCTTGTCCTTCCTTAAAATCCCTCCTAATCTCTAACACTTATCACATGCCTTAACAAATGCATGTACATCCCAAAATAGAGTTGTCCAATAAAAACCTACTTGTAGAATCTTAGTTGAAGTCTTGTCTCTTCCAAAATTTCCTCCATAAGGAGAGGAGAGACATTTTGAAATCACACTTGGGATCTCCTCATTGGGAATGCATCTTTCGATCAGTCATCTACATTTATTAAACAATAGGGGATCATCCCAACAATAAAATTTGACATCATGAAGACAACTCTTTTTCTGTTGATATGTGACATCAGGAGGATGGCATGTGGTGGATAGATAATTTGCAAAGTCGGCAAACCATGGTGTCACAAGAGAATTCACTGCATCCAACTTCTCAATGGATAGATTGTCATTAATAGGAACCTTATCCTTGACACTTGTGGAGAAGCGTGAAATATGATCAACAACATTGCTTTCTATCCCCTTCTTGTCTTTTATTTCCAATTCAAATTCCTACTAAAATAGTATCCAACGGATAAGATAGGGTTTGGCTTCCTTCTTGTGCATGAGATATCTCATTGCATCATGGTCTGTATATACAATGACTTTGGACCCCACAAGATATTGTAAAAATTTATCAAAAGCAAAGATAATAGTAAGCATCTCCTTTTCTGTAGTGGTATAATTCATTTGAGCATCATTTAATGTCTTGCTTTCATAATAAAGCTTATTATCTCACCTTTGTCCTAAGACTACCCGTAAGGCATAATGATTGGCATCACATATAATTTCAAAATGGGAACTCCAGTATAGTGGTTGAATGACGGGGGCTAAGATAAGAGCGTGCTTCAATATCTGGAAAGATGTTTTCAAATCTTCATTGAATATAAATTCATCATCTTTATCTAACAAGGAGCAGAGAGGCTTTGCAACTTTTAAAAGTCTATAATGAATCTTCTATATAACCCTATATGTCCCAAAAATCTTTGAACCTCTTTCACTATTGTTAAAGTTGACATCTTCAAAATACCTTCAACCTTTTCTTTATCGACTCAATTCCTTTTCTTGAAATGACATGACCAATTAAAACCCATATTATATCATAAAATGGCACTTCTCCCAACTGAGAACAAGGTGATAACACCAATTTTTGTGATGTTTTTGCCCTTTATTCTGTTATCAAAATTGCCCTTTTCTACTATTTTCCTCTCTTTTATAAGTACTTTTGCAATAATTGACCAAGCAACACTCTTAATCCAATATTTCCATCTTTTGCAGAGTTTTTCCTCATTTTGGTACGATAAGGCCGTCCCGGCCCACAAATAAGTTCAAGTCTGCATCAGCCTTCCAGACGCCCGATACGACCTCTGCCCGATAGGGTGGAGCGAAACAACGACACACAAAAAAGGGATGCCGCGCAAGAAGAAACTGACGGATGACACGTCTTCTACCCGACAGGGAGCCAAATTCGCCACGACAACCCAAGTTTGTCGCGCGACACAACCACCCACCGGCAGGCGCCGCCCGTCACATGACTGACAGCTGATACCCCTGTGTCGAGCGATACCAGTATCGGTCGCCCACCGTCCCACGAATAAGGAGGACACATGGCACTTTGAGCACCATAACTTCCCCCAACCATTGCCTATAAATAGCAGCTACAAGAAGCCGAAAAGACAGTTCGCACAGTCGGAACCCTGAGAAAATCTTCAGAGGAAGCTGCGAGAGCAGAAGTATCGTGCCTGAGTGTTCATGCCGGGAAACTCTAGGTGAGCTCTTCCCCGTCCCGAGAGGGAGGGGATAGTTCACTTAGGACCGTCCCGGGCGACACTACAGGCCGATATCGGCCAACGTGGATGAGCGACACAAGTGCCCGATAGTAGAACACGTCGCTCCATGCCCGACACAATATCGAACCCGATACACTTCGCCCGTGATGCGTGCTGCCCGAGAGGGTGCACCGCCTGACATGACCGTATCGGCCATGGTCCTTGAGCAATACAGACGGCCGTCACAGTGTGCCACCCGAGAGGGTGTGCCGCTCGACACTGCTGCATCGGGTTAGGCCCCCGACCGGTATCGGGATGGAGAGCCGCAGTAGCCTGCCGTCCTTCTACATCAAGAAGGAGACATCTATCTTTAATTCTATTATTTAGTTCCTTACTTATGCAATGTATTAAGACCCTTAATGTTTATGGGAATAAAAAAGCTTAATTACTTGCTACTCTATGGTTGGTGCAAAATGTTGGATGACTTCTATGTTTGATATCTGAACTCTAGCTTGCATGTTTGGATCGCGTTTCACTTAGCTACCGAATCGTGTTTTCCCGTCGCAACAACTTCGAGAGTAGTGTTGTGGCTCTAGTGTTCGGTCCGATTCTGGAGTACGAGAGTGCCTGGAACGGAGTTGTTTCAGTAACATTCCACTCTAACTTAAGTCCATCTACCTCGAGAGGGGTGTTGATGCTTGGTTAGAGGTACCCGCTCTGAGAGGAGGGGTGCAGGATGTTACTGCTACTGCTTGTTTTACTAAAGTCTTATTCTTCGTACCTTGCTCTAGCTCTAGTTTTATATTTCGGTTTTTGTTGCATGAAAACCCCTAAAAAACTGCTAAATGACTAAAACCTTAAATCTTTCTTGTATCTCTAGTTGGATATAGTTTTCTTTGTTTTGTTTGTGACATCTTGTTGTTTCTGTTTTGGGAATTTACTATCTCTTCATATCTGCCGAAGTGTAGCGTGTCGATTCAGAGTTCTCAACACTACCACCCTTATCCCTGTGTTCGACCCCGTGTATCTACTTCGACCCCGTAAGAAAAGTTGTTGGGGCCTATAAGGATTCAAGTTATAAATGTAAAAGCTCGACTACCTCGAAGCCGCCTCCAATTTTAGGACGCGCGATTTAGGTCGGTCAACTTTTTGGCGCCGTTGTCGGGGACAAGGCAAAATGACATTGTTGACGAATTTGAATCCACTAGCTATACCCTTGTCCCTCAAGCTGAGAAATGAGCTTGACAACACTCTTTTTCTTTTGTTATTTTATTATCATTACTCTTTGCACAAAATAAATAATTCTATTTTCTAAACTAGATTTCTCGAGCCATTTCAGGAACTCTGGAGTACAATGATCTGGTCCGCCGAACACCAACCCCAATATGCATCCTCGCGTCGAACCCCAACATTCTGGAGGCGAACACCAAGGGAGGAGGCCTGACTCGCCGCCACCCGAAGGCGACGACTGGTACGACAGTAACACTCAACATGAAGATCCAGAATCGGGAGAGCACGAGGAAGGACATCACCACGATAGACGTCATCGCCACCAGAGACACAGAAGGAATCACAACAATCAGGAATGATTGCATGACGCTAGCGACAACAATGACTCAGAGGAAGAAGAGAAAACGCTGAGGGAGTTGGCGTCCACGAAGGCCAACAACTCCCGATGCCCCGTCGTTGTCCCACGTTTCAACGTGGCAAATTTTGAGCTCAAGCCGTCCGTTATCTCAATGATCCAGAATAAGAGCTTCAGGAGGAGTTCAAAGAACGACAACCCCTACCACCATCTGGATGCATTCAAAAATATATGTGATACCATAAAGATGAGGGGGGTCTCCCAAGAGGTGATTTACTGTAAGGGCTTCATTTTCTCCCTGGAGGACAAAGCTCTATCCTAGTATCTTGGGTTGCCCCACGAATCTCTAAACGGATGGGGAGCTTTGGCTGACGCGTTCGTTAACAAGTTCTACCCCACTGAAAGAACTGTCAGAAACAGGCAGAAAATAACCTCTTTTATGCAAAAGCCGAATGAAAGCCTCCATGACGCCTGGGAGCGATTCCAGTAATACCAGAGGGATTGCCCCCACCATAATTATAAGAAGGGCTTCCTCGTCACCACCTTTTATAATGGCCTGACTCCCGATGAAAGGGTGTGACTAAATGCGGCAGCAGGCAGTGACTTCCTTGGAAAGAAACCAAGCAAGTCCGAAAGGATCATCAAGAACATGGCCGAGCTGATGGCCGACGCTGATTTTGATCGATCCGATAGAGGACAGGTCAAGAAGGTCGGTGAAGGGTCTGCTCTTAAATCCAAGGCATTGGAGTCCATCACCTCACAGATACAGAGAATCGCCACTGATGTTAAGCAACTGCGAGAAGCTGGCGGGAAAGGTAAGAAGCCAGTTGAGAAGGTGTTGAAATGCGTTACGTGCGGCGAAGGAGGACATGGGGTAGACAACTATGTCTACACCCGACCAGAAGCGGATAGCGACTCTGACTCGGAATATGAAAGGACTGAAAATGTCTCTTTTGTGAACTTCAAGAGGCCAGATCACCCCGGCTTTAACTACGGTAACAAAGATGCAGCGGAAAACTCTCATCAGCTACAAATCTCGTCCAAGCTGACACAAGCTTTTGAGAAGAGAGGGGGGCCTGGTCAATATGCCAAGAACAATCAGTTCCAACCAGCAAGAGGCAATTTCCAAGCACTGGGAAAGCACCAAGGCCCAAACTGAGAACAGGACAAAGGAGCAAGCCAATCTGATGTGATTGGCCAGTTGTTTGATTTCATTAAACAATAGGATACCATCAATAACCAACTAACGCAAAGTGTGATGTCCAATTCTGGTGTTTTGAACTCATTGTAGGTACAGTTGGCTGACATGCAGACACATCAACGCCAAATTGACCAGCAGCTAGCTCAGCTCACGGAGATCGTAAAGAACCCGTCGGGGAAGATCCCGTCCAACACTAAACCAACCAAGAGATCGGGACAGTAACTGCGGAGGAAAAGGATGAAGAAGAAGCCAAAGACGTCCAGCTTAGGACGAGAAACTCAGCGCTTCTCGGGAGGCATCCCGAGCCATATTTTAAATTCCTAGTATAGGGTGCATTTACTTTCATGCAAGTTGAACATTTCAAGTATTATGGACAATTCGGACTGTAATAAGGCCCGAGTCAGTGCATGTGCTGTTGGGTTTTAGGGGAGACAGAGAAGGCAGCGGAAACAAAAATTTTCTCCCCAACCCATACCGAGGAAATGCGTCAACGTCTATATAATAGGAAAGGATGGTTTGTGGAATCATACCTTGTCCCGAGGCTTGCTCGGCGACAATACCTTGCGCAATGCGCGGTCTTCAACTTCGGTCTTGGACGGCGTCTGTGCAGCTCCTGGTCGCACCGGGACTGACGACTCCTCCTCCTACCGGACTGTCGGATGACAGTTGTCCTCCTGAGCGGCAGTGTCCTCCCGCCTCTTTAGTAGTCCACACGGACCACCTGGAACTCCACACTCCTTGTCCCACAAGTAAGTGGAAGGATTCGCACTCTCCTGTTGATGTACTAGTCGCCAACACGCTCTCCTGCCTCCTGTTGCAACTGCAGTTGTCCTTCCCTTGCTGCACCTCCCTTTTACGGGAAGCACTTGCTCGGGCTCTCTCACGGTTACCAAAACCAGAGAGAACGACAACTTGCAGAGCAACTGGTTGCACTGAGCTGTACTTTGAGAAGCCCCCAATACCCCTATATATATAGGAGAGTCATGGGACAGGGTTCTCCATCCCGGGCAATGTGGGACTAAAGCAGGAGTAGAAGGGTTCGAGCATTTTCCACAAAAAGCAACCGGTTCGCAACTTGAAATGATCGGTTCATAACTGAACCGATCGGTTCGGCCATTGAGCCGATCGGTTGGACCTGAGCCGATCGTTTGGGGCACTCCAACCGATCGGTTGGTGCCCTGAACCGATCGGTTCATGGTCCTAATCTGGCTCAAAAAGACTTTCCTTGTTTCTTTCCCAATTGGTATCAAATACCAATATTATTCCCAATCGAATTGGGCAATTTGAAACCAAAGGAAAATTCTTGCCGACATGACTTTTCCCAACTGGTCGGTTGCACCAGTTGAGCCGATCGGTTCAACCCTTGAACCGGTCGTTTCAACCTGGGCATGAGCCGATCGGCCTGGACACTTCAGCCGACCGGTTCAGCAACCTCAGCCGACTGGTTCATCACATGAACCGATCGGTTGGGAGCACAGGTTGGGCAAAATCAGTCAATTGCGATTTCAATCAATCTGATACTCCAATCAATGCGTCCAACACCTTGAACCATACGATATTGAGCCATCGACTGATTGAGTGTTTAATTGAACTATTAAACTCCTTTAGTAATCAATCTAAACATTGCTTTGTGGACAAAACTCCTCTTCCATTTTAAATCCTATGTGTGTGACCCTGCAGGTCCATTTCATGTTGGCAGTGAAAGTCCATAACACTTATGACTTCACAAGCAAAGAGCGGTGCCTAGTCACACATCATTGCTACCCAAGTGAAAGTAGAAAGTTGGAGAACAACTTTCATCCTACAATCCGTGAATGGTGTTACAGTGAATGTATAATTCCTTTGTCACTGATATCCCGAATGAACTCGAGGCATGGAGCAGTCATCCTGTCAATGTTCATTCACTTTCTTGATCTCAGAGCACATTGAAGGAGATATGTATGACATCAATATCACATACTGATTCACACATGTGTGCGCACGCCTATCTCAATCCTACTCATCAAGTGGCCTTGGATATCAAACTCCCTCAGGAGGGACAAATCCCATATCTATCACTCACCCCTCAAAAACCCCATGTGTCAAAGCCACCCAATCATCACCTTTATAACAACCCATGTTTCAGGACTGCGTTTGATGATGTCAAAGTGTGCCCAACGACATGTGTTGAGTGTAGTGATTTCAGGTCTAAGAATCACACTCACCACCATCACTGTGAGTACTGACTGTGACTACCATCTCATAGTTCCATGTGTCAAACTCACGGTGGGTCTGTCTGGTACCTTGTTCTCTAACAAGTACCTATGTGTTTGGTTTGATATCTCTATATCATTACTAATGAGATTCTGTCATCAACCAACACCGCAATCTAGTCTTGTGTGTCATTATTGTCTATCTACCTTCCACAATGACATCCGACTAGGGACATAACAAGAATGTACAAACTCTTAGCATATGTATGATCTCATCGTTCAGGTCCTTAACCTGAAAGCATGCGTCATTGAGTACTGTCATTCTCTAGACATTCAATCTGTTCTATCACTATCTCATATGACTGAACCAGAAAGAATTGGAAGCTTGCCTTTGATGTTTATCAAATCAATCTTAATGTATCCCATCAATCATCCCATGATTGGCTCTCAGGGCATACATACCAACAGACTCCCACTTGCACTGTGAGCCAATCACCCTTGAATCATATTCATAGTGATTTTCAAACATGTCCCACATGTCACTGTGCTCTAGTGCCAACATAGTGAGTAATGGCAACATCTTGCCAAAGTCAGTATAAATTGCATGTCTCTCATCTCTTCGTTGTACATCGCACGTTTGAGATGGAGTTGCCATAATATGCGATCTAGTATTCCTTTGTTAACCTTTAGCCACATTGCATGATCAAGGATTCCAGACTTATCATCAATGAGTGGAATATAAGTTCATCTCATGAACTTCCATATCCATATAGTATCCATTGCTGTTCACTAACACATAGATACTCGACATTTCCCTTTTTCAAATGGCTTTATTGGAACACTTCCAATTATCAACAAACTTTCACTTTTATACATTTTATGTATATATTGCGATTAATTTTCTGTCCTTTCGGAAGTTCGCATCAATGTAACTCTTTACATCAAACTCTTCCTTATCTCCATAGAACTAGTACTTCCCAAGTACTTATCAAGTTCTTATGGTATTCCAGTAACCCTTACTGGAAGTAGACAGACATCCACTCGTCATGTCCTACATACGAGTTATCAGGATGAGCACATCATATTGCTATGTTCCACATACAAGATGATGAATGCATTTTATTCTTGCCATGTCATACATGCAAGACAATGGGATGATTAAATACATGATAGATCCAGATCTATTCTTAGTGTTCATATTCTTCATAAGAATTGGACACTTGGCCTTGGGATACTAGCTCCATGTAACATGGACAAGTTTTCTTCCACTGAATCTGTGCATACTGAACCCTTCAGTACAGATTGCCAATGTATGCTTTCTCTTTTCCAGGTCAAGAGATTTGTCGAGAACTATCTCTATAGATCTCTATTCCTATCATATAGGAAACATCTCTATCTTCCTTAAAGATAATTTCCACTTTTGGATTTCCATTCTAGAACATTTCCATTTCACATCAACATGTGGAATGTGAACATGCTCCCACTAAATCACAGATCCCTTCTTTATCTTTGACATATCAGTCAAACCCTTTGACTATATCATCAAAGTAAAGATCCAATTCTGAGTTGCTTGTACTCAATCAATCACATTGATTAGTCCATTGTAACTTATAGACTTCATTTACATTAGTGGATTCATAAACCTTATAGGTTGTGTCACGTACACATCCTGGTTTTATTCCTCATGGGAATGCGGTTTTAGTATCCATATACCAAATGTCTTAGTCATTCAGTTGCAATCAACAAGCATCATCCTTGTCAAAATGTTATCCATGTGTCTTAACACTTAAGACTTATTTGCACTTATGGATATGCTCCAATGAGTGCTACCATCAAGGTCATACCTTATGGCTCACATGGAATTCATTTAGGATGTAATGGTTATATACCATAACTCAAAATATGATTCCTCATATTCATCTAGATAGTTGACTCATAATATGAACAACTCATCACATAGATGATTTAGGTGGATCTGTCAAGAATATAAGAATTCACAACCCTTGTGATTCTTAATGTCCTTTATTAGTGTGGGGTATTCTTTTATTAAGAAGAATTCAGTTATTTGATAATCATTCTCTAACTCCTTAGAGTATGATTCCTTCTTGATTTAGACATCACCATGCCTTAATCATGAGTTCACTATGATACACTATCATAATCACTCATAAGGATCTCAAACATTTGGTCCAAGTATTTCATTCTTTGATCTCATCAAGAATTAATACTTTACCAAATTTGCACTTCATCTATGAAAATCTTGAACACTTCAAGATATTCATATTGGTATTTCTCTAAACACCATTAGAAGGATTAGCATTTGTTCCAATAGGTATGTAAATACATCACATGTATTATACCTAATAGGATAATCATTCTCCCACTACCATTAGTGAAGATTGATTAATCATGTCCAAGATATTCATGTCTCTTACTGGTTCTCTAACCAAAAGAGTCTAGATTTATCCATCATATGGAAACTAGAAATGAATTTCTTATGATATATGCTAATTGTTTGAGTTATCAATAACTTTTAGGTATCATTTTATCTTATGCATATCAAATACCACAAGATAAGCAAGGCATTGCCACAAAGATCATATCTTTATGATTGAAACATCAACTTTATTAATTGCCATCATTGTCATACAATATGCAATAATAAAGTGTTTCTATCTTTTGGCAATATATGAAATAGCAGTTCTCAACTCTATTTCGTGCCCTTTTAGGCTGAAATAAACTGAAAGATACTCCTATATGTGGCAGCAACACTTGCTCTAATGATGGATACTTCTTTCTTGGTCCTTTCACAAAGGCCATCACTTCTTGGCGGATATTGCATATCATATATGACATATCCATATATCTCGTATAAAGAAGCGGTTCATTTCATGATACCTTAGGTGGAGATCTCCATCCCCTCCTTCATCTTCTTTTGTTCTTCCAGATATAGAGGGCAATCCCTCATACACCCTTTCCCCATGTGCCTTGAGGCTGAAGACGGCTTGGATTTCTGGCTAGCATCAGAACACTTCTTAGCTTTGCCCTTGTCCTTGCCCTTAAGATTACCTTTTCTTTGATCATATCAAAGACTATGGTTTGTCTTTCTTCATCTTTGCCTCTACTATCCTCAACATGTCCAACAACTCTGTCAACGCTTGTCAAAGTTGTTCATGTTGTAGCTTATCATGAATTGTATGATTCTCACAACATTTGCAGTATCATACCAATAGCCAACTCTTGGCTCAGAGGGAATCCTTCTTAATTAGGTTTTCCACATACCCAATCATATTGAGTGTGTGAATACCTTACTGGATCTCCTTCTGTCAGGACATACTAGGACAGTGTCTTGGAGACATCATATGTCTCATGTTGTCTCTGCAACTCACAGTTCAGAGAACACAACATCAAGAACTCTTCATCAATGTCATCCTTGGTATGCTTCCATAAGCATACTTTCAGCCATTGATGTGGTGGGATCGAGTTCACCTGGTTCTGGTATAACTAGGACTTAGAGCTTTCGCTCCTTGATTGAGAACACTTCTCATCGTCCTAACCAGTCGTGGAAGTATTCCCATTTAATTTGTTGGTCTCAAAGACCCATCGCAAATAAAGTGATTTGTTGATTAACCATTTATTTTAACAAAAGGAAATATATGCAATTTTAGTCCAAAACTCTTTTGACTTGTTTGATTGATTTAAAAAGTTTGACGATATAATTAGGCCTTTAATTAATTATCGCTCCCACTATTTTAGTTCAAATTGATAGCCCTCACCATCAATTCAGAAGATTGCAGCGTACAACCTTCTAGTGGGCAAGATCCTGAAATCCTCTAAGCCATGAGTCAGCTTTGGCTGATCGCCCACAACTTAGATCTCTCAGGTAGGCAACTCTTGCCAATTGCATCATATGCAACTCTTGTTGAATGAACATGCACAACACCTTGCCATGAACATTCCTTGCCTCTGGGCTTAGACGCTCTAAGAATCACCAGTTAAGTCTAACCCAAAAGCCAACACGGTAGAACATGCACCCTGCTTTGGCAGAACCTACATGTCTACCCTTCACACTTCCACAAGATAGACGGCGCACCACGCTTTGGCGTAACCTACGCTTGGTCGATCGAGCTTTTCATGTGTGCCGCTAATGGAAGGCATGCAAGACTTAATATTTTAATGAGGGATTTGGTTTTATATACATATACATATCCAATCACCACAATACATAGTACGTATCATATACATGCTATATCCCACAGAAAACATGCACAAACGATAAAAAGCGATGATTATGGCCATCCTAATGTGATTCCTCGAGCCAAGAGGAATCACGGTCATCTAGGTCTACATCACATGCAACATGTACAAGATGAAATTTTGTGCCTTGCCTTCCGAGTTGATCAACTCATCACATGAATGATCTGTACTCTCCAGCCGGTCGTCTGGGTGCCACCAGCCGATCGGTTGGCTCCTCCAACCGATCGGTTCGCCTGGTCATAGTGCATCTTGTCATGTCCGCCACCCACTCGTCTCGCTCCTCGAACCGGTCATCAACAGATCGGTTCACTCCTTGAACCGACCGTCTGGAATGTCAACCGATCGGTTCACGCCTTGAACCGATCATTTCAGTTGTCGTCTTGATGTCCGCCGGTCTTCGACATAACAGGAAATAAAATCTATACTATTTATTACAATGCTTTAAAAGGGAAAACCCCGAGTTACATTCAGGGGGAGCAAAGGTAGGAAAGAATCTCAAATTATTTCGAGTTACATCAGGAATAAGAGAGGGAAGATCGGTGCGCAGACTGAGATGCAAGCAACCACAAACAACCACACACAGATAGGGGTTTATAGGCCATAATCATGCTACACACATCCACCACAAAACTCGTTTAAGGGCGACGTGTATCAAGTGCATTAATAATACATATCATATATGTAATTAGGGATTTGTGGATTTAGGATTCGACATGCATAAAGCCGATATTATTCGAATCGTATGCAATAAATAAAGGCGACAAACCAAAATCGATCATATCGATATTCCTAAAATATAGAGCAGTTAACCTGGCTCTGATACCACTGTTGGGTTTTAGGGGAGACAAAGAAGGCAGCGGAAACAAAAATTTTCTCCCCAACCCATACCGAGGAAACGCGTCAACGTCTATATAATAGGAAAGGATGGTTTGTGGAATCATACCTTGTCCCGAGGCTTGCTCGGCAATAATACCTCACGCAATGCGCGGTCTTCAACTCCGGTCTTGGACGGCGTCTGTGCAGCTCCTGGTCGCATTGGGACTGACGAATCCTCCTCCTACCGGACTGTCGGATGACATTTGTCCTCCTGAGCGGTAGTGTCCTCCCGCCTCTATAGTAGTCCACACGGACCACTTAGAACTCCACACTCCTTGTCCCACAAGGAAGTGGAAGGAGTCACACCCTCCTGTTGACGTACTAGTCGCCAACACGCTCTCCTGCCTCCTGTTGCAACTGCAGTTGTCCTTCCCTTGCTGCACCTCCCTTTTGCGGGAAGCACTTGCTCGGGATCTCTCACGGTTACCAAAACCAGAGAGAATGACAACTTGCAGAGCAACTGGTTGCACTGAGCTGTACTTTGAGAAGCCCCCAATACCCCTATATATAGAAGAGTCATGGGACATGGTTCTCCATCCCGGGCAATGCGGGACTAAAGCAGGAGTAGAAGGGTTCAAGAATTTTCCACAAAAAGCAATCGGTTCGCAACTTGAAATGATCGGTTCACAACTGAACCGATCGGTTTGGCCATTGAGCCGATCGGTTGGACCTGAGCCGATCGTTTAGGGCACTCCAACCGATCGGTTGGTGCCCTGAACCGATCGGTTCATGGTCCTAATCCGGCTCAAAAAGACTTTCCTTGTTTATTTCCTAATTGGTATCGAATACCAATATTATTCCCAATCGAATTGGGCAATTTGAAACCAAAGGAAAATTATTGCCGACATGACTTTTCCCAACTGGTCGCTTGCACCAGTTGAGCCGATCGGTTCAACCCTTGAACCGGTCATTTCAACCTGGGCATGAGCCGATCGGCCTGGACACTCCATCCGACCGGTTCAGCAACCTCAGCCGACCGGTTCATCACATGAACCGATCGGTTGGGAGCACAGGTTGGGCAAAATCAGTCAATTGTGATTTCAATCAATCCGATACTCCAATCAATGCGTCCAACACCTTGAACCATACGATATTGAGCCATCGACTGATTGAGTGTTTAATTGAACTACTAAACTCCTTTAGTAATCAATCTAAACATTGCTTTGTGGACAAAACTCCTCTTCCAGGTTAAATCCTATGTGTGTGACCCTGCAGGTCCATTTCACGTTGGCAGTGAAAGTCCATAACACTTATGACTTCACAAGCAAAGAGCGGTGCCTAGTCACACATCATTGCTACCCAAGTGAAAGTAGAAAGTTGGAGAACAACTTTCATCCTACAATCCGTTAATGGTGTTACAATGAATGTATAATTCCTTTGTCACTGATATCCCGAATGAACTCGAGGCATGGAGCAGTCATCCTGTCAATGTTCATTCACTTTCTTGATCTCAGAGCACATTGAAGGAGATATGTATGACATCAATATCACATACTGATTCACACATGTGTGCGCACGCCTATCTCAATCCTACTCATCAAGTGGCCTTGGATATCAAACTCCCTCAGGAGGGACAAATCCCATATCTATCACTCACCCCTCAAAAACCCCATGTGTCAAAGCCACCCAATCATCACCTTTATTACAACCCATGTTTCAGGACTGCGTTTGATGATGTCAAAGTGTGCCCAACGACATGTGTTGAGTGTAGTGATTTCAGGTCTAAGAATCACACTCACCACCATCACTGTGAGTACTGACTGTGACTACCATCTCATGGTTCCATGTGTCAAACTCACAGTGGGTCTGTCCGGTACCTTGTTCTCTAACAAGTACCTATGTGTTTGGTTTGATATCTCTATATCATGACTAATGAGATTCTGTCATCAACCAACACCACAATCTAGTCTTGTGTGTCATTGTAGTCTATCTACCTTCCACAATGACATCCGACTAGGGACATAACAAGAATGTACAAACTCTTAGCATCCGTATGATCTCATCGTTCAGGTCCTTAACCTGAAAGCATGCATCATTGAGTACTATCATTCTCTAGACATTCAATCTGTTCTATCACCATCTCATATGACTGAACCAGAAAGAATTGGAAGCTTGCCTTTGATGTTTATCAAATCAATCTTAATGTATCCCATCAATCATCCCATGATTGGCTCTCAGGGCATACATACCAACAGACTCCCACTTGCACTGCGAGGCAATCACCCTTGAATCATATTCATAGTGATTTTCAAACATGTCCCACATGTCACTGTGCGCTAGTGCCAACATAGTGAGTAATGGCAACATCTTGCCAAAGTCAGTATAAATTGCATGTCTCTCATCTCTTTGCTGTACGTCGCACGTATGAGATGGAGTTGCCATAATATGCGATCTAGTATTCCTTTGTTAACCTTTAGCCACATTGCATGATCAAGGATTCCGGACTTATCATCAATGAGTGGAATATAAGTTCATCTCATGAACTTCCAGATCCATATAGTATCCATTGCTGTTCACTAACACATAGATACTCGACATTTCCCTTTTTCAAATGGCTTTATTGGAACACTTCCAATTATCAACAAACTTTCACTTTTATACATTTTATGTATATATTGCGATTAATTTTCTGTCCTTTCGGAAGTTCACATCAATGTAACTCTTTACATCGAACTCTTCCTTATCTCCATAGAACTAGTACTTCCCAAGTACTTATCAAGTTCTTATGGTATTCCAGTAACCCTTACTGGAAGTAGACAGACATCCACTCGTCATGTCCTACATACGAGTTATCAGGATGAGCACATCATATTGCTATGTCCCACATACAAGATGATGAATGCATTTTATTCTTTCCATGTCATACATGCAAGAAAATGGGATGATTACATACATGATAGATCCAGATCTATTCTTAGTGTTCATATTCTTCATAAGAATTGGACACTTGGCCTTGGGATACTAGCTCCATGTAACATGGACAAGTTTTCTCCCACTGAATCTGTGCATACTGAACCCTTCAGTACAGATTGCCAATGTATGCTTTCTCTTTTCCAGGTCAAGAGATTTGTCGAGAACTATCTCTATAGATCTCTATTCCTATCATATAGGAAACATCTCTATCTTCCTTAAAGATAATTTCCACTTTTGGATTTCCATTCTAGAACATTTCCATTTCACATCAACATGTGGAATGTGAACACGCTCCCACTAAATCACAGATCCCTTCTTTATCTTTGACATATCAGTCAAACCCTTTGACTATATCATCAAAGTAAAGATCCAATTCTGAGTTGCTTGTACTCAATCAATCACATTGATTAGTCCATTGTAACTTGTAGACTTCATTTACATTAGTGGATTCATAAACCTTATAGGTTGTGTCACGTACACATCCTGGTTTTATTCCTCATGGGAATGCGGTTTTAGTATCCATATGCCAAATGTCTTAGTCATTCAGTTGCAATCAACAAGCATCATCCTTGTCAAAATGTTATCCATGTGTCTTAACACTTAAGACTTATTTGCACTTATGGATATGCTCCAATGAGTGCTACCATCAAGGTCATACCTTATGGGTCACATGGAAGTCATTTAGGATGTAATGGTTCTATACCATAACTCAAAATATGATTCCTCATATTCATCTAGATAGTTGACTCATCATATGAACAGCTCATCACATAGATGATTTAGGTGTATCTATCAAGAATATAAGAATTCACAACCCTTGTGATTCTTAATGTCCTTTATTAGTGTGGGGTATTCTTTTATTAAGAAGAATTCAGTTATTTGATAATCATTCTCTAACTCCTTAGAGTATGATTCCTTCTTGATTTAGACATCACCATGCCTTAATCATGAGTTCACTATGATACACTATCATAATCACTCATAAGGATCTCAAACATTTGGTCCAAGTATTTCATTCTTTGATCTCATCAAGAATTAATACTTTACCAAATTTGCACTTCATCTATGAAAATCTTGAACACTTCAAGATATTCATATTGGTATTTCTCTAAACACCATTAGAAGGATTAGCATTTGTTCCAATAGGTATGTAAATACATCACATGTATTATACCTAATAGGATAATCATTCTCCCACTACCATTAGTGAAGATTGATTAATCATGTCTAAGATATTCATGTCTCTTACTGGTTCTCTAACCAAAAGATTCTAGATTTATCCATCATATGGAAACTAGAAATGAATTTCTTATGATATATGCTAATTGTTTGAGTTATCAATAACTTTTAGGTATCATTTTATCTTATGCATATCAAATACCACAAGATAAGCAAGGCATTGCCACAAAGATCATATCTTTAAGATTGAAACATCAACTTTATTAATTGCCATCATTGTCATACAATATGCAATAATAAAGTGTTTCTATCTTTTGGCAATATATGAAATAGCAGTTCTCAACTCTATTTCGTGCCCTTTTAGGCTGAAATAAACTGAAATATACTCCTATCTGTGGCAGCAACACTTGCTCCAATGATGGATACTTCTTTCTTGGTCCTTTCACAAAGGCCATCACTTCTTGGCGGATATTGCATATCATATATGACATATCCATATATCTCGGATAAAGAAGCGGTTCATTTCATGATACCTTAGGTGGAGATCTCCATCCCCTCCTTCATCTTCTTTTGTTCTTCCAGATATAGAGGGCAATCCCTCATACACCCTTTCCCCATGTGCCTTGAGGCTGAAGACGGCTTGGATTTCTGGCTAGCATCAGAACACTTCTTAGCTTTGCCCTTGTCCTTGCCCTTAAGATTACCTTTTCTTTGATCATATCAAAGACTATGGTTTGTCTTTCTTCATCTTTGCCTCTACTATCCTCAACATGTCCAACAACTCTGTCAACGCTTGTCAAAGTTGTTCATGTTGTAGCTTATCATGAATTGTATGATTCTCACAACATTTGCAGTATCATACCAATAGCCAACTCTTGGCTCAGAGGGAATCCTTCTTAATTAGGTTTTCCACATACCCAATCATATTGAGTGTGTGAATACCTTACTGGATCTCCTTCTGTCAGGACATACTAGGACAGTGTCTTGGAGACATCATATGTCTCATGTTGTCTCTGCAACTCACAGTTCAGAGAACACAACATCAAGAACTCTTCATCAATGTCATCCTTGGTATGCTTCCATAAGCATACTTTCAGCCATTGATGTGGTGGGATCGAGTTCACCTGGTTCTGGTATAACTAGGACTTAGAGATTTCGCTCCTTGATTGAGAACACTTCTCATCGTCCTAACCAGTCGTGGAAGTATTCCCATTTAATTTGTTGGTCTCAAAGACCCATCGCAAATAAAGTGATTTGTTGATTAACCATTTATTTTAACAAAAGGAAATATATGCAATTTTAGTCCAAAACTCTTTTGACTTGTTTGATTGATTTAAAAAGTTTGACGATATAATTAGGCCTTTAATTAATTATCGATCCCACTATTTTAGTTCAAATTGATAGCCCTCACCATCAATTCGGAAGATTGCAGCGTACATCCTTCTAGTGGGCAAGATCCTGAAATCCTCTAAGCCATGAGTCAGCTTTGGCTGATCGCCCACAACTTAGATCTCTCAGGTAGGCAACTCTTGCCAATTGCATCATATGCAACTCTTGTTGAATGAACATGCACAACACCTTGCCATGAACATTCCTTGCCTCTGGGCTTAGACGCTCTAAGAATCACCAGTTAAGTCTAACCCAAAAGCTGACATGGTAGAACATGCACCCTGCTTTGGCAGAACCTACATGTCTACCCTTCACACTTCCACAAGATAGACGGCGCACCACGCTTTGGCGTAACCTACGCTTGGTCGATCGAGCTTTTCATGTGTGCCGCTAATGGAAGGCATGTAAGACTTAATATTTTAATGAGGGATTTGGTTTTATATACATATACATATCCAATCACCACAATACATAGTACGTATCATATACATGCTATATCCCACAGAAAACATACACAAACGATAAAAAGCGATGATTATGGCCATCCTAATGTGATTCCTCGAGCCAAGAGGAATCACGGTCATCTAGGTCTACATCACATGCAACCTGTACAAGATGAACTTCTGTGCCTTGCCTTCGAGTTGATCAACTCATCACATGAATGATCTGTACTCTCCAGCCGGTCGTCTGGGTGCCACCAGCCGATCAGTTGGCTCCTCCAACCGATCGGTTCTCCTGGTCATAGTGCATCTCGTCATGTCCGCCACCCGCTCGTCTCGCTCCTCGGACCGGTCATCAACCGATCGTTTCACTCCTTGAACCGACCGTCTGGAACGTCAACCGATCGGTTCACGCCTTGAACCGATCGTTTCAGCTGTCGTCTTGATGTCCGCCGGTCTTCGACATAACAGGAAATAAAATCTATACTATTTATTACATTGCTTTAAAAGGGAAAACCCCGAGTTACATTCAGGGGGAGCAAAGGTAGGAAAGAATCTCAAACTATTTCGAGTTACATCAGGAATAAGAGAGGGAAGATCGGTGCGCAGACCGAGATGCAAGCAACCACAAACAACCACACACAGATAGGGGTTTATAGGCCATAATCATGCTACACACATCCACCACAAAACTCGTTTAAGGGCGACGTGTATCAAGTGCATTAATAATACATATCATATATGTAATTAGGGATTTGTGGATTTAGGATTCGACATGCATAAAGCCGATATTATTCGCAATAAATAAAGGCGACAAACCAAAATCGATCATATCGATATTCCTAAAATATAGAGCAGTTAACCTGGCTCTGATACCACTGTTGGGTTTTAGGGGAGACAAAGAAGGCAGCGGAAACAAAAATTTTCTCCCCAACCCATACCGAGGAAACGCGTCAACGTCTATATAATATGAAAGGATGGTTTGTGGAATCATACCTTGTCCCGAGGCTTGCTCGGCGACAATACCTCGCGCAATGCGCGGCCTTCAACTCTGGTCTTGGACGGCGTCTGTGCAGCTCCTGGTCGCACTGGGACTGACGACTCCTCCTCCTACCGTACTGTTGGATGACAGTTGTTCTCCTGAGCGGCAGTGTCCTCCCGCCTCTGTAGTAGTCCACACAGACCACCTGGAACTCCACACTCCTTGTCCCACAAGGAAGTGGAAGGAGTCGCATCCTCCTGTTGACGTACTAGTCGCCAACACGCTCTCCTGCCTCCTGTTGCAACTGCAGTTGTCCTTCCCTTGCTGCACCTCCCTTTTGCGGGAAGCACTTTCTCGGGCTCTCTCACGGTTACCAAAACCAGAGAGAATGACAACTTGCAGAGCAACTGGTTGCACTGAGCTGTACTTTGAGAAGCCCCCAATACCCCTATATATAGGAGAGTCATGGGACAGGGTTCTCCATCCCGGGCAATGCGAGACTAAAGCAGGAGTAGAAGGGTTCAAGAATTTTCCACAAAAAGCAACCGGTTCGCAACTTGAAATGATCGGTTCACAACTGAACCGATCGGTTCGGCCATTGAGCCGATCGGTTGGACCTGAGCCGATTGTTTGGGGCACTCCAACCGATCGGTTGGTGCCCTGAACCGATCGGTTCATGGTCCTAATCCGGCTCAAAAAGACTTTCCTTGTTTCTTTCCCAATTGGTATCGAATACCAATATTATTCCCAATCGAATTGGGCAATTTGAAACCAAAGGAAAATTCTTTCCGACATGACTATTCCCAACTGGTTGGTTGCACCAGTTGAGCCGATCGGTTCAACCCTTGAACCGGTCGTTTCAACCTGGGCATGAGCCGATCGGCCTGGACACTCCAGCCGACCGGTTCAGCAACCTCAGCTGACCGGTTCATCACATGAACCGATCGGTTGGGAGCACAGGTTGGGCAAAATCAGTCAATTGTGATTTCAATCAATCCGATACTCCAATCAATGCGTCCAACACCTTGAACCATACGATATTGAGCCATCGACTGATTGAGTGTTTAATTGAACTACTAAACTCCTTTAGTAATCAATCTAAACATTGCTTTGTGGACAAAACTCCTCTTCCAGGTTAAATCCTATGTGTGTGACCCTGCAGGTCCATTTCACGTTGGCAGTGAAAGTCCATAACACTTATGACTTCACAAGCAAAGAGCGGTGCCTAGTCACACATCATTGCTACCCAAGTGAAAGTAGAAAGTTGGAGAACAACTTTCATCCTACAATCCGTGAATGGTGTTACAGTGAATGTATAATTCCTTTGTCACTGATATCCCGAATGAACTCGAGGCATGGAGCAGTCATCATGTCAATGTTCATTCACTTTCTTGATCTCAGAGCACATTGAAGGAGATATGTATGACATCAATATCACATACTGATTCACACATGCGTGCGCACGCCTATCTCAATCCTACTCATCAAGTGGCCTTAGATATCAAACTCCCTCAGGAGGGACAAATCCCATATCTATCACTCACCCCTCAAAAACCCCATGTGTCAAAGCCACCCAATCATCACCTTTATAACAACCCATGTTTCATGACTGCGTTTGATGATGTCAAAGTGTGCCCAACGACATGTGTTGAGTGTAGTGATTTCAGGTCTAAGAATCACACTCACCACCATCACTGTGAGTACTGACTGTGACTACCATCTCATGGTTCCATGTGTCAAACTCACGGTGGGTCTGTCCGGTACCTTGTTCTCTAACAAGTACCTATGTGTTTGGTTTGATATCTCTATATCATGACTAATGAGATTCTGTCATCAACCAACACCACAATCTAGTCTTGTGTGTCATTGCTGTCTATCTACCTTCCACAATGACATCCGACTAGGGACATAACAAGAATGTACAAACTCTTAGCATCTGTATGATCTCATCGTTCAGGTCCTTAACCTGAAAGCATACGTCATTGAGTACTGTCATTCTCTAGACATTCAATCTGTTCTATCACTATCTCATATGACTGAACCAGAAAGAATTGGAAGCTTGCCTTTGATGTTTATCAAATCAATCTTAATGTATCCCATCAATCATCCCATGATTGGCTCTCAGGGCATACATACCAACATGTGCCACATGCGCTGACTCCTATGTTTTAGGGGTCACCGCTCTAGCTTTATTAACCGTGATGGGTAATACCATCTGAGGCCGGGAGCTTAGTCTTAGGCCAATGATGTTTTACTCATCAACCGCAGTTTAAACCGCTTGGTTTTCATGACGTATCGGAAAGCAACCCAACTGGTGCTATGAATGCACCCATATCGGGCAGTGGAATTTTGGGGATCACAAGGGTCGTGCTGAAAGATGGACTTGCCCGACTTATGAGTTGCCCTAATGGCTGAAACGTGCCCCAGATTTACTTGTTTCACCCCGGTTGTGTTTTCTATATAAAGGGGTGAGTTTTTACCATGTCGGACTCCTTAACTTACTGTTTTCATGCCCCCTATCGTGCTAAGACCTTGTGCTTTTTCTCCCGTGTCGCGCAAGACTGCCCCTCTCTCGTATCGTGCGGAAGTTTAGATCACAGCAAGGTATAGCCCGACAGACCCTATCGCCCGGTAGAACGTGCCGCTTGACACGTTCCTTTCTTTAAGCAAGTAGCGTATCAGTCTTATGGTTTCTGCGCTGAGCAGCCTTGTATCGCCCGATATGGATGTCACGCAAGGAACCTTTTATTCACGATTGCCCAATATACCATGTCAGGCGATAGCTGTGTCGCCTATCTTTGCACCACCTCGCCTATTTTGTTGTTGGGCGACACGCTGCTTTCCTTTCAAGATGACCTTATCGGGCATCTTAACCAACACACCCGTAGCATGCGACAGACCTGACGCATGTTTTTTGCCTTATCACCTTGTTCTTATCGCATGTTTGTTTTTCTGACGTGGTGGGCGATACCCATCTCTCATATCGGGCACAAGACTTCACCTCTGAAACCCTTGTATCCCCCGATACGGGGTGCATGACAGTCTTTGTACAGAGAATTACCTGGTTGCACATTTATTCTTTACTTTTTCAAAGCATCAACATATTTAATCAAGGTATTTTCTTATTGTCTTACAGAAATGGCCCGCATCAAGACAACTGCTATCCCTGTTGACGCACAAGGCAGGAGAATCTACCCAGAGACTGCTGCTGAAGGGCAGACTGCCAGGCCTAAGCGCCCGAACCCAGGACTAGCTGGGGCGTCGACAACAGAGAAGAGGGCTAGGGTTGGAGAAGTGGCGGCTCCAACTCCAAAACCAACACCTCTAGCAGCAGCAGAACTCCTAGAATTCTTGTCGGGAAGTTTCGAGCCAAGGGACGATGAGCACGCTCGCCGATATGCTGAACTAGTGACCAAGGTCTACCGACCGAGCAGGTTCTGCCATCAGGCCTCGTTTGCTGAACTCGGGATTGTGGGGAGGCTGAAGGGCGTCCTCGCTGCTGCAGGGCTGAAGAAGATATGCTTCATCCGGTCTTCTTCTTACATTAAACTGACAATGGAGTTTATGTCTTCTCTCCACTGGGTGAAGAATTCTGCGGCGGATAGAGAAGAATTTGGCGGGCCAGACAGACTCCATGCCCGACTTTACAACTCGGAGCACCCCATCTCTGAGAAACTATTGAATAAGATCTTCTCCTCCAACGAGAAGCAGAGGAATCTCATGGACAACGATGAGAGAATCACCAAGGGAGATGGGTTCAATCCCGCAGAATTTTGGAGCAAGCTAACCGGCGAATCTTCGTTCAAGCTGGGAAGGAAGGTGGTGGCAGTGCACTCCTTGTTTTGGAGGATAGTGCACAAATTGGTGGCATGCTTGCTGTTCAGCAAAAATGAATCCAGTAACATCTATACAGAAGAACTCCACGCCATGTGGCACATAATGGAGGGCCGAGAGATCAACCTCAGGTGATTCTTGCTGAACAAACTACACCCGATGAAAGAAGCCACAAAAGAATACTACATGGGTGGAATATTCAACTTTAATCGCAGTGGGGCTCGGGTACCCAAAAGTGTCGCGCAACCTTTCGAGGACGCAAGGCGATGAGGTGATCGACACCAAGTACCTGATGAGGACCAACATCATTAGGAAGGAGGAAAGGAACTTCTTCTACAAGTTTTCAAGGACGGACATACTCCTCCCGCTCCCTCGCTGCGCCACCAACGCCGCAGAGAAACTGGTTGTAACGACCGGGCCCACTGCCCAAGGCTCTAGTAGAGTTTTAGGAATGACGATTGGCCCCACAGACCACCACTAGCCTTAACTGCACACTTTTTCCACACTGACGCGCAAGCCAGGATCAACTTCCCGACTGGTCACCCATCCTAGTACTACTCCAAGCTGAGCACGCTTAACTATGGAGTTCTTTAGAGATGGGCTCCCGGAAAAGGAGGTGCACCTTGGTGATATGGGTAGTCCAATCATTCCTTTTAAGATCATGTTATCTGAGGCCTCAAATCCTGGGATGTTACAATCTCTCCCACTTAGACTCTTGACATCCTCGTCAAGGCTCAACTATATGGCCTCATAATCTGACCCCATTTCAGTGCAGACTCACAATGGCCCATGGACACCCAGCTCCCGTCCACGGCTACCAGCGCAAGGGCGGCTCCATCTCGTCTCTACGGATAGCCCTTTCCAACTTGCCTGGACCGCACGGCTCAAGACTGGCATGCCACATGCCCATGTGGGCCCCACCTACTGGAGGGGTTATGGCTCTGATACCATTTGTAACGACCGGGCCCACTGCCCAAGGCTCTAGTAGAGTTTCAGTAATGACGACTGGCCCCACAGACCACCACTAGCCTTAACTGCACACTTTTTCCACACTGACGCGCAAGCCAGGATCAACTTCCCGACTGGTCACCCATCCTAGTACTACTCCAAGCTGAGCACGCTTAACTATGGAGTTCTTTAGAGATGGGCTCCCGGAAAAGGAGGTGCACCTTGGTGATATGGGTAGTCCAATCATTCCTTTTAAGATCATGTTATCTGAGGCCTCAAATCCTGGGATGTTACATCAAAACCTTTAGTACATATTTGATATGTATGAGGGCCCTAATCAACCCATTTCTCATAAATGAATCCTTTTTGTACATATGTGCCTAGTTTGGACTTTAATGTTGAAATTTGCCTAGATTACTAATTTTGCTTCTAATGGACATACACCTATTTTGGAATATGTTTCATATGAACTAATGTTGCTGATCTAAACCATGTTTGATGATGGGTTCTCCTATACTGATGATCATGACCTTGGTTACTCTATCATGAGTCTCATGGCATAATTTGATTATAAGTGTCCTTAATCTTGTCATATCCACATGAAACCTCGAAATGGCATGAAACTTGAACCACACCATCATGTTGACCTCTAGATCAATACAATATCATATAGAACCAATACGAAACTTGGAACCCATCTTGGCCAAAACCCTAAAATGCATCTAATTTGGATAATAATCTAATGCATATATGTAATCTTATTCTTAATCAGGTTTGGCATGTGGCTAGATGGTAATGGACGTGTTAAGTTTAGAAACTCTGAATCAGGTATGGGCCTTATCTAGTTATATGACTACCGCTTTCTTGCTTGAAAAGACATATATTATATGCTTGTTTGTCTATTTTCTCAAATATTGCCATGTAGTATCGATATGTCATACTCGATGTTTGCTTCGTCTGTTTTATAACTTGAGACATATATATATGGAACTCCATTATAATATTGTTGATAAAGGGCTCTTGGTTACGACCTTGAGGTCCCTCTCGTATAAAAGGGTAGCTAAGCTTGAGCACCCTTACGGACCCTTCCGACGGGAAGATGGTCAAAGGCCTTAAACATGTTTGATATTGTTGGTATAATGGAGTGAAATGACATAAAATATGGTTTCACATTTGTTAAACAATTAACATGTTTATTCTTGTTCATTTAGTCTTGAAATCTTTTCAAAATTATGCAAAGCTTATATATATGTGTATCTTTCGGCCCATACTCAACACCTCGTGTGTTGACCCATTTCTCGTATGTTGTTTTTAGGTCCAGAGATGGATAGAAGGTTGATGGGCTCGGTGAGCTTTGCTAGGTGTACTTGTTGTAAGATCCAGATATAGTATACATGAGCAGACTTGTACACAGTGACTCTCGAATATGTAATTCAAATCATGTAATATAATGACGTTGCTTAATATATATATTGTTGATTGTTGAGTTTATGTTGGTGCTTGTATCTTGTTATCTGTTCATGTATGCTAAGCTTTACGCTTCCGCATATCGCCTTTGATATTTGTTTGGTTCATGGGACTAGGATTCCGGTTCTGTGACTGATGGTATCAGAGCATGAACAATAACTACACCAAACATTGCTCACATGAAACACAAACTAAATTCACTTTACATCTCAACCCTAGAAACCAAATAAGATGTCCTTTGTGGACTAGGTTGACTTAGCCTCTAGGTTAGAACCTAGATGTTCTAGAACTAGGTGTAGACTTGTGTAAGTTACCTCCCTAGACATGATTCGTGACATGTACTTAGGATGTCTATACAAGTGTGCACCATGTTCTTGCTAGTTCTCTAGGTGTCATGATACTAGACTGTCTCATGAGTGTGGTAACTCATTTTGGTTTTGGTTTTATTCGAATGGAGTATGGTGGTTTCTTCGAATGTTTCCATGTTGGAGAAAATCTATTTCAAATACTAGTATATGTACCTATAAAAATGTTACCACACCCAGAAAGGCAGTGAGTATCTATGTAACCTAAGAGAAAGAGATGTAACATCAAGTCTAGATGAGAGTTTAGATGACAAAGTTGTCTAGTGCCATGATAAAGGTTAGGCTAGTGAGTAGCATAGATAACCTAATATAGTGATGATAGTGATGATAATGATAATAATGTTAATGTTGATCTCAATGTTGATATTAATGTTGATGTTGATGATGATGTTGATATTGATAAGACCCAAGTTTGTCCTTGAGGAATTCACATAGGTTGATGATATGGAATGAGTTGGACCATGCAACCCTATCTAAACCTAGCACCTTGTATGATATATATGGATTGGTTGATGTGCTAAACATAGCTAATGGGTTGGCATGCTTGCTGGTACCTAGTTTTGTACGTGCTGAGATATGATATGTGATATACATGGTTCGAGACCAACACGGGCCTCAACCTCTTTACAAAGGAAGACCTCTAGCATGGGACATATGAATAGAGTGACATGTTGATATGATTTGATAAGGAGAAGGTTAGAGTACCTAAACTCCAAAATTTTTAAAATGTTGAATAATGTGAATGATGAAATACTTGATGATGAGTCCCTAGCTAGAATACTTCTAAGTATATGAGTTGAGTGACCTAGTGGACGGTTTCCTTGAAAATGTTGAACCCTAGATGTCCTATGAAAACATCTAACCCTAGAGAAAAGAGGCAATTGAATATTTGATGCTTGATATATATGTGAGGGAGATGTCCCAAGACCCAAAATGATGTGTGATATCCATGATGAGCCTCATACTCGGGTTAGTAGTTACATATAAAGTAATCTAGTGGATGCCCTTGTTTCTCGAAAGGTGGGTAGAATATTTTGTTATGGGTAGATGGTTGTGGTTAACATGTCTTGTTGGACACATACATGTCTTAGCTTGACTGTCTTGAAGCTCTTTTGATACAAATGGGAAAGTTACAAACCTCGATATTGATGATAATGTTGTCCCTCATATGATGCTTGATGCAGGAAATAATCTCAATTATGTTTAAAACATGATATATGCCCAATAAGTCACACTCATAAACTAGACCGAGTATGAAATCAAACCATACATGAAGATGTAGTTTTGAAATCATGAACTCGATACAGTGATGCCTAGAGATCTTAGCTTGAATAGTTAGGGGTAATGCTCCTAATCTCATACCCCGAGTGAAAAAAAAAACATAACTAAGTAGAAATTTTGGGAAAGGCTACTGTGAAGATTACACACTGATTGATAATCTCGCTTGAAGCCATGACCATGCAGATTTTCATTTCAGAATTGATAAAATGGATTTTGATGATACCCCTTGGTCTCATATAAATATATGAAAAAAAAACTAATATAGAGATACTAAGGGTTGGGTAAACCCTAATGCCATGATGATTCCACATTATGAGGGAACACTAAGTAACATATACATTATCGATATGAGTACACCCTTGAGAATGATAACCTAGTGTGCATCCCATTGTAGGGAATGCCTTGACAACCATGGTTGAATAGCCAGACCCGATGGATCTTGACTTGACTCTTAACATAAATCATGGATGAATTTCGAGGACGAAATTTCTTTTAAGGAGGAAAGAATGTGATAAAGTGGATTTTCTACTATTTTGTATAATTGCTCTTGTTACTTTAATTCCTCAATATTTATGTCTCCTATGACTTCATAACTCTATAATGTCCACCAAAGTCAAAGATTCCCCATTTTGAGTCAATATGGTACACATATATGCATGAAATCATAGTGTTGTTATACCCTTGAATCCTTTGATTAAAATCTTGATCATACATGCTCATTTTGATTTGTAATTTTTCAGACTTGTTCTAGACCCTATTATGAAGCTATGGTCCAAATTTGAGACCATTTTGACATTCCTACGATTTGTTATGTTTTTCCTAAGATCTACTCTTTTTAGTCCTTGTTTTTCCCCCTTTTTTTATACCTACTAGGCCTGGCCCATTTGCCCCTTGGGCGCTTCCCTGTTTTGACCCGGGTCCAATGCCTTCGAACTGGGGTTCAATCCCCTGAACCGTTCGTGAACCCATCCCCCTCCTCTTGAGGCAGGCGCATGACCCAACGACCGTCAGATGGAGATCCAACAGTGTTAGGTCGTCTTCTACCTTACACCCAATATGGCAGGTCCATCGCAGACCCGACCCTTCGAGCGCATGACCCGGCCTCTCTTGGACCCCCCTCTCACCCCACTTTTGTGACAATTCTCTTCCCCTCACCTTCTCGAATCTTCCCCACCTGTTAATCGTTCAAAAACAAACCTTGGAGGCCAAGGAAACTCGCCGCCAACTCTCCAAGATGAGCCCCTTCCGCAAACCCTAAAAATAGCTTCGAAACACTATAAAAACCGCAGCTTGCCCTTGTCCCATGCTTGGGTTGGCCACCATCACTCCTCCTTCACTGATTCCGTTCCACCTGCGTTCCTCCCTGATCTGATGCCGCTAGCCGACGGCTGAGTCTGGAAGCGAGGCGCCCACGCACAACCATCGCGGTGTGCACGACAAGAGAGGGAACGACGGCCAGCATGCCTCGGACCCGCCCCATCCACCCTTGTTGTATCTTCCCCAGACGGATAGGGAGTCGTGGTGCCGGTCCTCGGGGCAGGGAGCCCCTGTCCTTCCCCTGTTTCATGGGCGGAACAGAGGAATCCCGAACGGGATGCGCGCCAGAAGGCAAAGACCATCGCGACCATCTGATCTGCTGGCAACGGTCGGGATGGGGACACGCTGAAGCCAAACGCCACCGCCCTAACCGCGTTTGGAGTGGTGAGCACCAACCATGGACCGTGAGCGCTGCTTGTGGGGCGACCGTTCGATCGTGATCCAAGGGATCCGGCCCCAATGGAAATAAATGTATGTGTCACATGTCTTATCTCTATAGTTTTTCATATTGATCTTCAAAAAAATGATATCTTTCTAATCCCTTGGCCAAAAATGTCGAACCAATATATCAAATTGATCAGCTCGACGAGACCTACCAATTGGGCATGGTTCCAGGTCCTAATTCCAATGCTTACTCCCCTGATTTCTAGAAAATGATAACTTTATTCACGTTGAGTTCATCCAATGCACCTAAGTAATAAAGCTTGAACCTTTAATGATCATCTATCTGCCTAATCATGAAATCAAAACCTTTAGTACATATTTGATATGTATGAGGGCCCTAATCAACCCGTTTCTCATAAATGAATCCTTTTTGTACATATGTGCCTAGTTTGGACTTTAATGTTGAAATTTGCCTAGATTACTAATTTTGCTTCTAATGGACATACACCTATTTTGGAATATGTTTCATATGAACTAATGTTGCTGATCTAAACCATGTTTGATGATGGGTTCTCCTATACTGATGATCATGACCTTGGTTACTCTATCATGAGTCTCATGGCATAATTTGATTATAAGTGTCCTTAATCTTGTCATATCCATATGAAACCTCGAAATGGCATGAAACTTGAACCACACCATCATGTTGACCTCTAGATCAATACAATATCATATAGAACCAATAAAAAACTTGGAACCCATCTTGGCCAAAACCCTAAAATGCATCTAATTTGGATAATAATCTAATGCATATATGTAATCTTATTCTTAATCAGGTTTGGCATGTAGCTAGATGGTAATGGACGTGTTAAGTTTAGAATCTCTGAATCAGGTATGGGACTTATCTAGTTATATGACTACCGCTTTCTTGCTTGAAAAGACATATATTATATGCTTGTTTGTCTATTTTCTCAAATATTGCCATGTAGTATCGATATGTCATACTCGATGTTTGCTTCGTCTGTTTTATAACTTGAGCACATATATATATGGAACTCCATTATAATATTGTTGATAAAGGGCTCTTGGTTACGACCTTGAGGTCCCTCTCGTATAAAAGGGTAGCTAAGCTTGAGCACCCTTACGGACCCTTCCGACGGGAAGATCGTCAAAGGCCTTAAACATGTTTGATATTGTTGGTATAATGGAGTGAAATGACATAAAATATGGTTTCGCATTTGTTAAACAATTAACATGTTTATTCTTGTTCATTTAGTCTTGAAATCTTTTCAAAATTATGCAAAGCTTATATATATGTGTATCTTTCGGCCCATACTCAACACCTCGTGTGTTGACCCATTTCTCGTATGTTGTTTTTAGGTCCAGAGATGGCTAGAAGGTTGATGGGCTCGGTGAGCTTTGCTAGGTGTACTTGTTGTAAGATCCAGATATAGTATACATGAGCAGACTTGTACACAGTGACTCTCGAATATGTAATTCAAATCATGTAATATAATGACGTTGCTTAATATATATATTGTTGATTGCTGAGTTTATGTTGGTGCTTGTATCTTGTTATCTGTTCATGTGTGCTAAGCTTTACGCTTCCGTATATCGCCTTTGATATTTGTTTGGTTCATGGTACTGGGATTCCGGTTCCGTGACACTGGTCATCACCGCCGCTGAAATTGAAGCTGTAGCAAACAACACAACTTACGCCACCGATACCAGGGCCCCGGAGAGGGTAGTTCCAGAACTACCGACGACAACTACTGATAGAGTTGTCGTCACTCCGATTATATCAGCCACCGCCACAACAAGGACGACGATAGTTGAGAAAGAACCGGTGATCATTGAGGTCACCGAGATAGAGACTATGGGAGCTGCCGTGGGAGAAACAGTCGCAGCCCCCATCTTTGCTTCAAAGCCTACAGAGGCAGAAGAGGAACTTTAGCAGGGCGACAACAATGGGATGTTCGACGAAATCCTAAGGGAGCTCGGGAGAACACCGACACCGCCGCTGAAGTCCCCACCTACAGTAGTTGAGGAGATCATCGACAGTGTAGAGGTGGAGCAGAGTCTTCCCTCACCACGGCCATCTCTACCCCGATGAGAAGGCAAGGCGGTGGCAACTGAAAAAGCACCATCGCCTCGCCTGGCGGCAGCTGGATCGTGAATGATTCTGATAGATTCTACCTCGCATGATGGACCATCGCGCAAGCAAGATGTCACGTGGACGGAAGGGAGACCCACCGGAACTCCTCTGTCACTTGGAAAGATGCTCGGGCACGAGCTCGACTATTTGCGGTAGGTAACGGATACCAACTCTGCTACTTGTATTTCCCTAACCCGCAAAATTGCATCTTTCCAAGACAGGCTGAATAGCCAAGAAAGAGAGCTGCTGACTCTAGAGAGCCTTCCCGGTGGACTAGAGGCCTTGAATGCGACGCTTCAGCAAGTTCTCCAATGACTCAAAAAGATCGAGGAGAGGCTGGACAGAAGTGACGACCATCCGCGTCGAAGGCAGCCGAGAAGGTCGTCGTCACCCCCCAGTCGTGGCTCCCCTCCTTCTTCGTCAGCTTCCCCTTTGGGATCAACATCTTCCTCCTCCTCAAGCGGGCACTCCTCAACTCCCGAGGAGGGGACGCAATGAAGGTCAGCTGAAGGAGCTCCTGTAGGACATGAGAGCTCCCTAGGCTTGGGAAAATCAAACATCTCTGTCCCCCTAGATGAAGCCAAAGATGATAGCGTAGATATCAGCATCGGGGGAGACTCTTCTGATGAGTCTGAGGGAGAGAAGGTGGATGTCTACGCAGTCAATAAGAGACATCTACCCCGAGGAAGACGCTCGATGGCGGAGAGATTCCGGGAGCCATCTGAGATACCCTCTTTTGAAATGGCTGACTTCGACAGAAGAGCCATCGGATACCTGACGCTCAGAGACTAGAAGCTCCTGAATAAGGTCTTACGATCGCAGGCAGATGAAGATGACGCCATCTGGACCGACGGATACCTCTCTGTGCGATGGGGAGTTCTTCGAAGTATGTTCCGTACGCCGGCCGTAGTCGGCAAAAGACTTTTTAGGGTCCTGGAGAATGCGATAACAGAAAATATCAACAGCAGGACAGGTCGGAGGGCACTATACATAGCCACCCCGACCTTGGCAAGAAGGATGATGAAGGGAGATCCAGACTCCCGTGCGGTGGCCGACATGCTGAAGCACATTGAAGAGCATAGGTCGAACCTGGTGTTGGCCCCGTACAAGCACCGGAACATGTGGTTTCTCTGCATAGTAGACATCAGAAACCGTGACGTCCGGCTGCTATGTTGCAGCAAGGACGAAGTGCCACGCTCCGGGGGTGTTTTCTACCGCCCGGAGGACAAGAAGCTGAGACTCCTACCACTGTGTCTGCTACGAGCTATAAAGCAAGGAAGCCAACGTCACCAAGGTCCTTGGAACTTCTTTACTCTCCGAGACCTCCCCGTCCAGGCAGAAGAGGGGAGTGGAAACAACGCTTTCGCCATCCTGAGTGCCATTGAGGTGCTCAATACATTTGGAAACTTGGGAGCCCTCAAAAGTTGGTGCTTATATCAACAAAGGGGCATTTACGCCATGTTGCTGATCAAGGACAAGTGCTATTTCCGGGACGCAGGGGTACCAGAGTAGCTATTGGACGGTAACCTGGAAGAAGACTCTTCTCAATCTAGCAGCTCCTCAGAAAAAGAAGAGGAGATAGCTACCGACACCTATGGGTCAGGCAAGAAGTTGGAAGTCCTGAAGAAAGTGCACGGGATGGAAGACACTGCTTCGCCTGAAGCTTTAGAAGGGCTGATCAAAAATTTTGACCGTTTTTTTGTGTGCAACTCTCACATAGGAGTAGGTCAATGTAATCCAGCTGAAGCTAGCTGATTCTACCCCATCGTTTGTCACCTTTAAGGCAGGCGATGTCATAGTCCCGGTCGATGATCTAAGGGACATGGTAAAGGAAGGAGGATGCCTGGATGTATCTGTGGTAGTCGCTTACATCCAATATATACAGCCAAGGATAGAACATGCATACATAGCCCATCCTATGTTGTTCTATGACATTTGCCTCATCGATGAAATCGAAGCGAACAAAGCTTTTCTACAGGAATTGGAGAGAGAGGTTCCATGCACAATCTTCCTCCCCATCCTCCATTACAGTCACTGGACGCTCCTAATAATGTACACTCAGAAATGAGCAGGAATCTTCTACAATAGCTCAGACGGGAACAAAAACCATCCAGTGTCATGTACATCAGAACCTTTGTCATCCGTCGAACATTTGGTCCGAAAATACTACGACGAGGTGTCAAAGATGATCCAACCATTCATGGACATATAAGAAGGCAAGTGGCATGAACTGCAATTCTGTCACCGCAGTCCGCAACAACTTCCCCTATCCAACGACTGTGGCATCTACGTCCTGGAATGGATGGCGAATAAAGAAATGTCTGACCAACTCCACCACACATTCTATCACAGCAAAAGGGGGGAATATGTGTGGGAGCTTCTGTCTAACGCTGGCGCAACCTCACTGGAATAAACATTACCTCACCTTATCTAGTTCACAACTCTGGGACAGAGTGTGGAGTAAGTTTGGGGGGGTACTATGTACCAGTGAGGGAGGTACAAAATTTTGAAAATTCTAACTCTATTTCTTTATTCTTTTGTCTCATACTCGTTATTCTTTTGTTCTTTGGGTACATATATATGTTCATTCCAAAGTTTTGAAAATTCTTTTTGTTTATATATCATCCCCATACATATGGATAAAGTTGCTATAATAGTGAAAACCTGATGCGGCTCCTTGCAAAGTTTGTTTTCTATGTGCTTAATGAGATGCAAGTTTTATTATATCTTCCTTATAATGCTGCCTCAAACAACAAAAGATTATGTTTTGCCATGCCAAAAATTTCAAAAAAAAAATAATCTCGCAAATAGCTAAGAGACGAGTATGGAGAAGGAAAAAGTTGCCCAAACAGTAGAAATCTCTTTGTTTTCCCTCACCCAACGAAAATCCCAAAAAGCGAAAGCAACCTTATGAGTGTGAATAAAAGCATGAGAGTTGTGCCCAATAAACGAAAAGAATATATATATATATATATATATATATATATATACACACACTTGTTTTCCAAAAGTACCCATCTTTAGGCATGGTAGATCCGGGGCAGTGGTACGTAGGATGTGAAATCACTTCTCTCAAGCCAACTGGCTTGGACGGCAAGGACCACTTGCCCGCTAACGGACCCTTACCTGGATGGACTAATGGGAAATGAGAAAAACCCCAAAAAGCCTTAGCCTACCCTATACACAACTTTCTGACCCAAAAATAAAGCTGTTTGGTGTGTAAGCTAACTTCGGAATTATACAACAAAGTCTCGCCGAAGCTGTAGAGAAGAATCTTACATAAACAATAAGGTAGGAAAAACAAAGTCTTTTGTTCGAAGTGAGACAGTATTATCTCTAAAGGCATTACGATACTTGTTTTACCTCTTCGCCTAAAAGCTACTCCGAGCAGAAGAAGCATCACTAAATAAAGTTTAAATATTGATTGAGGACAATCAAAATGCTAAGTTTGGGGGAGTTGATAACACCAATTTTTTTTATGTTTTTGCCCTTTATTCTGTTATCAAAATTGCCCTTTTCTACTATTTTCCTCTCTTTTATAAGTACTTTTGCAATAATTGACCAAGAAACACTCTTCATCCAATATTTCCATCTTTTGCAGAGGTTTTCCTCATTTTTGTACGATAAGGCCATCCCGGCCCACAAATAAGTTCAAGTCTGCATCGACCTTCCTGACGCCCGATACGACCTCTTCCCGATAGGGTGGAGCGACACAACGATGCACGACAAAGGGATGCCGCGCAAGAAGAAACTGACGGACGACACATCTTCTATCCGACAGGGAGCCAAATTCGCCACGACAACCCAAGCTTGTCACACGACACATCCACCCACCGGAAGGCACTGCCCGTCACGTGACCGACAGCCGATACCCCTGTGCCAAGCGATACCAGTATCGGTCGCCCACCGTCCCGTGAATAAGGAGGACACGTGGTGCTTCGAGCACCATAACTTCCCCCAACCGCTGCCTATAAATAGCAGCTACAGGAAGCTGAAAAGACAGTTTGCACAGTCGGAACCCTGAGCAAATCTTCGGAGGAAGCTGCGAGAGAAGAAGTATCGCGCCTGAGTGTTCATGTCGGGAAACTATAGGTGAGCTCTTCCCCGTCCTGAGAGGGAGGGGATAGTTCACTTAGGACCGTCCAACGTGGATGAGCGACACAAGTGTCGGACAGTATAACGTGTTGCTCCATGCCCGACATGATATCGAACCCGATACGCTTCGCCCGTCATGTGTGCCGCCCGAGAGGGTGCAGCGCCCGAAATGAGCGTATCGGACAGGGTCCTTGAGCGATGCAGACGGCCGTCACAACATGTCGCCCGAGAGGGTGTACCGCCCGACACTGCTGTATCGGGCTAGGCCCCCGACCGGTATCAGGCTGGAGAGCCGCAGTAGCCTGTCGTTCTTCTACATCAAGAAGGCGACATCTATCTTTAATTCTGTTATTTAGTGCCTTACTTATGCAATGTATTAAGACCCTTAATGTTTATGGGAATGGAAAAGCTTAATTACTTGCTGCTCTATGCTTGGTGCAAAATTTTGGATGACTGCTATGTTTGATATCTGAACTCTAGCTTGCATGTTTGGATCGCGTTTCGCTTAGCTACCAAATCGTGTTTTCCCGTCGCAACAACTTCGAGAGTTGTGTTGTGGCTCTAGTGTTCAGTCCGATTCTGGAGTACGACAGTGCCTGGAACGGAGTTGTTTCAGTAACATTCCACTCTAACTTAAGTCCAGCAACCTCGAGAGGGGTGTTGATGCTTGGTTAGAGGTACCCGCTCTGAGAGGAGGGGTGCAGGATGTTACTTCTACTGCTTGTTTTACTAAAGTCTTATCCTTCGTACCTTGCTCTAGCTCTAGTTTTATCCTTTTGTTTATGTTGCATTAAAACCCCTAAAAAACTGCTAAATGACTAAAACCTTAAATCTTTCTTGTAGCTCCAGTTCGAGATAGTTTTCTTTGTTTTGTTTGTGACATCTTGTTGTTTCTCTGTTGGGAATATACCATCTCTTCATACCTTCCGGAGTGTAGTGTGTCGATTCAGAGTTCTCAACACTACCACCCTTGTCCCTGTGTTCGACCCCGTATATCTACTTCGACCCCGTAAGCAAAGTTGCGGGGGCCTAGAAGGATTCAGGTTATAAATGTAAAAGCTCGACTACCTCGAATCCGCCTCCAATTTTAGGACGTGTGATTTAGGCTGGTCACATGGTTGACTTATTTACATCATTTCTAAACTTTAGTTAAATTCAACAAGCAATCATCAACATAATTTCCATAAACATCGAGATCTTCCAAAATTATTTCCATATTCTTCTCAATGAAATTAGAAAATATGGTCATCATGCATCTTTGGAAAGTAGAAGGTTCATTACATAACCCAAAAGGTATTCTCCTATAGGCATATGTCCCATAAGAGCATGTGTGATGAAGTGGACTTTTGGAATCCTAAAATGTCCAATGACACAAGTGAAGTCATGCATGTTCAGTTGTTTTGAGAACCCCAAATGTTTTGGTAAAGTTGCAATGTTGATTGAAGGTTATATAATTATTAAGATCCATAAGTTTATGCATATTTGAGGAATTGATCAATTACAATCGAGGTATAACTAGGTCCATATATTAAATAAGTAACGCAGCCTTGATAATGTGTAACGAGTAGGGTCTATTTTAGATGAAACGAATCATCCCTGAATAATATTGATCTTGGCCTTTGATGTGATCCGACGACGCATATTCAGCTGCTCATCACCTATTGTGGAACCGTTCGGAGGTCTTTGGGCAAAGAGGTCAACGCTTGCCCACACAACCACGATCATCGATCGTGGGGAAGGATGTGGGTGTCCATGCAGTTATCTTCGACATAAGGAGAGGAGTCAAACTAACTCATGTAGAAGTCAGTTCTTGGTGGGTTTTGTGAGCGCCACACTCTTCTCATCCATGCTCTCCACCGTAACACACACCAATTCTCAAGGAGCACAATAGATCAACGACAATGGCTGCTTATGATCCCTTCTCTGGTATTCTCTATCCTCGAGGAAGAGGAGAACAATGCCTAGTCCTCTCTGGAGGAGACATCAATGAAGACCACCGCAATTTTTTCGGACGGCGATGAGGCTCAAGGAGCGCAAGGTTCCATGTTGTCCTTCCTGCATGTGGTGGTGCTTCGTGGAGGAAGAGGGTCTGTGTGAAGGGAGAGGGCATGAGCATGGGGCTTTCTCTCTTATATTCTCCATCGCAGCAGATGCCTGTGGTGACGAAATCATTGTAAGAGCAGCTATCCTGACGAGAAGATGGGCCGACGATGTGGAGTGGCACCGATCCAAAGTCGGATCTCTAGAGACCCCAATGTGGAGGAGGCAGCTGTGGTGAGTGTGCGAAGCCCGAAGAATGTTGGGTTGTAGAGACGAAGCAAAGGAGCGGAAGGGATTACGAGGAGGAGATCGACGCATTTGGTTGCTGGGGTTGAGGCTGTGCGGCGGCGGCCATTTTTAGGAGCCCGCACACACGGTGCACAGGTAGGCACGGGACTCTGATATCGCGAAGACAGAGAGGCGTGAGGTCGGCGCCTCTATAGGACTCGAACTCACTGAAGGTCCAAGCCACACCGACAGGTTGACGCCAGAGAGGAAGACCACGGCGGCGCCCTCGCGGAGGTCAAGATCTACAGCCAAACCCTAGGAGGCGGGTAGCTGTGGAGGTATGTAGTTTGATGTCGAAGACTGCGGTGGCTAGACAAATTAGTGAGGAGCATCTTGGTGAGCTTGCATACTCACCGGAGCTAGCCCAGCGGCGGCGTGGGTGACTCGTAGAGAACAGAGTCCTGTTGTGGACTCTGGTTGAGGAGCACATGATCAAAAGGAAGAAGATGGACCGGGTCCAATCCCAGACCATCGAACCAACTGAAATGAGATCAAATTAGCCGACTCAAAGATGAACTGGGCGGGTCTTGGGCTTGCTAGCCACATGTTAGCGGCTGATTGGTCTAAAAAGGTAATTCCTTTAGAAATTGTCAAATATTGTAAAATTTCTAGTAATTAGCTCGAGCATCAAAAAAATACAAATAAGGTACCAAACTTCTCAGAAAAATTAGTAGAACACAGTAGAATGATAATATTAGGCTTTTGATGCATAAATAATAGTGATATTATGTAAGATGTGTTATGCTTGTTTTATGAGTAATAAATATTAGATGATGATATAAAATTATAGAAAAATGTCAGTAAGTATATAATCATGTTTCGAATGAATATGATGTCAGAAATTATGATGTTGATACACAAATTTATGTAATTTACTTTATATGGCTAATTAGGGCTAATAAGACTAAAGATAACACAATTAATGCATACATGCTCAATAATTGATGAAATTTACATAACAATCTTATATCAGTAACTGGAAGCTAATCTGGAACCTCAAATTTAAATATGAGATTAGGATGATACACATAATCCATGTTATACGATGATGTTTTCTCTTAATGTGATATAAACCCTAATATGATTAATACATGTAACCTAGGGTTAATATGTGCACAAAAATGATATGGAAGATAATGTTCAGATAATGAAGTATAATCTAGGGATATGACATCAGTAAGAAGATTCTAAGACAAGAATATAAGTAATGATGCACACATCCTAATGAACTAAGCTAAACCCTAATGAACACGATTAGGGTTAAGACGAGATATAAGAGGATGCGAACCTGATGATAGTATATGATCTTGTCTTGATCAGGTTTAACAAAAGATATAGATGACGTGAGGAATATGTGATTTAAATTATATCTTGATCAAGGTACGCCATTACCTCTTACTTGGCTTATTATATAATATGCTTGTGTTATATGTGTAGTAAAATACTTGGCATATGATATTGGATGATATGATTGTTCTTGCATGATATGTTGCTTGATTTTCCGTACCTATGTCTATGAACACATGAAACATAAAATATCTGATCCATCATATGATAGCACTAAAATCTTTGGTAGTACAATGCATTGACAAACATCAAAGCCCTAGGGGCAGATGTAACATCAAATCCCTAGGGGCATATGTACGATTTATATGACAAGGCCTGAAGACATCAAAGCCCTAGGGGCAGATGCAAGAGATATATGATGGAAATAAGCTTAAAATATGTGTTCTCTTTTGTTAATGAATATCTTTGTGAAAGTATACGATTTTCATATATTCTTCTGTTACTGCCAAGTATTAGTTTTATCTTATTGCCAAGATATGATGAGAGGTATATAAAAAGACACGTAGGCGTACTCAGAATAATATTCTTGAAATATTGTGCTGACGTGTACCACATGTAATCTTTTGGTTAGGTTGTGCTTATGCTCTTGAAGATCCAGGATAGTGAGAGTTGTGTGGCGAGATGATGTACAGGTGGACCTGTTGTCTTAAGATCCTACAGTTTAGTGGTAGTACATGTATATGTATAGTTTGCTATTCAATATGTAATATCAAATGTTGTAACAATTCATGTTGTAATTATATGTTGAATGGTAAACATGTGTGTATGGTTTTATTATTGTTCATGTGCATGTGCTACTGATTGTTTCCTTATGACTTCCTCTGATTTTCTTCTTCTTAGCCTAGTGTGGGATGTTTAAATTGGGATTCTCACGGAGGTGAGGGTTTCAATTTAGATGTCACACATCAGATTAAGATTTAGAAAATCCAGGAACGTCACAGGTGGTATCAGAGAATGAACAATAGAAAAGCCTGACATTTGCTCATTATGCAACTTAAAACTAAAGAATCTTGAACCTTAATAATCTTTAGGGTTAGATCAGTCGTCTTTTAGAGACTAGATCTGACCTAGCCTCTAGGTTAGCACCTAGATGTCCGAGAACTAGGCCTAGACTGGTGCTTGTTGTATAGCAAGTCCTTAGATGTTGTTCTTTCCTTGTGGTGCAGCGGTATGGGACGTTTCACTATTTGGAAATGATGTACATCAAGGGAAGAGAAACCCTAGACATATGGCACTTGTTGTCTAGAGTAGATACACTAGTCTACCCCTTGTTCTCACCCTTTTTGCTAGTTTTCATGACATTGTACTCTCTACTATGTGTGGGACACTCATTTTTAGGATTTGGTTTTTGATTCCAAAAGGATTGAACCTCAATAGTTTTCTCTGACGCTTGTTTTATCGAAGAAAAACTATATAATATTTTAATATGTATATGTATTACAAAAATGTGTCCCCACACATGTATGAGTAGGAGGTGGTCATGCAACCTAAGTGAAAGTGAATGACATCAGTCTAGAAGAGAGAGTAGTTCTAGATTAGATGTCTAGAGCCTTGTTTGGAATATGTGATAGATGGAATAGACGATATAAGTTTTGATGATATGATGTAAGTCATATATAGATGATATATGACAGTTTATGATGATTTATGTTTGTCTTTGAGGACTTAAGTTTAGTTTGAGGATTTGAGATAAGTTTTGATGATGCAAGTATGTATGTTCTTATAAGATGAGATAAGATAAGTTAAGACAAGGTTGTGAGTCAGCAAGAGCCTCAATCTCTTTTACGAAGGAGGACCTCTAGTGTTAGGACCAGTTTCGGGGTTAACTCCAGAGAGAGTGAGACCCATTAGGAGAAGGTTAGAGAACCTAAACTCCAAGATATGAGAATTCTGAGATATGTGTTATGATATGTCCTAAACTAGACTACTCCTGAGTGATTGAGTTGAGTTGCTTATGTATGATTCTTATAGTTTTGTTGAACCCTAGATGTCCTTGGGAGGACCAAACCCTAGAGACAAAGAGAGGTTGGCTATATGTTCATATGTGAACATGGACATGAGTGTATGCCATCTAGGTGAGGGAGAGAGCCCAAGACCCTGGAGGAGGTAGCTATATTAGTTTCTGTGAAGCCTCATGCTCGGGTTGGTGGTTTCCCACATAGGAATCTAGTGGCGTGTATATAAGAGAAAGAGAGTTAAGAAATAGTGTTTCATGGGTATAGAATCTATGGAGGGTATGTCATGTCATGTTGTGGTTTGGTTTGTGCCTATATGGCTAGATCTTGTAAAGCTATCACTAGTGCCAATGAGGTATACCTGAGAACCCTAGACAGAGAGGAAAGATAAAGTATATGCATATGAGATACTCATAGAGTTGAGTTACCTCACAGAGACTGAGCATGGAACTACCCTCGTGGTATGGGTTAGGAGAACCTCAATTGGACTAGATAAAGTATATGCATATGAGATACTCATAGAGTTGAGTTACCTCACAGAGACTGAGCATGGAACTACCCTCGTGGTATGGGTTAGGAGAACCTCAATTGGACTAGATAAAGTTTTGACATATGTTAAATGAGCCACTCACATAAGTTTGTGTAGCAAAACCATGATATAGTACATGCAAGATGTGATTTAATCTTGAGATGTGATACATAGACATGATATGATCGAAACCTAGGGATGGTTTAATAAATATCAGTGCATAAATGGTTAACCATATACATGAATAATGATGATAATGTGATAATGTTGGTTAATCATGTGATGAATTCATCAGTAAAGGTCACAATATGTTATGAGCATTCAAATAAGAACATATGAATGAAACATGTTACATGAGGTGTTACTTTTAGTGCTTAATGAAAATGAAAGAAATAGTTGACAATTAGCACAACATAACATTTATGACACCTTGATATGATCTAGATGGATAAAAGTGGGTTAAATATAATTGAACCCCTCTTAAAAAGTATACACTAATGTTGGAACTTCCTGCTTGAATATATATATATATATATATATATATATATATATAAATCCAAATGTTGAGATACATCATGACGTACTACTAAAAAAATGGTCTTTAACTACAAAAAAAATTGTAGCGAAAACCCCATATTTTGTAGCTAAAGGATTTAACTACATATTTCTTTACAGATACAAATTATAGTATATGCTCGTATAGCTAAAGCCTTTAACTATATTTTTCAAATATGTAGTTAGATAATCCATTTACTACAAATTCATATGTATCCAAAAGCGTAGCCAGATATTGTCCTTACATATTTAAATATAAGTATAATTATAGCTAAATGTATGACTACAATTGCATATATAGTCAGTATGTAGTAAAAAGATGAAGTTAATACATTTTATGTGTAGTTAATGTGGTGGGAAAGGTAGTAGTCACTATATGTGTGTGTGTGTATATATATATATATATATATATATATATATATATATATATTTGGATTATGCTTCTAGCTACATTTGTAGTGCCATTTATTACACATACATATATGCATGGTTAGATTATTCATATATTCTATAATCTGCCAGTATAGAATCTCTTTTAGTAATAAAATAATAGTAGTTAGACCAAGGTTTGCTCATTATGCCAACAATCTTACTTCATTTATAATGAAATGTCAAATGTACATGGGGAGGACGTATACCTTGCCCCTATTACACAATGTGTACAAAAAAATGATATACATAAATTAATGATTCATTGAGGTCTACATGCATCTCGGCAAAAGAGTATGTATCTTTCTCAACCAGTGTCTTTATTGTCTTCTCCTTTTATTTGATGAGTTGTTGATTGCAGTTGCATACCAATAACCTTTGTAGACACGTCATGTTCATTATGATCCGCTAGGGAACATAACCTCTAAGCTAGCATTGTTCTTTTTTTTAGCAGGAGCATTTGCAATAGCAGTAGTCAAGAATGCAATTGGCATCGACTGAGAAACATCAACATAGCCTTCATAGCCTTCAAACATGGGTTCAAAATTTTTGTAAGGATACTTGAATCATAATCTACAGCAATCCAATGCTTTCTTGATGAGATGCACACTAGCAATATTCTTCCCACACATTGAATACAACTGTAGGAACCAAACTCACACAGCATAACCATATTAGCCTCCAAGATCATAATCACTAGCCAAACAAAGAAGAGATTTGGGTTTAGACAAAGAAGAGAATTGGGTTTAGACACATGGTTCATAAACCACCAACATGAAATCTAATAAGTAAGAAACCAACCTCAGTCTATAATGAGCACGTAGTAGGGAAAAAACCATAGCATCATAGATCAAACCCCATCGCTTTTCATAGATTATAGATCATGCTAGAGTTGTAACTTCAGATATATGACTTTAAGACAGAGCGCAAAAGCAATGATAGCCTAACTCCAACCAGGCCAGCTGCAAGAGATAGAGAAAGTTGTCAACATGCATGTAACAGACTCTGAAAACCTAATAAAGACTAGCTAAAAGTTATCTCAATATTTATCCAACCAACAAGGAAGCAAAAGGAAGGCATAGCCACAACACCAAGAGAGAGATAACATATAAAACTATTAGCTCAACATATGAAGAACTGTGTGGAAGTCAAGAATAAGACAATGCAATTTCTTTATAGTGTTTGAAGTTATCCATGAAATTAGACCTATGCTACAGTCATGTTGGGTCTGACTAGTGGTGAAAATCACTAAAGGGGTTCCTAGAAGCATTCACCTAGATAGATCATATTAACAATTCAGGTTAAAAAGACTCCCCCGATGCTTACTATATATTTCTTTCTCATAACAAATTCTATAATTTACAAACTTTTTTACTACTGCATCAATGTTTACTTTATCTCATTCAAAATTCGAAACTAGGATATAGAAAAGAAAAAGAAGTGCTAAAAAGCAAACCTGCCCACAACAAACCCAGAAGGGCCAAGAATGGAAAAATGAAATAGAAGGCCAAGAAACAAGTTAGCTTCATCTAAGTTCTTCCCATCAAATACACAAATAGTCAGACATGACTCAGCTGCATCATAAAAAGAAGGCATATGCATAAATCTAAAACATAAAGTAGGCTCATCTTGGAGGGAATAATCAACATGCTTCAATTAGCATATCAGCAATTTCAATCTAGGAAGAACAAATGCAGTTGCAACAGTCTAACTGGTGAGTGTTACCAGCTCAGAGAGCATGAGAGGAAATATATGTTTGTCCTCAACCTGTCCAAGGTGTAGACAAGAAGATAAAATCTTGTTTCACTCAGTCTAAGTTTGCAACTGGAGCAAAGCCATTTTAGAACTACTAATCCGAGGTGATATGTCTACTGGATTCTTCCGGAGTAACCTACAAAAGATTGAGGATGATTGAATACATGAAGGACCTTAAGATACCTCGTCTTATAAATGAATGCAAACTGACAAGTACTATATCTTTAAACATATCACTTATGCTAGATTAAGGACCTCAAATAGTGTTTAGCAAAGTCTTTATTACTTAAGACATGTCTTCCATGCATGTCACTATTCCTTACATGTAGTGTCTTTGTTTAGTCACGTGCATCAAATAATTGCCAGTCATGAATAGTTTTCAGCTTCAGAACAGAGGATGTTGAAGATTGTGGAATAGATCTTTTATTGAAATCACCCTATGTGTGATGGTCAGGACTCCAACACATGCATAGCCAACTATGGATAGATTCATTGTATATTTTCCTATGAAGTTAGCTAATGCAAATGCCTTGCATTGTAAAAAAAATGAAAATGTAAGTTGCTTCTTGGATGATTCCGAACTGGAACTACAAAATATTAATTGCCCCAAAACTCAAGAAAAGTTTATGAGTACAGTTACTGCTGATTCCTGAGGACAAATAATAATGACCAAACTGAATGGGCTTTTTAGGATGCTCTGAGTAGGTGATAAAAGACTTTCATCACCTGAATACTTATGCTTAATTTAGAAATCTATATGAGTACACTACTAATGCCTAATTAAGATATATATATGAGTAGGTGACTTTCATCATAAGTTAGATCTAGGAAAATGGCTAGAAAATGAAAGCAAATTGTAATAAAAGACTCAGTTATCATATGGATGACTTAATGTTTAGACAACTAATGCAGACTAATTACCAAGACATGAGGCCAAAATTACTTATTAAACATGTCAATTACAGAGACAAAATAAATATGTTATAGAGATAGTTCAACATTGAATGAAATTCTGTAAGTAACACTTTTTGGGATCTTAAACACTGCATGAAATTATGTAAATAACACTTTTTAGACACTTGAAGATAGAAAATAGAACACCGTCAACCAGTTAAACACTGCCCAGCACGTTTGGCTAGCTACTTGGTGCTAAGAAATAATGATAAGTACTCCCTAAATTGGAAAATTTCGAATTAGTAGGGATTTGTACTGCATACAAAATTTTGGATTGGTTGAGATCTGTTATGTCAGCAATCTCTTTTTTTTTGGGAAGCATACATCTTCCTAACCTATGTGTACCGTCCTCTGAGCACATGTGCAAAGTAGTTCAGAAACCTATGTGCCAGTCATTCTCTGGTCATCACTCTACTGAATAAAATATCTAAACTTATGAACTAACTGGACTAGAAATGGTGAATGAGATCCTATGTATTTTCTATATAGTACAGGTAATAAAAATGCAACATGGTGATTCCCTAAATATGCCTATGAACTGATAGATAAACAATGGAGATCTTAGAGATTAGCTGTGCTCGATTCATCCTCCAACAAAGAGTTTATTACATCCATACTAAAGTTACCTATTACTTCAGTTTGAAAGCCTTCTTGGTATTGGTACCTGGAAACAGACGATATGTATATTATAAGAACTTCTTATCGGTTGGGCCTCAATCACCACTCACTGGATTGGCTGAACAAACATGGTAATGCTCAGAATTTTGTGTGAAAAAAATATAGTCTACAAAAAATCCTTGAGACAAAAATATTATCATTCAATAATGTTTCATTAACCATCTCCCCACAAAAGTCAATCTAAAAACAAGACATGCATGTGATTAGGAGAGTTGTGAGATATGAAAAACTTGTCTAGAAACTGATGGCCTCAACACCCTTTTATTATGTTCATATGCTAATGCTACCAACTGGAAATGAAAGGCAACCAAATACTGAATTCTGATTTCAGATCCTTTAAATTCTAGTTCTTACTTAATAAACTGATGATGAATGTGCAACAATTTTCTCCGGTTGTCTTGGACTTGTGTAAAAACCAAGTCATTTTCAGATGTGATAACCCTTTACCCCAGCTGGCAGCTCATGGCTTAAGGAATCAGGCTGTGGAGATCCTCAAAATACACTGCCCCGTTTAGTGTGATTAGGAATACATTGTTGTTTCCCTCTTCATAACTAGTTTTGTCAGTGTTTTTGAACCACACATGGACCACAATTGTCATGGTATCCAGAACGCTACCCAACTGTTAGGATGCATTCAATGCCAAAGCTGATGGGATTCTCCAATGTATACAGGTAACGGAAAGAAAATCCTACTCTACCCAACAAATTGTATTTTAATGATGTTGCTCCAAGGCCATCTTGGATTGATCTTCAGCCAACTTCTCCCAAAATCGAGACTCACTCATTCTAATTTTAATCTAACGTAGTGCCTCCTAGAAACAATTTTCATATTAAAAGCAGCATAAGACTCACTCATTTTAATTTTCATCGAGACTCACTCACCAGAGAAAAAATCATAAACAAGACAAGCTGCAAGACCAGCCAGTGAGGTCGAGGAACAGATTTGCAGATCTGTCAAATGGAAAAGTCAAAGTCGAACAGAGTACCTCTAACGAAACAGCGGGCCAGGCGCAAGCGAATCGTCTCAATACCTATAGCAGACCCAAAGTGTGGAAGAAGAAGAAAGCTACTCAGAATCTCGAAACAACAGATCAGAAAAGGATTGCCTTAGAAGACATATCTAACAAGCAGACTACGCAGAACAATAAGGAAGGGACGACCAGTGCAGCCAGTACCCCAGAAGAACATACCATGGCAGATCCGGGTATTAATGAAGTTATTCAAGGTGGAGAAGGTAATATAGTCCAACCGATTTTGAACAGTGATGTGGAGACTAAAACTACTACTATCCCGAACAAAAGCAGGCACTCTATGAAGCGGAACACTGACAACTCCAACTCAACTGGTAAGAGCTTTAAGGGAAGCGGAACAAAAATGAAAAGATCGGGCAAGCCAACACCTATCTCAGACCGGAGGAGGAGTCTAAGGATTCAGAACAACTCTACTACAGAAGCAATATTAGAAGTGTTGAAAGATGTTGCCAATAAGGAAAACCCTTCGACAAAAGAAGTCGACCCTTCTGACCATTCTACCAGTCTTAATGGTTAGTATCCTCTACTAGAATGGTCAAGGCATTGGCAAGTTGGAAACTAGTAGAGTCCTTAAAGAGTACATATCTCTCTTCAAACCCTCCATTACCGTCATTCTTGAGCCTAGGATTAGTGGTGAGAAGGCTATTAGGACCATTAAACGAATGGGTTTCTCCAACTCCCACAAATCTGAGGCTCATGGTTTCTCAGGTGGTACTTGGATATGCTGGAACGCTTCCAGATGCCAATTGGAGATCATGGCGACCCATCACCAGTTTATCACATGCAGAGTGAATAATGTTTTTCTTTCCACCTTTGTCTACGCCCACCCTCGTTTCCAAGTGAGACAGTTTCTATGGAACCATATACAGGATATGGGCAACATAGTCCACGAGCCATGGATCTTGGCAGGTGATTTTAACACCACAACCTCACCAGGTGAAAGAAGCGGCTATGACTCTGTAGGTCACTGAGACTCTGTGTTGTTTGCTAATACTCTTTTTGAAGCCGGACTCTCTGATCTTGGTTTCTCGGGGCAGCGTTTTACCTATCGGCAGGGACTAAAACAAAGTCGGCTCGATAGGGCGGTTGCAAATCTGGAGTTCATTGATATGTACCCAGAAACCACGGTGACTCACCTGCCCAAAGTGGAGTCGGACCACTGCCCAATACTGATAAGAAGGAAAACTCAGGCCAGACAACTGATACATTTCATCACCAAAGCCTCCTAGAGTCGTGAAGCTTCCTTTGCTAAATTTCTAAAAGTGGTATGGGATAACTCTCTACCGTTTAATGAGGCTCTTGAAAAATCCATAAACAACGTGGAGTGCTGGGATAACAAGTTGTAGAAAAGATCGTAGAGATAACAAAGATCATCTTCTTCGTAACATTGATATGTTACAATTTGCCCTGGCTGATGGTTATGAGTGTATTTCTGACCAAATGTGTTCGGACATGCAGTTTGAGTTGAACGCCATTCTTCATAAGGAAGAGGAGGACTGGAAGCACAGGTGCCATGTTAACTGGCTAAGAGACGGTGATAATAAAATCATATTTTACCAGACATTTGTCAACCAACGAAGAAGGAACAATACTTTTAACTCTATCAAATGTCCTGATGGTAGTATGGAATTTTGCTCGGAAGAGATCTTCAAAATTGTAAGCAAACATTTTATCAATCTGTTCACCTCACCAAGTAGCGCTGATCCCTCTTCTATTAGTAGTACACCTGCTTCCTTCAAACCTATGACAATATTGTGGTTGTAGGTGGAGGGTCACTGGCAAACAACACATGTGACTCCACGATCATTCTGATCCCGAAATGCTCTAGACCAGAGGTCAGTAGCCACTTTAGACCCATTTTTCTCAACAATTCAATCCTCGAGCTGACATCTAAGGTGATTTTGGTAAGACTAAAACCATGGATCTAGCGATGGGTGAGTCCGTCTTAGAGTGCTTTCATACCAGGCCGTAGGATAACAGACAATATTGTGGTTGTCCAGGAAATCATCCACGCAATGGAAAGGAAAAAGGCAGCTAAGACCATGGCCATAAAGAACGATCTTTCAAAGGCATACGACAAAATGGATTGGAACTTCACCAGAGATACACTTGAGCAAACTGGAATGCTGGTAAACATCATCAATTTCATCATGTCTTCTATATCTAGTGGTTTGGCTACCATAGCCTGGAATGGGAGAACTTCAACCCCCTTTAAACCTACCCAGGGTCTCAGGCAAGGAGATCCTCTCAGCCTGTATCTGTTTGTGTTGTGCTTGGAGAGACTGAGCCAGATGATCCAGGAGTGTGTCCATAAATGTGAGTAGCAACCAGTCTAGATGGGAAGTGGAGTCTGCACATTGTCCACTTGTGCTTCGCGGATGACATTGTTGTGTTTGCTAAAGCCGATAAGAAGAATATGTCCACAATACTGAGATGTTTTAAAGAGTTTGAAAAGGCTTCATGGCAAGCTATTTCCATGGAATAAAACGCGGGTTTTCTTCTCCAAGAGTGTGCAGAGAACAGAGGCTGATAGCATTTGCTGACTGAGTTGAATAGCGAGAACTGAGAACTTGGGTAAGTACTTTGGAGTCCCCATCATACACTCTAGAGTCACGAAAGCTACTTACAGTGAAGTGCTAGAAAGAGTCTCTAGTAGAATTAACTCTTGGGCTTCTAGGACTCTCTCGCTTGTAGGAAGAGTTTGCTTAGCGAAGAGTACCTTGACAGTTATTCTGACTTATATTATGCAGACAACTAAGCTCTCACTTTAGCTATGTGATAGAATTGATAGTACTGTCTGAAACTTCATTTGGAGTGGAGGAGGCAATAGGAAAGGGGTACACCTTCTGGCCTGGGATAAGATCACCAGTAAAAAAAATATGGAGGTCTTGGCCTGAAAAATATGCGTGATTGGAACAATGCTTTACTTATGAAGAACAGTTGGGCATTCTTAAACGACCATGACAAGCTGTGGGTGAAGATCTTTCATGAGAAGTACCAAAACAGAAACGCCAACTCCAAGACATCCTGCTCTGCGGCATGGAGGTTCATTTCTAATAACTTAATGAGAATTACAGCTACATGCTCCAAAGCTATCAGCAACGGTAGGGATACTAAGGTTTGGGTTGATAAGTGGCTAGCGGGGTCGGATGTCCTTACCCCAGTTCCCAGTCATACCATACCTGCTGACCTTGCTGATCTGAAAGTGAGTTCCATGTGCCTTGACAATGGTGAATGGGACTGGGAGTTCATCACAACATATCTACCAGAATGTACTTGGAACATCCTCAGGACAACGCTGCCTCCAGACGTGGAAGTGGGCCCGGACACACTCATATGCCCACATGAGCCTAATGGGAACCTCACGGCCAGATCGGCCTACCGATGGATAAGGCGAGATAAAGAACTAACTTGCCCTAGCGACTGGGCGTCAATCTGGAATAAGCAAGTCCCTGAGAGAATTAAAGTTTTCCTGTGGCTGCTCTAACACTGTGCACTCCTCACCAATGTAGAGAAACATCGGCAACACCTTGCAGTCACAAGAACATGCCCGAGATATAACCTACAAGATGAAACCATACTATACTGTCTGAGAGATTGTCCCAAGATCACTGCAGTATAGTGAGCTTTATCTCCACTATCTTATTTCTTTCAGGAAGATGAAGACACCTGGATAGAATGGGTTGTGAAGTCGACACACACAAACATCCACCCGATGTGGCTGGTGGTGACGACTTGGCACTTATAGACAATCCGCAACGAAGAGGCCCACAGCGGGAAGGTCATTCCAACCTTGACCTCATGTCGATTCATTCAGTTACGATCGGAAATGATCATGAGACACCCAAGCTCATCTCACCCCGCCACCCAGCTGAGTTAGAACGGATTTAAACAATGCTTACTCTTGTGGTGATACCACTATCAACCCAGGATATGCGTTGCACATGTACAACTAACTAAAATGATGACCAGTTCTTATTTAAGCAATGCTTAATAGTGAACTTACATGCTTAACTACTATCATGATTTTCCGTTAGTGTGTTGAGTTATGACTTGGTAGGTTGACTAGAGTCAAGAGAGGTTCTCCTCCATCCATCTTTCTCCATAATTTTCATCTTCTATGGTACCATGCGTTCCGAGAAACCCATATTAATTTTCACTGTTAGCATCAACATCTAATCCTATATTGTGAACATCCATAGAGCTTTCATGAATTTCACCATCTATATAGGCGGATGTGCAAAATGTGCAACTTTCTGATGATTATCAGTTCCTTGGTGATTGTAATTCCTGGGGATCTCTTATGATCAAATCTTTTTTACAATATTTGTCATTTTGTTTATATGATTTTTGAAGATTTCAAAAGATTTCAGTTCTCTGTACCCCACCAGCTTTTGATAGTGATGTTTTGAATGCAAATGCAAGTCATTGTTCTATAGAAAGAATCATCAATTACATTTGCTAGCATCACAAAGATTATGTGTAGTTTACTCTCTTTATGCTTAAAGAAGTCATTCCAAGACTATATATAAGAATATGTTGCTAGATTAGGAGCTTCAGTTTTTCAAAAGTGTATGGTCCTCACTCCTCTAGTCCATCAGTAACTTGTTAGTATTATGAAAGACAATAATTTCCGTACAAAAAAATTGACCTTGCTGCTATGGAGGTGTGCTATTAAGAATACCAGACTTCTCCAAATAAAAAAGTCTATCAAGTGAAACAATTTAATTATTATGTAGGTTCGCGCCATAAAGTGTGTGAGGAGGATGCTTTGGATGCACTTTTCTTCTCTAAAGTTTATCATGTGAAGGCTTCATACACTAACATGCCATATAATGGCCAGAAAATGCATTGTAGACACAATATCGTTTTACATCATCAACAAAATTTGAGAGATGACTAACTCGTTTATTGGTCATCCAATGGATTCGGCAATCATATCAGTCAACAGACACCAGGAGACTCATCATATTTTCTATCACTAGCAATGCTTGATCCTTGGTTACTGCAATCTTCAGTTCAACATCACAAACAAACTCATTGTTTCCAACTCTAACATATTGAATCTACAACTACTGCTTCTAATCAGGTGCAATGATGCCAATCATGTTATTTGATGCTACATACTCATTATTCAACTTGGGGGAAACTGAAGGAATACCATTTGTTTGAATTTCTTTGTCCCTTGATCAACCAAGTTTGCCTTAGCTATAACTTCAACAACATTAGTCACTACCATGGAAGTTATCCTGACTCTTAAGAAAATTTTTCTCCACGAATTGAAGGATTTGTATTTATTTCCCAATTCCCTGGAAGTTCTGAAGTCGAGAGATCGATACTTCTCACAACTTCATTTTCAATATCCTCTAGCCTTGACTAAGGGCAGTAGTCACCCCTTTCTGGAGACCACCATGATTATTCTGTATTATCTTGGACCCGAACTTCATGATGTTGCATGGTTTTTCATGCCAGCGCACATCATTTCTGCAAATGAGTGTTTTATTCTTCTACCCACCATTGACCAACAAACTTTTTATATTGTTCACTCTTGCAGTACCCAATTCTAAAAGTATGGCACCAACATCGTCAATAACTGAGACAAAACCCTATTTAGTTTACTAGGAATTGAGCATGCATTTCTTGAGTATTCTCACCGCCTTCATGGCTGTTTGTTTCTTGGGTTTCAATATGGAAATCATGCTTCTCGGTTGGTCTGAATTTATTACTTGTTGAATCAACTATTATGGGTCATGTCTTTTCTGCACTTGAAGAACTAGGAGCTCTCTCCACTCCCATGTCAGCAATACTTCTGCAAGTCAGTGTGTGGCCAGAATGAGGCAAACACTTATTCATGTTTCGTTAGCACAAAGTAAGGATTGCAACTAATTGATGTCACAACTCTCCCAAAGATCATGAGTCTTTTGCATCACCTTCCTCCTGCTCCTTGTTCTGTCAAAATTGACCTCAACTTTCTGATTGACTTCCTCATGAGCTTCCTCTCTAACTTTCTGCAATACATATTGTAAATCTAATGTGGCCTTGTTGCATTCTTCCCTTCTATGATTTCTCTCTTCATCCATATGAACTTCAAGTTCAATATCCTACCTTTTTTATTGTTAATTATTACAGGTGAGACAACATATTATTGCATTCATACCTTAAGTCATTTGTTGTGATCCTTTAGAAACATTTGAAGCATTGTTGAAGCTACATTCATCTTGTTCAGTTCCTTCCTTTTAGGTTCTATCAAGGAGTTGAAATTATCAATTTAGTTGATGCATGATTTGGCTATTGTTGTATGAGAAGTCTGTTCGAGCATGTGCCAAACTTTTGTCTCTGATTTGAGAACTATTGTGTTAGAATATTCCGTTAGGGGTTTGATAACTAATCCTTGTTATTTACTATATGAATGTAAGTACATGGTTTTCTAGAATGTCATAACAAATCCTTGTTATTTGAGAATAATAGCCATCTTGATATGAAGCACAATACAACTATTTCTAATACATTATGCATGTCAATACTCAGTGGGATACTTTGACTGGACATAATGATTTTGTTAGAATGTGTACGTCTTGTGCCTTCAATTCAGATTTTCTTGGATGGTGATGAAACTTCATATCCAGATTCATTTGTAATCGGGATTTTTTTTATCATTTGTGCAATTTGTTTCTGCAATTAGTTGCATCTTCTTAGTCTTATGTGCTTACATGCTAGTCATACATGGTTTTTCCAGGTTTGTAGTGCTAATGACAGGGGAGCCATGATGTAGATGACCAAAAGTTTATTTCTTTTAGTATTTCCAAATTTGTTTTTCACCTGTCATCATCTAACATGTGTCATTTATTGTCAGTTGCAGATCTTCTCCCTTCATTATGAAACAACCATTAGTTCATATAATGAGCGGATGGCAAAGGTCAGTGACTCATCATGGGCGAATCATATTGAATATCCTATAGTGCAGCAGTAGCCACTTCTTACATCATTCTACATTTGTCAACTACCTTACTAAAATGTGTAATATCTCAACACCTTGGTCAACAATCAAGTTTTGCAAAGATAGCAGTTATCAGTCAAATAAAATCTGATAAGTGCTAAGCTAAAGGCATTACATTTAAGCATATTATTATACGTATGAATTATATTATTTTGCAACTTTAAGATAGGGAAATTGTGTTTCCCCTGCTTCTTTACTTTCTATAGTTGTGCTTACTTCCCTAGCGCTTAGTTTTGTGTTGTTTGTTATGGGCTTAACAAGAATTCTTGCTATGTTTGACACAACATATAACATATTCCTAGGTAGCTCCATAGCCCTCACCTTGAGAAGGATTAACTATCCATGAATTAGAATATGACAAGGATTAACTCAAAATTTTATTTCAAGTGTTAATATGATGACTGATTTATAGGACATTTATCATTCATTCAGCATGTACAGATCATTGCAAAGCCAACTAGCCTATAAATCCAATACAGGGACAACCATCGTTGATTAGAACAGACACTAAAAACAATGTGTAGCTATGCACAACAAATATCTTTGTTTTGGTCACATGCTTGACAGCACAGATCGCATCACAAGCATGTAGCCCTATAGTGGATCAGCACTAGGCACAGTAAAGGTTCAAACCAGTAAAAAAATAGCTACCACACCACAATCCCCTTCAACTAAAATGAGCATATGGCTCGAGTGAAGCTGCTAATCACTGAACCAACCAGATTGAATAGTTTATTTCTTATTACATTACTAGGTTGAAAGAGATATGCTTGTTAGTTAAGCATCCAACAGATGATCGAACGGCCTGAGTGATCAATTAGATGATTTTGATTTTCTTCCCATCATATATAGTGCACCCACATAATGGCTTGTATGTGTAGTTTTTGTGGAGAAGGTGCTTAGAGTCCAGCCGAGGTGAAGAAGTTCTACCTGCTCCTGAGAGCACCCGACTCCAAGGCTACCGCACAACGTATGCATGTCGAGGTCAGTGTTTCTACTTCTGACGCATTTATTTCTACCAACCAGCCACCTTCCCTTCTCCTCATATAACACAAACTAAAGGTCATTCATAAATTTTTATAATAGTAGGCCTACTTTGTTTCGAGATGTACAACATGTTCTTATATGTAAGTTTGTTCCTAGATTTTCTAGGGATCATTTGATGAAATATTAGTGGGTCGAAATCCAAATGCCAACTGAAGCATACATTTACATGTTATTGATGTACCAAGAAATAAGAAGGAACATGTAACCAAAGATACCATGTTATGCCTATTACCAAAAGAACATGACTACATACCATAACAAACATCCTAAAGAGTGTATGCTTCCACATGAAAGTCTATCTTGAATTGCTTATTATCTCATTTCTAGGATAATGCATAAGGTCTTTGTTTTTGTTCTATGAATGAGGGTCATGTTCTTTCTGTTTGCTTCTAACCTGGCCTCCTTTATGATTTATTTTGCAGTATTTTCGTCAGTCCTAATGTTCTGGATTCTCAGCTCATTAGTTGTTGGGTTCTTTGATTATGGACATTGCTAATTCCCTTGAAGTGTTCCTTTGATGTGTCCTAAGATGGTTTGATGTAGTGATGGAGCTGATGAGATCTTCAGCCTCTACCAGATTCTTGTGAATCTTTTCAAAACTACTTGATTATCTGCTACTATTCCATTATTCCAAGATATATGGTAAGTTGAAACTCGAGGTTGCAATAATCCATCTTGTTAGTATTTATTGCATGGACAACGTTTATAATTTTTTTTACCAATTTCGCAGTTCTTTTATCTTGTAGATAGCTTGTATTTCTGTATAACAATTGATTATGGGCTAGCTGCTCCAGTATTTATTGGAAGTACAATTGTGGTTATTAATGTAATTCATGTATGTGTGTGTTTGGTGCAGGATGTTGTTGATTGCCACATACAATTACTCAACTTTTCATTGTTTATGGAATGAGGTGTTGTTCCGCATCTGAAAAGATTCTTTTCATGTTTATTGGTCACTCTGTTTGGAGGCTCAAAACTATATAATTATTGTTGGTACAAATATCGTGATTGACATTTGTTGTTCGACAACTTGGTAAGACTTTTAGAGATTCGTTTATATTTACTATGGTGCTAGGATTTATTGTATAATGTATTATATGAGGCTTGTTAACAGAAAGTATTTTAAAGGTTTGTGATGCTTCAAAGAATATAGAGCAATGACAACTACAATCCTACTGCCATTAATTATGTTACAGTATGATAAGTGAAATAGACCGTGGCAATATTTTAGCACTCACTTGAATGTTGTGTACCAATTAAGTAGTATGAATACTTCCTGGAGGGTCCAGACAGTATGAAATGCAGAAGTACAGAGGCTTTTCCGAAAGCCAGAAATTAGCAATTGATCATGTCACTAAATTCTTAGATGACATTGCTCGAACCGACTATAGAGCTCTCGTTGAGGACTATGTTGGACTCTGAGGCATTATTGTTCCTGCTCTTTTAAGAGTGAGTATGTCATATGTGATGAGCCCCTATAATAATAGAAAAGATAACAACTAAGTCAGCTACCCTACAACATAAAAAATATTTTATGATCAAACTAATGCAAGTTGGCTTTGAAGCCCATAGACAGAAAGTTCTGAAATGAAAAAAAGGATACACCATAAGAAATATTTCATGATCTGATTGATGCAAGTTGGCTTTGAAGCTCGCAGATAGAAAGCAAGTGTAACATGCAATCTTGCTTATGGAATATTAGAAGAAACTCAAGTATGTTGATTGGACAATGCTACTCAGACTAGAAATGATCAACACAACCAAAATAAATTACCTTTGGTTGAAAACCATGCTTCTTCAGCAGTTTAGCTAAAAAGTAAGAATTCCTGGAGGTTGGTGGAGCTTTATGAAAGGAGTAGCATAAAATATATTGGTTGCAAGGATTCTCTATAATATCAAAATATGAAGGCAAATTTAAGTCTAATCAATAAAATCGATGTTTGATTATACGAAAACAGAGGGAAAATGATGCCATGGCTGCTCCAACGGAACGTGCAGTAGACATAATAACTAATGTCCCCATAGAAATATGTATCTTGAATAACTTGCATTCAAAATAATGGCAAGTGAAATGATCAATATATAAAAGTACAATCCATGATGCACCCACAATGCTCCTCTAAAAACCATAAATATACGCATACATAATCATATCCCATAAAATTTGTCATCTATATAAGAAATGCGATACTACTAGAAATACACAAAGATAGGAAAAAATAATCATATCCCAAGCACCCACAATGCTCCTCTAAAAACCATAGACAACCAAACCATAAGTCCTAAATGTGTGTTGATTAATGTCCACTATGAACAATAGCAATATTTGAATGTATGGTTGAAAGGTAAGCTAAAGTTGAACCACTATTTCGAATGTGGGAACCAGCTACTCTAGAGAATGGAATATATTAATGTTAAGCAATCAAAGGTTCAAAAAATATTAAATATTTACCAAAAATATGTTCTGGCACAATATACCATCCACATAAACTATCAATTAAAAAAAAGAATACATTTTTGGATGCCCTACCTTTCTCGGATGCATTTCTGGACAGACCATCATGTACTAGATTTCCCTCCAAGTCCTTATTGTGAAAGCCTTAGGTTTATTTTCATGAACTTGTTTTAATTTCATATAAATTGATGAGTACCACCCATGGCATATAGAGAGTTGTAGAATCTTCATATACGCCAGTTGGGTAATAGGACATGAAACTACTCCTATATAGGAAACTCAAGACTGAGACAAGGAAGTAATGATGGTGAGTAACTTAACTGATAGAGACCAACATTTATGGAACAATGAGGTCATCCAAACTACTTCCCAACTAAAAAGATTTTATCAAGTCCCATCAATTTGCATTTTCCAGAGGATTGTCTGTCTTGGGTGTAGATAATGGTGTGCGTCCAATTTGATCATCCTATTGGCTAGCAATGTTGGGGAGCACACCATATTGGTCACCATACTGACCACATAGAAACACTGAAGATGGAATATGGAGAACAATAATAGAAGGAAATTGGCCACTGAAACTCAGTTATATATTGTGGATAGGATGCACAATGAAAGGTGCCTATTTCAGGGACACTGTGTGGAAGAATCATCATGTAGTATTTGCTCAGATCAGCAAAGATTATAAAACATTAAACTTTGTATTGGAAATACACTAATGCGTCCTTGACCATTACTCATTGAAGGATATTATACTAGACATTCCAGATCAATACTTTGCATTGCCATTTCAACAACTTGTCTGACAGATTGAAAAGATTGTACTATATGATTTGTGACCAACTAGTGGACAATCTAGAGGTGACACAATGACACTATGTTCATTGAAAAGGAACCAATAGTTCAGTATAAATTAAATTGGTTAAGAACCTTATTACTGATTACACAAACCATAACCATCCGGCTGGAAACCCAAATAGATCGAAATAGGGAGAAGATAATGTCAATTAGCAACGTCCAGCAGAAGGAATGATGATAGTATACTGTGACTCCATGATTCATGTTGCATTTTCATGTTAGAATGTCCTCTCTGTTAGTCTGTGAGGTGACAGCAGACGGGGAAGCTGATACACACGGGGCCCTCCAGATAGTTGGGACCAAACGTGCTCCACCCACACTGCCTATGGCGGCCGGGGATGACAGATGACAAGATGAGGCACTACACACAGCACCTGGTTGTTGTGGCTAATCATTAAAGGAATCAGGTCGTTGGGCCTTCCAATCACAAGCATTCGTGTAGCAGTCAGTGTGATATGTAGAGGGAGCACCTTGTAAATAAACCAACTTAGACAATGAAAATGGGATTGAATCGATTGCCTTGTTTTCATTGAGAACAGTCTCTTCTCCCTTGCCTTATATGTGAAACATGATTCATCCAGAAGATCGCCGCCCCCATAGGTCATCGTCATTGCCCCGCCTCACTCCGACTACTTGTTGGTATCAGAGGCTGGGATAAGAGGGAGGAGAATAGGGTGAGAGGTAAAGAGAGCGATCAGATAGAGGGTTGTTTGGTGGTTGTGGTGACTATGAGAAGATGGGGTGGGGGTTTGGGGGAAGGGGGAGATGGAGCATGGATTCCATGCGGCGTCGATTGGGGAGAAGGGAGTACTAAACGCGGCAATAGGGGGAGGAGGGATTCATGCACGGTAAAATTATAATTTTTTGAGTGTATGGTTTATTTGGAATTGGTAGGGGGCGGGAGGAGAGGGTTAAAAGACAATTTTGTAGGTAATGGATATATGTAGTTAATTTTGTAGTCATTAGAATTAGCTATATTTATTTTATTTATAGTTATATAATATGTAAAGAAAAAAAGGTTTTGACTACAAATATAGTATATGTAGCTAGAATAAATGTATCTAAATCAACTCTTTTTTCTAGTGACGTAACCTAAGCTCCTAAACCATGTTATATGATGAGTGGTTCACCCTTGTTGCAACTCAGATGTTTAAAAAAGAAACCTTTGAAGGGTGGCTCATATATGTTCTAGAGATCTTGCTTTTGGATATGTTGTACATATAGTGGTGTTCGACATATGGATGAAGACCTTTAGTTTACATTGGAATATGAGAATGGCTTAATTTTGAGGACAAAATTTCTTTTAAGATGTATATGTTGTGATGGACTGGGTTTTTGGCTTAATTCCGAGGATGGAATTTCTTTTAAGGTGTGTAGGATGTGATGAAGTGGACTTTTGGAATCCTAAAATGTCCAATGACACAAGTGAAGTCATACATGTTCAGTTGTTTTGAGAACCCCAAATGTTTTAGTAAAGTTGTAGTGTTTATTGAAGGTTATATAATTATTAAGATCCATAAGTTTATGCATATTTGAGGAATTGATCAATTACAATCGAGGTATAACTAGGGCCATATATTAAAGAAGTAACGCAGCCTTGATAATGTGTAACGAGTAGGGTCTGTTTTAGATGAAACAGATCATCCCTGAATAATATCGATCTTGGCCTTTGATGTGATCCGATGGCGCATATTCAGCTGATCATCACCTATTGTGGAACCGTTCGGAGGTCTTTGGGCAAAGAGTTCAGCGCTTGCCCACACAACCACGATCATTGATCGTGGGGAAGGATGTGGGAGTCCATGCAGTTATCTTCGGCATAAGGAGAGGAGTCGAACTACCTCTCGTAGAAGTCAGTTCGTGGTGGGTTTTGTGAGCGCCACACTCTTCTCATCCATGCTCTCCACTATAACACACACCACTGCTCAAGGAGAATAATAGATCAACGACAATGGCTAATTATGATCCCCTCTCTGGTATTCTCTATCCTCGAGGCAGAGGAGAACAGTGCCTAGTCCTCTCTGGAGGAGACATCAATGAAGACCATCGTAGTTTTTTCAGACGACGACGAGGCTCAAGGAGCACAAGGTTCCATGCCATCCTTCCTGCATGCGGTGGTGCTTCATGGAGGAAGATGGTCTGTGCGAAGGGAGAGGGCATGAGCAGGGGGCTTTCTCTCTTATATTCTCCATCGCAGCAGATGCATGTGGTGACGACATCATCGCAAGAGAAGCTATCCTGATGAGAAGATGGGTCGACGATGTGGAGTGGCACCGATCCAAAGTCAGATCTCTGGAGACCCCAACGTGGAGGAGGCAGCTGTGGTGAGTGTGTGAAGCCCGAAGAATGTTGGGCTGTAGAGACAAAGAAAAGGAGCAAAAGGGATTACGAGGAGGAGATCGACGCCTTTGGTTGCTGGGGTTGAGGCTGTGCGGTGGCGGCCATTTTCAGGAGCCCGCACATGCGGCGTACAGGCAGGCACAGGACTCTGATATCGTGAAGATAGAGAGGCGTGAGGTCGGCGCCGCTATAGGACTCAAACTCACCGAAGGTCCAAGCCACACTGACAGGTTGACGCCAGAGAGGAAGACCACAACGGCGCCCTCACGGAGGTCGATATCTACAGCCAAACCCTAGGAGGCGGGTAGCTGTGGAGGTCTATAATTTGACGCCGAAGACTGTGGTGGCTAGAGGGATTGGCGAGGAGCATCTTGGTGAGCTTGCAAACTCGCCGGAGCTAGCCCAGTGGCGGCACGGGTGACTCATAGAGAACAGAGTCCTGCTGTGGACTCTGGTTGAGGAGCACGCAATCAAAAGGAAGAAGACATACCAGGTCCAATCCCAGACCATCGAACCAACTGAACTGAGATCGAATTAGCCGGCTCAAAGATGAACTGGGCGGGTCTTGGGCTTGCTAGCCACATGTTAGCGGCCGATTGGTCTAAAAAGGTAATTCCTTTAGAAATTGTCAGATCTTGTAAAATTCCTAGTAATTAGCTCGAGCATCAGAAAAATACAAATAAGGTACCAAACTTGTTAGAAAAATTAGTAGAACACATTAGAATGATAATATTAGGCTTTTGATGCATAAATAATAGTGATATTATGTAAGATGTGTTATGCTTGTTTTATGAGTAATAAATATCATATGATGATATAAAATTATGGAAAAATGTCATTAAGTATATAATCATGTTTAGAATGCATATGATGTTAGAAATTATGATGTTGATACACAAAATTATGTAATTTACTTTATATGGCTAATTAGGGCTAATAAGACTAAGGATAAGGCAATTAATGCATACATGCTCAATAAATGATGAAATTTACAGAATAATCTTATATCAGTAACTGGAAGCTAATATGGAACCTCATATTTAAATATGAGATTAGGATGATACACATAGTCCATGTTATACGATGATGTTTTCTCTTAATGTGATATAAACCCTAATATGATTAATACATGTAACCTAGGGTTAATATGTGCATAAAAATGATATGGAAGATAATGTTCAGATAATGAAGTATAATCTAGGGATATGACATCAGTAAGAAGATTCTAAGACAAGAATATAAGTAATGATGCACACATCCTAATGAACTAAGCTAAACCCTAATGAACACGATTAGGGTTAAGACGAGATATAAGAGGATGAGAACCTGATGATAGTATATGATGTTGTCTTGATCAGGTTTAACAAAAGATATAGATGACATGAGGAATATGTGATTTAGATTATCTCTTGATCAAGGTACGCCATTACCTCTTACTTGGCTTATTATACAATATTCTTGTGTTATATGTGTAGTAAAATACTTGGCATATGATATTGGATGATATGATTGTTCTTGAAAGATATGTTGCTTTATTTTCCGTACCTATGTCTATGAACACATGAAACATAAAATATCTGATCCATCATATGATAGCACTAAACTCTTTGGTAGTACAGTGCATTAACAAACATCAAAGCCCTAGGGGCAGATGTAACATCAAAGCCCTAGGGGCAGATGTACGATTTATATGACAAGGCCTGAAGACATCAAAGCCCTAGGGGCAGGTGCATGAGATATATGATGGAAATAAGCTTAAAATATGTGGTCTCTTTTGTTAATGAATATCTTTGTGCAAGTATACGCTTTTCTTATATTCTTCTGTTACTGCCAAGTATTAGTTTTATCTTATTGCCAAGATATGATGAGAGGTATATAAAAAGACACATAGGCGTACTCAGTACAATATTCTTGAAATATTGTGCTGATGTGTACCACATGTAATCTTTTGTTTAGGTTGTGCTTATGCTCTTGAAGATCCAGGATAGTGAGAGTTGTGTGGTGAGTTGATGTACAGGTGGACCTGTTGTCTTAAGATCATGTAGTTTAGTGGTAGTACATGTCTATGTATAGTTTGCTATTCAATATGTAATATCAAATGTTGTAACAATTCATGTTGTAATTATATGTTGAATGGTGAACATGTGTGTATGGTTTTATTATTGTTCATGTGCATGTGCTACTGATTGTTTCCTTATGACTTCCTCTGATTTTCTTCTTCTTAGCCTAGTGTGGGATGTTTAAATTGGGATTCTCATGGAGGTGAGGGTTTCAATTTAGACGTCACACATCAGATTAAGATTTAGAAAATCCGGGGACGTCACAACATGTGAAGGTTGTTTTTCCTTGATTAGGTGGATATATGAGAATCTAAACAAATCCATAATATCGGTCGAGATAGAAAAAATAAGAGTGATTAGCAAGTCTTTCCAACTTTAAGTCAATGAAAGGAAGAGGAAAATGGTCTTTTCATGTGGCTTTATTTAGTTTTCTATAATCAATGCACATTCTTCACCCAGTTATGTGACGTCTCCAGATTTTTTAAAACTTAATCTAATGTGAGACATCCAAATTGAAACCCTCACCTCAGTGAGAATCCCAATTTAATCACCACACACTAGGCTAAGAAGAAGAAAATTAGAGGAAGTTAGAAGGAAACAATCAATAGCACATGCACCTGAACAATAATAAAACCATACAACACATGTTCTCCATTAAACATATAATTACATAATGAATTGATACAACATTTGATATTACATATTGAATAACAACTTATACATATACATGTACTACATCTAAACAATAGGATCTTAAGACAACATGTCCACCTGTACATCAGCTCGCCACACAATTCACAACTATCTAGGTCCTGATACGATCACAACCTAAACAAAAAGATTACATGTGGTACACGTCAGCACAATATTGAAGAATATTATACTGAGTACGCCTACATGTCTTTTATATACCTCATATCATATCTTGGCAATAAGAAAAAAACTAATACTTGACAGTATTAAACAAATATAAGAAAAACATATACTTGCACAAAGATATTCATTAACAAAAGAGAACACATGTTCTAAGCTTATTTCCATCATATATCTAGTACATCTGCCACCAAAGGGATAGATGCTTTTAGGTCTTATGATCTGCTTCCAAAAAGTTAGATCATGTATACAATGTGATCTCCTACCAAAGAGTTAGATCACCTCAATGCACTGTACTACCAAAGAGTTTAGTGCTATCATATGATGGATCAGATATATTATGTTTCATGTGCTCATAGCAATAAGTATGGAAAATCATGCAACATATCATACAAGAACAATCATTTCATCCCATATCATATGCCAATTATTTTACTCCACATATAACACAAGCATATTTTTTAATAAGCCAAGTAAGAGGTAATGGTATACCTTCCAAAGAGATATTCCTAATCACATATTTCTCATGTCATATATATCTTTGGTCAACCCTGATTAAGACAATATCATGTACTATCATCAGATTCTCATCATCATACATCTCATCTTAACCCTAAATGTGTTCATTAGTGTTTCACTTAATTCATTGGGATATGTGCATCATTACTTGCATTCTTGTCTTAAAATTATATTACTGATGTTATTTTCCAGATTATAGTTCATTATCTGAATATTAGGTTCAATATCCTTTTTGCGCACATATTAACCGTAGTTTATATACATTATCCAAATTAGGGTTACAACCCATGTATTAAGGGTCATCTTCATATAACATGAATTATGTGCATCATCTTGGTCTCATAATTAAATATGAGGTTCCATATATTGATATGAGCTTACTCTGTAATTTCCAAGATTTTGTGAGCATGTTTCTAATTATCATTAATTAGGATTATTAGTCCTAATTAGTCATATAAAGAAAATTACATGATTTCATGCATCAACATCATAATAACTAACCTTATATAGATTATAAGTATGATTTAGAATTTACTGAGATGTTATCATAATTTTAGGCCATCGTTTGATATTTATTATCTATTTTACAAGCATTACACATCTTACATGATATCACAGAGATTCGTGTAACAAAATCCTGATATTATGCTTTCATATTGTTCTACACAATTTTCTGAACATTTCGGTATATTATTCGTAATTTTTCGATAAACATGAAAATTACTATGCATTTTCTAAGATATAGATATTTCTGGGATTTTTACCTCTATCGGCCAACAGCGTGCTGCCACGTGGCTTTGAAGGGTGCTGCTCTTCTTGGGTGCAGGCCGGATCTGGAGATGGATCTGTGGATCCACAGATCCGTTAGCCTGGGTCAGGGCTCTGCCTTTCTTGCGTTCCTCGCGAACCCGGCGCAGCGCTACGCCTGCGTGCGAGGGTGTTCTTCCGCCCAAGCTACCGCCGCTTGGCTTTGCTGGTTTGCCTCTCCTCGCAGGGATCTTGGCCAGATAGCTCCAGTCTCCGGTGACAACAGGCTGACGGTCTCTCCTCCACTTTCTCTTGTGATGGATGCCCGATCGCAGAGGCAGCCATCCTCTTCCGCAAGGGCGCCACCGCACAGGCTGAGCTCCGGTGGGGAATCGGAGCGAGCTCGAGGCTCCCTGTCAACTCCTAGGGCCTCCATCATCTTCTACCTTCCTCCTCTCTAGTGCCTCCGGCCTCGAGGTTCCTCCTCCTCGCTGAGTTCCCTGGGAAGGCATCGCCGCTGCTCCCTGCAACTCTTCTTCAAGCACGAGGCACACTGATTCTAGGCTCGGCTGCATCCACATCTGCCAATACTTCAAGGGCAGATCCTTACTTGGCGTGCGACGGGACTCCAGAGACTAGAGGATGGGCTGTCTTCATTGCGTCCTGCCATGGTGATGACAACCTCCACCCAGATTGGCTCTAACATGAGTCCTCAACACGACGCTCACCCCGTCATTACCTTCTTCACGCCGCCAACATGGTAGCTTGATGCTGGAGTCTCCCTTTTCTCGTGTTCTAGCAGGTCTTTAGAGCTCCGACTCCATGGATTGATCCTACCCTCACGTTTTCCCTGCTTTGGTTAGCTCTGGACACCTTCTACACTCAGACTCTACTTCTCGTAACTTCCGATCTCCATCTCCTCTTCTTACCCACGCCACCTACAGTTTGCGGTGGAGAAATGAGGGAGACCGAGCACTCAACTCGTTTAACCCAGATTCATATTACGTTGTTGAGGGGTCATAGAGAGTCTCTGCACTACTGACAGTCTGCCCCAGCCTCTCGCTCCTTCAATCACATGATCACTGATCGTGGATGTGACAACGTGCTCTTTTCCCTATGGTTTCGAGGAGGCTAAACATCTTTCTTCCTGTATGATCATTCCTATCCAAGGGTGTGGATCAGAGTACTAACTAGGCCAGACCATGGCCCTCCACAAAGCAAAGCGTAGAGCGGTAGACCTTCCAACACGTCTGTGATGCTAGTTTGATTAACAACTTAGTCTAAGATGGTAAAACCTTGTTCGTCAATCACCAAATTCTTTCACAACTTTACCATATTCAAGCCTACTTAACTTCTATTAGGATCATTCCAAAATCACCTAATTTGGGGCGCAACTTCCTGACAACTCAAGCTACCTTGTACACAAATTTGGTGTCAAAGCTCAACTGTTCATGAATTTACTTATGTCATTGAACATTTAAGGATTCTAAAAGTCCATTCCATCACAAGTTACCAGCTTGTTTGGATTAGTTCATTATTGTCTCCTTTTATTATAGAGGTTCCTTCCTTATTAGGTACAACATTCATACTTACCCATGGACTGTCACTGTAGGATATATTATCCCCATAAGTTTCAATTTAAAGATTTCATTCTTAACAACTTCCATCATATTTTTATTTAAACTTCTTGGTGGTTCTATGCATGGCTTAGCATCTTCTTCTAAGGCTATGTGGTGCATGCAAATTGAAGGGTTAATTCCTTAAAGATCATCAATTGAGTATCCTATCACATCTTTGTACAATCTAAGTTCTTTCAACAACTTACCTTCCAGTTCTTAAGTCAAACCAGCATTTATTATATCAGGGGAAGAGGAATCTGAATCCAAGTAAGCATACGCTAACCCCAGTAGGAGGGGTTTAAGTTCTACATTTTTTTTTCTTCTGGTGTAGGGCTTGTATCTCATGCCTCCTTCTAGGTTGGTACTTCGTTGGATGATGAGTTTCATGCAGCTTTAGAACTTTCTTCATTAAGATCAATTATTGAGTCTTCTTTGTCTTCATTACCTTCAAGATCATCAACAACTTGTTTAAGAGTGGTCTTGTCTTCCTCTAGCAAAATATCAATGTTGTCTATCAAACAGGGATATGCTTTAGTGCTAGTGCCTTCATAGAAACATTGACATAAAATACTAGAACTTCTTCTCCAACTCTGACAATCAGTTTTCCTTCTCTAAAGTCCACAACACCTCCTGCAGTTTTAAGGAATGGTCTCCCAAATAGGATTGGATTTATCGAATCTTCATGCATGTCTAGGACTACAAAGTCCCAAAGAATGTAGAGCTTCCCTATATGCACAGGGATGTCTTAAACAATCCCTCTAGGATATGTAATTGAAAGATTAGTTAACTATATTGTCACAAAGGTTGGTTTCAAGTCTCCCAAATCTAACTTTTTCCATAGAGAAAAAGAAATTAAGCTGATACTAGCACCAAGATCAACTAAACCTTCATCAAAAGTCGAATCTCCAATCTTGAAAGGGAGAGTGAATGCACCTAGAACATTCAGTTTTTCTAGAAAATGTTTGGGATGATAGAACTTATTCTTTCAGATAACATCACTATTTCAGCTTGGTCAGGCCTCCTTCTCCTTGTGAGAATGTTTTTTAAGAACTTGGCATAAGAAGGAAATTTATTCTATCACTTCAACTAAAGTAAGATTCACATACAACTTTTTCAAGATGTCCATAAACTTGTTGAACTTAGCATCATCTTTTGTGTTAGCAAACTTGTGAGGGAAAGCAACATTAGGCTTGCAAAAAGAATCACGTTGTTGTGAATTTCCAGCAATTTTCTTTCTTTGGTTCTCAATAGTATCCTCCATAGTTGTGTCAATAACTTCTTTAGATTTCCTCTTTGAAGGTGGTGGGGATCCTCCTATCACCGCCCCCACTACTCAGTGTCATGGGCTTGCATGTCTCTTCAGGATTCAACTTTATTTGGCTAGACAAGGAGCTAGAAGGTGTTCTTTGATTAGCTAGAGTTTGTTGAACAATATAGTTCTCCAGCATCTTGGTATGAGTAGTAATACCATCTACCTTGGAAGAAAGCGATTAGATTGCATCTTTCATAAGATGACCGTGTTGGCAAAACTCCTCATTTTGTTTCAATCGAGCTGAAATAAAACCTTCAAGAAGAGACACCAATTTGGACTTTGGTTGTTTTTGTTGGTTGAAGTTTGTATTGACATTGTTGTTGAAGCCTGGAGGAATGCTTGCCATTGGTGGCCTGCTCTCCAAATGCAATGGTTTTTGACATTGATCTTGTTGAGGAATTTGAGAAATGTTGTTGCAGTAGGATAAGTTTGGATAATCATGCCAACCTAGATTATAGGTATTGGAATATGGGTTGTATGGATGTTTGTTTCCAAAGCTTCTCGCTGCATTGCATTGCTTCAAATTCTCTTCAAATGGGATGAAAGAAGTGTAGCTTGAAGAAGCTACTTGTCCCATGAATTCATTTGCATCACATATCAAATTTACTGATTGAGATGGTTGAGAACTCAACGTCTTAAAATTTTATGTCAAGGCATCTAATTTGTAGAAATCAGATCAACGACATCAATAGCCTGGATGCCTTCTTGTTTACTAGAAGCAATAGAAGATGGGGGCGGTCTGAGTACTCCTTTCAGAAATCCATTGGAAATGATTGATTTCCATGTCTTCTATTATAGCATAGGACTCCATGTAAGATTTATTCATTAGAGATCCATTGGTTGTAGCATCTATGGACATCCTAGTATTATAGTAAAGCCCATTATAGAATATTTGAAGAAGCAGCCAGTGGCTTAGACCATGGTGAGGGAAAATATGTCGAAGGTGTTTGAACCTTTCCCTTATATCATACAAGATCTCTCCATCATGTTGAGTGAAGTTGGTCAGTTGGCTTCTCAACTAAGCTATCCTGCTTGGTGGAAAGTACTTGGCTAAGAAAGATTTAAGAACTCCATCCCAGCAATTGATGGAGTTACTTGGCAAAGAAGAGAGCCACGCCTTGGCTCTGTCCCTCAAAGAAAAAGGAAATGAAAGTAGGCGTATACCATCAGGAGTAACACCATTTATCTTGAATGTATTTAGATATTGCATGAATTGAGCTACATGAAGGTTGGGGTCTTCCATGGGAGTCCCTCCAAATTGGTTTTACTGAATAATATGCATTGTTGTAGGTTGATTGAGAAGTTATTTGCCTTGACCTATGGGCTGTTGATAGCCCCATTGATACTGATTGCATCAGGAAAGGTGCAATCATTGATAGGAAGTTCATCTTCCATGATTGGTTCTTGGATGTCTAGTGAAGATGGCGGTGAAGAATGAAGTAATGATGGTTTAAATTCTTCCAAGGTTGAAGAGTCTTCACTCCTCCTTGCTCGTCTATGGATACAAAGAGTACGTTTGATTTTTGAGTCTAAAAACACAGATGGTTGAAGACCACATTTCGAAGGCCGCATACAGTGTTGAAAATTCACAAGTAGTGAGAAAACTTAACAAACAATGGAAAATAAGATAGAAGATATAAATTACAGTGGAATGATGAAATGGGGGTGTGAGTGATCTAGTCTCGTTTACTAGTTTACACCTCTTACTCTTATAGAAATATACCGATGCTCCCCGGAAACAACTGATGAATGCATATTCATCTTAGTCTTATCGCCTCGTTTGGCCCTATTTTGGTTGCATTCGTGCATTTATTGGCTTTATCATCTAATATGTGCATTACCTTGGCTTAATCGAAGTGGTTTTAATTCAATTTTTACACCTATTTGTAGGTTTAATTAAGTTCAAGAAGTCAAGATTGGACACAAACTTCTCGGCCCACATCACTATTTGCACCCCTTTTCTTCTTTATTCAAGTCAACAACGTCGAGGCCTTGTCCCTTTCTTATGCCCCAACTGGGCCCTCCACTAAGCCGTTGGGTCCCACCTTCCCACTCACAAACGCGACTTGTTCCTTTCATCTTCACATCACGTGATCCCTCTGCTACCCTAAACGTGATCGCGGTTGTCACAGCCCGCTCGCGGTCTTCCCTACCGCCTGCCCGCGGTTCCTCCAAACTAACCGCGACCTGCTACTGATCACGACCTATAATCCTGCCTGCAACTGCGTCTCCCCTCGGCAACCATAACCACAACCAGTAGATTCCCGCGATCGTGGCTTTGTTCTGCACCCGCGGTCATTGTCGCGACCGTGGCATCGCCTCGACCAATGCCGCGACCAGGTCATGCATCCCGAGACCAGGACCTACAACTAGTCGCCCCCGTGGCAGCTACTCACGACCACGGTCTGCATCCGTTCACCCGCAGCCTGCTTCGGAGACCAAGTTGTTCTTGACTACTGCTTCCACCCGCGGCTGCACGCATCACAACCTGCAAATCCACATGCCGCGACCGTAGCATTACCCGCGACCCACGGCGTTGAGTGCAAATCCACATGTCGCGACCGCAGCATTACCCGCGACCTGCGGTGCCCTACACCGCGACCGCGGTCATTCCCAGCCTTAACCGTGACCACAACAACCTTCCACCATCCACCTTTGCTGGCCCTATCTACTGCATTTACGCCTACACCACACCGATGTCTACCCCTTGCCTCCTCATCTCTCCACTTCTTTCCCCAACAGCACACGTCCATGCTTTGGTATCCACGGCGGCGTCCACCTTCCCAGCATCATGGCACCCATGATTCCTAAACCCACAGATCATCACCCACATGTGCGCCCTCTCTCCACCTACGCTCGAGGCAACGATGACCTGATCCCTCCTTCCGCGTCTGCCTTCACCCTGCCCACTACCACTCTCCTCTTCCTACAGCAATGACAACCTTCCACTTCCAGAGATCGTGACTCATCCCTCCTCCACCCGCGATCAACATCCGCCATCGAGCAAAGAAGCCACGACCTGCCGTATGACCTTACAGAGGCAATCGCGACCTTCATTGCTCCCACGATCTTCTCTCCTCATCACCTGTAGACCTAGTCGAGGTGCAGCACCAAGCAGCGACCCCGCACAGCTGCCCACGACCCAGCTACTTCCACGTTCTGCCCTCGCTCCTTCACCTATACTAGGACGTAGCTCTTCCTCACACAGAGCAGCACAAAGTCCGCAACCATGACAAGTGTCGCGACCACGGCAAAGGCCGCGACCTCGACAAAAGCCGTGACCCGCTGCAGAAATGACAAGGTCGAGATTTTAAGTCGGTGCCCACCCTGCCTATAAATAGGACACGACTCCACTCAGTCAGGGGATCAGCTCCAGACGCCGGTAGGATGGAGGTCTGTCCTGGGCCTAAGGATATGATCTCCATAGCCAAGAACCTGCCCCCGTGGTGGTTTTGCGGTCTGTTCACCCAGATCTGGAGTGAAGACTCAGATCTGCAAGCCACCTCGTTCAGATCTAGATCTGGATCTAGATCTGCTACGCCCGCGCCACCATCTCGTCCACAAGCTACTCCTTCTACGGTGAGAGAGGACTACGAGAAGAAGAAGGAAGTGGAGAGAGAAGATCCACCCCGTCTGTCGTGGTGTTCTTCCCTCCTCGTCCAGATCTGCCCTGACATCGTGTAGACGATTGTTTCTCCATCGAGATGCGATCATCTTCTTCACCATGCTCATGGTGGAATCTTCTCTTTCTCTTGTTTTTCTTGTTCCTCTCACCATGAGCAAGTAGTTCACTTTCACTGGGTGTGGGGACTAGCCCCACTACCCATGCTTTCATACCCTTTTGTTAAACATTCCATGGTATGTATATAATCTTTCGTTTCGTTGTTAATCGTCAATGTGTGCTTGTGGATTGATCACCTGCTTGCATTTATCTTGTTCGTTTCCTATGTTGCGAGAACTTCAATGCGTAGGTTTTGAATGTCGATTAACGCGGTTTAATCCCAAACTAGAAATAGAATGGGATTCCTTGAGGTCGTAAGTGTATGATCCGTGTGGTGAAGAGCCATCTAGCCCACAGTGACACTTCTGTGTGCCTGACGCTTGTATAGGGGGCCCACAGCTTCATTTGGATTTCTATATCTTCGGAGCCGTAAGTATGTGATCCAGATGGTGAAGAGACATATGATACCTAAGGTGATTCTTACGCGAACCTGACGCCCGTATGGGGGGTTTTGCAGCAGCTCTATTTGAATGGTTATGTCTTGCCTAGATGTTTGATGTTTGGATGTGATTGCATGTGCAGTGGTGGTGAAACCTGGGACCATCCCAGTGATTTCCATCATTAATCTTTAATCAACCTTTAATCCTGCTCTTTTACTTTTCTTGCATTTAGTGTAATTAAACTCAAATCAACAAACCTTGTTCTAAATATTAGTCTTGATTCGACTAGATTCGACTAGAAAGAAGATTCTTAAAAATGTTGTCCCTTTGGATTCGATCCTCAACTATACTGCGATAAGACCCATCCATTTGTGGGTGGTATTATTGCACATTGTTTTGGTTAAAAACTTAGGGATTTCAACCCTAAATGAGTTTGTTAGTGTGATTATATAAGCCACGTCAAATTCTGGCGCCGTTGCCGGGGACAACGGAATCATCTTGTTAAATCTAGTTCTTTTGAGACTAATTTAGGTTTTTCTTTCACTTTTGATACTATCAATCATATATACTTGAATTTGGTTCTACTTTGTCCATCTTACTAGTGAGAGATATTTTCATCCTAGGTACCTACAAAGTCTAGTGTATGCGCCGCTCAGACAGTCCCGGACTCTCTACTAGCTTTGACCCAGAGATAGACAGAACCTTTCACCATCAATACTGAGAGAACCAAGCAAGAATGGCTCAAGAGGAGGACATTGCTCGAAGGGTAGCTCAAGCCCTTAATGCACAAAGAGATAGACTTATGCAAGAAGCCCGAGCTACAGTTCAAGAAGAATTCCAAGCAGCTCAAGCGGCAGCTCCACAAGCAGAGTTACAAAAGGACCTTAGGGAGTTCTCAATCCCTAAAGCTGCTGACATTCATCATCCAGTACAACCCCCTCCCATCAACGCTCCAAATTTTGAGATAAGAGCACATTGGGTTACGTTGCTTCAAAACAGTCCTTTCTATGGTAAGCAAGGAGAAGATAGTCAAGAACATCTTCTGAGATTCATAGACTTGTGCGCCATGACAAAGAAAAATGGAGTCACATATGATGCCATCAGACTCCGCCTCTTCAAGTACTCTCTTTTTGATAGAGCTATGAGTTGGTATAATTCTTTGCAATGCGAACCCATCACCACCTGGGAAAAACTTCAAAATGTTTTTCTAGAAAAGTTTATCCACCTTCTCTCACCTATGAAATTAGGGGCCGAATAACGCAATTCACCCAGGCCCCTGGAGAATCCCTAGCTGAAGCATGGGAAAGATACAAAGAGCTTCTACGTAAGTGCCCACATCATGGCATTCCAAAGAATCAACTCATTGAAATCTTTTATAGAGGTTTGGATGATGATATCAAGATGTTTTTGGATTCCTCATCTGGAGGAAACTTCATGCGTCAGAGTTATGACAGCGCATAGAAGGTTGTCACCCTTGGAGCTGAAAACCAAGCAAACTGGGGAAGACATGTGGGAAAAGGAGTGCTGAGGTAGCTATGGCCAAAGAAACACCCAAGTACAAGTCTATCGCTGAATCTCTCAAAGTCCTAGTTGCAAAGCAAGACCATCTAGAATCATCTCTCACAGCTTATGAAAGAAGATGTCCGCCCCCTCGACAACAAGAGCAAGTTAAGTCAGCCTCACTCTTCTGCGAAGCATGCAAAGGAACTGACCATTCTACTCTAGCCTGTAACATTCTCTATGATGTTGTCTTAAGCAATACCTGTGCTCAAGGAGATAGTGGTCAAATGGAAAATCTGAATGTTGTCAACACCATCCCTGGTCAAGGGTTCTATAATCCGAATCAGGATAGGAACCATCCAGGTTTTCAATATGGAAACCCTTCTGGAGCAGAGAACTCACGACAACTTGGTTCAAATACTCAACAACGAGGCCCTCCAGGATTCCAGTATAACCAACAACAAAATTTTGGGAATCAAGGGAACTTCAGAGGTAACTTCCAGAATAGAAACTACAACAATTATCAGAAAAATTCTCAGTTTCAAAACCCCAACCAAGCCCCCTATCAACAACAACAACAAGGGCAACAAGCTGGTCCCATCTCTCCTGATGACAAATTGTCAGCTATTGAGAAGATGTTGCAGTCGCAACAGACTATGATAGCTAACCAGCAAGCCCATGAGACGGCTATTGAATCTCAACTAGCTCAACTTGCGGCTAGCATGAAGCCACCTGCTGGAACCTTTGCTGGACAACCCGAAAACAATCCTAAACATCCGGAGCAACTAAAGGCTGTCACCACCAGGTCCGAAAAAAACTATTCTGACTCCCCTGCTAAGATACCAATAGCGGAAACAAACGATGATAACTTTGCAAATGACCAAGACTCTGCAACACCTGAGTCCCAACCGAAGGAACAACCAACCACTGATAGGACAGACAAAGCAAGATTGGAGGAACCGTTGACTACGGAGGCTGAAGACACACCTGAGTCGGATGTGCCAATATACAAGCCTTATCCTCCTTTCCCAGCTCATTTGAAACAGACAAAGCTCGATACTTGATTCAACAAGTTTAAAGAAGCTATGAAGAAGCTTCATGTAGATATACCCTTTCTAGATGCGTTGGCCGAGATACCAGCCTGGACTAAGTACTTAAAGTCTCTCCTCACAAGGAAGTACATAACTGAAGAATATGAGACAGTTAAGATAGCATCAACCACTTCCGATATCATCCAGAGCAAGATGCCCAAGAAACAGAAAGATCTGGGATCCTTTGGGATTTCATGCCATATCGGTGACTCCTCATGTAAGAAGGGACTAGCCGATCTCGGTGCTAGCATCTCTATTATGCCACTTAGCCTTTGCAAGAGGCTAGGGTTTGCAGAATTACTCCCAACTGGAATGACCATTCAACTTGCAGATAACTCTGTGACTCTTCCTTTGGGAATCATCGAAGATGTCCCTGTAAAGGTTGGAAAAGACTCTTATGTCCCTTGTGACTTTGTCATCATGGACATAAAAGAAGACGCCAGATACCCTATTATCTTTGGTCGTTCGTTCCTCGCCACTGCAAGAGCTTTGATTGATGTTGAAGCAGGGACCTTGTTGCTCAGACTAGGGAAAGAAACCCTCAAGTTCAAAGTTTTTGAAAGCATGCAAAGACCGAGCATGCAGGAAGAAGTCTATTTGATTGATTGCATTGAGCAAATGTCTCTCCTCACACAAGAGGAATATGAACAAAACGATCCTTTAGAAATGGCTCTAACAAACACATATGCTGAAAATTTCATCAACGAACAAGTTAAGGACTGTGTCCTTCACCTCGACTCTGTAGAGGAAGATCCTGAAGCTAGGATCGAGGAACTCAAAGCTTTGAATGTATCCGAAGAGCCATGTGAAAAGCCAGAAGCCCCTGAAATGAAGCCCCTACCCGAGGGACTTAAATACATGTTTTTGGATGATCTCAAGGTTTGTCCAATTATTATAAACTCTGATCTAACGACCGAACAAGAAGATAAACTACTGAAAGAATTAAAGGAAAGAAAGAAAGCTATCAGCTACAAGATGAGCGATCTCACCGGGGTTAGTCAAGCGCTTTGCATGCACAGAATCCCTATGGTGGAAGACCACAAGCTGACTGTTGAGCATCAATGAAAGTTGAATCCTAATATGAAGCAAGTAGTCCGCCGCAAAGTTATCAAGTTGCTCTCTACCGGAATCATCTATCCGATATCTGACTCACCGTGGGTGAGTCCTATGCATGTCGTTACAAAGAAAGGTGGCACTATTGTAATACGGAATGAAGAAAATGAACTCATCCCCACTCGAACAGTAACCGGATGGAGGATGTGAATCGATTACAGGAAATTGAACAAAGCCACTCGCAAGGATCATTTTCACATGCCTTTCCTAGATCAAGTCTTAGAGAGATTGGCTCATCAGGAATATTTTTGCTATCTCTATGGTTACTCTGGATTTTATCAAATCCCTATACATCCAGATGACCAAGAGAAAACTACGTTTACCTGCCCCTTTGGAACATACGCCTTTAGAAGGATGCCATTTGGACTCTGTAATGCGCCTGCAACCTTCCAACGTTGCATGGAAGCCATATTTGCCGGGCTAACCAAAACTATTATGGAAGTTTTTATGGATGATTTCTCTGTATATGGAGATTCATATGATTTATGCCTAAGGAACCTCTCCCTTGTCCTCAAATGATGTGAAGAAACACATCTAGTTCTTAATTGGGAGAAATGTCATTTTATGGTAAAAGAAGCTATTGTCCTTGGCCATAGGGTCAGTAATTGAGGAATTGAAGTGGACAAGGCCAAGATCGAAGTGATCTCCAAACTATCTATCCCTACCAATGTAAGAGAAGTCCGCACATTCCTTGGTCATGCAGGATTCTACAGAAGGTTTATCAAGGATTTCTCCAAGATAACCAAGCCCATGACGAACTTGTTGCTGAAGGACACTGATTTCCATTCTGATGAAGAATGTATCAAGAGTTTCAACAACCTAAAGCATGCCCTTACAACAACCCCCATCATCCGAGCTCCAGATTGGGATCACCCATTCGAAATTATGTGTGATGCCAGCGATTACGTTGTGGGTGCTGTTCTCAGCCAATGTATAGAGAAGAATCATCATGTCATCTATTATGCATCGAAGACCCTTGACAAAGCTCAGAGGAACTACACAACTACTGAGAAGGAACTCCTAGTAATCGTTTATGCCTTTGATAAGTTTAGATCCTACCTCATCGGTTCAAAGGTGATTGTCTACACCGATCACGCTGCTATTCGTTATCTTATAAAAAAGAAAGATTCAAAACCAAGGCTAATAAGATGGATTTTCCTATTGCAAGAATTTGACCTTGAGATTAGAGATAAAAGAGGCACAGAAAACGTTGTAGCAGACCACTTAAGTCATATCCACACAGTGGAAACTGAGAAGATACCAATTAACGACTCTCTTCCAGATGACCAGCTTATGAAAGTCTCTGAAGCTACTCCTTGGTACTCAGACTATGTGAACTACCTTGCCGCCGGTGTCATCCACCCCGAGTGTACTGGCAATGCTTTAAAGAAATTCATGCATGACGTGAAGCAATATCACTAGGATGAACCGTACCTCTTCAAGCTCTGTGTTGATGGTCTCTACAGACGTTGTATCGCTGAGGAAGAAGCCCAACTTATTTTAGAACAATGCCACTCAATCCCAGTCGAAGGTCATATGAGTTCTAAGAAAACTTCTTTGAAGGTTCTGCAATGCGGGTTCTTTTGGCCAACATATCTAGAGATGCTTACAATTTTGTTCTGTCATGTGACAAGTGTTAGAGAATGGGAAACATTACAAAAAGAGATGAGATGACACTTAAGCTATGGCGAGAAGTTGAGATTTTTGATGTTTGGGGAGTGGACTACATGGGGCCATTCCCATCCTCACATGGATTTTCCTACATCCTAGTCGTGGTTGATTATGTCTCCAAATGGGTAGAGGCTATACCAACAGTTACTAGAGATTCAAAACCCATCATTAAAATGTTCAAAGATATCATTTTCCCCGTTTCGGAGTTCCACGCACTGTGATCTCCGATGGAGGTTCACATTTTCTGGAAAGAAGCTTTGAAGCATTATTGAGAAGATATGGTGTAACGCACAAGGTAACTTCCCCCTACCACCCACAAACAAGTGGGCAAGTAGAGGTTTCGAACCGTCAACTCAAGGCTATCCTGGAAAAGACAGTAGGACGCAACCAGAAGGATTGGTTAGTGAAAATCAATGACGCTTTATGGGCCTACCGAACTACGTTCAAAATTCCTCTTGGAACAACACCCTTCAGACTCATCTATGGAAAATCATGTCACCTGCCCGTGGAACTAGAACATAAAGCATGGTGGGCAATCAAATAGCTGAATTTTGACATGAAGAAAGTAGGCAAAGCTAGGATTCTACAACTTCAAGAGTTGGATGAACTCCGAATGACAACTTATGAGAATGCACGAATCTACAAGGAACACACGAAGCTTTGGCATGATGGACATCTGAAGAGGAAGGACATTCAAGTGGGAGACCAAGTTCTGCTATTCAACTCGAGACTGAGGTTATTCCCAGGGAAACTCTGCTCTCGATGGTCTGGACCATACATTGTCAAGAGCATCTACCCACATGGTGCATTTACCTTATGGAGTGAGAAGTCAGGTGATTTTGTGGCAAATGGACAACACTTGAAGAGATATTTCACCACAACCAATACCAGTAGTGAGGAATTGATGAATATGTCCAAACTGACATATATACCCAAAAACTGAAGAAATCATGTCAAGCCATCGATGTAAAACAAAGGCGCTTGTCGGGAGGCAACCCGATCTTTAACTTAGCTTTTACTTTTAATTTTGTTTTTAGAAAATTTTGCACCTAATAGACAATGCCTCGCAAGATGCAGTCTTATGTTCTGATAGATTCCATTTTTGAGATTTCAGATGGAGGACATGTCGCCGAAAGGAATGCAACCACATCTGGTCGACCAACCGGCAAAAGTTTTCCCCTCCATCTCGGATTTTGAGTTTGCTCGGGACGAGCAAATTTCTAAGTTTGGGGTGGAGGGTAGGTGGTACGTACTTTACTTTCCACCCTCTCCTATCCGTTTTTTACTTAAGATTTCATCGTTGAAATTTTGTCACAATTTTGAGCAAATTTTTCAAAAATTTTCAAAATTTTCAACAGTTTTCATAGCTGTTTGTATAGGAACTTGATGAAGTTTTGACGCTTTTGTTTCAATCAAAGCCTTTACCTAGCTGGCTATCCTATTTTTCCATGCAATTTTGAATCATTATACCCTCCTTATTCGGAGCAAAGCCTCAAGGAGAACAATTTCTGAAAGTAGCCAATGATTAGAAATCACCGTGTGAAGCTTATGAATCCTAACATCATGATCAATAGATATGACAAGTATCTATCGAACTGAGAGGGATCAAACACGTTATGCTTCCTATCTGACTAGTGGAACAATAGCATGGAATCTCCATAGGATCCTCATCAAGTCATTATTCGAGCGGAGTATGACAAGGAGAACGACCCGGTGCACTGAATTGTAAATCAAGTTGCACTCTGATCTGAACTCTTTTCTACACTTCTTCCATCATCTTCTTACCCCTCCGTTCATCAAAAACAAACAAAAATAGCCAATATAGTGCCAAACCCTAAGTTCGGGGTGGCACACTCTCTCTCTTTACACTTCTTCCATACCCCTCGCTACGAAATAGGGGCGTACCACCAAGAAAAGATGCCTGAGTGCACACAAAAAGAAATGTAATCTCGAGTCGAATAGAGGAGAGATTCGCACACAAAAAATGTAATCAATGAAATTGCAAATCATATAATAAAAATCTTGAGTCGAATAGAGGAGAGATTTATTTCTTCCTTCCATACCACCCTTCACTCCCTTTTTCACCTACTGGCATAATGAATGCCTCCTTGATCCTAAAAACACCAGTGTCAGATCAGATGCACACTTGTTGTTCTGTAGGTATCTCTGGACTCTTACGAAACTCTCTGACATGCTTGATTTTGGAAAAAGTAGAGAGGAAGTGACATTGGGAAGCAAACTCGGGAACGAAGATATGGTAAAATGTGTTCTGTGATCTCAGGATGTTGAGACACTTAGTCATACCGAGCAGAAAAGATACAATCGTGATGTGAATATGAGGCAATCACACGAGTTGAAAGTATGCGCTTGGCGATTGTTTCAGATTTTTTGTTACTTGAGGATGAGCAACATTAAAATTCGGGGTATTTTGATGAATGCATATTCATCTTAGTCTTATCGCCCCGTTTGGCCCTATTTTGGTTGCATTCGTGCATTTATTGGCTTTATCATCTAATATGTGCATTACCTTGGCTTAATCGAAGTGGTTTTAATTCAATTTTTACACCTATTTGCAGGTTTAATTAAGTCCAAGAAATCAAGCTTGGACACAAACTTCTCGGCCCACATCACTATTTGCACCCCTTTTCTTCTTTATTCAATTCAACAACGTCGAGGCCTTGTCCCTTTCTTATGCCCCAACCGGGCCCTCCACTAAGTCGTTGGGTCCCACCTTCCCACTCACAAGCGTGACTTGTGCCTTTCATCTTCACATCACGCGATCCCTCTGCTACCCTAAATGCGATCGCGGTTGCCACAGCCCGCTCGCGGTCTTCCCCGCCGCCTGCCCGTGGTTCCTCCAAACTAACCATGACCTGCTGCTGATCACGACCTATCATCCCGCCTGCAACCGCATCTCCCCTCGGCAACCATAACAGCAACCAGTAGATTGCCGCGATCGTGGCTTTGTTCTACACCCACGGTCTTTGCCGCGACCGTGGCGTCGCCTCGACCAAGGTCGCGACCAGGTCATGCATCCCAAGACCCGGACCTACAACTAGTCAACCCTGTGGCAGCTACTCACGACCGCGGTCTGCCTCCGTTCACCCACAGCCTGCTCCGGAGACCAAGATGTTCTTGACTACTGCTTCCACCCATGGCTGCACGCATCACGACCTGCAAATCCACATGCCGCGACCGCGGCATTACCCGCGACCCACGACGTTGAGTGCAAATCCACATGCCACGACCGCCGCATTACCCGCGACCTGCGGTGCCCTACACTGCGACCGTGGTCATTCCCAGCCTTAACCGTGACCACAACAACCTTCCACCCTCCACCTTTGCTAGCCCTATCTACTGCATTTATGCCTACACCACACTGCTGTCTACCCCTTGCCTCCTGATCTCTCTAATTCTTTCCCCAACAACACCCGTCCATGCTTTGGTATCCATGGTGGCGTCCACCTTCCCAGCATCATGGCACCCCTGCATCCTAAACCCACAGATCATCACCCACCTGTGCGCCCTCTCTCCACCTGTGCTCGAGGCAACGATGACCTGATCCCTCCTTCCGCGTCAACCTTCACCCTGCCCCCTACCACTCTCCTCTTCCTACAGCAGCAGCAACCTTCCACTTCCAGAGATCGCGACTCATCCCTCCTCCACCCATGATCAACATCCGCCATCGAGCAATGAAGCCACGACCTGCCGTATGACCTTACGGAGGCAATCGCGACCTCTGTTGCTCCCACAATCTTCTCTCCTCATCACCTGCAGACCTGGTCGAGGTGCAGCACCAAGCAGTGACCCCGCACAGCTGCCCACGACCCAACTACTTCCACGTTTCGCCCTTACTCCTTCACCTATACTAGGACGTAGCTCTTCCTCACACAGAGCAGCACAAAGGCCGTGACCACGACAAAGGCCGCGACCACGACAAAGGCTGCGACCACGACAAGTGCCGCGACCTCGACAAAGGCTGCGGGGACTAGCCCCACTACCCATGCTTTCATACCCTTTTGTTAAACATTCCATGGCATGTATATAATCTTTCATTTCGTTGTTAATCATCGATGTGTGCTTATGGATTGATAACCTGCTTGCATTTATCTTGTTCATTTCCTATGTTGCGAGAACTTCAATGCGTAGGTTTTGAATGTCGATTAACATGGTTGAATCCCAAACTAGAAATAGAATGGGATTCCTTGAGGTCGTAAGTGTATGATCCGTGTGGTGAAGAGCCATCTAGCCCACGGTGACACTTCTATGTGTCTGACGCCTGTATAGGGGGCCCACAACTTCATTTGGATTTATGTATCTTCGGAGCCGTAAGTATGTGATCTAGATGGTGACGAGACATCTGATACCTAAGGTGATGCTTACGCGAACCTGACGCCCGTATGGGGGGTTTTGCAGCAACTCTATTTGAATGGTTATATCTTGCCTGGATGTTTGATGTTTGGATGTGATTGCATGTGCAGTGGTGGTGAAACCCGGGACCATCCCAGTGATTTCCATCATTAATATTTAATCAACCTTTAATCTTGCTCTTTTACTTTTCTTGCATTTAGTGTAATTAAACTCAAATCAACCAACCTTGTTCTAAATATTAGTCTTGATTCAACTAGAAAGAAGATTCTTAAAAATGTTGTCTCTTGGGATTCGATCCTCAACTATACTGTGATAAGACCCATCCGCTTGCGGGTGGTATTATTGCACATTGTTTTGGTTAAAAACTTAGGGATTTCAACCCTAAGTGAGTTTCTTAGTGCGATAATATAAGACACATCAACAACTTCAAAAACTTGTTAGCTCAAATGTGCAAGTTTTAAACTTATAAGCTCAAGAACTAACCCTCAAGTATACATGTGCATGTACTAATTTGTAGATTGTCCAAGGAAGCAGGGTATTGTTAGGAACATGCATTTTAGATTTCAACAATCTAGATCGGTTTGCAAAAGTTGTGTTTGGTTTGTGATTTCACTAATTAACAACTTAAAGAAAACTATGATGATTAAAAACTAAACGAATTTCGATCAGAATTTTAAGAGATCTTGGTCATAGGATTTCACTTTTATACTATTACTCACATATAACAACAAAATTAACATGCTAATTAACTTGCATAGGAGGTTGTCATCGTCATACACATCCTGATGATATAAGATGGTTCTCATTTCAACATAACACTCTATTTTTATGTAAAAATCCGAAAAAACAACCTTAGGTCCTCAATGTGTCCTAGCTACTCTCATGGTCAAGGATTTGTTGCCAAGAAGAAGTACTCCCTACTTCTCTATAGATCCTCCCAAATCACATAAAGCAACATAAAATATGTAGGTTTGATGGCCAAGAAAACATACAAGCAATTTATACTATAGAAACTCTTGGAGAAGCAAAATAACTAACACAAGTTAAGAAGTACGAGTTCACATGAGCACTGGCATGGGAGATACTCTCCCATGCCCAAGAAAAAAGGAACCACTCGTCTATAATGAAGAAACACATGAATATGCTACAAATTTTAGAGTTTGACATGATTAAAGAAGCAAAGAACAAGGAAAACCCAAGGAATGAAGAAAGGATAGGTACAACTCCATCTTGAAGACAAAATTCCACTCATGCTGGAGCTTCTACTCAGACAACTTCTCACCCGAGAGGTTTGGGTGAAGTAGAGAAGCTTGTACTGCACTTATTGAAGGAGAGTGGAGAAGAATGGAGATTGTCTCCGGAGAAACCACCTCTTTCTCCCCAAAATTGCCTCCTCCTTGCTGTAAACTGTTCTATGGATGAAGAATGTGTTGGTATGTATGTCCTGAGAGTCAATCATGGTATGATTGGTGGGATACATTAAGATTGATTTGATAAATATCAACAACAAGCTTCCAATTCTTTCTGGTTCAGTCATATGAGATAGTGATAGAACAGATTGAATGTCTAGAGAATGACAATACTCAATGATGTATGCTTTCAGGTTGAGGACCTGAACGATGAGATCATCTCAGATGCTAAGAGTTTGTACATTCTCATTATGTCCCTAGTCGGATGTCATTGTGGAAGGTAGATAGACAACAATGACACACGACTAGATTGTGGTGTTGGTTGATGACATAATCTCATTAGTCATGATATAGAGATATCAAACCAAACACATGTTGGTATGTATACCCTGAGAGCCAATCATATGATGATTGGTGGGATACATTAAGATTGATTTGATAAACATAAAAGGCGAGCTTCCAATTCTTTCTGGTTCAGTCATATGAGATAGTGATAGAACAGATTGAATGTCTAGAGAATGACAGTACTCAATGACGTATGTCTTCAGGTTCATGACCTGAACGATGAGATCATACGAATGCTAAGAGTTTGTACATTCTTGTTATGTCCCTAGTCGGATGTCATTGTGGAAGGTAGATAGACAGCAATGACACACAAGACTAGATTGTGGTGTTGGTTGATGACAGAATCTCATTAGTCATGATATAGAGATATCAAACCAAACACATAGGTACTTGTTAGAGAACAAGGTACCGGACAGACCCACCATGAGTTTGACACATGGAACCATGAGATGGTAGTCACAGTCAGTACTCACAGTGATGGTGGTGAGTGTGATTCTTAGACCTGAAATCACTGCACTCAACACATGTCATTGGGCACACTTTGACATCATCAAACGCAGTCCTGAAACATGGGTTGTTATAAAGGTGATGATTGGGTGGCTTTGACACATGGGGCCTTTGAGGGGTGAGTGATAGATATGGGATTTGTCCCTCCTGAGGGAGTTTGATATCCATGGCCACTTGATGAGTAGGATTGAGAAAGGCGTGCACGCATGTGTGAATCAGTATATGATACTGATGTCATACATATCTCTTCCAGTCTACTCTGAGATCAAGGAAGTGAATGAACGTTGACAGGATGACTGTTCCATGCCTCGAGTTCATTCGGGATATCAGTGACAAAGGAATTATACATTCGCTGTAACACCATTCACGGATTGTAGGATGAAAGTTGTTCTCCAACTTTCTACTTTCACTTGGGTAGCACTGATGTGTGACTAGGCACCGCTCTTTGCTTGTGAAGTCATAAGTGTTATGGTGTGATAACCCAGATTTTAGGATTATGATACCCAATATAGTGTTTTAAGACCATGAGTGCCATGTAGATGATTGGTACCAAATTGAGGAATTGGTTATTCAATCGTTGTATATTTTCCACCCAAAAAGTGTAACTATATATGCAATTGACAATTCAAATATTATTTGAGTTCAAGTATGATGAATAGGTTTGATTAAATTGATTTGGGTACATATGACTTCTAGGGGCCCGTTTAATAGTACCAATGGACTCAAGTGATATATTAATGAGCCTTGAGGTATGTTAGTATCATAACACATGTTTATGGACATGTAGGATCAAGATTTGATGATTATTCGAATTGAATTCAAGGTTTGTACACCAAATTATAAGGTTCTTTGAAGAATTTATTTGCATGTCCAAACAATGGAGTTTGCATACCAAACTTTAGCAGGAGCTGCTTTAGGATGTTATGAGCCTATGTCTACAATTTCAAAATATTTGGAGACTTCTACAAATAGAGATAACTAATTGTAGATGAGGACATTAATGATATAAATGTTATTGGACTTTGGTCTTTTGTTCATTTATTAGCTAGGTTGTGACAAATGTGTCACGCTGGCCTTTTTCCCCTTTCCTTTGGAGCGGGCCACCGTCTTGTGAGAACGTGATCTCAGCCTTCGCTGGCTATAATCGGACGGCCCTTAGTTGTCTCCTACCTCCGGTTAAAACGGAGCAAGGGACTGACTTCGTCGTTGCTTTGATCCCTCTGAGTAGGGAGCAACCCTCGAAACAAATGACTGGCTTTTTAGATCCGCATCCTCCGCAGCTTCCTAACCACCAGGTCCACCACTCCAGATCGTGGCTTTTGCTAGCAAGATGAGACGGTCTAGTGATTTACTTTACTGCCTCCTCACCGGTTTTGCAGAAGGGACCACTCAACCTATTCATCTGGAAATACGACAGCCCCAATGACTGATGACCTTAGGGATGACTTTGTGGGTCGCAAACCAACATCCTCCTCAAACCGCTGGATTGAAAAGGGAGAGCAAGCTCATGAACTCCTTCACAGCACCACGAGTGTAGCTCCCTCGACATTGGCAACTTGTCGTAGATCCACGGTGAAGGGTGGCACCCATTGGGAGCTGTTGATCGACCGACCGAGCAAACCACAAGGACCTGGCGTCATCAGACTTAGCTTCTGCAGATCTCGCCAATGCCCACGACCATAGGAAGATAGACCTGCAGCTCGACTAGTGTAGGCCCTTCTGTGGTGCGGAACAAGACCCCCACCATCTTCTCCGATCCCTACCACCACTACGTCTTCCCTGCTACCAAACACCACCTCAAGTTTGCTGTCGACGACCACTTTAACCACCAGCATGATCACCAACCTACGAGGAGGAGCCCCAATCCATGAATCCTCATGATGGCGGATGAGGCTGACCAGGCGGAGCTCATGGCGGCGAAGGTAGGATCAGGAGAATAGAGCTCCTAGCAGATCTACTGCGATGGCGCTCGCCGGAGGACCTGACTGTGACGGCTAGCTGTTGGGGCGATCTCGATGGAGGCAGGTGCCACCTTGACGAGCGATGGAGAGGATACGACCCTCTCTGGCCACCGGAGCCCAAGCTTCTGCAGCGGCGCCCGTGCTTCCCTCACGGCGGTTGCTCCCCTCACGCGACGGCGCTCACGCTGGAGCAGAAGCACAGAGAAAGGCGCGTCCCAAGGAACAGAAATCAGAAAGAAGGAGTCGGACGAATATTTGACAACCCAACCTGAAAGTCGGTCCAGTCATTGAACCGTCCGGCCCAAGATAAACCAGGCTGTTGATCCATGCCTCACAGTGAAGACCAGCGTGGGCCATAACTAGATCGCCACCTTAGGCCCTGGGCCCCACAATGCAAGGTAATAATTATGTTTTTTAGAAAATGGCACTATCTTAGGAATGACACTAAAAATAGCTCTAGTACCCAATAAATCCACCAAAAATATCCATAGACTCTGAAAATTGTACACTTTAATTCTAGACTCCTAGATTAGACCTTTGAAGCAGTAATATTCATGGTTTTTAAATTATTAGATGATGCTTCTTTTAGGGTTCATTAAATATAATAAATAATATCCAGTTGAGAATAATTCTCAGAAAATTATCCTAGAATCCTAATGATTATTTGAATTCATCTTTGCACTATGATCCGAGTGATATACCTAAATAATAGGTCATTTCCTATTAATGACTGAATAATGCTTTTAGTCTCATTTTAATTCTATAAAATAGACCTATCATCAAAAAATTACGAAAATTGGACCAGACCCTAATTATGACATGTAGGTCAGTAGAAAAATATCAACAACAAGCTTAGGTCAGTTTAAACCTAGGTTTGGCCTAAACCCTAACTTAGACCTAAAATATTAATGACACAATGAACCATGTATTAATGATGATTAATTTCTATTAATCAGGTGATGACCATATTATCTAGATGATCATGGATGTGATAAGAACCTCTGAACTCAGGTACGTGGATATAATTATATGACTAGATTTGCTGGATGTTAAATATATGTACTTGCTTGTTTGTACTTAAAATACATTGTTGGATGTAGATCTATATGTATTGTCATTTCCGCCTTGAACAATAAGAACACTAAAGAAAGAAAATGGAATGTAGTTACTGATGGTTCATTAATCTCCCTATTAGAGAGGGAAAGTATTAATATTGACTAGCACCTCCCTAATGGTACAAGGTACGCGGGGAGATCCCTAATGGTACAAGGTACGCAGGGATAGGGCCCAATATTTATGTTTGTGCTAAGTCCACCATAGTAATACATGTCCATTGAAATATGTCTAATAACTTGGGATTACCTGATTATCCGTCTTAAATAATGTTTCCTTTCTCTTTCTTCAATTTCGAGTATTTTATATGCCAGCATAGTATAGCTTTTAATTCCACGTACCAACTTTTGTTGATGTTTTTGTTTCTCGTATTTTCTAGGTTCAGAGCTAGCATGGGATAAAAGAGTAGGATGTGAGCAAGTCGTCCAGGTTGTACCTTTTGTGTAGGTCCTACTAGCATACATGTACATAGATTCGTAAAATTCTCTATTCAATGTGTAAATGTAAGTTGTAATAAATCATTTTGTAGGATACGTGTTGAATGCTGAGAAATGTTACGGTTGTATGTTCATGTATGCGTATTATGCTTCCGCATCGCTTTCTGATATGATGGGATGATGTTCTCAGATTCTGACCTCTCATTCCCAGTAGGGTTTGGAGAAGCCAAAATCTGGGGACGTCACATATGGACTTTCACTGCCAACGTGAAATGGACCTGCAGGGTCACACACATAGGATTTAACCTGGAAGAGGAGTTTTGTCCACAAAGCAATATTTAGATTGATTACTAAAGGAGTTTAGTAGTTCAATTAAACACTCAATCAATCGATAGCTCAATATCATATGGTTCAAAGTGTTGGACGCATTGATTGGAGTATCGGATTGATTGAAATCGCAATTGACTGATTTTGCCCAACCTGTGCTCCCAACCGATCGGCTCATGTGATGAACCGGTCGGCTGAGGTTGCTGAACCGGTCGGCTGGAGTGTCCAGGCCGATCGGCTCATGTCCAGGTTGAAACGACCGGTTCAAGAGTTGAACCGATCGGCTCAGCTGGTGCAACCGACCAGTTGGGAAAGTCATGTCGGCAAGGATTTTCCTTTGGTTTCAAATTTCCCAATTCGATTGGGAATAATATTGGTATTCGATACCAATTGGGAAAGAAACAAGGAAAGTCTTTTTGAGCCGGATTAGGACCATGAACCGATCGGTTCAGGGCACCAACCGATCGGTTGGAGTGCCCCAAACGATCGGCTCAGGTCCAACCGATCGGCTCAATGGCCGAACCGATCAGTTTAGTTGTGAACCGATCATTTCAAGTTGCGAACCGGTTGCTTTTTGTGGAAAATTCTCGAACCCTTCTACTCCTACTTTAGTCCCGCATTGCCCGGGATAGAGAACCCTGTCCCATGACTCTCCTATATATATAGGGGTATTGGGGGGCTTCTCAAAGTACAGCTCAGTGCAACCAGTTGCTCTGCAAGTTGTCGTTCTCTCTGGTTTTGGTAACCGTGAGAGAGCCCGAGCAAGTGCTTCCCGCAAAAGGGAGGTGCAGCAAGGGAAGGACAACTGCAGTTGCAATAGGAGGCAGGAGAGCGTGTTGGCGACTAGTACGTCAACAGGAGGGTGCGACTCCTTCCACTTCCTTGTGGGACAAGGAGAGTGGAGTTCTAGGTGGTCCGTGTGGACTACTACAGAGGCGGGAGGACACTGCCGCTTAGGAGGACAACTGTCATCCGACAGTCCGGTTCGAGTAGGAGTTGTCAGTCCCGGTGCGACCAGGAGCTGCACAGACACCGTCGAAGTCCAGAGTTGAAGACCGCGCATTGCGCGAGGTATTGTCGCTGAGCAAGCCTCGGGACAAGGTATGATTCCGCAAAGCATCCTTTCCTATTGTATAGACGTTGACGCGTTTCCTCGGTATGGGTTTGGAGAGAAATTTTTTTGTTTCCGCTGCCTTCTCTGTCTCCCCTAAAACCCAACAGTGGTATCAGAGCCACGTCAGCTGTTCTATATTTTAGGAATATCGATATGATCGATTTTGGTTTGTCACCTTTATTTATTGCATACGATGCGAATAATATCGGCTTTATGCATGTCCAATCCTAAATCCACAAATCCCTAATTACATATATGATATGTATTATTAATGCACTCGATACGCGTCGCCCTTAAACGAGTTTTGTGGTGGATGTGTGTAGCGTGATTATGGCCTATAAACCCCTATCTGTGTGTGGTTGTTTGTGGTTGCTTGCATCTCGGTCTGCGCACCGATCTTCCCTCTCTTATTCCTGATGTAACTTGAAATAATTCGAGATTCTTTCCTACCTTTGCTCCCCCCGAATGTAAATCGGGGTTTCCCTTTTAAAGCAATGTAATAAATAGAATAGGATTTTATTTCCTGTTATGTCAAAGACCGGCGGACATCAAGACGACTGCTCAGACGATCGGTTCAAGGAGTGAACCGATCGGTTGACCTTCTAGACGGTCGGTTCAAGGAGTGAACCGATCTGTTGATGACCGGTTCGAGGAGCGAGACGAGCGGGTGGCGGACATGACGAGATGCACGACGACCAGGCGAACCGATCGGTTGGAGGAGCCAACCGATCGGCTGGTGGCACCCAGACGACCGGCTGGAGAGTACAGATCATTCATGTGATGAGTTGATCAACTCGGAAGGCAAGACACAAAGTTCATCTTGTACAGGTTGCATGTGATGTAGACTTAGATGACCGTGATTCCTCTTGGCTCGAGGAATCACATTAGGATGGCCATAATCATCGCTTTTATCATTTTGTGCATGTTTTCTGTGGGATATAGCATGTATATGATACATACTATGTATTGTGGTGATTGGATATGTATATGTATATAAAACCAAATCCCTCATTAAAATATTAAGTTTTAGATGCCTTCCAAATGCGACACACATGAAAAGCTTGATCGACCAAGTGTGGGCACGCCCAAGCGTGGTGCACCGTCTATCTCGTGGAAGCGTGAAGGATGAATGTGTGGGTCTGCCCAAGTAGGGTGCATATTCATCGTGTTCGTTTTGGGTCGGACTTAACAAGGTGACCTAGATAGGATCTAGCGCCTTGAGGCATGGAGATGATCATTGCAAGGAGTTGCATATGACATCTTATCAAGAGTTGCATATGATGCAATTGGCAAAAGTTGCCTACCTGAGAGATCTATGTTGTGGGTGACAGCCCAAGCTGGTCCATGACTTAGAGGATTTCAGGATCTTGCCCACTAGAAGATTGTACGCTGCAATCTTCCGAATTGATGGTGAGGGCTATCGATTTGAACTAAAATAGTGGGAGCGATAATTAATTAAAGGCCTAATTATATCGTCAAATTTTCAAATCAATCAAATAAGTCAAAAATGAGTTTTGGACTAAAATTACATATTTTCCTTTTGTAGTTCAAATGGCAACAAACAACAACAACTTTTCTTTGTGATCTGTCCTTGACAAGGACAAGATAAATGGGACAAACTTCCACGACTGGTATCGGACATTGAGAATTGTTCTCACTCAAGAGCGTAAGCTCTATGTCCTGGATACTCCAATTCCAGAGGAACCCGCTCCTAATGCACCAAGGACAGAAAGGGATGCTTACAAGAAGCATTCTGATGATGCCATTGATGCAAAGTGCTTGATACTATGTTCAATGAACCATGAGTTGCAGAGGCAACATGAGAACATGGGTGTCATAGAGATGATTCTGCATCTCAGGAACATGTATGAAGATCAGGCACGGCAAGAGAGGTACAATGTTTCTAGGGCGCTGTTCAAGTGCGTCATGACAGAAGGAGATCCAGTTGGTCCTCACACACTCAAGATGATTGGGTATGTGGAGAACCTGCAGAGACTGGGATTTCCAATGAGCCAAGAGTTGGCTACTGACGTGATACTGCAATCGTTGCCAGAATCTTACAGTCAGTTTGTGATGAACTACAACATGAACAACTTTGATAGGCCACTGTCAGAGTTGTTGGGCATGTTGAGGACAACCGAGTTACAGATGAAGAAGGACAAGCCTAAGTCCGTGATGGTGATCACGAGCAAGAAAGGCAAGTCCAAGCGCAAGGGCAAGGGCAAAACTAAGAAAGGTTCTGAAGCTAGCCAGGAGTCCAAGCCATCTTCATCTCTCAAGGCCAAGGGAGGTGTGACAAAGAAAGGAAATTGCCACCATTGTCAAAAGCCAGGACATTGGAAAAGGAATTGTCCTCTCTACCTGGAAGAACAAAAGAAGAAGGAGGCGACTGAAGCCTCTACTTAAAGGTGTCATGAAAGTAAACTTGTAACACTTTTGAGATATATGATATCAAGAAGTAAAGTGTAAAGCATTCTTACTTGGGGCAAGTGTTGCCTTTATAGATAGGAATACTTTAGTTTATTTTCAGCCAATAAGGCATGTAATACAGTTATGAACTGCTATTTCATACTTGCCAATAGATAGAAACACTTTATTTTTGCATATTGTGTGACAATGATGGCAATTAATAAAGAGATGTTTCAATTTATAAAGATGTGATCTTTGTGGCAATGCCTTATTTATCTTGTGATATTTGATATGCATAAGATAAGACGATACCTAAAAGTTATAGATAACTCAAACAATTTAATTAGCATTAATCATGAGAAATTCATTTCTAGTTTCCATGTGATGGATAAAACTAGACTCTTTTGGTTAGAGAACCAGTAAGGGACATGAATATCTTGGACATGATTAATCAATCTTCACTAAAGTAGTGGAAGAATGATTATCCTATTAGGTATAATACATGTGATGTATTTACATACCTATTGGAATAAATGCTAATACTTCAATTGGTGTTTAGAGAAATACCAATATGAATCTCTTGAAGTGTTCAAGATTATCATAGATGAAGTACAAATTTGGTAAAGTATTAATTCTTGATGAGATCAATGAATGAAATACTTGGACCAAATGTTTGAGATCCTTATGAGTGATTATGATAGTGTATCATAGTAAACTCATGGTTAAGGCATGGTGATGTCTAAATCAAGAAGGAATCATACTCTAAGGAGTTAGAGAATGATTATCAAATAACTGAATTCTTCTTAATAAATGAATATCCCACACTAATAAAAGAAATTAAGAATCACAAGGGTTGTGAGTTCTTATATCTTTAACAGATACACCTCAATTATATATGTGATGAGTTGTTCATGTGATGAGTCAACTATGTAGATGAATATGAGGAACCGAATTTTGAGTTATGGTTTATGACCATTTCATCCTAAATGATATCCATGTGAACCATAAGGTATGCCCTTGATGGTAGCACCCATTGGATGAAATCCATAAGTGCAAATCAATCTTAAGTGTTAAGACACATGGATAACATTTTGAGAAGGATGATGCTTGTTAATTGCAACTCAATGACTAAGACATTTGACATATGAATACTAAAACCGCATTCCTATGAGGAATAAAACAAGGATGTGTACGTGACACAACCTATAAGGTTTATGAATCCACTACTGCAAATGAAGTCTATAAGTTACAATGGACTAATCAATGTGATTGATTGAGTACAAGCAACTCAAAATTGGATCTTTATTTAGATGATATAGTCAAAGGGTTTGACTGATATGTCAAAGATAAAGAAGGGATCTGTGATTTAGTGGGAGCGTATTCACATTCCACATATTGATGTGAAATGGAAATGTTCTAGATTGGAAATCCGAATGTGGAAATTATCTTTAAGGAAGATAGAGATGTTTCCTATGTGATAGGAATAGAGATCTATAGAGATAGTTCTCGAAAATCTCTTGACCTGGAAAGAGTGAGCATACATTGGCAATCTGTACTGAAGTATTCAGTATGCATAGATTCAGTGGGAGAAAACTTGTCCATATTACATGGAGTTAGTATCCCAAGGCCAAGTGTCCAATTCTTATGAAGAATGGGAACACTAAGAATAGATATGGATCTATCATGTATGTAATCATCCCATTATCTTGCATGTATGACATGGCAAGAATAAAATGCATTCATCATCTTGTATGTAGGACATGGCAATATGATGTGCTCATCCTGATAACTCGTATGTATGACATGACGAGTGGATGTCTGTCTATTTTCAGTAAGGGTTACTGGAATACCATGAGAACTTGATAAGTACTTGGGAAGTACTAGTTCTATGGAGATAAGGAAGAGTTTGATGTAAAGAGTTACATTGATGCGAACTTCCGAAAGGACAGAAAATTAATCGCAAAATATACATAAGATGTATAAAAGTGAAACTTTGTTGATAATTGGAAGTGTTCCAATAAAGCCATTTAAAAGGGAAATGCCGAGTATCTAGGTGTTAGTGAACAGCAGTGGATACTATATGGATCTGAAAGTTCATGAGATGAACTTATATTCCACTCATTGATGACAAGTCTGGAATCCTTGATCATGCAATATGGCTAAAGGTTGGCAAATGGAATACAAGATCGCATATTACGGCAACTCCATCTCATACATGTGACGTACAGTGAAGAGATGAGAGACATGCAATTTGTACAGACTTTGGCAAGGTGTTGCCATTACTCACCATGTTGGCACTACAACACAGTAACATGTGGGACATGTTTGAAGATCACTATGAATATGATTCATGGGTGATTGGCTCGTAGTGCAAGTGGGAGTTTGTTGGTATGTATGCCCTGAGAGCCAATCATATGATGATTGGTGGGATACATTAAGATTGATTTGATAAACATAAAAGGCGAGCTTCCAATTCTTTCTGGTTCAGTCATATGAGATAGTGATAGAACAGATTGAATGTCTATAGAATGACAGTACTCAATGACGTATGTCTTCAGGTTCATGACCTGAACGATGAGATCATACGGATGCTAAGAGTTTGTACATTCTTGTTATGTCCCTAGTCGGATGTCATTGTGGAAGGTAGATAGACAAAAATGACACACAAGACTAGATTGTGGTGTTGGTTGATGACAAAATCTCATTAGTCATGATATAGAGATATCAAACCAAACACATAGGTACTTGTTAGAGAACAAGGTACCGGACAGACCCACCGTGAGTTTGACACATGGAACCATAAGATGGTAGTCACAGTCAGTACTCACAGTGATGGTGGTGAGTGTGATTCTTAGACCTGAAATCACTGCACTCAACACATGTCGTTGGGCACACTTTGACATCATCAAACGCAGTCCTGAAACATGGGTTGTTATAAAGGTGATGATTGGGTGGCTTTGACACATGGGGCTTTTGAGGGGTGAGTGATAGATATGGGATTTGTCCCTCCTGAGGGAGTTTGATATCCATGGCCACTTGATGAGTAGGATTGAGAAAGGCGTGCACGCATGTGTGAATCAGTATATGATACTGATGTCATACATATCTCTTCCAGTCTACTCTGAGATCAAGGAAGTGAATGAACGTTGACAGGATGACTGTTCCATGCCTCGAGTTCATTCGGGATATCAGTGACAAAGGAATTATACATTCGCTGTAACACCATTCACGGATTGTAGGATGAAAGTTGTTCTCCAACTTTCTACTTTCACTTGGGTAGCACTGATGTGTGACTAGGCACCGCTCTTTGCTTGTGAAGTCATAAGTGTTATGGACTTTCACTGCCAACGTGAAATGGACCTGCAGGGTCACACACATAGGATTTAACCTGGAAGAGGAGTTTTGTCCACAAAGCAATGTTTAGATTGATTACTAAAGGAGTTTAGTAGTTCAATTAAACACTCAATCAATCGATAGCTCAATATCATATGGTTCAAAGTGTTGGACGCATTGATTGGAGTATCAGATTGATTGAAATCGCAATTGACTGATTTTGCCCAACCTGTGCTCCCAACCGATCGGCTCATGTGATGAACCGGTCGGCTGAGGTTGCTGAACCGGTCGGCTGGAGTGTCCAGGCCGATCGGCTCATGTCCAGGTTGAAACGACCGGTTCAAGAGTTGAACCGATCGGCTCAGCTGGTGCAACCGACCAGTTGGGAAAGTCATGTCGGCAAGGATTTTCCTTTAGTTTCAAATTGCCCAATTCGATTGGGAATAATATTGGTATTCGATACCAATTGGGAAAGAAACAAGGAAAGTCTTTTTGAGCCGGATTAGGACCATGAACCGATCGGTTCAGGGCACCAACCGATCGGTTGGAGTGCCCCAAACGATCGGCTCAGGTCCAACCGATCGGCTCAATGGCTGAACCGATCGGTTCAGTTGTGAACCGATCATTTCAAGTTGCGAACTGGTTGCTTTTTGTGGAAAATTCTCGAACCCTTCTACTCCTGCTTTAGTCCCGCATTGCCCGGGATAGAGAACCCTGTCCCATGACTCTCCTATATATATAGGGGTATTGGGGGGCTTCTCAAAGTACAGCTCAGTGCAACCAGTTGCTATGCAAGTTGTCGTTCTCTCTGGTTTTGGTAACCGTGAGAGAGCCCGAGCAAGTGCTTCCCGCAAAAGGGAGGTGCAGCAAGGGAAGGACAACTGTAGTTGCAACAGGAGGCAGGAGAGTGTGTTGGCAACTAGTACGTCAACAGGAGGGTGCGACTCCTTCCACTTCCTTGTGGGACAAGGAGAGTGGAGTTCCAGGTGGTCCGTGTGGACTACTACAGAGGCGGGAGGACACTGCCGCTTAGGAGGACAACTGTCATCCGACAGTTCGGTTCGAGTAGGAGTTGTCAGTCCTGGTGCGACCAGGAGCTGCACAGACACCGTCGAAGTCCGGAGTTGAAGACCGCGCATTGCGCGAGGTATTGTCGCCGAGCAAGCCTCGGGACAAGGTATGATTCCGCAAACCATCCTTTCCTATTGTATAGACGTTGACACGTTTCCTCGATATGGGTTTGGGGAGAAATTGTTTTGTTTCCGCTGCCTTCTCTGTCTCCCCTAAAACCCAACAACACATAGGTACTTGTTAGAGAACAAGTGTACCAGACATACCCACCGTGAGTTTGACACATGGAACCATGACATGGTAGTCACAGTCAGTACTCACAGTGATGGTGGTGAGTGTGATTCTTTGACCTAAAATCACTACACTCAACACATGTCGTTGGGCACACTTTGACATCATCAAATGCAGTCCTGAAACATGGGTTGTTACAAAGGTGATGATTGGGTGGCTTTGACACATGGGGCTTTTGAGGGGTGAGTGATAGATATGGGATTTGTCCCTCCTGAGGGAGTTTGATATCCATGGCCACTTGATGAGTAGGATTGAGAAAGGCGTGCACACATGTGTGAATCAGTATGTGATATTGATGTCATACATATCTCTTCCAATCTACTCTGAGATCAAGAAAGTGAATGAACATTGACATGATGACTGTTCCATGCCTCGAGTTCATTCAGGATATTAGTGAAAAAGGAATTATACATTCACTGTAATACCATTCACGGATTGTAGGATTGAAAGTTGTTCTCCAACTTTCTATTTCACTTGGGTAGCACTGATGTGTGACTAGGCACCACTCTTTGCTTGTGAAGTCATAAGTGTTATGGACTTTCACTGCCAATGTGAAATGGACCTATAGGGTCACACACATAGGATTTTACCTGGAAGAGGAGTTTTGTCCACAAACAATGTTTAGATTGATTACTAAAGGAGTTTAGTAGTTCAATTAAACATTCAATTGATTGATAGCTCAATATCATAATGTTCAAGGTGTTGGACACATTGATTGGAGTATCAAATTGATTGAAACTGCAATTGACTGATTCTGCACAATCTGCACTCCCAACCGATCGGCTCATGTGATGAACCGATCGGCTCAACTTGGTGAACCGATCAACTCAGGTGGTGAGTCGATCGGCTCATGGACATGTTGAAAAATTTGCTTCAAGTTTTGAAATGATCGGTTCAACAATTGCAACCGAGCAAGTGGGGAAAGTAGGATTGGTGAGAAATTTTATTTCGTTTCACTTGCCCAATTTGATTGGAACAAGGATTGGTATTTGGTACCAATTAGAAAAAAAAGAAGAAAAGTCAATCGGGAACTGACCAGGACCACGAACTGACCAGTTCAGAAGTGAACCGACCGTTTCATGGGTCCCAACCGATCGATTGAGGTGTCAATCGACCGGCTCAGGTCCCCAACTGACCGTTTTAGAAATGAAACGATCGGTTTAGGTTACGCAGTTGGTTGTTTTTGTGGAAAATCTCAAACCCTTCTACTCCTGCTTTAGTCCCGCATTGCCTGGGATAAAGAACCCTATCCCATGACCCTCCTATATTTATAGGGGTATTGGGGGCTTCTCAAAGAACAAAACAGTGCAACTAGTTGCTCTGTAAAGTTGTCGTTCTCTCTGGTTTTGGTAACCGAGAGAGCCCGAGCAAGTGCTATCCGATAAGGAAGGCACATCAAGGGAAAGACAACTGCAAAAAGTGATTGGTGGCAGGAGAGTGTGTCGGTGACTAGTACACTGACAGGAGGGTGCGACTCCTTCCAATTCCTTGTGGGACAAGGAGATTGGAGTTCCAGGTGGTCCATGTGGACTACTTCAGAGGCGGGAGATTTCTACCGCTCAGAGGACAGCTGTCAATCCGGACAGTCCCGGTGAGATCAGGAGTCGTCAATCCTGATGCTACCAGGAGCTGCACAGACACTGTCCAAGACCAGAGGTGAAGACCGCGCAAGCCGTGAGGTATTGTCACCGAGCAAGCCTCGAGACAAGGTATGATTCCACAAACCATCCTTTCCTATTGTATAGACGTTGACACGTTTCCTTATTTTGGGTTTGGGGAGAAGAAAATTTTTGTTTCCGCTGCCTTCTCTGCCTCTCCTAAAACCCAACAGTGGTATCAGAGCCACACCAACTATTCTATACTTTCGAATTATCGATATGATCGATTTTGGTTTGTCGCCTTTATTTATTGCATACGATGTGAATAAAATTGGATTTATGCATATCTAATCCTAAATCCACAAATCCCAATTTACATATATGATATGTATTATTAATGCACTTGATATGCATCGCCCTTAAATGAGTTTTGTGGTGGATGTATAGTGTGGTTATGGCAAATAAACCCTATCTGTGTATGGTTGTATGTAGTTGCTTGCATCTCGGTCTGCGCACCAATCTTCCTTCTCCTATTCCTGGTGTAACTCGAAATAATTCGAGATTTCTTTCCTAACTTTGCTCCCCTCGAATGTAACTCGAGGTTTCTCCTTTTACATTGTAAATATGATAGAATTTTATTTCCTATTATGTCAAAGAACGGAGGACATCCTGACGACAGCTGAGACGATTGGTTCAAGGCGTGAACCGATCGGTTGACGTTTGAGATGATCGGTTCAAGGAGTGAGCCGATCGGTTGATGACCGGTTCGAGGAGCGAGACAAGCGTGTGGCGGCCATCATGAGATGCACGACGACCAAGCAAACCGATCGGTTGGAGGAGCTAACCGATCGGCTGGTGGCACCCAGCCGACCGGCCAGATGGCGAGCTGATCAGTCATGTGATGAGTTGATCCAACCTAGAAAGGCAAAGCACATAGTTCATCTTGTACAGGTTGCATGTCATGTAGACCTAGATGACCATGATTCCTCTTGTCTCCAGGAATCACATTAGGATGGCCATAATCATCGCTTTTATCATTTTGCATGTTTTCTGTGGGATATAGCATGTATATGATACATATTATGTATTGTGGTGATTGGATATGTATATGTATATAAAACCAAATCCCTCATTAAATATTAAGTTTTAGATGCCTTCCAAATGTGACACACGTGAAAAGCTTGATTGACCAAGTGTGGGCATGCCCTAGCGTGGTGCACCGTCTATCTCGTAGAAGCGTGAAGGATGGATATGTGGGTCTGCCCTAGCAGGGTGCATATTCATCGTGTTTGCTTTGGGTCAGACTTAACAAGGTGACCTAGATAGGATCTAGAACCTTGAGGCATGGAGATGATCATGGCAAGGAGTTTCATATGACATCTTATCAAGAGTTGCATATGATGCAATTGGAAAGAGTTGCCTACCTGAGAGATCTAAGTTGTGGGTGATAGCTCTAGCTGGTCCATGACTTAGAGGATTTTAGGATCTTGCCCACTAGAAGGTTGTACGCTGTAATCTTCTGAATTGATGGTGAGGGCTATCAATTTGAACTAAAATAGTGGGAGTGATAATTAATTAAAGGCCTAATTATATCGTCAAATTTTCAAATCAATCAAATAAGTCAAAAATGAGTTTTTGGACTAAAATTGCATATTTCCTTTTGTAGTACAAATGACAACAAACAACAATCACTTTTCTTTGCGATCGGTCCTTGAAAAGGACAAGCTAAATGGGACAAACTTCCATGACTGGTATAGGACATTGAGAATTGTTCTCACTCAAGAGCGAAAGCTCTATGTCCTGGATACTCCAAATCCAGAGGAACCTGCTCCTAATGCACCAAAGGCAGAAAGGGATGCTTACAAGAAGCATTCTGATGATGCCATTGATGCAAAGTGCTTGATGTTGTGCTCTATGAACCACGAGTTGCAGAGACAACATGAGAACATGGGTGTCATTGAGATGATTCAGAATCTCAAGAACATGTATGAAGATCAAGCACGACAAGAGACATACGATGTCTCAAGGGCACTGTTCAAGTGCGTCATGATAGAAGGAGATCCAGTTGGTCCTCACACACTCAAGATGATTGGGTATGTGGAGAACCTGACAAGACTGGGATTTCCACTGAGCCAAGAGTTGGCTACTGACGTGATACTGCAATTGTTGCTAGAATCCTATAGTCAGTTTGTGATGAACTACAACATGAACAACTTTGTTAGGCCACTGTCAGAGTTGTTGGGCATGTTGAGAACAGACGATACATAGATGAAGAAGGACAAGCCTAAGTCTGTGATGGTGATCACGAGCAAGAAAGGCAAGTCCAAGTGCAAGGGCAAGGGCAAAGCTAAGAAAGGTTATGATGCTAGCCGGGAGCCCAAGTCGTCTTCAGCTCTCAAGGCCAAGGGAGGTGTGACCAAGAAAGGCAATTGCCACCATTGTCAAAAGCAAGGACATTGGAAAAGGAATTGTCCTCTCTATCTGGAAGAACAAAAGAAGAAGGAGGTGATAGACGTCTCTACTTGAAGGTGTCATGAAAGTAAACTTCTAACACTTTTGAGGTATATGATACCAAGATGTAAAGTGTAAAGCACTCAATAAATGGGGAAAGTGTTGCCGCCATAGATAGGATTACTTTAGTTTATTTTTAGCCTAAAAGGCATGTAATGCAGTTATGAACTGCTATTTCATATTTGCCAATAGATAGAAACACTTTATTTTTGCAATGATGGAAATCAATAAAGAGATGTTTCAATATGATCTTTGTGGCAATGCCTTGTTTATCTTGTGGTATTTGATATGCATAAGATAAAATGATACCTAAAAGTTATAGATAACTCAAATAATCAAATTAGCATCAATCATGAGAAATTCATTTCTAGTTTCCATGTGATGGATAAATCTAGACTCTTTGGTTAGAGAACCAGTAAGAGACATGAATATCTTAGACATGATTAATCAATCTTCACTAACAGTAGTGGGAGAATGATTATCCTATTAGGTATGATACATGTGATGTATTTACATACCTATTGGAACAAATGCTAATACTTCAAATGGTGTTTGGAGAAATACCAATATGAATATCTTGAAGTGTTCAAGATTATCATAGATGAAGCGCAAATTTGGTAAAGTGTTAATTCTTGATGAGATCAATGAATGAAATACTTGGACCAAATGTTTGAGATCCTTATGAGTGATTATGATAGTGTATCATAGTGAACTCATGATTAAGGCATGGTGTTGTCTAAATCAAGAAGGAATCATACTCTAAGGAGTTAGAGAATGATTATCAAATAACTGAATTCTTCTTAATAAAAGAATACCCCACACTAATGAAGGACATTAAGAATCACAAGGAGTTATAAGTTCTTATATCCTTGACAGATACACCTCATTTATCTATGTGATGAGTTGTTCATGTGATGAGTCAACTATGTAGATGAATATGAGGAACCAAATTTTGAGTTATGGTTTATGACCATTTCATCCTAAATGACATCCATGTGAACCATAAGGTATGCCCTTGATGGTAGCACCCATTGGATGAAATCCATAAGTGCAAATCAATCTTAAGTGTTAAGACACATGGATAACATTTTGAGAAGGATGATGCTTGTTAATTGCAACTCAATGACTAAGACATTTGACATATGAATACTAAAACTGCATTCCTATGAGGAATAAAACAAGGATGTGTACGTGACACAACCTATAAGGTTTATGAATCCACTACTGCAAATGAAGTCTATAAGTTACAATGGACTAATCAATGTGATTGATTGAGTACAAGCAACTCAGAATTGGATCTTTACTTTGATGATATAGTCAAAGGGTTTTACTGATATGTCAAAGATAAAGAAGGGATCTATGATTTTGTGGGAGCGTGTTCACATTCCACATGTTGATGTGAAATGGAAATGTTCTAGAATGGAAATCCAAAAGTGGAAATTATCTTAAAGGAAGATAGAGATGTTTCCTATGTGATAGGAATAGAGATCTATAGAGATAGTTCTCGAAAACCTCTTAACCTGAAAAGAGAAAGCATACATTGGCAATCTTTACTGAAGGGTTCCAATATGCACAGACTCAGTGGGAGAAAACTTGTCCATGTTACATGGAGTTAGTATCCCAAGGCCAAGTGTCCAATTCTTATGAAGAATGGGAACACTAAGAATAGATATGGATCTATCATGTATGTAATCATCCCATTATCTTGCATGTATCGACATAGAAAGAACAAAATGCATTCATCATCTTGTATGTAGGACATGGCAATATGATGTGCTCATCCTGATAACTCATATGTGAGACATGACAAGTGGATGTATGTCTACTTCCAGTAAGGGTTATTGGAATACCATGAGAACTTGATAAGTACTTGAGAAGTACTAGTTCTATGGAGATAAGGAAGAGTTCAATGTAAAGAGTTACATTGATGCAAACTTCCTAAAGGACAGAAAAGTTAATCGCAATATATATATATGGGATATATAAAAGTGAAAGTTTGTTGATAATTGGAAGTGTTCCAATAAAACCATTTAAAAGGAAATGTCGAGTATCTATGTGTTAGAGAACAACAGTGGATACTATATGCATCTGGAAGTTCATGAGATGAACTTATATATATTTCACTCATTGATGACAAGTATGGAATCCTTGATCATGCAATGTGGCTAAAGGTTAGCAAAGGAATACTAGATCACATATTACGACAAATCCATCTCATACGTATGACGTACAGTGAAGAGATGAGAGACATGCAATTTATACTGACTTTGGCAAGGTGTTGCCATTACTCACTATGATCACACTAGAGCACAGTAACATGTGAGACATGTTTGAAGATCACTATGAATATGATTCAAGGGTGATTGGCTCGCAATGCAAGTGGGAGACTGTTGGTATGTATGCCCTGAGAGCCAATCATGGGATGATAGGTGGGATACATTAAGATTGATTTTATAAACATCAATGACAAGCTTCCAATTCTTTCCGGTTCAGTCATATGAGATAGTGATAGAACAAATTGAATGTCTAGAGAATGACAGTACTCAATGACGTATGCTTTCAGGTTGAGGACCTGACCGATGAGATCATACAAATGCTAAGAGTTTGTACATTCTCATTATGTCCCTAGTCAGATGTCATTGTGGAAGGTAGACAGACAGCAATGACACACAAGACTAGATTGTGATGTTGGTTGATGACAGAATCTCATTAGTCATGATATAGAGATATCAAACCAAACACGTAGGTATTTTTTAGAGAACAAGTGTACCGAACAGACCCACTGTGAGTTTGACACATGGAACCATGACATGGTAGTCACAGTCAGTACTTACAGTGATGGCGGTGAGTGTGATTCTTTGACCTGAAATCACTACACTCAACACATGATGTTGGTCACACTTTGACATCATCAAACGCAGTCCTGAAACATGGGTTGTTATAAAGGTGATGATTGGGTGGCTTTGACACATGGGGCTTTTGAGGGGTGAGTGATAGATATGGGATTTGTCCCTCCTGAGGGAGTTTGATATTCATGGCCACTTGATGAGTAGGATTGAGAAAGGCGTGCACGCATGTATGAATCAGTATGTGATATTGATGTCATGCATATCTCTTCCAATCTACTCTGAGATCAAGAAAGTGAATGAACAATGACAGGATGACTGTTCCATGCCTCGAGTTCATTCGGGATATCAGTGACAAAGTAATTATACATTCAATGTAACACCATTCATAGATTGTAGGATTGAAAGTTGTTCTCCAACTTTCTATTTCAGTTGGCTAGCACTGATGTGTGACTAGGCACCACTCTTTTCTTGTGAAGTCATAAGTGTTATGGACTTTCACTGCCAACGTGAAATGGACCTGTAGGGTCACACACATAGGATTTAACCTGGAAGAGGAGTTTTGCCCACAAACAATGTTTAGATTGATTACTAAAGGAGTTTAGTAGTTCAATTAAACACTCAATTGATTGATAACTCAATATCATAATGCTCAAGGTGTTGGACACATTGATTGGAGTATCGAATTGATTGAAACTGCAATTGACTGATTATGCACAATCTGCACTCCCAGCCGATCGGCTCATGTGATGAACCGATCGGCTTAGCTTGGTGAACTGATCGGCTCAGGTGGTGAGTCGATCGGCTCATGGACAGGGTGAAATGATTGCTTCAAGTGTTGAAACGATCGGTTCAAATGTTGCAACCGAGCAAGTTGGGAAAGTAGGATTGGTGAGAAATTTCCTTTCGTTTCACTTGCCCAATTTGATTGGAACAAGGATTGGTATTTGATACCAATTAGAAACAAAAGAAGAAAAGTCAATTGGGAACTGACCAGGACCACGAACCGACCGGTTCAGAAGTGAACCGGCCGTTTCATGGGTCCCAACCGATCGGTTGAGGTGTCAACCGACCAGCTCAGGTCCCCAACCGACCGTTTCAGAAATGAAACGATCGGTTCAGGTTACACAGTTCGTTGTTTTTGTGGAAAATCTCGAACCCTTCTACTCCTGCTTTAGTCCCACATTGCCCGAGATAGAGAACCCTGTCCCATGACCCTCCTATATATATAGGGGTATTGGGTGATTCTCAAAGAACAACACAGTGCAACCAGTTGCTCTGTAGAGTTGTCATTCTCTCTGGTTTTGGTAACCGAGAGAGCCCAAGCAAGTGTTACCCAATAAGGGAGGCACAGTAAAGGAAAGACAACTACAGAAAGTGATTGGTGGCAGGAGAGTGTGTCGGTGACTAGTACGCCGATAGGAGGGTGCGACTCCTTCCTATTCCTCGTGGACAAGGAGATTGGAGTTCCAGGTGGTTCGTGTGGACTACTTCAGAGGTGGGAGATTTTTGCCGCTCGGAGGACAGCTGTCAATCCCGATAGTCCCGGTGAGATCAGGAGTCATCAGTCCCGGTGTGACCAGGTTCTGCACAAACACCGTCCAAGATCGGAGGTGAAGACCGCTCAAGCCGTGAGGTATTGTCACTGAGCAAGCATCGGGACAAGGTATGATTCCAAAAACCATCCTTTCCTATTGTATAGACGTTGACGCGTTTCCTTGTTTTGGGTTTGGGGAGAAGAAAATTTTTGTTTTCGCTGCCTTCGCTGCCTCCCCTAAAACCCAACAGAGTGCTCAAAATGATAGGAGATAGCCTCTCCATATGAGTGTTTTTGTATTTACAATGAAATATGGTTATTTTGAAATATGCAAAAATAGACTACAACATATCGTGTTTGGATATAACACAACGTGTTGCCATGTGCAATTGATGAATAATCTGCTTTTCTAAAAGGGGACACTGAGTTGTTTGAGAGACACATCGTGTAGTTGATAGCATAAGAAATATGGAGTTGATGCCAATTAGGTTGGATATGGAGTGTCTTAATAAGCACACACCATGTAACTTGGCAGAACTTTAGAACATAACAATTGAATGCACCAACACACTATTCCTGAGAAGGAACACAATGTGTAGCTATTCTTCAATTGGAGATGCTAGTATTTGTAAAATTACACAATGTGTGGTAAATAACATGCACTATATTCTCTTTAAAATCTTCAAGATCAACTCCATCATGTATGCAAACTCTTTGGGGATCCAATTAATGTTAGATTGGCCTCACTTTCTTATCAATATCATGTACCTCTAATTAAAAACATAAGGCAAGTAAAACAACTAAAAAAGTGGGAAATCAAGTATGATTAGAGGAAAAATGAGGCACAAGATGGATTGAAAGTGTGTGCCAAAGTGGGTAAAGAGTCTACACAAAATGTGCATATCAACAATCTTTATCCAATACAAACTAGGATATGTGGGTCTACTTAAATTTTTTTCCAAAGTAGTATGTCCTATGAGCAGTTTACCTTTGGAGACCTAGCTTTGAATCAAGGATGTGTAGGGAGTTATGCTGGTATCCATATATCCATAGATCTTGTACAAATTTCTAGAGAGTCTTAGAAGTGGATAGGTAGTAGGTTGAGTGATATGCCTCAAACTACCCAGTGCTAAATAAAATGTCTAATTTAGTTGTATATATATTTGTTTAGGTTTACGTTATAAATAACATGGATGGGTTAATGATGGGTTAATTTTTACTATGTGAAGTATATGTTTAATTTATACTTTGCATAGGAATCCATGGTGATGTAGCTAATAAATCATAGTAAGGTTATGCTTCTTCATATACAGCTTGTTTAGTAATCTAAATGGTACATGCTCCTTTTATTAATTATAAAAAGAAGTTTTATCTGCTTTTATATCAATGGATGTAATTTTGGGTCTCAGTTCATGTTTTTTTCACATCCTTCAAGGTAAGCATCTGAGCTTCCTAGGATGCAGTGGTGAGGACCAGTATTTGGTGTATGCCAATCACCTGTGGGTGGTTTATGCTTAGGTGTCACCTAGAGTTTTGTGTAGTGTCATCACCTAGAGATAGGTTATGTTTGTGTGTTCTAGTTAGGAGCCATTCCTATGTCCATGTCCCAGCAAAGAAGTTTTGTAAGGCTATACCTATCAGGCTGAGATTTTGACATGTGTTCCTTGTAAATGCAATATCATTTTCACATGTTGTAATATATATATATATATATATATATATATATATATATATATATATAGAGAGAGAGAGAGAGAGAGAGAGAGAGAGAGAGAGAGTCATGCTAGAATACACTCGAGTGTACAGATCACGCCGTACACCCCAATGGTGTTTGCCTATATAGACCATGCTTATCTAAAATATAATCCATTGATCTTCATGGTTACAATAATAATAGGCCACATACAAAGTTTGAACTCATTTGGATGAGTGTAAGTCACTCATCCAAGGACAAAAAAATTAATGCACAAAACTAATTTGAAATACATGATTTTTTCCTCCTTTAGATGCACGCCTATAAGTGTTTAAATGAGCTAAAATTTATTATATAGTATGTTCTTATGATAATTAAGAAGATCAACGATTTGGATTTTTCAAAAAAATATTGCATCTTAAAAAATAACTGAGGTGTACGGTGGCTCCGGTATACTCGAGTGTACACTAGCCTGACTCTCTCTCTATATATATATGTGTGTGTGTGTGTATACGGTATATCCTTTTGTACTAGGAAATATAGAATTCACTAAACTCTATGGCATGTAAATGTACTTGTGGAAGATCAATGTATTGCAAGGACATTTTTGAGGATGTAATCTATTATTGATTAAGAAATTGTATTCCAAGTTGTGATGTTTTATGTTTTTGGATATGATAGTTGTTTGGTTTTATCAAGGTTTGTTTTGATTAATCATGATCATGTGGTGTTGGGGAATCAAAATTTCATGGTATCATATCCTAGGCTTGTGGAATCTACAAGGACATAGGATCAGGTTGTCATGTTTGTTCTTGCATGTCAATCATATATAACCATTAGTTATGGTTTTGTACATATGGCTAGATAGTATGAAGAACATGTGAAGATTACTTTTTCCACACCAAGAGGTGGTGAGGGATAGCAAGAACTGAGGCTAGATTACCTAAGATAGGGTCAAAAAAACCCATCCTAACATTATTGAATGTGTCAACACCTATCCATCCTACTTTTCACTCCATGTTTGGACATATGATGTCAATGTTTGTTTGATTCGTAGAGAAGGTATCAATTCCAATTGACAAGATACCATCTCCAAATGTCGAAGATTTCAGTTTGGATAAGACATTTGAGAGGATGGAGCTTGTTGGAGTCATGGAGTACACATGAAGCACATATTAGGTGGATGCATATTTATGGTTGACAAAGGTAGATAAGGCCTGAGATTGTTAATGATGAAAACTAGATTAAGAACATGATTTACCTATTTAAATGTAATGATGATCATTATTGGGCCATTAAACAGAAGAAAAAGCTAGGTTTTGTGATCACATGAGTGGTGTTGAGGATGGATTTTGAGAATTCATAATTCCCTTAATCTTATCTTGATAATAAGATTACATAGTTTGAACTGATACAAAAGTCTATGATGATAACAAACGAGTACTAAGTGTAGTTTGTGGAGTTACTCACATGGAACCCACATAGGAGGAGAAGATCAAACAGTTTGCCAAGGGGTTGAGTTTATGAAATGTCTAACTTAGCGTCAACTTTGTAGTCATGTGAGAAGTTTTCACCTTTGTGTATTTAATGAGGAGAATATAAGAATAATGGTTGGCATTCATGACCATGATGACAAAAGGAATTTCACACCATCACCTAGACAATACCCTATAAGTATGACGAGACAAAGATTTTTTGGGTCACAAAGATAGCAATAGTACTAGAACTCACTACCTAAACCACTGGATCTGAGCAAAGGGCACATTCACAATCAATATGGTCTCCAAGTAAGACATACGCTAAGGCCTTTGGATGCTTGAGTCTACAACCTTAGATCAATGTCAGTGGCATGGCCATCTATACTATAATGTTTCCCTCATAAGAAGCGCTTCCAATAAGACCAATTAGGTGTTATTAGGACATTTTTATGGAAATTGAATAAGGATGTGTTTCAATAACACATTTAGGGCCAACAAGTCTTAGAGTAGTAAAATGGTGATAGTGGTAGAGGACGTGATCACATGTCATAGGCACGATGATCACAATCTATAGGAAGAAGCCAAGGATGAGGATGGTTGCATGCAACAACTATATTCAATGATAGAAAGTTGTCAAACCACCTCTTATGACAAGTCAGATGGTACTTTTTTATATTGACTTATCTACTAATATATATGATTCTATTTTGGTTGACACATGTGTGACATACTCATTTATAACCATAGAGGTGGAATTCTGTTTTACTCTTCTTATTAGTAGGAAAACTGATCATTTTTTTCTTGAAACTTATTTGGTGAGACTCACACTTTTGTGGTAGGTGCTTCCATCTTGCGTTCTTATTTTCTCTAAATGCAAAATTCAAGTGGATATCACTTGACATGCATTGATTCAATGTGATCCTTGGTATGGATGCCCTAGAGAAGTATAAGCTAGTGTTGGATTGTGGATCCAAGATTGTGAAGTTTAGGGATGAGGATGACTCATGGATTTGCCAAAGAGACTGAAATATTCTGCCTATTGGTTTTGTGTCAAATACAATAATAAGATAAGTTTGTGATGCAAGTTTGTAAGGCATTCTTGGCACACATGGTGACACTAAGGTGGTGGGTCCTAGTATACATGATGTACATGCATTGGTGTGCAGGTATGATATGTCTTTCTAGATGAGTTTTTGTGGTGTTCCACCCCCTCGAGCGATTGACTTTAATATCAACATGTCTCATGGAACATAACCTATAGAATAGACACCTTATAGGATGGCATCTATAAAGATGAATGAGTTGAAGAAATATCTTCAAGAGTTATTTAATAAGGGCTTCATAAAACTGAGCACATCCACTTGGGGTGCTCTAGTATAGTTCATTAACAAGAAGGATGGTGCTATGAGGATAAGCACATATTATTGATAGTTGAATAAGATTACCAGTAAAGAAGTATCCTTTTCTTGAGGAATTATGATCTCTTTCATCAGTTGAAGGTTGTTGTAGTCTTTTCCAAGATAGTTTTGAGATAAAGTTATCATCATTCAAAGATTAGGATGGATGACATACCTACGGAAGCCTTCATATTGAGGTATGGTCACTATGAGTGTGTGCTTATTTTGTTTTGGCTAACTAATTTATTGTAAACTTTTATGGATCTATAAATAAAAATGTTAATGTATTATCTGGACTAGTTCATTATGGTCTTTATAGATGACATCTTGATCTAATCCAATGATAGAGAGTAGCATGAATAACATCTTTGTTTAGCATTAGGATTGGTGTAAAGAAGTGAAATAAATCCACCTCTCTACTAATAACAATGGTAAACAAAATCCAATTGGGATCGCAGTGGAAGATAAATTTTTGACTATATTCAATTTAAATAAAGTGTACATAAAAATTTCCCCAATATGGGTGTACATGCTTTATACAAAAAAAATGATCTAAGTAGAGGGAAGTCTAGACTACACTTTTGTCTCCAAGCAACATATCCATCAGCTAGTCCATGTCAACACTAAGATCTTCATGCCATATCCATCACCTTGCTCCATATCTTGGTGGTTGGGAAAGCACCCCGCAAAAGGGAAGGAAAAACAAGTATGTGCCAGTAAACTATAATAAAGACAAAAAGATAAGAAAAGTATGTAAACTCAGGCTAGGGTTCATCATAAGATGATGATACAAGAGAATGAGGCCATATATATAAAAGAATATTTCAATAGATGCTTGCCATAAACAATATATAACCAAGGATTTGCATGTATGATTAATATTGACTATCTTAACTATGTAGGGTTGAGGCACCTACTAGACCTTCAACCAAAAGGGTGAGGGGAGAGTAACACATTCCCAATCACCTGCACATATTTCATGTGTGGGGGATAGTAACACGTTTCCCAGGGGAGAAATAACACATTCCCCAACTATGGGTGATTGTACATACAAGTACCACTACACTAGTTAATTAGTCTAATAAAATCAACATGCTAGAATAGATGGCAAGTAATAGCAATATCAAATAGAACAAAGCAGTGGGGTACCAAGACCCAAGAATAAAATTCCAAACTGTTCATGAGGCAAGTATAACAAGAGAATCATGAAGATAGGATATAAGGTGCAAATAAGCCTCATTATGGAAGGCATAGGTTAAGGAACAAATAATTCTCAACTGAAGTGTATTAAGCACATACCTTAGCCTCAAGAGTTCTAGAAACCACTTTCCAACCCTTCACATGAAATCAGAACCCACTTTCCCTAATATCATCATTAGATCTATGAATTAGAATTAAGTATACTCATTAAAGGTTTAAAACCTCAAAACCATCAAAATTTTCCACAAACGATCGACTTAGACTCTAAAAACCTCACTACTGTCTTAGTTAGGATTTTTTGATCAAAATAACATATATATTTGTATATTTTCGAGTTACTAAATTTCTAGGGTATTTTCCATATTTGTTAGTTAATTAAATCAACTCGAAAAATACATATTCGAAAACCTTATAATCAAACCACAAAAGTATTTTTTTAGATATATCTCGTTCTCCCGATTCCAAAACATATTTTATTTTTAAATTTGGATAATCGAGTAAAAAGATATGATTTTTCTAAATCTGACCAATGATAACTTGCCACGTAGGCACTTCGTTTGAAAAAAAAAAAAATAAAAAGACTAGAGTGCCCCCATGCGAGACGGAGAGTGAAGGAAGAAAATACGAAGGGCAAAACAATAAAAAGGCATGAAGTCCTCTTCCCCAACAGACACACCCGACAACCAACGTTCCCGCAAGCTGCTGCTTGCTATGGTTTTGGGCAAAAACTCGATACTCAACCAAACTTCACATTTAGATATGCGAAAGAAAGAGGAAAACGATACAAATTTATCAGTACCTTTAATTTGAACAAAGATGCCGAGATGAGAGAGAGGGAAGCACCCCAAGGCCAGAGACTTCGGTGGCTAGACAAGGGTCGTAACGTCCACCAAACGTGAAATCAAGGGCAGGGTTTAGTTGCTATTGTGACGACGGACATAGGGGCCTAAATATTTATAGGAAAGGGACGCTGAGTTAGGGTTTAACTAGATGGAGGTAGAGAGAGACGGTGCAATCTTTGAGTATTTCTCGAATCTCCGTCAAAACTCGAAAACTTTGGGATAATCCTGTGTGGATTTGCGCAAGGAATCTATAGCAACAAAAATCAATCAATTTCATTGAGAGATGAGAGAGATATTGCGATTTTAAAATCGACCAAAATCGTGACATGTTTCCTATTTGGACCGAGGTAGATGATGACTTGTGGATCATCAGATCAAGATCCAACGGCTGATGGCTCGCACAACATATTAAATTAAAGTCCTTAACCAAATCGGATTGCAAATAAAGTGGAGCATTAAATCTTTAAATGAATTTATCTCTGTTCATTTGGTGGCCCAAACGTTAACCAACAATTACCAAATTTTATATTCTGACTTATTTTGATGCATAGAATCCAAATATGGAGTTATTTTTGCCTTTTGAGAATATTTATTGTGTTAAACAATTCAAAATATATTTTCTCTTTCCTCCTTTATATACGACTCTATGATTATCCAAAAATTATAAAACTTGACCCACAAGTCATATAAAGTATGTTAGACACGAATTTGGTATTATTTCTATTTTTTAAGTTTATTATTATTTTAAATAATGATTTGAAAGTTTTGTACACTTTATCTCTCCTTAATTTATCTTCTCATCAAATATTTTCCAAATTGATTCAAAATTCATCCAAAAGTCTATTTTAACATGTAGAAAACGAATTTGGCATTAATATATTTTTTGAAGACTTTTATTATTTTATTTAATTCACTTAAATTTTATCACTTATTTAGCCTTTTAATTTATTAGAGGCATCTAGAAACTTTCTAAAAATATAAAACTTGGTCTACAAGTAATAATAAACGTTAGGAACACGTTTATGGCATTAAGTAATTTTTTTAAACATATATTTAATAGTTTTGGTCTTTAAATCATTTTCTCTCTCCATATTAAAATAAAATATTAAACATTGACCAAATTAAATGAAAATTCACAAATAGACTAATTTTTATACATAGATTACGAATTTGGAGTTATTTTTCCAATTTGAGTACATTAGATATTTTATTTCACCTTATTGGTTTATTTCCCATTATCTTGTATTAAAGGCATTATGTATTTATTTATTATCCAAAGTAGATGATACTTGGCCATTAAGCAACTTTTAAGTCAAGAAAAAGAAATTAATATACAAATTATCTTCATAGGTTTCCACTTATGATTTTTGGGACAATATATTCCTCATTATCTTCTTATATCCAAAATATTCCATATTATCCCCAATTATTGCATTTATCATCTCTTTTATTTATATTTCAGGATTTCTTTTCTTTTTCATATTCTAAAAAGCACAAGAAAGTTCTAGGACGAAATATTTTATTATATTTATTACTTAAGTGGACATTTTCAATATTAAACCCATTATTAAGCTTTCACTGAGGTATTTGTGCATAAAACCCAAATATTAGAATAAAAGGTGATCAAATACTCCTTAAACCATGATATTATCCACAAATTAAATAGAATGGACAAAGAGGATAGAAATGAGAAGAAAAGATGGGATAGAGGACCAAAAAGGCAAAATGGCCAGAATTCAGTATGTTACAACACTCCACCCCTTAAAGAGGATTTCATCCCCGAAATCACTAGCAATTAGGGAAGGGTGAGTGTGCAACCTCACATCACAAAACTTGAAGTTGTTCCTTCAACCATACAACTTCCACCAAAACTTATACTTCAACTACACCTAAGGGTTCAAAAATTTCACATACATGTCATCGTAGGTTGGGTTCTCAAGGATCACCTAAGGTTCCACTATTAAGATATTCTTTTTACGAGATTTAACATTATTTACATTTTTGACTCATTAACATTATATTCATTATGATAACACATTATCATTACTATTTTAATTATGTCATGTCACATTCACTTGGTTGTCAAAAGGAATTATATTTCATTATTATGCACAATTAGAGGTTACTTAATTTTCCCTACATTCATTATTATATTTGATCATTGTCCTTACTAATTCGGATTTATACTTCATTATCCTCATATTACCACATTATTAATTATAACAAATTATTTTACATGAAATATTCAATTTTCCATTAAGTCTATAATTAATCCAAATTATGTTACATCAATTACATATATTTACATTGAACATGATCTTATTGCCACACTATCTTTATTGCTCACATTAATGTCATCGCTAATCATCTCTCATATTTATTCATTTATATTATTGATTTTGCACATTTAAGTGAATCCAATTACTTCATACTCATATTGCAGCCATTACATGTGTTTTAATGATCAAGGTGAGACATATTACATATTAATGAATTGGTTCACATTAAGTGACTAATCACATGTGTATTAGATAACAAGGTAACTTGTATTTTATATAGATGACTTGATAAATATGTGATTAGATGATTATATATATATCATTTATGTGTATCAAAGTATGTTAACTGATTATGACTCTTAACATCATTAATGTATCATGAAAGGCATTAAAGATGTATAAATTAGGGTTAGATATTACAACTTAGGGTTTAGGTCAACATAACCATTTTATTTCACTTGTTCATCCTTAGCATGCATTAATTAATAATTATAACCTTACTCATCATATCATTAGGGTTTATTGGTTCATGACATTATTAACATCTTACTTATTGACAATTAGCATTGATATTCATATTATGTGCATTGGATATTTATTAGGGTTCAAGAACATGCATTATTCCTTAGATGATAATTATATGTTCATTACATATTAACAAGCATGTTAGGGTTACGATTATATCTTATTTGGAGAACACTAAGCACAACAACCTCCTAAGCATGGGGTTACAATTTCTAAAGATTGATTAGATGAACTTGAAGATGTTATAGGGTTCCATCCCCCTAAAGAGGATTTCATCCATGAAATCTAACCACTCAAACATCATCAACCTAACCATACTCAACCCCTTAAAGGGTTCAACCCATCAAGCAAAACTACATTAGGGATAAAGGATAAGTCTAACTAAACCATAATCAAGACCTATCATGCTTCCACTACGCACTCTGATATCTTCCCAAACACCCAAACTCTAAGTTCTAGGTTCTAGGGACATAAGGAAACTATCTTGGTATCCATCCTCAAACAAATCAAATTAGGGTTCCCAAAGATATACATCATAGAATCTAAGGTCACTATTGCCTAAAAGCAAACTATTTCAGACAATTCGTATTAGATCAGGCCAGGCCAGTATCATAAGGGCACGAGAGTCCTCATAAACCAAGCTAGTGGCGTGGAGGAAAATATTGCCAGCCCCCAAAACCCTGATCCTTTCTAGACACCTTTGCTTCAACTTCAATTCCTAATAGTTGCATAAAGGCAACCCTAAACAACATGAAGTTATGCATATTTTAATTATAAGTATTTTAGAGTTTTATTCATCATGACTCTAAGGTGAAACTATAGGGTCCTATATCAACCTATCATCAACATAGATCAAATCTAGGGTAACCATGTCACTTAAAGGAACTATGTAAGTCTAGGGTTCTGATTAGGGAGACAAACTGTAATAGTCAAAGATCTGACTAGCATTGGCTCTGATACCATGTTGTAAAGAAGTGAAATAAATCCACCTCTCTACTAATAACAATGCTAAACAAAATCCAATTGGGATAGCAGCGGAAGATACATTTTTGACTATATTCAATTTAAATAAAGTGTACATAAAAATTTCCCCAATATGGGTGTACATGCTTTATACAAAAAAAGATCTAAGTAGAGGGAAGTCTAGACTACTCCACTTTTGTCTCCAAGCAACATATCCATCAGCTAGTCCATGTCAACACTAAGATCTTCATGCCATATCCATCAACTTGCTCCATATCTGGGTGGTTGGGAAAGCACCCAACAAGAGGGAAGGAAAAACAAGTATGTGTCACTAAACTATACTAAAGACAACAAGATAAGAAAAGTATGTAAAAGAAGGCTAGGGTTCATCATAAGATGATGATACAAGAGAATGAGGCCATATATATATATAAAAGAATATTTCAACAGATGCTTGCCATAAACAATATATAACCAAGGATTTGCATGTATGATTAATATTGACTATATTAACTATGTAGGGTTGAGGCACCTACCGGACCTTCAACCAAAAGGGTGAGGGGAGAGTAACACATTCCCAGTCACCTGCACATATTTCATGTGCGGGGGAGAGTAACACATTCCCCAGGGGAGAAATAACACATTCCCTAACTATGGGTGGTTGTACATACAAGTACCACTAAACTAGTTAATTAGTCTAATAAAATCAATATGCTAGAATAGATGGCAAGTAACATCGATATCAAATAGAACAAAGCAGTGGGGTACCAAGACCCAAGAATAATATTCCAAACTGTTCATGAGGCAAGTATAGCAAGAGAATCATGAAGATAGGATATAAGGTGCAAATAAGCCTCATTATGGAAGGCATAGGTTAAGGAACAAATAATTCCCAACTAAAGTGTATTAAGCACATACCTTAGCCTCAAGATTTCTAGAAACCACTTTCCAACCCTTCACATGAAATCAGAACCCACTTTCCCTAATATCATCATTAGATCTATGAATTAGAATTAAGTATACTCATTAAAGGTTTAAAACCTCAAAACCATCGACATTTTCCAAAAACGATCGATTTAGACTCTAAAAACCTCACTACTGTCTTAGTTAGGATTTTCTGATCAAAATAACATATATATTTGTATATTTTCGAGTTACTGACTTTCTAGGGTATTTTCCATATTTGTTAGTTAATTAAATCAACTCGAAAAATACATATTCGAAAACCTCAGAATAAAACCACAAAAGTATTTTTATTAGATATATCTCATTCTCCCGATTCCAAAACATATTTTAGTTTTAAATTTGGATAATCGAGTAAAAATATATGATTTTTCTAAATCTGACCAATGATAACTTGCCACGTAGGCACTTCTTTTTAGTTTTAAATTTGGATAATCGAGTAAAAAGATATGATTTTTCTAAATCTGACCAATGATAACTTGCCACGTAGGCACTTCGTTTGAAAAAAAAACAAAAATAAAAAGACTAGAGTGCCCCCGCGTGAGAAGGAGAGCGAAGGAAGAAAATACGAAGGGCAAAACAGTAAAAACGCATGAAGTCCACTTCCCCTACTTGCTATGGTTTTGGGCAAAAACTCGATACTCGACGAAACTTCATGTTTAGATATGTGAAAGAAAGAGGAAAACGATACAAATTCGTCAGTACCTTTAATTTGAACGAAGATGTAGAGACGAGAGAGAGGAAAGCGCCACAAGGCCGGAGACTTTGGTGGCTAGACAAGGGCCGTAACGTCCACCAAACGTGAAATCAAGGGCAGGGTTTAGCTGCTAATGTGACGAAGGACCTATGGGCCTAAATATTTATAGGCAAGGGACCCTGAGTTAGGGTTTAACTAGATGGAGGTAGGGAGAGATGGCGTAAGCTTTGGGCATTTCTTGAATCTCCGTCAAAACTCGAAAACTTTGGGATAATCCTGTGCGGATTTGCGCAAGGAATCTATAGCAACAAAAATCAATCAATTTCATTGAGAGATGAGAGAGATATTGTGATTTTAAAATCGACCAAAACTGCGGCCTGTTTCTTATTTGGCACGAGGTAGATGATGACCCGTGGATCGTCAGATCAAGATCCAACGGCTGATGGCTCGCACATCCGATTTAATTAAAGTCCTTAACCAAATCGGACTGCAAATAAAGTGGAGCATTAAATCTTTAAATGGATTTTCTCTCTTCGTTTGGAGGCCCAAACGTTAACCAACAATTACCAAATTTTATATTATGACTTATTTTGATGCGTACAATCCAAATATGGAGTTAGTTTTACCTTTTGAGAATATTTAATGTGTTAAATAATTCAAAATATATTTTGTCTTTCTTCCTTTATATACGACTCGATGATTATCGAAAAATTATAAAACTTGACCCACAAGTCATATAAAGTATGTTAGACACGAATTTGGTATTATTTCCATTTTTTGTAGTTGTTTATTATTTCAAATAATGAGTTGAAAGTTTTGTACACTTTCTCTCTCCTTAATTTATCTTCTCATCAAATATTTTCAAAATTGATTCAAAATTCATACAAAAGTTTATTTTAACATGTAGAACACGAATTTAGCATTAATATATTTTTTGGAAGACTTTTATTATTTTATTTTATTCATTTAAATTTTATCACTTATTTAGCCTTTTAATTTATTAGAGGCATCTAGAAACTTCATAAAAATATAAAAATTGTTCTACAAGTAATAATAAACGTTAGGAACACGTTTTTGGCATTAATTAATTTTTGTCAACATATATTTCATATTTTTGGTCTTTAAATCATTTTCTCTCTCCAGATTAAAATAAAATATTAAACATTGACCAAATTGAATAAAAATTCCCACATAGACTAATTTTTATACATAGATTACGAATTTGGAATTATTTGTCCAATTTGAGGACATTAGATATTTTATTTCACCTTATTGTCCTATTGCCCATTATCTTGTATTAAAGGCATTATGTATTTATTTATTATCCAAATTAGATGATACTTGGCCATTAAGCAACTTTTAAGTCAAGAAAACGAAATTAATATTCCAATTATCTTCATAGGTTTCCACTTATGATTTTTGGGATAATATATTCCTCATTATCTTCTTGTATCCAAAATATTCCATATTATCCCCAATCAATGCATTTATCATCTCCTTTATTTATATTTTGGGATTTCCTTTCTTTTTCATATTCTAAAAGGTACTAGAAAGTCTTAAGACGAAATATTTTATTATATTTATTACTTAAGTGGACATTTTACATATTAAACCCATTATTAAGCTTTCACTGAGGTATTTGTGCATAAAACCCAAATATTGGAATAAAAGGTGAACAAATGCTCCTTAAACCATGATATTATCCACAAATTAAATAGAATGACCAAAGAGGATAGAAATGAGAAGAAAAGATGGAAAAGAGGACCAAAATGGCAAACTGTCCAGAATTCAGTATGTTACAATTGGAGACAATATCATTTGTATGTGATATTTAGTAAGTATGAGGTTTACTGATTGAAGTATCTTTTAATGGTCATGTAATATCTGCGAATGGGATTTATGCATTTCTCAAAAAGGTTGAGTCAATATTTATGGGGACCCAATCTAAGACGTCAACTATGGTGAAAGGTCTTCTTAGTTTAGGTGTATCATATAACAAGTTAATACATGAGTTTAGTGTTATAACCCTGACATTTACAAGACTAAGTGTGACACCCTTTGCCACACAAAATGAGATTACTAAAAACCATAGTGCGGAAACCAACACTACTACAAATTACTAAAAAAATTTTGGAATTGAAAACTGATTATGGTAAGGCACAACATCCAAAATCTTATCACAAGGAAATCCAAAGACACTTGTCATTTACATTATATAACCTGAAACAACATTATGTACAACACGATACATAAAAGGACTAGTTGTCACATACGATATATGTTCCACTTACATCAACTTGTACAACAACCAACTATACAACAAGAGGCGATCAAAACCAAAAACTCTCATCGATATCATCATCAACAACATGAGCAAATCCATATCGAAAAACTACCCCCAAGGACCTGAGTGTCCAGGGAAGACTCTAGGACTCTAACAACAAAAGACTAACAACCAACACTATAACCTCAACCACAATTGTCCTTCTTGCTTCTGCTCAGCCTCCATAGCACGATCTCTATGTCCTTGTGCACGACCACCTAAGAGATGTGGGAAACCCACGAGATGAGAATCTAAATCTCAACATGAGATATGACTCTCCACCAACCTATCATAACATAGATATAACATGTAAGGATCATATAGTAAGGCCATTACTATGATATGAAGGTGCAGTACCGATATAAGCAGAATAGTCAGCATCATAAACTAAGAAAATAAGATTATTATAACAAAGAAAATATGATTAACTAAACAGATTTGGTAGCTACACCTATCATTAGAACAATTATATGACTATGAAGGAATATAAAGAACATGCATATCATCTATCAACTATATTATGAAAAGCAAGCAAGGACTCATCCAATATTTCCATATTTGATCCTATGTAAGTATGCTACATTGCTGATTACATGTTTTATTGTGCCCCAATGATTTGAGTTGTACCACCCGGATCCAACCGACCACTAATAAATCAAAATCAGAGCCATACAAAGTTCATGGAAGAGTCAAAATCCATGACCTCACCCCCACGGTCAGTACGAGTGAACCTGCATTGACATCACAAATCAAATTGCTACCAACAACATATAGTCCAACTATACAAGCCTATCCTGCCTTGGTGTAGGTCACGATGCTAGTGGAACTGAGCTACAACCCACAACCACACTCCCCATAGGGTATGGCCCATAGCCAATCTTATATCACATATCATTGAGATACGACCCACAACTACACTCCTGTCAGGGTATGGCCCATAGTGAATCCTATATAACATATCACTAGTAGACCAGATCATGCATGGATGTCTCATATATCTTGGATGTAAGTGGATATTCATCCTCACGTACCCCAACATATTCAAAAATATGCAATCCGAATTAAACTCGTTTCACCATTCAACAAGTGCTGACACTGAATGGGTCTATGGTATAGGGAAAAACTACATGTTCAGGTTCCACATAATTAGTTAAGTGCATCATAATGTCTTTTATCATCAATCAAGTTATAACGTACAAAGCCAGAACAAGTTCTATGAGATAAGGGCATAATATAACTCTAGAAGATAGAAAATATGTATGGTAATAACTTGTCATACTATCACCACATGATTCCTGTATTATTTCCATTCACATCATTATTATCAAGCCACATGCCATTGGATACCAATCCCTCATTTCATCATGAGAAACATTATCTCATAATAGGCAACCACCACTGTTAGGCATAGGACCCAATAACCACATTCCTGTATGTGTGTAATCAGCATGCCTCACAAGGGCATATTCAACCTATCTCACATTATTGCCATCATAGCACCCACTAGCTACGGTCATCAAATTGACAACACATGCATGGTTAGAAGATCATTATCAAGATAGATAATCACATAACATCATAACCATCCATGATAAGGAAATAAGCAAAACTTGTTCACTATTAGGGTTTAGAGTTTCCTATTTAGTTGATTAGGGTTTACAAGGTTAGGGTCAACTAACCATCTTAGAATCACCACCCTCCATCGTCTTGGAGTGTAACTGTTACAACCCCAAATTTTGGGTTCCTTTGGTGAGAAATGTAATTTCTCATTTTAAAGATATTGGGACAAATGACGATATATTTTGTGTTGAATAAATGAGTTATGTTGAAAATAGCCTTGTTGTTTTATTTGTGGGCTTTATTGGCTATTGGGCCCAATAACAAGGAAATTCAATTAATTAATGAATAATTGAGTTGTGGAGAAAAGAGAGAAAAGGTAGAAACCTCTAGAAGGCAAATCCTAGGAGGTATTTCATGCCTCTTGGGTTCCTTGGGTACCAAGGAGTCCAAAGTTGCTTAAATAGAGCAATAAGAAAAGAAGAGATCTATTAAGTATTTCTTTATTAAGAAAGAAATTAGAAATAATGATAAAATGGGAAAATAAATGAAAAGAGGTATATTTTTGAGTTATCCTTAGTGGATTTTCGTATCCCAAGGATTCCTAATACTAAAAGGACTTCCAATGGGAATATAGAGGAGAGATAAAGAGAAATCCTTAAAAGGAAAATTAAAAAGGAAAAGAAATTGATTAATAAAAGGGAAATATGAGAATTGACTATTAAAAGAAGATAATGCTAAACTAATATTCCCCAATATGGGAATTCATGCCTTTCGGTTTCCTTAAGGTCCAAGGGACCCAAATTAATGAGATAAAGGCAAAAGAAATAAGGATATGAATTAATTGGGAATATTTAATAAGAAAACTTGGGAGAGAAGAAATCCTATTCATACATTGCTTTTTGCTTCCCAATTTTCGTAAAACGATAGAGAATATTAAAAGAAACTTTCCTTTAAAATTTGAGGCCAAAAGGACTTATGGATTGAGAGTTATTAAATTTCCTAGTTATCTTTAAAATAAGGATTTTCCTTGTTTTATTGGGAATTCATTTCCTTTTCTGATTAAGCGCGGGTAATGACGACCGTTGGATATTAATCCAACCAGTCAGGGATCATCATCAAAGTCCCAAGAGTCGGGGACTGTAGCGCAGGTTACAGGTGGATTTTCTCCACCTCTTTCCTCGTCATTTGATGGATTGGCCATCCTGGAAATCTTTCCTTTGTGATCGGGAGAGGATTCCGAGCCACCCATACCCCGGTTTGGTAATCTTTGGGTGCTTCTAGATGAAACACCCAATTGGGTTATGGACCATGGTGGCAACAGGGTTGGGAAAACCCTAGAGGGGTCTCGACACCCTATAAATAGGGTCCCTGCTAGTTCCTAACATCCTAACGAACCTGAGCGGCTATCTTTTAAGACCCTGGTCTTGCCCTAACCCTCGATTCCATCTTCTCCGACAAGAGCTCTGCCTTGCTCTGCCGCGGCGCGAGCAGTAGGGTAGAGGGGAAGACGACGTACAAACGTCGTTGGATTCGAGACCACCGTGTTCCGAGGCAGGGATCTAACGGCTTGAGGAAGCGACTGGTTAAGTTAAGACGCTCGCGACTCTGAGCGTTCGATCGAGATCCAGCGGCTGAGGGCGAATAGCGGGACGCGCCACTTGGCTAGTGGAGGGCTTTGACGCGGAGCGTCAGATCAACGCGGGGCACATTGGCGCACCGATCTAATGGCCGAGGTTTTTCTGGTAAAATCTATCTCTGACAAAAAATTATAGAAAATGGTTTTTTCTTGCCAAAACCCTAGTAATTGCTAGGAAACTCGTATAGGGAAACTTTATATATGAAAGTTGGGTAGAAAATTACAAGGAATCTGTTAAAAATGATTGTAGCATCTAATTCCAGTTCGTTTTGCAAAAGTACTTGAATGGTTAGTAAAATGCCTTTCAAATTAATTGAAAACCCTAATTACATGGAAAAGATGTTTCTTTGTAACCTAATGGGTTGAATAGAGGGATATTAACCTGTTTATTAATAATATGAAGTTTTAATCCGTTTTAATTGCAAATGTGACTAAATTAGGGTTTATGTCCAAAAAGGAGAGATAATGTACATGAAAACCCTAATTTAGGATTAAAGAAAAAGGGAACCTTGTTATTTTAATATTTTGCTAAATAATGACCTTAAAAAGTGTTAGGAAGGTTAAAAAGAGATAATTTAGAGGTTTTTAGTGATTTTGATAAATTATGGTTCATAATACTCAGGAATGAAAGTAAAACCCTAATTTTCAGGAAAACCCTAAAATTGAGATAGAAACCCTAAGGGGCATAATGATATTGGATAAATATTAATAAAAGTAAAATTGTACTTTTATTTCAGGGTTTCTTTGCCTTGCTTGCTTAATTGGATATTCTCTTTCATCATTCTTGATTCTGTATCTGAAACTGCAATAAGAGGTATGTGGTTACGCTTATGACTAACCGATGTAGTTTTTTAGGATTTTGTCGATGTTTTCATCATGAATTGAATTAAACTGTTGGATGTTTTAATTCAAGAAAATTATAAAGTGAATATGATTATCACATAAGAAGTTATGCCTACTGGCTCAGATCTCAGTCCCTCCTGTAGTTTGATGGGTGACCTAGTAAAAGGCTACCAATGGGGTAGGCCATCAGGTCCGTAAATGACTTAGTAAATGGCTACCAAGGAGGTAGGTCCATCAAGTCATATCGAGTTAGAGATTGGACTTCCTACGGGGAGTTCCATGCAACTCAACCCTAGGTATTGGTCTACCTGCCAGGTAGGATCATGCAGGGTATAATGAAGATCCACCAAGTGAGAATGGAGGTATCCATGTCCACTGCAGGGACACTACATGGATAAGGGATAGGAAGGGATTGAGTAGTACTCCTTAAAATGTAATTTGAATGTTAGATGATAATTGGCTGTTTACATTGTTAATATAGTTGCACGACTTTTTGTAATCCCCCACATACCAGCAATTGCTGATCGATGTTTTGTTTGTCGACATTTTAGGTATAACCCTGAAAGCACAAACAGTAAAGTGACACATCTAGAAAGTAAGAAATAAGTACAAGGAGGATTAGATAGAGGAATTCCAGTAAGGGATAGATAGTTTCCCAAAATTTCAAAAAGGTAAATAAAGTTTTAATTTTTCCTGCCAATATTCAGTTTAGTGGTAGAATTTATAATTATCATTGATTATTTGTTGAACCTTTGATCCTGTAAATTGGTTAATGGATCTGACCTTCGGGTCTCCCTTAATTGGGGGTTACCGAGAGGTGGGGTCATTACAATTGGTATCAGAGCGTAGGTTCACCATCTAATCATTAATAATTATTAAATTTTACAAATTCTGTAGAACCGAGGGAGTTATTAGAGGATTTTACGAAAGACTGAGGTGACTAGGAAAGGATCACATCTGGGGGCTGGCCAAATTTTCCTCCGCACTGCTAGTCGGAATACGAGGACTCCTGGATCGTGTGACTGCCTGTCCGATGTCTTAGGATAAGACTCGAAATAAGATACCTTTTGGACTCTCTCATCTTGTTCGTACCTTCTCAACTCAAATTCTTTTAAGTATTTTAAGGATTAGGGTTTTCTCTCTCTTTCTCACCCTCATGTAACATGGGTAAGCAAATTAAGGATTAAGGAATCCTCCACCAAATTAATGAAAAGCATGTAAATAGGATGTCATGGACATAAGCTTCATAGATTAAGCGTAAACTAAAGAATATATACATGCTTAGGTCGTATGACACGAGTTGTCATTACCCTCAGGAGAGACATGAGGATAGACCTCCTTGGCTGGAGGATGAGTAGAGAGAGTTAGTCTTGGAGGTAGAGACCTCCATTAAAAGTAGATACCTAGCACATCCTTTGAGGATGATGTTAACCCTAACCCTAAGTGAAGGTTAGAGAGAGAGATGACATGATGAGTTAGATGGCATGGTTGACCGAGTGTTTGGTTGGACATGCCTTTGGGATGCCATAAAAGGGTAGATGACCTAGTACCTTTGGCGACCAACCCTAGAGAGGGTCGTGCATGCTAGAGAGAAGGATAGCTCCTTCATGGATGAGGAGAACCTATAGTTACCCTATGGGTTTAGGCAAGTAGGGTATAGCTTGATGAAACCCTGGTTAAGGGATCATGGAATAAGCATAAAGGGCTATGAATGATATTGAGCAAACCTAAGTTCGAGCATATGCTTCACCCATGTGAAGGTATGCTAGTAAATCTTGATCCTTCATGGAGAAAGGACATCTGGTAGTAAGGTTGGATGTAGAGTTAGTTCTAGAAAGGAAAGCAGAACTCAAGCAAGAAGGTTGGAAGCTTAGGTTCCGAGACTTAGGAACAGTGGATGGTTGAGTATGATGCGACCTAAGTGGATGATAGTGATTGCCTCATGTTTGATCCATGGAGGATGATAATATCTTGAGGGCCTTAGGGGAACCAAACCCTAAAGAGAGGATGATGCTTCTAGAACTTATATGCCTAAGGTATAGGAGTTTATCTGCTGAGATGAGACAAAGAGTGCCTTACACCCTGAGGAGGTTCAAGTAACCAGTTGTGGGACTTTATACCTAGTTGGTTGTCCTTGAGGAGGACTCAACTCTGAGGTGTTGCTCATATAAAAGGATCATGGGAGTACCTGACATACCTTGGACATGCTCGATTCATGGTTAAGAGGTTGAGCATGTAGTTGGATATCCAAAAATGAACCTAGGGTTCCTGGCCGAAGAGGGGAAGTGGTGTACCTAATGCTCATAATGAGATTTGAGTCTCTATAGTTTTGAGCATGGTACTCCTCATGTATAGAGGTAAAGGAAACCCCTTAAGTTAAGGGTATGTTTGATGAACCCCTCACAACTAAGTTGATGGAATGTTGAGGATGAGAACAAGTGTGACCTAGCATGGTTTTGTAGGTACGCTTGTGCCTTAGTAGTTGTTGGTTTAAGCATGCTCATATGGATGTAAACCCTAAGAACGGTTGTGACCTTGTTGTCAAGAGTTGTAGTTTCCTCCCATCCTGGGAGAGAGGCCCCTTGGTAGGGTGTATACCGGTTTTTCTGGTTTTAAGGTAACCTAAAGAAGTTTCATAGGATCTTGAGAAACTAAGTGAAAAGTACATGGTATCAGATTGAACCTGTAGACCTATAGTTAACCATCTCTAAGTGCATATGGATATGTTACCATGGAGGTAACCGGTATGGGGCCTGACCAAGGTAGGCAGGTTGCCATGACCCCTTTGAAGGGGTGAAAGTCAGTCATGAATGCAAGAAGAGAGATGATGAATGTTTGGGTAAGGTTCTATGTTGGACATGTACTATAATGGAATCCTAAGTTTATCCTAGGGTCAGGTAGGGATAATACCGATGGAAGAAGGAGTTGCCTAATTCCCTAGTTGCACATGACCATAGGGTCGGGAGGTAACAACTATCATTGTCTGAGGGCCATGGGTTAGGAGATTGATCACCTTCATGGACTCATGGGACCCAAAGGGCAGATGAGTAGGGCACTCTCTGGATGCATAAGGGAAAAGGGATGACCCCAAAAGTGCCGGCACCCTATAGACCCAGAGGAGATGACTAAGGATTGTGCTTAGACCAAGTAGGTTCGAGACCAGTTTTCCATCAAGATGATTGAGAAGTAGAGACATAAGTTGCACGTTTCAATTTAGATTTAAAGGTGTACTGGCAAGGTGGATTGTACCATATCTACTCTTGGAATGGGAAGAACTCTATATTTGGACGGCCGCCAAATGCTTATTTCTTCTTGTTATGGGAGTGAGAGATAGGACAGTACGCATGCCATACACCAAGGATAAAAGATGATGCGAGTTGGAACGTTGCTACGAGGTATGATGAAAGAGATGATTACATACCCTTATGAAGTGAATGGTACATGGATGGTATACTAACACTAAGAGTATTAAGGAGATCATCTTGTGAGGATGTGATACTGTGAGCTATCTAGAATTTGCAAGATATGCAAGGTTGAGTTTGATCACCATGAGGATGAGCTCAGAGTTTCTTAATGAAGACAAACTTAGAGTCTGAGAGGAGATGATAAGTATAACACATGGAGGTGCATGTCTTCGACATACCTAACACCTAAGGATAAGAAGTGGTAAAGAATGCTCTGGTTGAGATCTAACTGCCTAGTTTAGTTAGAGGCTAGAAGAAGTTGAGGTTGTTCGATTAACCCTATGTTTGGAAAGAAGATGTGTTTTGGCTAACACTCAAATGTAATAAGATATGTTGAGCAAGTTAATGGTTGTTTGGTTAGCCAGTTTATTCCTTGATGTAGTAAAAGGATGGTGATAGAACCTCAGATACACTTCTTTGGATAGGAAGGTAATAAGACCCTTTTAAAGTGGTTTAGGGTTTCCGAGGTATCGATCTTAAGGAATCATGATATACCGCAGATCATGGTTTTAAGATCACCAAACACCGCAATACTATAAAGATAGTACGTGATAGTAGCACTTGGGATGCTTAATATGATATTGCATGTAGCATGTGTCCATGCAAGTCAGGAGGTGAAGGACAAACACCTGTAACCTGATGCATGGATAAAAAGTATAAAGAGTCCCCGAGAGGGAAGGGGATTTCATCACTATGGATGTGTGGCAAGTCTTCCCTAGACCAAGGAGGGTCGAGATGTAATATGGGTTATGGTAGATTGCCTTACCTTGATGACATGAGAAAGAAAGAGCTCTGTCAAGGGACATATCTGGTTGAACAACATATGAAATGAGATGGTTCAACTACGCCATGATGCGAGTTCAAAAGTTCTTGGATTTGACCAAGGTTCACTTCCATGAAGTGGAAGTAGGTACATGACAAGCTTGATGACAGTTTATCACCCCATGCTAATGGACAGCATGATCCGGACTAGAGGGTCTGATGAGAGCATGTGTGCTCATTTAGGGTGATACATAGAGACAGTTCTTAAGGTGTGATGTTAACCACCATAGCCTTTATCGGGATGAAAGATATTCAAGGAGGAGGTTGTGTCGGTCACCACTTCATTAAGATGATGTTGGTGAAGGAGGCCTCGCAAAGGTCAAAAAGGAACCACAGTGTGTGCAGATGAAGTCACTTTGATTGTGCAATGGCTGAGAGAGAGCCCAGTGGTGACATGAGTCACGAGCAGATGCAAAGAAGACTGACATGCAGTTCACTGTGGGAGGATATGTGATGTGAAAATCCGACCCCTCTAAGCTACAACTGAGAAAGCTGAGTCCCCGATATATGGGTCCATTTGAGATGGAATGGTGGAGATGATTGTGTCTAGCCTTGCCTCTCAGGATAACGTGATGTGTAATGAGTGCCATGAGTCCAATCTAGAGCACTATGTGAGGTACCCCAGCCATGTGTTGAGCCCTGAACCTATTCAGCTTTTGAGAGGCTGAAAAGTCCTGAGTCACCTATGAGGGTACGATATACCAAGGTAAGAAAGAACTCAGATGGAAGAAAATGAGATAATGTAGGTTCTTGGGAAACACCATGGAAAGGGTGAAGCCACATGGGAGCCCTGATGAACATAAGAAGACTTATCCTGTCTGTTCGCTTGTTTGATGGAATTTTGAGGGCAAAATTCTCATAAGAGGGGAAGGATGTTAAAACCCCAAATTTTGGGTTCCTTTGGTGAGAAATGTAATTTCTTATTTTAAAGATATTGGGACAAATGATGATATATTTTGTGTTGAATAAATGAGTTAAGTTGAAAATAGCCTTGTTGTTTGATTTGTGGGCTTTATTAGCTATTGGGCCCAATAACAAGGACATTCAATTAATTAATGAATAATTGAGTTGTGGAGAAAAGAGAGAAAAGGTAGAAACCTCTAGAAGGCAAATCCAAGGAGGGATTTCGTGCCTCTTGGGTTCCTTGGGTACCAAGGAGTCCAAAGTTTCTTAAATAGAGCAATAATAAAAGAAGAGATCTATTAAGTATTTCTTTATTAAGAAAGAAATTAGAAATAATGATAAAATGGGAAAATAAATGAAAAGAGGTATATTTTTGAGTTATCCTTAGTGGATTTTCATATCCCAAGGATTCCTAATACTAAAAGGACTTCCAATGGGAATATAGAGGAGAGATAAAGAGAAATCCTTAAAAAGAAAATTAAAAAGGAAAAGAAATTGATTAATAAAAGGGAAATATGAGAATTGACTATTAAAAGAAGATAATGCTAAACTAATATTCCCCAATATGGGAATTCGTGCCTTTGGGTTTCCTTAAGGTCCAAGGGACCCAAATTAATGAGATAAAGGCAAAAGAAATAAGGATATGAATTAATTGGGAATATTTAATAAGAAAACTTGGGAGAGAAGAAATCCTATTCATACATTGCTTTTTGCTTCCCAATTTTCGTAAAAAGATATAGAATATTAAAAGGAACTTTCCTTTAAAATTTGAGGCCGAAAGGACTTATGGATTGAGAGTTATTAAATTTCCAAGTTATCTTTAAAATAAGGATTTTCCTTGTTTTATTGGGAATTCATTTCCTTTTCTGATTAAGCGCGGGTAATGACGACCGTTGGATATTAATCCAACCGGTCAGGGATCATCATCAAAGTCCCAAGAGTCGGGGACTGTAGTGCAGGTTACAGGTGGATTTTCTCCACCTCTTTCCTCGTCATCTGATGGATGGGCCATCCTAGAAATCTTTCCTTTGTGATCGGGAGAGGATTTCGAGCCACCCATACCCCAGTTTGGTAATCTTTGGGTGCTTCTAGACGAAACGCCCAATTGGGCTATGGACCATGGCGGCAGCAGGGTTGGGGAAACCCTAGAGGGGTCTCGACACCCTATAAATAGGGTCCCTACTAGTTCCTAACATCCTAACGAACCCGAGCGGCTATCTTTTAAGACCCTAGTCTTGCCCTAACCCTCGATTCCATCTTCTCCGGCGAGAGATCCACCTTGCTCTGCCGTGGCGCAAGCAGTAGGGTAGAGGGGAAGACGACATACATACGTCGTTGGATTCAAGACCACCGTGATCCAAGGCAGGGATCTAACGGCTCGAGGAAGCGACCAGTTAAGTTAAGACGCTCGTGACTCCGAGCGTTCGATCGAGATCCAGCGGCTGAGGGCGAGCAGCGGGACGTGCCACTTGGCTAGTGGAGGGCTTCGACGCGGAGCATCAGATCAATGCGGGGCGCATTGGCGCACCGATCTAACGGCTGAGGTTTTTCCGGTAAAATCTATCTCTGACCAAAAATTACAGAAAATGGCTTTTTCTTGCCAAAACCCTAGTAATTGCTAGGAAACTCGTATAGGGAAACTTTATATATGAAAGTTGGGTAGAAAATTACAAGGAATCTGTTAAAAATGATTGTAGCATCTAATTCTAGTTCGTTTTGCAAAAGTACTTGAATGGTTAGTAAAATGCATTTCAAATTAATTGAAAACCCTAATTACATGGAAAAGATGTTTCTTTGTAACCTAATGGGTTGAATAGAGGGATATTAACCTGTTTATTAATAATATGAAGTTTTAATCCGTTTTAATTGCAAATGTGACTAAATTAGGGTTTATGTCCAAAAAGGAGAGATAATGTACATGAAAACCCTAATTTAGGATTAAAGAAAAAGGGAACCTTGTTATTTTAATATTTTGCTAAATAATGACCCTAAAAAGTGTTAGGAAGGCTAAAAAGAGATAATTTAGAGGTTTTTAGTGATTTTGATAAATTAGGGTTCATAATACTCAGGAATGAAAGTAAAACCCTAATTTTCAGGAAAACCCTAAAATTGAGATAGAAACCCTAAGGGGCATAATGATATTGGATAAATATTAATAAAAGTAAAATTGTACTTTTATTTCAGGGTTTCTTTTCCTTGCTTGCTTAATTGGATATTCTCTTTCATCATTCTTGATTCTGTATCTGAAACTGCAATAAGAGGTATGTGGTTACGCTTATGACTAACCGATGTAGTTTTTCAGGATTTTGTCGATGTTTTCATCATGAATTGAATTAAACTGTTGGATGTTTTAATTCAAGAAAATTTTAAAGTGAATATGATTATCACATAAGAAGTTATGCCTACTGGCTCAGATCTCAGTCCCTCCTGTAGTTTGATGGGTGACCTAGTAAAAGGCTACCAATGGGGTAGGCCATCAGGTCCGTAAATGACTTAGTAAATGGCTACCAAGGAGGTAGGTCCATCAAGTCATATCGAGTTAGAGATTGGACTTCCTATGGGGAGTGCCATGCAACTCAACCCTAGGTATTGGTCTACCTGCCAGGTAGGATCATGCAGGGTATAATGAAGATCCACCAAGTGAGAATGGTGGTATCCATGTCCACTGTAGGGACACTACATGGATAAGGGATAGGAAGGGATTGAGTAGTACTGCTTAAAATGTAATTTGAATGTTAAATGATAATTGGCTGTTTACATTGTTAATATAGTTGCATGACTTTTTGTAATCCCCCACATACCAGCAATTGCTGATCGATGTTTTGTTTGTCGACATTTTAGGTATAACCCTGAAAGCACAAACAGTAAAGTGACACATCTGGTAAGTAAGAAATAAGTACAAGGAGGATTAGATAAAGGAATTCCAGTAAGGGATAGATAGTTTCCCAAAGTTTCAAAAAGGTAAATATAGTTTTAATTTTTCCTGCCAATATTCAGTTTAGTGGTAGAATTTTATAATTATCATTGATTATTTGCTGAACCTTTGATCCTGTAAATTGGTTAATGGCTCTGACCTTCGGGTCTCCCTTAATTGGGGGTTACCGGGAGGCGGGGTCGTTACAGTAACAACATTAGGTAATATCATTAGAATATATTATATAACACACTAAACAACATTATACAAGTTCATACATGATTATCATTAGGTGTTCATATGTACTTCATTACCACCTATCATCACCCCATGTAGCCACATAGACACATGGGTCACAGACACCCTCCATGATATGTCACTACTATGACATCCACCCATACAGACACCCGCCATGATATGTCACTACTATGACATCCACCATGGGTGTCTCGACCCTCTACGCCATCACCATGTCACAACCATCACCTTCATGTTGGGCCCATGACATCAGGGTTAGGGTTAGGTCTTCGTCTTGACCATCAACTATGTGTCATGATCTCATCACCTCTTGGTCATGACCCAACGCACAAAGGGTTGTCTTAGCTAGGTCAAGGAAAGGAACTAAGGGTCACTAGGCTACTAAACACTATGGGTTCTCACCCATCAACACTAGGTCCAACATCACCACAAGGAAATGACATCTTAACCCCAAAGCCAACTAGGTCACGACCAACCACCATGGGCCATGTCGCGGCCACAACGCCCATGACTGTGTCTCAACCACCAAGCCAGTTAGGTCATGACCATACTAAGGGTGAACATCTAGATCACCAAAAAAGAACCCAACTAAGGAAGAACCGTGATCACCATGAAAGGAAACATCAAGCAAATTGATCTCCCCAAACCCCAAGGCAAAGGTCCAAGAAAAGCATAACCAAAGGTAAATAAACCATGCCCAATATAACTAAAATTGTGACCAACTTTTATCCCACCTCTAGGTGCATAAACAACAAACATGAAGGCTAGATCAAGGGTTAACTATGGATACGGAACTCCATGAAACAACATATATCAAAAAATGCACACAGAAAGAGTAGGGTTTCAGATTACTTCCAAACCAAGCATAATAACTATACCAAACGAGTTCTAGGGTTTAGCATGATATACTAGAATGATGAAGTAGCATCATAGAGAGAGAAGATTGCAACAAAATGTAATGAGAAGTGTAATAATAGAGAGGGTTTAGTGTTATATAACACGCCTTAAGAAGATCACCACCAAATCTCCAAGCACACAATCTAAGGGTTGGAAAATCTCCACCAAAAGCTCCACACTCGGCCTCAAGAGAACCTTAAGAAAGGGGAAACACCAAGGTCAAAGGGTAGCTTAAGAAAGAGAGAAAAACCTCAAAATTGTGCCAAAAGAAAGAAGGGTGAAAACAAAGAAGAAACTCCCTCTCACTTGGGTGTCTCCTTGTCAAAACATGGCCTATTACCGTTGTGGTGAGGAGCTTACTCTCAAGAATGACCACCATGTCAAAACATAGTCTAAGGCTGAGAAAGAGGAAGAAGACGGGGTAGAAGATCTGAAGACAACATCAAAGAAAGAAGATAAATAGTCATCAAGATTAGAGATGACAAGGATCACCACAAGCACCACATGCAAGGGATGAACCACCTCCAAGGCAAGAACACTCCTTCTTGCTCCATCAAGCTCCAAGGAAGAGAATAAGAGAAGGAAGGAAGAAGATGACCAAAAATAACCACTTGCATGGAGAGAAGATGGTTCATATAGAAAAGGATGAGGAAGGAAAGACAAAGGATGAGCTGTCAACAAGATAAGGCTCCAAAGAGACACTTGTCCACTTAAAGGGCCAACATGCAACCACGTGCCACCAATTAACCATGACATGCAAGACATGGTGATACAATCTAGGTAGTGTCTTGACCACCTAAGCAACTACACCGTATATTTCGTGACCGTAACACACCAAGGAGCTCCATGGTTGCGACACTCCCTAACAACACCACTAGGTCGCAACACCAAGACCACCACAAGCAACCCAGGTCGAAAGACACCTCTCCAGGCATTTTTATTGACCCAAGACAACCTTGGTTGCAACCTCCAAACCAAGGGGAAGTGTCTCGAACATGACACCCCCACAAAAAACACTAGGTTGTGACCTAGGTCAAGACAAACAACCAAAGGTCACAAGGTCAAAGCACACCACCCTATAAAACCCTAATCACCACTAAGGGTGACACCACTCAAGAAAAGGTCAAACAAAGCACTCCAAAGAACCAATCTCTCTTTGATGAAGCCAAGAGAGATAGAGGTGGAAAATTTCACATCAACCCCCTATATTGGGTAAATTGCAATTTGCACCAAAACTAGCATAGAAAGCACAAACATTATCCAAACCAACTCAAACTGGAAACTAAAACTCTCCACAAGCTCTAATCACATCTCAAAATATTAAAGCAAGGTCCTAAGCATAATATCAAGCCAAAGAAAAGGTGGTTACCCCAAAACTCAGGTTAGGGTCCTTACAAGCCATAAACCCCTAATAAGGATTTCACCCCCGAAATCCTAAGAGAAAAGAGATGGGTACTTCCTCTTCATATCTCCCTCAAGATCCCACGTAGATTCCTCAAAACCACAGTGATGCCACAGAACGTTCACAAGCACTATGTCTTTCTTCTTCAACTTCGTCACTCTTCTGTCAAGGATCAACATTGGACCTTCCACATAAGACATGTCCTCATCAAGCTCCACCTCCACTGGTTGCATCACTACCTCCTCAACATACTCATATGAAACACGAGATGCAACATGTGCAACTCAGGTGGCAACTCCAACCTATAAGAAACCTTCCCAATACATGCCACCACAGGGTAAGGTCCCATAAACCTGGGAGAAAACTTAGCCTTATTCCCAAACCTCAGACCACCTTTCCAAGGAGAGACCTTAAGATACACTCTATCTTCTACTTGGAACTCCAAAGGTCTACGATGGTTATATACATATGACTTATGTCTATCCTATGCTACCTTTAACTATGGTTGAATCACTTTGATCTTTTTTGTCATCTACTGTACAAACTCAGGATCAAGAAGTTGATACTCACCCATCTTATACCAACATAATAGAGACATGAAACACCTACCATAAAACATCACATATTATGCCATGTCGGTGCTACTCTGATAGCTATTGTTGTAGACAAACTCTATTAAACTAACGTGTATGTCCCAACTTCCTGTAAACTAAACAACACAAGATCTCAATAGACCCTCTAGAGTCTGAATGGTCCTTTCAGATTGGCCATCTGTTTGTGGGTGGAAAGTAGTGATAAACTTCAACTACATATCCAAAGTTGTGTGTAAGAGCTCCTAAAAGAGACTTGTACTGAGGACCTCTATCAGTCACAATGGTAGATGGAACATTGTGCAAATGCACTATCTCATCCGCATAGATTTATGCAAGCTTCTCATTTGTAAATGTTGTCTTCATAGGAAGGAAATGTGATGAATTAGTCAATCTGTCAATGATCACCCTTTAGATAGAATCATGACCTTTGGTTGTCCTAGGCAGACCAACCACAAAGTCCACATTCACCTGATCCCATTTCAACTGTGGTATGGGCAACAGTTGTAACGTTCCTCCAGGACTCTGATGCTCAGTTTTGACCTACTGACACACATCGCATCTCACAACGAACTCAGCCACGTCCTTCTTCAAGCCAGGCCACCAATACATATCCTTCAGATTATGATACATCTTGGTGCTACCTGGGTTCATATAATACATGGATGAATGAGACTCTTCTAGCACTATCTTGCTTAGATTATCAACATCAGGAACCACAACTCTGCCATGCTAACAAACCATCCCATCATCTGACTCATGGAAGCCATCATGCTTCTCACTGCCAAACTCTAATATAATCTTATGTATCATGGTATCAACCTATATTGCCTCTTTGATCTATTGTCTCAGTGTGGGTTTCACCTACAATTGTGCCAACAAACCTACTAGCATCGACACCTCTAACTGCACATTCATATACACAAAGAGACCAACATGTCTCGCTTGTGGCATACCAAGGAACTCAACTGGGATCTATCCATGGGTGAATATGAAGACTTCTTGCTCAATGCATTTGCCACAATGTTAGCCTTCCCTAGATGGTAATCAATCATGCAGTAATAGTCCTTGATTGATTCTATCTAGTGTTGTTGTCTCATGTTCAACTCATGTTGTGAGAAGATGTACTTCAAGTTCTTGTGATTTGTAAAGATATGACACTTCTCTTCATAAAGGTAGCACCTTAAGATCTTCAAAGAATGGACCAGAGAAGCCAACTCCAGGTCGTGTGTTAGGTAATTCTCCTCATGTTTCTTAAGTTTTCAGGAAGCAAAAGAATCCACTCACTTGTCCTGCATCAGTACACAACCCAAGCCATTTCTGGACACATAACAAAAGACTATGTATCTTTTCACTTGCTCAAGAAGAACCAATACTGATGCATTGGTCAACTTCTCCTTCAATTCCTAAAAAGTGCGCTGACACCTATCATCCCAGATGAATGACACATCTTTCCCGGTCAATTTTGTTAAGGGTGAAGCGATAACACTCAAGTTATTAATGAACCTCATGTAGTAGCCTGCCAAACCCAAAAAGCTACATACTTATGTCAGTGTCTTTAGATGCTCCCAACCTATTATAGACTCCACCTTCTAGGGATCCACACAAACTCCCTCAGTAGAGATCACATGCCCCAAAAAAGCTACCTCCTTCAGTCAAAACTCACACTTGCTAAACTTGTCATAAAGTTGGTGTTGCCTCAACACTATTAATGCCTGATGGAACTCTGTTCAAGCTGTTGGCTATCATGACTGTATATCCGGATGTCATCTATGAAGACTATCACAAACTAATCAAGAAATGGCCAGAAAACTATGTTCATCAAGTCCACGAACACTGTCGGTGCATTGGTTAGCCCGAATGGCATAACCACGAACTCATAGTGACCATACCTCATCCTAAAATCCAACTTAGGTATCTCATCCTCCTTGATCCTCAGTTTATGATATCCTGACCTCAGGTCTATCTTTGAGAACTCTGTCTCACCACACAACTGATCAAATAGATCATCTATCCTCAGTAAAGGATACTTATTCTTTATCGTCACCTTTTTAACTGTATGTAGTCTATGCACAACCTCATAGACCCATCCTTCTTCTTTACAAATAGCACTGGAGCACCCCACATTGACTTACTTGGCCCGAGGTAACATCTATCAAGTAGCTCTTACAACTATTTCTTCAACTCTACCATCTCTATTAGAGCCATCCTGTACAGTGTCTGATATATCAGATGCATGCCTCGAACTAGATTAATCTCAAAATCAATCTCTTGGTGTGGGGGAACACCGAAGAACTCCTCAATAAACACATCCTCAAACTCCCTGACATCTGACACCTCCTAAATACTAGGACTCCTTACCTCAATATCCAACACATGTGCAAAGAATGCCTCACAACCCTATCTCAACGATTTCGCTACTACCATCGTCGACACTAGACATGTCGAAAAAATCTACCTGTCCCCTTGGTAGATCCACGTCTCATCACCGTCTACAAACATCTCCTACTTGGACCCACAATCCAAGACAACTTTAAACTTCTCCAAGGTGTCCATTCCAAGGATTACATCAAATCTATGCATATCAAGTGGTATGAGGTCCACTTGTATGTTTTGCCCTCAGAATGAAAGGACACATGAAGGACACACCTCCTACAACACTACAAAACTAACTAATGGGGTTTTTGTGATGGAGTGGACTTTTAGAATCCTAAATTTCCAATGACACAAGTGAAGTCATGCATGTTGAGTTGTTTTCAGAGTCCCAATAGTTTTATGAAGTTTGAGATCTGTCGATGTCGATATTGGCTTCAATATCCCTCAGTTTATACCTTTTGGAACATGTGGTTAAGTGATCATATGGTATACTTTTGCTGAAATAATACATGTGTTGGTGACTTGAAAACTATGCCTATTAATGATTCTAGAACAAGCTGTTGTTTTGTGCTACGTCACGTGCCCTATGCTTTTGAATGGACTGTGTGGCCTTGGATCTCAGATCCATGGTCTCTTCCCTATAGAAGCAGGTGGCACAGATCAGGATGGTGGGGAAGATTCCAAGCCTTTGGATTTGCAATCTACAGATTTCAAGTCGCTTCCTACCATGCGGTTGGAGTACAATAGTGAACATGTAGTCTCCACAGTCTCTCCACCAACGCATGATGTGGGCGTGGATTGAGGCACGTAACCGAGTGGTCAGTTGATTCCAGGAGATTAAAAGCTAGCAGTAGAGCCCTCTCACGACTCCTTTAGCCCCCGAGAGAGGAGATCCAGTTTCCCTGAACCTTTCTTCTCCTTTCCGAGTTGCAGAAGTTGGCCGACAAGGTATGGAGCCAAGGGTGGGAAATAGAGGATCTGCGGAGGTCATGGTGGGAACCTTGAAGCTAATGGAGTTATTTGAAGCTCGCGAGGAACACCAGAGGTAGTCGATCTCACACCGGAGGAGATCCCCCGTGGCAGCGACCACTCCTGCACGCTCGCGTGGAGGACAAAGTCATGCATGAAAGCGTCGGACTCGCGAGGTACATCGAGGGAAAGAGAGGAGAGGTAGGGCTGGAGCTACCCAGTGGCCATTTTTATAGGAGGCCCAAACACCATGGGTTAGAGCCACGATGGCATGCCTGAGCATGGATCCACACCAATGCTTGAGAGGAGATGCGAAGCAGCGTCGAACCCTTGCGGCGGCCGGAGTAGACGAGATTGCGCCGGCGGCACACAAGACCCATGGTGCCCAAGATGAAGATGGAGGAGGAGAATACTCACCAAGAAGCGTGGAGGGAACACCACCATGATGCTGCGAGACGACGACGATGATGGGCGGGCTCTGTAGAAAGGCGATCAAGAACCAGAAGAGGAGGACTCACGGACGCAGTGATGGCAGTGGCAGGTTGTGGCGCAACCACCTCAGCCGAAGGACCTAGAGGCTGCAACTGCGGTGGTGGAACCATGATGAGGAGTACTAGGGAGACACCAGTTCATCACCGGAGATCACTTGTGCGGCGGCGGTGTACGCGGGTGTTAGCTCTGCAATTGCAGAGAATGCGATCCGTGAGAGAGGGAGCGAATCAAGTCAGCCAGTAGTCAAACCAGCCGGCCCAAAGCTGAACCAGCCGACCCAAAGCTGAACCAGCCGACCCAAAGCTGAACCATCCGTTCCCTTAGAGGACACGTGCCGACGGCCAATTGGCCCTTCAAGGTAAATATCTCAGTTAATTGTTAGATCTTGCATAATTCATAGAAATTAGCTCGAATATCAGAAAAATACAAACAAGGTACCAAAACGTTTAGAAAAATGAGTACAACAACCTGGAACTATAATATTAGGCTTTTAATGCTCAAATGACAGTGATATCATGAAAGATGTGTAATGCTTGTTTAGTGGATAATAAATAGCAAATTATGACATAAAATTATGGAAACATGTCAGTAACTCCGTAATAATGTTTATAATGCACCTGATGTCAATGATGGTCATGATGATGTACGAAATCATATAATTTGCTTAATATGTCTAATTAGGGCTAATAACCCTAGTAAAATGTAATTAATGCATACATGCTCAATAAATGATGAAATCTACAGAGTAAGCTCATATCAGTATCTGGAACCTCAGAATTAATTATGAGATCATAATGATGAACAAAATCCATGTTATATGAAGATGAATATTAATACATGTTATAAAACCCTAATCTAGGTTAATGATGTAACCTAGGGTTAATTAATGTGCACAAAAAAGATATGGAACCTAATGTCCATATGATGAACTTTGATAATGAGATGTAATCTGGAAAATGACATCAGTGAGATAATTCTGAGATGAGAATGAAAGTGATAATGTATATATCCTAATGAGATAAAGTGAAACCCTAATATGGACATAATTAGGGTTAAGATGAGATGCAAGATGATAAGAACCTGATGATCGTATGTGATCTTATCTTTATCAGGGTTTGACCTGGGATACATAGTTGACATGAGGAATATGATGATTAGGTTTATCTCTGTGATCAAGGTACGCCATTACCTCTTACTTGGCTTATTATACAATATGCTTGTGTTATATGTGTAGTAAAATACTTGGCATATGATATTGGATGTGATATGATTGTTCTTGCATGATATGTTGCTTGATTTTCTGTACCTATGTCTATGAACACATGAAACATAATATATCTGTTCCATTATATGAAAGCACTAACTCTTTGGTAGTGTGCTTGGAAGTGACCTAACTCTTTGGTAGTGGTCACATTGTACATATGACCTAACTCTTTGGTAGTGGTCTGACCTAACTCTTTGGTAGTGGTCACCTTGTACAAATGATCTAATTCTTTGGTAGTGATCATAAAGGCCTTGATATATAATGGAAAATAAGCTTAAAATATGTGTTCTCTTTTGTTAATGAATATCCTGGTGTAAGTATACTCTTTTCTTATATTCTTCTGTTACTGCCAAGTATATTAGTTTTATCTTATTGCCAAGATATTATGAGAGGTAAATAAAAGACACGTAGGCGTACTCAGTACAATATTCATGAAATATTGTGCTGACGTGTACCGCATGTAATCTTTTGTTTAGGTTGCGGTTATGCTCTTGAAGATCCAGGCTAGTGAGAGTTGTGTGGCGAGATGATGTACAGGTGGACCTGTTGTCTTAAGATCCTATTGTTTATATGTAGTACATGTATATGTATAGTTTGCTGTTCAATATGTAATATAAAATGTTGTAATAATTCATGTTGTAATTATATGTTGAATGGTGAACATGTGTGTATGGTTTTATTATTGTTCATGTACATGTGCTACTGATTGTTTCCTTTTGACTCCCTTGATTTTCTTCTTCTTAGCCTTGTGTGGGATGTTTAAATTGGGATTCTCACTGAGGTGAGGGTTTCAATTTGGACGTCACACATCAGATTAAGTTTTAGAAAATCCAGGGACGTCACAGGTGGTATCAGAGCATGAAAAATAGTAAAGCCTGACATTTGCTCATTATGCAACTCAAAAATAAAGAACCTTGAACTTAATAATATCTTTAGGGTTAGATTAGTCGTCTTTTAGAGACTAGATCTGACCTAGCCTCTAGGTTAGCACCTAGATGTCCAAGAACTAGGCCTAGACTGGTGCTTGTTGTATAGCAAGTCCTTAGATGTCGTTCTTTCCTTGTAGTGCAGCGGTATGGGACGTTGCATTATTTGGAAATGACGTGCATCAAGGGGAGAGAAGCCCTAGACATATTGCGCACGTTTTCTAGAGTAGCTACACTAGTCTACCCCTTGTTCTCACCCTTTTCACTAGTTTTCATGACACTGGACTCTTTACTATGTGTGGGACACTCGTTTCTGGTTTTGGTTTTTGATTCCAAATGGATCGAACCTTGATAATTTTCTCTGACGCTTGTTTTATCGGAGAAAAACTATATAATATTTTATTATGTATATGTATTATAAAAATGTGTCCCCACACATGTACGAGTAGGAGGTGGTCATGCAACCCAAGTGAAAGTGATGACATCAGTCTAGAAGAGAGAGTAGTTCTAGATTAGATGTCTAAAGCCTTGTTGGAATATATGATAGATGAAATAAGTTTTGATGATACGATGTAGGTCTTATGTTGATGATATAAGATGGTTATGATGATCTATGTTTGTCTTCGAGGACTTGAGTTCAGTTTTGAGGATTTGAGATAAGTTTTGATGACACAAGTAACTAGGCTTTTATGAGATAAGATATGTTAAGTTGAGACAGATTGTGAGTCAGCATGAGCCTCAATCTCTTTTACAAAGGAGGACCTCTAGTGTTAGGACCAGTTTTGGGGTTAGCTCAAGAGAGAGCAAGACCCACAGGGAGAAGGTCAGAGAACCTAGACTCCATGATATGAGAAATATGAAAAATATGTGATATGATATGTCCTAAACTAGACTACTCCTGAGTGAATGAGTTGAGTTGCTTTATGCATGATTCCTATAGTTATCTTGAACCCTAGATGTCCTTGGGAGGACCAAACCCTAGAGACAGAGAGAGGCTGGTTATATACAAACATGTGAACATGAATACGAGTGCCTACCATCTGGGTGAGGGAGAGGGAGCCCAAGACCCTGGAGGAGGTAGCTATGTTAGTTTCTGTGAAGCCTCATGCTCGGGTTGGTGGTTTCCCACATAGGAATCTAGTGGTGTATATGTAAGAGAGTTTTTGGTAAGCATGTCTCATAGGTAGAGATCTATGATGAGAACATCATGTCATGTTTTGGTTTGTGCTTATGTGGCTAGAGCTTGTAAGGCTATCTCTAGTGCCAATGAGGTATACATGTGAAGCCTAGACTATGAGAGGGAAGATAATTTTTTGTTTATGAGATACACATATGGTTGAGTTAGCTCAGAGTGACTGAGCATGGCACTACCCTCATGATATGGGTCAGGAGAACCTCAGTTGGATTAGATAAGTTTTGATATATGTGTGATAAGCCACTCACATAAGTTGTTTAGCACAACCATGATATAATAAAGGTAAGGATGTGATCTAATCTTGAGATGTGATATATATACATGATATGATGGAAACCTAGAAATGGTTTAATACATATCGATGCATAAATGGTTAACCATATACATGAATAATGATGATAATGTGAAATTATTGGTTAATCTCGTGATGAAATCACCAACAAAGGTTACAGTTTATTATGAACAACGAAATGAGATCATATAGATGAAACATGTTATAAGAGGTGTTAATATTAGTGCTTAATAAAGATGAAAAATATATAGTTTCATAGTTAGCACAATGTAATGTTGATGACACCTTGATAATGGGTTAACTTGGGTTAACTCCTTTAGAACATGATAATATGATGTGGAAATCCTAATGCATGGGTCAGGATAAACATGCAACCCTAATATATGAGATATGTAATGACATAACCTAAGCTTATAAACCTTGAGTTCACCCTTATATGGAGTGTTTGTGCACCCAAGATGATTGTAAACCCCCATAATAGTGTCTACATGTGGATGAAGGCAAGATAAGGTTTTCCCTGGAAGTATGAGAATGGTTTACTTTCGAGGACGAAAGTTCTTTTAAGATGTATGTGATGTGACAAAGTGATTTTTCTGGCATATCAACTAACATGGCATGTCGCCCCACAACACGAAGTGTCACTTTCTTCTTGTCAGTGATGACTTTTGTTGTTACATCTATCAATGTGTGACAAATCGTGTCCCTTCATCGACATGGATTGTCACTTGCTACTTCTACTAAATCTTGGCATGCTACATCATTTGTAATGTATCTATAACATGGAGGAGGATTCAATACATCATGAGTCCCTTCTTTATCCTTACGAGCAACACTTTTCTTAGTTTCCCATCAAGTTTATATTTTTTTATTCTTTAAACTCCCCCACCCTTCCCATCCCTACATACATATTACATACCTCCTCAATACTTGTACTACCCCCATATGCATATTTTACCTAATGGTAATCAGATCCTATTTTTCTTGACCTTGTTCAAATGAAATATATAATCACATCTATTTAGTTGGTTAATAATTCACATTGACTCGAGTTAATGGTTATCTCCTCCACATATTTATCTACATAATCACTACCTCTATCATTGTTTTTTACTTTCAACCACATCCAATCTCTTGACACTTTTTGTGGTTGGCATTAGGGGGATAATAGAGGATGATGAGTAGACAGAAGAGATGAAATGGAGGAGAGTGAAGAACACTTTAGTTATATTGCTCTATATCTATATGGATCTTTATGCTACCTTTGTTGCTAGTATGTGATGTTTCTTTTGCTGCTACGTGGATACTTTTGCTACTACTTTTGTTCAACTACCTTTTGAGGAACTTGATAATCTTATTAATACATAGACTACTTATATGAAGATATCTACTTCACTTGTGCTATTTGTTGTTTAATTAATGTTACTATGAAGTTATCTACTTCTGTTGTGCTATTTGTTGACTGAATACTACCATTATCAAGTTATATACTTCTCTTTTGGTACTTATTGACCAATTAATGTTTTGTATGAAGTTATCTACTTCACTTATGCTATTTGTTGATTGATTTTCTATCCAGTAGCATCATTCCTTCTACTATTCTATGATTAGCACATTTTACTTACTGCTTTGTGTTTTTGCACTATCTTATTTTTGTGCTCTATTTGCTCGTTGTTACTTTGTATGTGCCTTGCACACGTCTACTATTATGAATGTTATGAATCAACACTCTGTGGACTATGATCTCTACTACTATGATGGAAAATACATGACAAGAGGAGATGATGATGGTACCTTTTTCGAATGACATGTGTATGATGGAGATTCATGTTTTTCTACTACTATTGTCCATCTTGCAATCTTTTATCACTTATTATGTGTTTGTACTAGTTTTCTATTTAGATACATTGTCTATTTTCTGATACTACGTGCCAACACTCCCTGTCTTGTTTGTTCCATACACATGTTGATTGCCTTCTTGTCCATGCTTTTTATGCTCGTTGACTACTACTTGATGTGATTCATCACTCTCTGCTTGTGTTCCAACACTCTCTAGTCTACTTCATAACTGTAACATCCCTGACCTGGGTTATGAATTAACCCTAGGTGATTTGCTTAAGACATGTGATTAGATTCTTGTGATTATCTTTTGATATGTAATTAAAGCTTCTAAGGAACTTATATTTCCATTTCTGTCCTTTTTGAACAATGTTGTAATATTGTTTTGTTAAAAATGGACTAATGTGCAAATTACCCAATTAGAGGGGTTAACTTGAAAATTTTACATGTTAAGATTTTCCTCTGATTTTGAGACATCATAAGAGTGAATATGATGTAGTGTTATGGATTATCCAAGCTTGGACACCAAGATATAGCTTGTAGAGCAATCCTTGTGCTTTAAAGCCTAGTTTTGGTATAAAGTGCAGTTTACCCAAAAAATAGGGTGCAACATGTAAAATATACCATCTATAGTATTCCTCATGACTCTTGGCATCAAGTACAGCAAATAAAATGAGGAGGGTGCCTCATTTGATTAATCAAGTAAGAAAGATAACCTTAATATTTAAATAACCAAGTTTTATGCAAAATGACCCTTTTTCATGTATAACTTAGTAAGGTGTTTGGTTCGTTTTTCCTTAACCTTGGTTGAGAGAGGGGTTTTGCATGTTATAAGAAGGGAGATATGTGACCAAGAAGTGGAGAAGGGCTTGGTGGAGGTATATGTAAAATTAAGGAAATGATCCTTGTTGCCTTGAAAATACCCAAAAATATATAAGTACATCTTTTTCACAAAGCAAGGGATCATTTCCCTTCATTCCTTCCCTTATCTTATTGCTTTGGCCGACTAAGGAGAAGCTTAGGAGAAGAGTATAACGACCAGGCTAGTTTGGGTAAGTCTTGATCATCATTCATCCCGATTTCATGGTGGAAATCCTTATACAAGGTTGGTTTGTTAGTTTTCCTTATACAATTCTTCTTTCTAGCCTTCTTCTCCACCCAAACCTTGAAGAACGAACCTTGGACATACTTTGGAGCTTCATCCACCATTAAATCTATGAAGCTTGGAGCTCTAGATCAGATCTTAAGGTGGGTTTTATAACTCTAAACATTTAACTTTGTTAAGTACATCTTCTTTTCCTAGAATCGTTGCTTGTTCTTCTTCTTTACACACATCTATGTGTTCTTGCTAGCAATTCTGTGAAGAACAGTCCATGTTCTTGAGGTAGAAGAAGATGGCGTTATTTCCAAAGTTCATCTTAATCTTGCTTTAACAAACGGTCCTCCACCTCTTGCTCAAACGGTTTGCAAAACCGTTTGAAAGCAAACAGTTTCAAAACCGTTTGAAGAGTAAACAGTTTCACAAGAACGTTTGGGAGCAACCAGTCCAAGACCATTTGGATGGGTTGACCAGGCATTGACCATTTGGAGATCTGTTTTACACATTATGGACTAATCACCCACCAAAAATCTGTTGGGTTTTAGGGGAGGCAGAGAAGGCAGCGGAAACAAACATTTTCTCCCCCAAACCTGGAACAAGGAAACGTGTCAACGTATATATAATAGGAAAGGGATGGTTTGTGGAATCATACCTTGTCCTGAGGCTTGCTCGGTGACAATACCTCGCTCTTTGCGTGGTCTTCAACTCCGGTCTTAGATGGTGTCTGTGCAGCTCCTGGTCGCACCGGGACTGTCGACTCCTGATCACACCAGACTGTCAGATGATAGTTGTCCTCCTAAGTGGCAGAAACCTCCCGCCTCTGAAGTAGTCCACACGGACCACCTGGAACTACACACTCCTTGTCCCACAAGGAAGTGGAAGGAGTCACACCCTCCTATTGGCGTACTAGTCGCCAACACACTCTCCTGCCTCCAGTTGCAACTGTAGTTGTCCTTCCCTTGCTACAGCTCCCTTTGTAGGAAGCACTTGCTCAGGCTCTCTCTCGGTTACCAAAACCAGAGAGAACGACAACTTTGCAGAGCAACTGGTTGCACTGAGTTGTACTTTGAGAAGCCCCCAATACCCTTATATATATAGGAGGGTCATGGGATAGGGTTCTCCATCCAAGGCAATGCGGGACTAAAAGCAGGAGTAGAAGGGTTCGAAATTTTCCACAAAAAGCAACCGACTCGCAACCTGAGCCGGTCGGTTGACACCTCAACTGATCGGTTGGGACCCTTGAACCGGTCGGTTCACAAGTGAACCAGTCGGTTGGTGGTCCTGGTCGGTTCCCAATTGACTTTCCTTCTTTTATTTCTAATTGGTATCGAATACCAATCCTTGTTCCAATCAAATTGGGCAAGTGAAACACACGAAAAATTCTCACCAATCCTATTTTCCCAAGTTGCTCGGTTGCACCAGTTGAATCGATCGGTTCAACACTTGAAGCAATCAGTTCACCCTGGGATTGAGCTGATCGTTTCAACACTTGAGCCAACCGGTTCAACAACCTCAGCCGACCGGTTCAACACTTGAGCCGATCGGTTGGGAATGCAGGTTGTGCAGAATCAATCAATTGCAATTTCAATCAATCCGATACTCCAATAGACATGTCCAACACCTTGAACATTATGATATTGAGCTATCAATCAATTTAGTGTTTAATTGAACTACTAAACTCCTTTTGTAATCAATCTAAACATTGCTAGTGGACAAAACTCCTCTTCCAGGTTAAATCCTATGTGTGTGACCTTGCAGGTCCATTTCACGTTGGTAGTGAAAGTCCATAACACTTATGACTTCACAAGAAAAGAGTGGTGCCTAGTCACACATCAGTGCTACCCAAGTGAAAGTAGAAAGTTGGAGAACAACTTTCAATCCTACAATCCGTGAATGGTGTTACAGTGAATGTATAATTCCTTTGTCACTGATATCCCGAATGAACTCGAGGCATGGAACAGTCATCCTGTCAACGTTCATTCACTTTCTTGATCTCAGAGTAGATTGGAAGAGATATGTATGACATCAATATCACATACTGATTCACACATGCGTGCACGCCTTTCTCAATCCTACTCACCAAGTGGCCATGGATATCAAACTCCCTCAGGAGGGACAAATCCCATATCTATCACTCACCCCTCAAAAGCCCCATGTGTCAAAGCCACCCAATCATCACCTTTATAACAACCCATGTTTCAGGACTACATTTGATGATGTCAAAGTGTGCCCAACGACATTTGTTGAGTGCAGTGATTTTAGGTCAAAGAATCACACTCACCACCATCACTGTGACTACTGACAGTGACTACCATGTCATGGTTCCATGTGTCAAACTCACGGTGGGTCTATCTGGTACACTTGTTCTCTAAGAAGTACCTATGTGTTTGGTTTGATATCTCTATATCATGACTAATGAGATTCTGTCATCAACCAACACCACAATCTAGTCTTGTGTGTCATTGCTGTCTATCTACCTTCCACAATGACATCCGACTAGGGACATAACAAGAATGTACAAACTCTTAGCATCTGTATGATCTCATCGTTCAGGTCATGAACCTGAAGGCATACATCATTGAGTACTGTCATTCTCTAGACATTCAATCTGTTCTATCACTATCTCATATGACTGAACCAGAAAGAATTGGAAGCTTGCCTTTGTTGTTTATCAAATCAATCTTAATGTATCCCACCAATCATCCCATGATTGGCTCTCAGGGCATACATGCCAACAGACTCCAACTTGCACTGTGAGCTAATCACCATCGAATCATATTCATAGTGACCTTCAAACATGTCCCACATGTTACTATGCTCTAGTGCTAATATAGTGAGTAATGGCAACACCTTGCCAAAGTCAGTATAAATTGCATGTCTCTCATCTCTTCACTATACATCACACGTATGAGATGGAGTTGTTGTAATATGTGATCTAGTATTCCTTTGCTAACATTTAGCCACATTGCATGATCAAGGATTCCATACTTGTCATCAATGAGCGGAATATCTATAAGTTCATCTCATGAAATTCTAGATCCATATAGTATCTACTACTGTTCTCTAACACATAGATACTCAGAATTTCCTTTTAAGTGGCTTTATTGGAACACTTCCAATTATCAACAAACTTTCATTTTATACATCCTATGTATATTTTGCGATTAATTTTCTGTCCTTTCGGAAGTTCTCATCAATGTAACTCCTTACATCGAACTCTTCCTTATCTCCATAGAACTAGTACTTCACAAGTACTTATCAAGTTCTCATGGTATTCCAGTAACCGTTACTGGAAGTAGACAGACATCCACTCGTGATGTCCCACATACGAGTTATCAGGATGAGCACATCATATTGTCATGTCGTACATACAAGATGATGAATGCATTTTATTCTTTTCATGTCCATACATGCAAGATAATGGGATGATTACATACATGATAGATCCATATCTATTCTTATTGTTCACATTCTTCATAAGAATTGGACACTTGGCCTTGGGATACTAACTCCATGTAGCATGGACAAGTTTTCTCCCACTGAATCTGTGTACACTGAACACTTCAATACAGATTGCCAATGTATGCTCTCTCTTTTTAGGTCAAGAGATTTTTCGAGAACTATCTCTATAGATCTATATTCCTATCACATAGGAAACATCTCTATCTTCCTTAAAGATAATTTCCACTTTTGGATTTCCATTTCAGAACATTTCCATTTCACATCAATATGTGAAATGCGAATACACTCCCACTAAATCACAGATCCCTTCTTTATCTTTGACATATGAGTCAAAACCTTTGACTATATCATCAAAGTAAAGATCCGATTTTGAGTTTCTTGTACTCAATCAATCACATTGATTAGTCCATTGTAACTTATAGACTTCATTTGCATTAGTGGATTCAAAAACCTTATAGGTTGTGTCACGTACACATCCTTGTTTTATTCCTCATAGGAATGCGGTTTTAGTATCCATATGCCAAATGTCTTGATCATTAAGTTGCAATCAACAAGCATCATCCTTCTCAAAATGTTATTCATGTGTCTTAACACTTAAGACTCATTTGCACTTGTGGATTTCATCCAATGAGTGCTACCATCAAGGTCATACCTTATGGTTCACATGGACGTCATTTAGGATGTAATGGTCATAAACCATATCTCAAAATTTGATTCCTCGTATTTATCTAGATAGTTGACTCATCACATGAACAACGTATCACATACATAATTGAGGTGTATCTGTTAAGTATATAAGAACTCACAACCCTTGTGATTCTTAATTTCTTTTATTAGTGTGGAGTATTCTTTTATTAAGAAGAATTCAGTTATTCGATAATCATTCTCTAAATCCTTAGAGTATGATTCCTTCTTGATTTAGACATCACCATGCCTTAATCATGAGTTCACTATGATACACTATCACAATCACTCATAAGAATCTCAAACATTTGGTCCAAGTATTTTATTCATTGATCTCATCAAGAATTAACACTTTATCAAATTTGTACTTCATCTATGATAATCTTGAACACTTCAAGATATTCATATTGGTATTTCTCTAAACACCATTTGAAGTATTAGCATTTATTCCAATAGGTATGTAAATACATCATATGTATTATACCTAATAGGATAATCATTCTCCCACTACCTTTAGTGAAGATTGATTACTCATGTCTAAGATATTCATGTCGCTTACTAGTTCTCTAACCAAATAAGTCTAGATTTATCCATCATATGGAAACTAGAAATGAATTTCCCATGATTGATGATAATTTGATTGTTTGAGTTATCTATAACCTTTTAGGTATCATCTTGTCTTATGCATATCAAATACCACAAGATAAATAAGGCATTGCCACAAAGATCATATCTTTAAGATTGAAAACTCAACTTTATTAATTGCCATCATTGTCGCACAATATGAAAAAATAAAGTGTTTCTATCTATTGGAAAAAATGAAATAGCAGTTCATAACTGTATTACATGCCTTATAGGCTAAAAATAAACTAAAGTACTCCTATCTATGGCGGAAACACTTGCCCCAATTATGAGTGCTTTACACTTTATATCTTGGTATCATATACCTCAAAAAGTATTACAAGTTTACTTTCATGACACCTTTAAGTAGAGACATCTGTAGCCTCCTTCTTCTTTTGTTCTTCCAGATAGAGAGGACAATTCCTTTTCCAAAGTCTTGGCTTTTGACAATGGTGGCAATTTCCTTTCTTGGTCACGCCTCCCTTGGCCTTGAGAGCTGAAGACAACTTGGACTCCTGGCTAGCATCAGAACCTTTCTTAGCTTTGCCCTTGCCCTTGCGCTTGTACTTGCCTTTCTTGCTTGTGATCACCATCACAGCCTTAGGCTTGTCCTTCTTCATCTATATCTCGGCTATCCTCAACATGCCAAACAACTTTGACAGTGGCCTATCGAAGTTGTTCATGTTGTAGTTCATCACAAACTAACTGTATGATTCTGGCAACGATTGCAGTATCACATCAGTAGCCAACTCTTAGCTCAGTGGAAATCCCAGTCTCTACAGGTTCTCCACATACCCAATCATCTTGAGTGTGTGAGGACCAACTGGATCTCCTTCTGTCATGACGCACTTGAACAACGCCCTAGAAACATTGTATCTCTCTTGTCGTGCCTGATCTTCATACATGTTCTTGAGATGCTGAGTCATCTCTATGACACCCATGTTCTCATGTTGTCTCTACAACTCATGGTTCATAGAACATAACATCAAGAACTTTGCATCAATGGCATCATCAGCATGCTTCTTGTAAGCATCCCTTTCTGCCTTTGATGCATGCGGAGCGGGTTCCTCTGGAATTGGAGTATCCAGGACATAGAGCTTTCGCTCTTGAGTGAGAACAATTCTCAAAGTCCAATACCAGTTGTGGAAGTTTGTCCCATTTATCTTGTCCTTGTCAAGGACCGATCGCAAAGAAAAGTTATTGTTGTTTGTTGCCATTTGTACTACAAAAAGGAAAATATGCAATTTTAGTCCAAAACTCTTTTGACTTGTTTGATTGATTTGAAAAGTTGACGATAAAATTAGGCCTTTAATTAATTATCGCTCCCACTATTTTACTTCAAATTGATAGCCCTCACCATCAATTCGGAAGATTGCAGTGTACAACCTTCTAGTGGGCAAGATCCTGAAATCCTCTAAGTCATGAGTCAGCTAGGGCTGATCGCCCACAACTTAGATCTCTCAGGTAGGCAACTCTTGCCAATTGCATCATATGCAACTCTTGATAAGATGTCATATACAACTCTTTGCAATGATCATCTCCATGCCTCAAGGTACTAGATCCCATCTAGATCACCTTATTAAATCTGACCCAAAGCAAACACAATGAATATGCACCCTGCTAGGGCAGACCCACACATTCATCCTTCACTCTTCCATGAGATAGATGGTGCACCACGCTAGGGCGTGCCCACACTTGGTCAATCAAGCTTTTCACATGTGTCACATTTGGAAGGCATCTAAAACTTAATATTTTAATGAGGGATTTGGTTTTTATATACATATACATATCCAATCACCACAATACATAGTACGTATCATATACATGCTATATCCCATAGAAAACATGCACAAACGATAAAAAGTGATGATTATGGCCATCCTAATGTGATTCCTCAAGCCAAGAGGAATCACGATCCAAGTTGATCAACTCATCCATGAATGATCTGTACTCTCCAGCCGGTCATCTGGGTGCCACCAGCTGATCGGTTGGCTCCTCCAACCGATCAGTTTGCCTGGACGTCGTGCATCTCGTCATGTCCGCCACCCGGTCGTCTCGCTCCTCGATCGGTCATCAACCGATCAGTTCACTCCTTGAACCGACCGTCTGGAACGTCAACCGATCGATTCACGCCTTGAACCGATCTTTCAGCTGTTGTCTTGATGTCCGCCGGTCTTTGACATAACAGGAAATAAAATCTATCCTATTATTACATTGCTTAAAAGAAGAAACCCTGAGTTACATTCGGGGGGAGCAAAGGTAGGAAAGAATCTCAAATTATTTCGAGTTACATCAGGAATAAGAGAGGGTAGATCGGTGCGCAGACCGAGATGCAAGCAACCAAAAACAACCACACACAGATAGGGGTTTATAGGCCATAATCATGCTACACATATCCACCACAAAACGCATTTAAGGGCGACGCATATCGAGTGCATTAATAATACATATCATATATGTAATTTGGGATTTATGGAATTAGGATTGGACATGCATAAAGCCAATTTTATTCGCATCGTATGCAATAAATAAAGGCAAAAAACCAAAATCAATCATATCGATATTCCTAAAATATAGAACAGTTGACGTGGCTCTAATACCACTATTGGGTTTTATGGGAGGCAAAGAAGGCAGCGAAAACAAACATTTTCTCCCCCAAACCCGGAATAAGGAAACACGTCAATGTCTATATAATAGGAAGGGGATGGTTTGTGGAATCATACCTTGTCCCGAGGCTTGCTCGGCGACAATACCTCACGCTTTGAGTGGTCTTCAACTCTGGTCTTGGACGGTGTCTGTGCAGCTCCTGGTCGCACCGGGACTGACGACTCCTGATCACACCGGACTGTCGGATGACAGTTGTCCTCCTGAGCGGCAGAAACCTCCCGCCTCTGAAGTAGTCCACACGGACCACCTGTAACTCCACACTCCTTGTCCCACAACAAAGTGGAAGGAGTCACACCCTCCTGTTGACGTACTAGTCACCAACACACTCTCCTGCCTCCAGTTGCAACTGCAGTTGTCCTTCCCTTACTGCACCTCCCTTTGCGGGAAGCACTTGCTCGTGCTCTCTCTCGATTACCAAAACCAGAGAGAATGACAACTTTGCAGAGCAACTGGTTGCACTAAGTTGTACTTTGATAAGCCCCCAATACCCTTATATATATAGGAGGGTCATGGGATAGGGTTATCCATCCCGGGCAATGCGGGACTAAAAGCAGGAGTAGAAGGGTTCAAAATTTTCCACAAAAAGCAACCAGCTCGCAACCTGAACCGGTCGGTTGGGGACCTGAACCGGTCGGTTGACACCTCAACCGATCAGTTGGGACCCTTGAACCGGTCGGTTGGTGGTCCTGGTCAGTTCCTGATTGACTTTCCTTCTTTTGTTTCTAATTGGTATCAAATACCAATCCTTGTTCCAATCAAATTGGGCAAGTGAAACACAAGGGAAATGTTCACCAATCCTATTTTCCCAAGTTGCTCAGTCGCACCAGTTGAATCGATTGGTTCAACACTTGAAGCAATCGGTTCACCCTGGGATTGAGCCGATCGGTTCAACACTTGAGCCGAGTGGTTCAACAACCTCAACCGACCGGTTCAACACTTGAGCCGATCGGTTGGGAATGCAGGTTGTGCAAAATCAATCAATTGTGATTTCAATCAATCTGATACTCCAATCAACATGTCCAACACCTTGAACATTATGATATTGAGCTATCAATCAATTTAGTGTTTAATTGAACTACTAAACTCCTATAGTAATCAATCTAAACATTGCTAGTGGACAAAACTCCTCTTCCAGGTTAAATCCTATGTGTGTGACCCTGCAGGTCCATTTCATGTTGGCAGTGAAAGTCCATAACACTTATGACTTCACAAGCAAAGAGCAGTGCCTAGTCACACATCAGTGCTACCCAAGTGAAAGTAGAAAGTTGGAGAACAACTTTCAATCCTACAATCCGTGAATGGTGTTACAGTGAATGTATAATTCCTTTGTCATTGATATCCCGAATGAACTCGAGGCATGGAACAGTCATCCTGTCAACATTCATTCACTTTCTTGATCTCAGAGTAGATTGGAAGAGATATGTATGACATCAATATCACATACTGATTCACACATGCATGCACGCCTTTCTCAATCCTACTCACCAAGTGGCCATGGATATCAAACTCCCTCAGGAGGGACAAATCCCATATCTATCACTCACCCCTCAAAAGCCCCATGTGTCAAAGCCACCCAATCATCACCTTTATAACAACCCATGTTTTAGGACTGCGTTTGATGATGTCAAACTGTGCCCAACGACATGTGTTGAGTGCAATGATTTCAGGTCAAAGAATCACACTCACCACCATCACTGTGAGTACTGACTGTGACTACCATGTCATGGTTCCATGTGTCAAACTCACAGTGGGTTTGTCCGGTACACTTGTTCTCTAATAAGTACCTATGTGTTTGGTTTGATATCTCTATATCATGACTAATGAGATTCTCTCATCAACCAACACCACAATCTAGTCTTGTGTGTCATTGCTGTCTATCTACCTTCCACAATGACATCCGACTAGGGACATAACAAGAATGTACAAACTCTTAGCATCCGTATGATCTCATCGTTCAGGTCATGAACCTGAAGGCATACGTCATTGAAAACTGTCATTCTCTAGACATTCAATTTGTTCTATCACTATCTCATATGACTGAACTAGAAAGAATTGGAAGTTTGCCTTTGTTGTTTATCAAATCAGTCTTAATGTATCCCACCAATCATACCATGATTGGCTCTCAGGGCATACATACCAACAAAATCACCATCAAATTCCAAGTAAATCACCAATTGAAGGCTCATTAGTCACCTAAACCCTAATCGGGTTTATTGCTGATTTCAATGATGCAATAATGTTGAAGTTTGGGTTGAGTGGCCAAAACGGTTTCAAAACCATTTGGGGATCACCCAAACGGTCTCAAGACCATTTGGTGATCACCCAAGACCATTTGGAGGTCTAGGGTTAAGTGGGGTTGACCAATTGAGGGTCCAATCATATCAAGTTGTTGAACAATTAAATGCTGATTTTGTAACCAAATCTTGGGTTCAACCCTTAAGTGAATGACTTGTTTTTTGATAAATTATGGGAAAACAGTCTCAAGACCGTTTGGAGGATGTCCAAATGATCCCAAGATCATTTGTGATCAATTCATGACCCAATTGAGTAATGGTTCAATGGGTTCACCATCAATTAGGCTCATGTTGATACATGTTGAAGGGTGATCGTTCCCAAACCCTAATCCTAATTCAAGTGATCCAAACCCTAATTGGTGACCAATTGAGGATCAATTGAGGGTCAAATCAGTAAGGATTGACCTAATTGACTCAATTTATGAGTGGCTAACCTTAGTATGATCGATTGAGGGGTTCGACCTTGAAAAAACCTAACTCAGTTGGATATGTTGAGGCACCTTTTGGTCCATGAGGTTTTGAGGGTGTTTGGACCAAACGGTCTCAAGACCGTTTGAGTCCAAACAGTCTCTAGACCGTTTGGGATCAAACGGTCTCAAGACCGTTTGGGATCAAATGATCCCAAACCGTTTGGTGGTCATGCGGTTTCAAGATCAATTTGGTCATGCGCTTTCAAGATCGATTTGTCCATGTGGTTTCAAAGTCAAAGTTGGCCAAATGGTCAACGGGACTAAACGGTCTTCACCTCACCTAGGGAAAATGGTCTTGATGGTGTACTTGGCCATGTAGTCTTGAAAGTCAAAGGGACCAAACGGTCAACAGCTCCATGCGGTTTTAAAACCGTTTGGAGGTTGAAAGTGCAAAACCGTTTGGGGTCTTTTAAGGTAAACAATGATTGATGTCTTAGTGGTCAATATGGTTTAGTAGTTGACTAACCTAAACCCTAAAGATACCTAATGTGATTAAGGGAACAAGTAATCAGTTGGTTGATGCATGTTATGGTCAATGGTGAACATTATAAAAGTACCCTTAAAGGATTAGTGTGACTAGTACCCTTTGACCAAGAAAACCCTAATGACTATAATGGTGATGACATGACTTATGTTATCAAGGTTGATTTGACCTAACCTAATCATGAGAGATGTAAACATCATCTAGTAGTAATAGAAGAGAAAAGACTCTTAATATGAATGAGAATCAAGTAAAATACCTCCAATATGTATGAATACACATAATTAGGGTATGATCCTTCATAGTGAGATCATGGAAACCCTAATTATGGTGATTAATGGATCTTAACCTAAATTGAAGGCACTCATGAAAGTAATCTTCATACATGATGATGGTATGACCTCAATTCACTGTGGAGTGAATAGTAAACCCTAATTCTAGGGTAATATCATGTAATGTAAATAGTAAACCCCAAATCTAGGGTGATGTGATGAAATGAATAGTAAACCCTAATTTTGGGTAGTGATTTTAAGCATGATACTCTATACTAGATTATGGAGTGAGTAATCATTATGCCTTATAAGTTAAAGGGGTTGAATAACCCTAATTAGATTAAAAGGACACCTAACCCTAAAAACTAGTCGTGGTAATGTGACACGGTCGTGGTATTCTATCTGTGACATGACCATGTAATGAAGCACGTCAGTGGTGACTTAATCTTGCACAACCAAGCGAGATAGCACGCCCGTGGTGTTCTATGATTAATTTGAAAAGAAATTGTATTGTGCTAATACAGATATAATGTGCATGTTTTCAATTATATTAGTCATGCAGGTTGTTACCAAGAGATAATCATATCCAGGTAAGGGTTATGATGCTACATTCATTGAAAGTATTCTTTAAGCATTGAAAACAATGATATGTTATGTTGCCTATTAAAAAGGTAACTTTTGAGATGGATAGGCCGCATGAGCCATGAAGACCATCTATACTGTTATAATCAAAGTCATGTTGTTAAATGACTTGATGACTATATGTCACACGGTAACAAAGTGTTATGATGATCTAAGGGTTTGAACACCCCTATTTTTGAATCATAATGATGAGATGGTTAGGGATTGATATCCCAATGGTAATTGAGGTGAAATGAACTTGATATAATTAGTACTCCTCCTTTATAGCAATTGTTTTAACGGTTTGTGTTTGAAAACATACCTAATGTTAAAAGAATGCTATAATGTACTTAAATAATCAAGTATAATGATATCATGTAGAGCCTTGATCATAGATCCATCATTGTCAGTAGTTTAATGATGGTGAAATAGGTTTTCCTAACGGAACCCCTGGAGAACATACTTTTGAGTATGTTGGGGTTATGGATGTGAATATCCTTACGTCCTAATGTAGGGATTGATGTGAGATGTACTTTAATCTCTCATCCCTTCATTATATGTTTATGTCGGGATGACGTATCACAAATCTCCCAATGATGTTGTTAATGCCGCATCGGTGTGAGATAAACAAGAAATCCCTCGATGGCGAAGAGAGTACAGAATGCTACTATAACTCTAATAGCGAAGTTGCCAGAATACCCTGGAAAGCTATTATAGCAGAGACATAAGATGTCCTGCATGTTGATCCTCATACTGACTGAGGAAGATGAGGTCATAGGAATCTGAATCTTCTGATCACCTATGTATGGTACCGATTGCGATTTCATAATGGTCGGTTGGAGTATGAGCGGTGTAACTCATCTCCTCAGGGCATAATAATGTTTGTAAAATGTAATCAGCCGTGTAGCATAACTGCCTAGGTTGAACTACGAGAAACAATGTTTGATGATACATTGTTTAGAATATTCTAGTTAAATAACTAGTATACATGTTCTTCATATTCCTTATTGAGATATGCCTTGATATTCAATTAAGTTATAATTGAAATGAATGCCTAAGAGAATGTTGCTTTACTTAATATTAAACCTACTGTTGAATGTTTGTAGTTTTACTGCTTATTGTTACTCATATATTGCAATAACAAAGCTTCTGGTGGAGAGTTATAACTCTCGTTGGTACAATTATTCAAATTGTATCACCCCCGTGGGATTCGACTTTTTAGGTAGACGCCGCGGATGAAGGAATTCATCAGTGGGTGAGCAACAGCAGCAACAACACCAGGGACAACAATGATTCTCAGGTGGAGACACTGTCTGTCAAGTCTTGTAGATAGAATGTCCTATGTGTCGTCTTTGTACTCTCAGGTCCTAGGAGTCAGTAGATGTTTAAAATAGATCTGAGATTTTGGCTTAATGCCTCAAGATTTTTGTATCTTGCTTTGTACAGATAATAGAGCAATTGATGTGGTACTCACACGAGATGTGATTTTACAGAGATGTAGTGATGAATCATTTTGTAACAACTTATTATGTTTCTTTATGAAAGAGTTTTATCATTTAAAGATCTCTTTACAAAAAGTTTTAATTTTTAGTGATTTTTAATAACTCCATTGCTACTTAAACGCTTCCGCATTCGTTGATCTCGTTTTTCCGAGACAGACGTCTCAATTTAGTGGTATCAGAGCTCTAGGTTCGCTGAGTCTACAAAGACATAGGACTTAGGATATTGAGTCTGTTCTAGTGTCTTCTAGTATATCTGATAGTGTCTTCTACTCCTCAGGAGAAGAAGATAAGACTAAGGATGTATGGACCACATGAAGAACCCGAGGAACACGTTTCCGAAAGTAGTGTCGCTGCACCTAGAGAAGGTGCAAGAAACCTAGAGATAGAGCAACCTGTGCCTGAACCACCCCAGTTCCATCCAACTGACATGGGGAACCCAGCCATCCAGACCATATTTGGGCAGTTTATAACTGCCATGACACATATAACTGATAGGATGCCTATACCTACACCTAGGGTACCTACCCATCCTGAAGGACAAGGAATCGGAAAGACAATTGAACGACTTCGCCGAGTTGGAGCCACAGAGTATTTTGGAACAGTTGATCCCGCAGATGCCGACTTGTGGTTAACTGAATTAGAGAAGGCCTTTAGAATCCTGAACATCCCACAAGCCGAGAAGGTTATACATGTTGTGTATCTACTCAAGGGGAGTGCTAGTCATTGGTGGACCATGGAAGAACAGAACACGCCAGGTGTGGAGGTTGCATGGGAAGTTTTCCGATGGGAATTTATCAACAGATATTTCCCTAAGACATTCCTGGATGAGAAAATATCTCAGTTTGAGAGGTTAAGGCAAGGTTCGATGAACATTAGTTCGTATGAGGCTAAGTTCATGGAGCTATTGCGGTTCTGTCCACACATGGCAACTACATATGAAGAAAGGATTAGGCATTTTGAGAAAGGGTTAAATGTTGAGTTGTCTACTCCTGTGTCTGCCCTAGAAAATAGAGAAAGGTTTGCTACCTTTGTGGAGTCTGTCAGAAGGATAGAGAGGTCTGTAGCAGAGAAGAGACAGACTCAGAATATGAGGATGTATACCCAGTTCCAAGGATCTTCATCTAAAGGTTTCAAGAAACCTAGGTTTTCTGCGCCTACACCACCATCTAGATCCAGTACCCAGATGCAGTGGACGTCGAATAGGGGTAGAGGAAAAAGCCTACCACTAGAAGGAGCTCGCAGTTCATCATCTATGTCAGTTATAGGACCACCCGGACCACAACAACTGAATAGAAGTTGTTATATATGTGGAAAGATGGGACATCTGATTAAAGATTGTAGAGCCAGAGAAGTGAGTGTAACTCAACCCCAGAGGCAGAGTCAGCAAGGATTGCAAAGGAGACAGTTTCTAGGAGAAGATAGAGGACGTGGAAAAGCGTCCCAAGCTAGATCATCGGCACCGAATCAACCACAGGCAACAACAAGGTTTTATGCAATGAATCCACCTGATGCAGTGATCAACCCTCGGGTTGTGGCAGGTCAGATGAAATTGTTATATTCTGATATGTCTACATCCTGCATTGTATCTGTTTTGATTGATCCGGGTGCTACGCACTCCTTTATCACTCGAAGGGTGATCCGTAATTGCAATATGACAGTCAATCATAGAGCAGATAGTTTGTTGCTAGAAACTCCATTGAGGGGATCTGTTGTGCTGTAGGAGGTATGTTCTCCCTGCGTCCTCTTCTTTTCTGAACATCACATTCAAGTGGATCTTATACTACTTGAGATGCAAGGATTTGATATAATCCTTGGGATGGATACCTTGGAAAGGTATAAGGTTGTCTTAGATTGTGAATCCAAGCAAGTTTTGTTTGCTGATTATAGTGACACATGGATCTTTCAAGGAGAGAGAAAGATTCTACCCACCTGTCTTGTGTCAGGAATGGTTGCTGAGAAGTTGATGAGGCAAAGATGTTATGCATTCTTGGCCCATGTGGTAGATACTACCATGGAAAGTCCTAACCCTATCGAAGTTCCTGTAGTCAGGGAATTTGAAGATGTATTTCCTGAAGAACTTCCAGGTGTGCCACCGCCTCAGGAAATTGATTTTGAAATCAATTTAAATCCAGACATGCAACCTATAGCACAAACACCATATAGGATGGCGCCTGCTGGGATGGCAGAACTCAAGAAACAGTTGCAGGAGTTGCTTGAGAAGGGTTTCATCCGACCGAGTACTTCACCTTGGGGTGCTCCGGTCCTTTTTGTTAAGAAGAAAGACAGGTCAATGCGGTTGTGCATTGATTACAGGCAACTAAATAAAGTAACAATAAAGAACAAGTATCCTCTGCCGAGGATTGATGATCTCTTCGACCAGTTGCGTGGCGCAACCGTCTTCTCAAAGATAGATTTGAGGTCGGGATATCACCAGTTGCGCATTAAGGATAGTGACATACCCAAGTCTGCCTTCAGGACAAGGTATGGTCACTATGAGTTCACAGTTATGTCGTTTGGACTAACTAATGCACCAGCTACATTTATGGAACTCATGAATAGAATCTTCTGACCTTTTCTCGATCAGTGTGTTGTTGTCTTTATAGATGACACTCTAATATATAGCAGAGATGCTCGGCAGCATGAACAACATCTTCGTTAGGTTCTAACTTTGTTAAGAGAACACAAGCTATATGCTAAGTTTAACAAGTGTGAGTTCTGGTTACCGGAAGTATCTTTCCTTGGACACGTGATATCTGCCTCGGGTATTCGTGTTGATCCTAAAAAGGTAGAATCCGTTCTACAATGGGAACAACCGAAGACACCGACGGAAATCTATAGTTTCTTAGGGTTGGCTGGCTATTACCGAAGGTTCATTAAGAACTTCAGTTCCATAGCTTTACCCTTAACTAAGTTGACCAGGAAGGATGCTCCTTTTGTTTGGAGTGATAAGTGTCAGCAATCTTTTCAGCTGTTAAAGGAGAGGTTGACAAGTGCACCTTTGCTTGTGTTACTGAATAAGGAAAAGGATATATAGTTTTCTATGATGCCTCCAAGAATGGACTCAGATGTGTGTTGATGTAGGATAAACAAGTGATTTCTTTTTCTTCCCGACAGATTAAGAAATACGAGGAGAATTATCTGACACACAATCTGGAGCTAGCTGTTGTGGTTCATGCCTTGAAGATCTAGAAACACTATCTCTATGGAGAAACATTCCATATTTTCACTAATCATAAGAACCTGAAGTATATCTTTTCTCAGCATCACCTTAACATGAGGTAATGCCGCTGGATGGAGTTAATCAAGGACTGCGATTGTACAATTGATTACCATCCAGGGAAAGCCAATGCGGTTGCTGATGCTTTGAGTAGAAAATCAGCAACACCAGCCTTAGATAGAGCACAACTGAACTCTTTGGTATGCTCAAGGAGAGATATGCTCATCTCCTTAAGGAAAGACAATGTACAGTTGAAAGTATCATTGTTAGTTGGGTTGTTAGCTGAGATGCATATAAAACCTACTCTGAGAGAGCAGATCAAGGAGGCACAACAAGTTGATGTTGTAGTTCAGCAGATTAGATTGGAGTATGGTAATGAGAAACGGGATGGTTTCCATGACTCAGGTGACCAAGTAGCCTGGTATCATGGTAGGATGATAGTGTCGGATGTGGATAACTTGAGAAAGTTAGTCCTGGAAGAAGCTCATTCTTCGATGTATGTTATGCATCCAGGAAGCACCAAGATGTACTGAAACTTGAAAGATATGTATTGGTGGTCTGGTTTGAAGAAGGATGTTGCTGAGTTTGTTATGCGGTGTCCTGTGTGTCAGCAGGTTAAAGCTAAACACCAGAAGCCTGCAGGAACAATGCAACCTTTACCCATACCACAATGGAAGTGGGATCATGTAACCATGGACTTTGTGGTTGGTTTACCTAGAACAGCCAAAGGTCATGACTCCATATGGGTAATAGTTGATAGGTTGACAAAGACAGCTCATTTCTTTCCTGTCAAAACAACCTATTCTGCTGAGAAGTTAGCACAGTTATATGTTGATGAGATTGTGCGACTACATGGAGTACCAGTCACCATTGTTTCTGATAGAGGTCCCTAGTTTATGAGTCATTTTTGGGAGTGACTTCATAAAGCTCTAGGCACATAGTTAAGGTTTAGTACAACTTTTCATCCTCAAACTGGTGGACAGTCAGAAAGGACTATACAAACTTTAGAAGACTTACTTAGAGCATGTGTTCTTCAGTTTATAGGGAGTTGGGATCTACACTTAAGCTTAATAGAGTTTGCCTATAATAATAGCTATCAACATACCATTGACATGGCACCTTATGAAGCTTTGTATGGTAGACGTTGTAGATCACCCCTATGTTGGTATGAAACCGGTGAATATCAGCTGTTAGGTCCTGATCTTGTGCAGAAAACCACAGAGAAGATTAAAGTAATACAACAACAGATTAAGACTGCACATGATAGGTAGAAGTCTTACGCTGATAAGCATTGTAGACCTTTAGAATTCCAGGTTGGAGACAGAGTGTACCTCAAAGTCTCACCTTGGAAAGGGGTTATGAGGTTTGGAAGGAAAGGGAAGTTAGCTCCTAGATTTATGGGGCCTTATTGAATCATTGAACAGATTGGAAAAGTAGCCTATAAGCTAGAGTTACCACCAGAGTTACAAAGGTTACACCCTGTGTTTCACATTTCCATGCTCAGGAAATGTCATCCTGATACATAATCAGTTTTGCAACCTATAGAGGTAGAATTGAATGATGATGCATCTTATGAGGAAGGACCAGTGTCAATCCTTGATAAAAGAATTAAAAAGTTGAAAAAGAAAGACATAAGTCTTGTGAAAGTCCTCTGGAATCATCGTGGTGTTGAAGAAGCCACTTGGGAACTAGAGGAAGAGATGAGAAGGAAATACCCTGCTCTTTTATTTTAATACATTTTGTTGATTTCAGGGACAAAATCCTCGTAAGGGGTGGATAATTTGTAACATCCCTGACCTGGGTTATGAATTAACCCTAGGTGATTTGCTTAAGGCATGTGATTATATGCTTGTGATTATCTTTTGATATGTAATTAAAGCTTCTGAGGAACTTATATTTCCATTTCTATCCTATTTGAACTATGTTGTAATATTGTTTTGTTAAAAATGGACTAATGTGCAAATTACCCAATTGGAGGGGTTAACTTGCAAATTGTACATGTTAAGATGTTCCTCTGATGCTGAGACATCATAAGAGTGAATATGATGTAGTTTTATGGATTCTCCAAGCTTGGGCACCAATATATAGCTTGTAGAGCAATCCTTGTGCTTTAAAGCCTAGTTTTGGTATAAAGTGCAGTTTACCAAAAACATAGGGTGAAACATGTAAAATATACCATCTATAGTATCCCTCATGACTCTTGGCATCAAGTAGAGAAAAGAAAATGATGAGGGCGCCTCATTTGATTAATCAAGTAAGAAAGATAACCTTAATATTTAATAACCAAGTTTTATGCAAAATGACCCTTTTTCATGTATAACTTAGTAAGGTGTTTGGTTTCTTTTTCCTTAACCTTGGTTGAGAGAGGGGTTTTGCATGTGATAAGAAGGGAGAGACGTGGCCAAGAAGTGGAGAAGAGCTTGGTGGAGGTAGATGTAAAATTAAGGACATAATCCTCCCTGCCTTGAAAATACCCAAAAATATATAAGTACATCTTTTTCACAAAGCAAGGGATCGTTTCCCTTCATTCCTTCCCTTATCTTCTTGCTTTGGCCGACTAAGGAGAAGCTCAGGAATAGAGGAGAATGACCATGCTAGTTTTTGTAAGTCTTGATCATCATTCATCTCAATTTCATGGTGGAAATCCTTATACAAGGTTGGTTTGTTAGTTTTCCTTATACAATTCTTCTTTCTAGCCTTCTTCTCCACCCAAACCTTGAAGAACGAACCTTGGGCAACCTTTGGAGCTTCATCCACCAGTAAAGCGACGAATCTTGGAGCTCTAGATCAGATCTTAAAGCAGGTTTTATAACTCTAAACCTTTAACTTTGTTAAGTGCATCTTCTTTTCCTAGAATCGTTGCTTGTTCTTCTTCTTTTTTTTTGGTCTCCCAAAGTGTGTGCCTCCCTTTTTTTGATTTTTTTGAAAAGTTACAGAAAGTAAACAAAGCAAGAAAAAGCTTTAAACAGCTAAAACAGCTAAAAGCAGACTAACAGCTAGCTATCTGTACAAGCTAAGTAAGACTATCTATGTCTTTCTTCACTTTACTCCAAAGCTGCGAACCTGGACAATCCAAATTTAAGAACGTCCTTAGGTTCCTTTCAGTCCAGAGCGCATTCACAATAAGAAGAATGCAAGTATTACTCTTCCTGTCAGTAAAAGATGAAAACTCCTGAATGGAATTCGGCAACTTAGGAATGAGATTCTCCAAAACAACTTCCTTCCAGACTCTCTCAGCATAAACGTAAGAGACAAAAATGTGTTCCATATCTTCTGTACACTCCCTACATAATTCACATCTCGAAGCTAAACTGTACCCTCGATTCTTCATATGATCATGCGTAAGAAGCTTCCCAAGCATCAACCTCCAAGCAAGAAACTGACATCGAGCTGGAGCTTTTGATCTCCAGACCCATTTACTCCAGTTAACAGATACATGCTTTTCACGCATAAGATTCCAGAACTCTCTAATTTTTGTAGGAGTCCCTTTATCTAGCAACAGATTTCCTTCAAGCTTACTCACAACTGGAACATAAGAATGAATAGTACTCACAATCCTATTCCAGTGTCTAGATCTGTTGCATTTCCATTCCCCTCCATCAACAAGGCAGCTAAACTTAGCAAACTTACCTTTCCCAAGTTTCAAGATGTCCCTCTTATTAGTAATATCATCAAGGAACATTCCTTCAAAAATCCACGGTTCTCTCCAGATGAAAGTAGACAACCCAGCTTCAACAGAAACTCTTCTTATAAACATATCCCGAGTTCTAATAATATATCTCCACATCCAGGAAGGATTGGATGAGCATCCAACTCTGCAAACAGAGTCCTCCTTAATATATCTAGCATGGATCCATCGCACCCACATTGAGTCCTTCTTTTGAGCAATACTCCAAAGATTTTTAACAGAGCAGGCCACACTAACATCAGTTGTATGCTTAATGCCTAACCCGCCTTCCTCTTTAGGCCTACATATATCATCCTAGGAAACAGTATGTGTGGTACTTTCAAAAGAAGCTCCACCACCATAAAAAATTTCGACAAAGAGAATCAATTTCTTCAGAAATTGCTTTGGGAAGAGGAAAGGAGGAAGCCCAATAAAGATGGAAGGAAGCAAGAGTAGATTTAATTAACTCAAGCCTACCCGCATAAGAAAGATGAATACCTTTCCAACCTTCTAATTTGTGCTTGATCCTGTCAATAATGGGTGAACATAGAGATCTAGTCAGCTTCCCTGTAAATAAAGGTAGACCCAGATATTTTAGAGGAATCTTGCCAATCTTAATGTTCAAGTTCGAAGATTCAACCAGAATTTCAGTAGCAGGATTATAGATGACAACACTTTTGTCTAAACTGATGCTCAGACCAGAGACATGGCTGAACTCATCAATCACTTTACTCGCTCCTTTGATTGAATTAATATCAGCTTCAGAGAAGATCACCATATCATCAGCAAAGATCACATGTGAAACAGCAAAATCATGAGCTCCACTGATAGGCACAAGATTTTTCTCCTCAACATTATAATTCATGATGCTAGTGAACCCTTCCATAGCTAACACAAATAAGTAAGGGGCGAGGGGATCCCCCTGTCTAATGCCTCTAGTTGGTTTAAAAACTTCTCCAGGGCACCCATTAATCAGAACTTGCATGCTAGTAGAACTAAGGAATAAATCGATCCAATGTATGAAGCAAAAAGGAAAGTTCATACTAGCCAGAATCTTTTTCATATACGACCAGTCAACAATATCATAGGCCTTCATGATATCAGCTTTGATACACATCTTGGGCTTAGAACTCTTGAAGATATTATTAACCACCTCATTGACAAGAAGAGTAGAGTCACTGATCGACCTTCCCTTAATAAAAGATGACTGGCTAGGACTAATAAGACTCGGCATAATAGGCTGAAGTCTATTAGTAATAATCTTGGATATAATCTTATAAAGAACATTGCATAAAGATATGGGCCTCCAGTCCCTTACACAAGAAGGGCTCTTAACTTTTGGAATAAGAGCAATGTGAGTTCTACTAATTTCACCAAGAATCTTCCCACTTTCAAAGAAATTAAGAACAGCCTTAGAAACATCCTCCTTAATGATAGGCCAACACACTTTGAAAAAGTGGTAATTGAATCCATCAGGACCTGAGGCTTTATCCCCATTTGAGTTTTTAATAACAGAATCAATCTCCTCTTGAGTAACAATAGCACATAACGACTCAAACTGGTCTCTGGTTAGTTTAGGAAAAAACCCAATTATCATTCCAGACATACTCATCCTTATGAGATTCCGAGAAGAGGTTCTTATAGAAGCTAGTAACATGTTCTTTAATAGCATCTTCATCAGTGCAGATAACATCATCAATAACCATACTTCTCACACTATTTCTCTATCTTCTATTCTTAAGAGATGAATAAAAGAACTTGGAATTCCTATCTCCAAGTTTCAACCATTGAACTCTGGACTTTTGCCTAACTAGAGATTCCTCATCATTATAGGCTTCAATAGCTAACTTCCTTTTCTCTTTAGCAAGTTGCTGCAACCCCTCATCACCAGGATCAGCATCAACCATGTTCTGAGCTCTACACGCCTCAACTTCAAGAATCATCCTATTTTCATAGATATCCCCAACATCCTTCTTGTTCCACTTACAAAAATCTTTTTTAAGCCTCCTAAGCTTTTCACAAACCCTAAACATCGGACAACCATTAACTTCCTCTTTCCAACTATCTTTGACCACATCTAAGAAACCAGGGCAAGAAGTCCACGCATTGATGAACTTGAAAGGCGTCTTCTTCTTGAATTCATTCCCATCCAGATGAACAGAAATAATGTGATGATCACTATGAATAGAGGCAGTAATCGTCCCCCACAGACGAGGAAACACATCAATTAACCCTTGATTATAGAACACTCTGTCTATTCTAGACATGACAAGCTTCATGCCATCTTGCCTATTATCCCAGGTATAAAGGGAGCCTGAGAGAGTAGCTTCAGTAAGACTAGCATTATTGACGAAATCATTGAAGAAGGCCATGGAGCTATAAGATGGCTCAACAGAACCATATCTATCAGTAGAGAATCTAACACAGTTGAAGTGTCCAGCAATAAACCAAGGAGCTTCACCAATGGAGATATGAATACTCACAAGCTTGGCCCAGATGACATTCCTTTTAGCTTCCGGATTCTGCGCATATATCGCCGTTAGAAAGAAAGAGAACCTATCATAGGAGATATGACAATGCATAAACTGATCATCAATTAACACTAGATCAATACAGATATCATCCCAGTTCTACATAATAACAACTCTCCCCAAAGGATGAGCGTCATGATTTGAAATCCACTTTGCATGAGGCCACACCCTATTGACTACCTTTACAATTTTCCTCCTTCTGACTTTAGTTTCAAACAAACAAACAATAGAAGAATCAAACTTATGAATATCTTCCTTCACAACATCCTGGCGCCCACTTTTATTGAGCCCGCAGATGTTCCAGGCCATAACCGAAAGGTTGTCAACCATTTGGAATAGCAGCCGGAATCCCTCCAGCTACGGTACTTTGAGGTTCATTAGAGAATTCAAGAACACGAAAACTGTTGGGTGAAACCGGAATTCCAGTAGCCTTCTGCTGTGGAATTTTTGCCGCATTCCTTGGAGGGTGACCATTCCTCCTGGTAGATTTATGGGACCAAGTACTAGCAGGAGTTACAAGAACAGGTTGTCCCTGAAAGAGGAGCGTAGCCGGATTAATCAGCGGACTAGAAGCTCCTTCCAATTGAACAGAGGGTATTTCATCGAGCACTTCCACTGCCTGTACAAAGGATGTTATTGATGCCTCATTCACAGCCTGGTCACCCAGAGCACAATCATAGAAGGTTTGCGCAGAGCTTTGGCTATCTACTTTCGCCTTCTCAACCCAAACTTGCTTCCTCTTGGGATTCTGAGTAGTCTTTACACAGTCCCCTTCACCATGTCCAAAAGTGCCGCAGCACTTACACAATGACGGAATCCATTCATATTCAATATGTACCACATCCTTAATACCATCATCACTGATGAGTGTCATCTCTGAAGGAAAAAACGAAGTAGCTAGAATTAGGACTTGGATTCAGGAAAAATCTAACCTCTTGAGTTTCCTAGTAAAGAAATCTGGTCGGAGAGGAGTTCCTACAAAACTTCCAATCATTCCAAAGACCTCTTCATCCCAAAGCTCCAAAGGCAGATCGTAGACACGAATCCACATCGGAACCTCAGTTAGCTTCAGTTTTTCCAACGGCTCCTCTTTGCCATTTGTTAAGGATAAGCGGCTTGCCCGCAACATACCAAGGACCACATTCAATGGTTGTCCTCATATCTTCCAGATCTAAGAATCTGATAACAAAGTAGTCATTTCCTCTTGACATAATCTCGATCTCCCCCTTGACTTTCTAGATCATGGACAGATGTCGATGCAGAGTATGCCAGTGCGGCTTCAGTCTGAAAACATAGTCGGCAACTGTGTTCGACCATTTAGATGTGTTCCTTTCAGCAATGGACTTGGAATACCAAACATCTCCATCAACTAACTCCAATTGACAAGGTTTAAGGGTTGAATCATCGTCTTGCTTGGTTTCGAATAGGTCTTTCCACGACTTCGTTCTTGCAGCTACTGGAACTTGCTGATTCCTCCAGATCTGATTCTTCCGCAGTTGATGCAGAGGCTGAGGATTTGGAGGAACTGCAAGAGAACCCCCGTCGGTGCTCTTTACCGCAGTAGGTGTCGGTGGTTCACCGATGTCTCCCTTGTCGCCCTCCCGTTCGCCAGAGCTAGTTGACATCCCATTCGCCAACTGGATGTTCTTCTTCTTTACACACTTCTATGTGTTCTTGCTAGCAATTCCGTGAAGAGCAGTCCATGTTCTTGAGGTAGAAGAAGATGGAGTTATTTCCAAAGTTCATCCTAATCTTTCTTTAACAAACGGTCCTCCACCTATTTCTCAAACGGTTTGCAAAACCGTTTGAAATCAAACGGTTTCAAAACCGTTTGAAGAGTAAACGGTTTCACAAGAACGTTTGGGAGCAACCAGTCCAAGACCATTTGGATGGGTTGATCAGGAATAGGCTGTTTGGAGATCTGTTGTACACATTATGGACTAATCACCCGCCAAAAATCATCATCTAATTCCAAGTAAATCACCAATTGAAGGCTCATTAGTCACCTAAACCCTAATCGGGTTTATTGTTGATTTCAATGATGCAATCATGTTGAAGTTTGGGTTGAGTGGCCCAAACGATTTCAAAACCATTTGGGGATCACCCAAACAGTCTCAAGACCATTTGGTGATCACCCAAGACCATTTGGAGGTCTATGGTTAAGTGGGGTTGACCAATTGAGGGTCCAATCATATCAAGTTGTTGAACAATTAAATGTTGATTTTGTAACCAAATCTAGGGTTCATCCCTTAAGTGAATGGCTTGGTTTTTGATAAATTATGGGAAAATGGTCTCAAGACCGTTTGGAGGATGTCTGAACAATCCCAAGACCGTTTGGGATCAAGTTATGACCCAATTGAGTAATGGTTCAATGGGTTCAACATCAATTAGGCTCATGTTGATACATGTTGAAGGGTGATCATTCCCAAACCCTAATCCTAATTCAAGTGATCCAAACCCTAATTGGTGACCAATTGAGGATCAATTGAGGGTCAAATCAGTAAGGATTGACCTAATTGACTCAATTGATGATTGGCTAACCTTAGTATGATCGATTAAGGGGTTCAACCTTGAAAAAACCTAACTCAATTGGATAGGTTGAGGCACCTTTTGGTCCATGCGGTTTTGAGGGTGTTTGGACCAAACGGTCTCAAGACCATTTGGGTCCAAATGGTCTCAATACCTTTTGAGTCCAAACGGTCTCAAGACCATTTGGGACCAAACGATCCCAAACCGTTTGGGACCAAACGATCCCAAACCGTTTGGGACCAAACGATCCCAAACCGTTTGGTGGTCATGCGGTTTCAAGATCAATTTCGTCATGCAGTTTCAAGATCGATTTGTCCATGCGGTTTCAAAGTCAAAGTTGGCCAAACAGTCAACAGGACTAAATGATCTTCACCTCACCTAGGGCAAACGGTCTTGATGGTGTACTTGGCCATGCGGTCTTGAAAGTCAAAGGGACCAAACGGTCAACAGGTCCATGCGAATTTAAAACTGTTTGGAGGTTGAAAGTGCAAAACTGTTTGGGGTCTTTGAAGGTCAAAAATGATTGATGTCTTAGTGGTCAAGATGGTTTAGTAGTTGACTAACCTAAACCCTAAAGATACCTAAAGTGATTAAGGGAACAAGTAATCAGTTGGTTGATGCATGTTATGGTCAATGGTGAACATTACAAAAGTACCCTTAAAGGATTAGTATGACTAGTACCCTTTGACCAAGCAAACCCTAATGACTATAGAGGAGAGAGAAGTCTCTTAATATGAATGAGAATCAAGTAAAATACCTCCAATATGTATGAATACACATAATTAGGGTATGATCCTTCATAGTGAGATCATGAAAACCCTAATTATGGTGATTAATGGATCTTAACCTAAATTGAAGGCACTAATGAAAGTAATCTTCATACATGATGATGGTATGACCTCAATTCACTGTGGAGTGAATAGTAAACCCTAATTCTAGGGTAATATCATGTAATGTAAATAGTAAACCCCAAATCTAGGGTGATGTGATGAAATGAACAGTAAACCCAAATTTTGGGTTGTACTTTTAAGCATGATACTCTATACTGGATTATGGAGTGAGTAATCATTATGCCTTATAAGTTAAAGGGGTTGAATAACCCTAATTAGATTAAAAGGACACCTAACCCTAAAAACCAGCCGTGGTAATGTGACACGGTCATGGTATTCTGTATGTGACACGACCGTGTAATGAAGCACGACTGTGGTGACTTAATCTTACACAACCTTGCAAGATAGCACGGCTGTGGTGTTCTATGATTAATTTGAAAAGAAATTGTATTGTGTTGATACAGATATAATGTGCATGTTTTCAATTATATTAGTCATGCAGGTTGTTACCAAGAGATAATCATATCCAGGTAAGGTTTATGATGCTACATTCACTGAAAGTATTCTTTAAGCTTTGAAAACAATGATATGTTATGTTACCTATTAAAAAGGTAACTTTTGAGATGGATAGGCCGTATGAGCCATGAAGACCATCTGTACTGTTATAATCAAAGTCATGTTGCTAAATGACTTGATGACTATATGTCACATGGTAACAAAGTGTTATGATGATCTAAGGGTTTGAACACCCCTATTTTTGAATCATAATGATGAGATGGTTAGGGATTGATATTCCAATGGTAACTAAGGTGAAATGAACTTGATATAATTAGTACTCCTCCTTCATAGCAATTGTTTTAATGGTTTGTGTTTGAAAACATACCTAATGTTAAAAGAATTCTATAATGTACTTAAATAATCAAGTATAATGATATCATGTAGAGCCCCTTCATTTTCAGTAGTTTAATGATGGTGAAATAGGTTTTCCTATGGGAACTCCTGGAGAACAAACTTTTGAGTATGTTGAGGTTATGGACGCGAATATCCTTACGTCCTAATGTAGGGATTGATGTGAGATGTACTTTAATCTCTCACCCCTTCATTATATGTTTGTGTCGGGATGATGTATCACAAATCTCCTGATAATGTTGTTAATGCCGCATCGGTGTGAGATAAACAAGAAATCCCTCGATGGCAAAGAGAGTACAGAATGCTACTGTAACTCTAATAGAGAAGTTGCCAGAATACCCTAGAAAGCTATTATAGCAGAGACACAAGATGTCCAGCATGTTGATCCTCATACCGACTGAGGAAGATGAGGTCATAGGAATCTGGCTCTTCTGATGACCTATGTATGGTACCGATTGTGATTTCGTAATGGTCGGTTGGAGTATGAGCGGCGTAACTCATCTCCTCAGGGCATAATAATGTTTGTAAAATGTAATAAGCCGTGTAGCATAACTGCCTAGGTTGAACTACGAGAAACAATGATTGATGATACATTGTTTAGAATATTCTAGTTAAATAACTAGTATACATGTTCTTCATATTCCTTATTGACATATGCCTTGATATTCAATTAAGTTATAATTGAAATTAATGCCTAAGAGAATGTTGATTTACTTAATATTAAATTTGTTGTTGAATGTTTATAGTTTTGTTGCTTATTGTTACTCTTTTATTGCAATAACAAAGCTTCTGGAGGAGAGTTATAACTCTCGCTGGGACAATTATTCAAATTGTCTCACCCCCGTGGGATTCGACTTTTTAGGTAGACGCCGCAGACGAAGGAATCTATCAGTGGGTGAGCAGCAACAACAGCAACACCATGGACATCAGTGATTCTCAGGTGGAGACACTTTCTGTCAAGTCTTATAGATAGAATGTCCTATGTATTGTCTTTGTACTCTCAGGTCCTAGGAGTCAGTAGATGTTTAAAATAGATCTGAGATTTTGGCTTAATGCCTCGAGTTTTTTGTATCTTGCTTTGTACAAATAATGGAGCAATTGATGTGGTAATCACTCGAGATGTGATTTTACAGAGATGTAGTGATGAATCATGTTGTAACAACGCATTATGTTTCTTTATGAAAGATTTTTATCGTTTAAAGATCTCTTTACAAAAAGTTTTAATTTTTAGTGATTTTTAATAACTCCGCTGCTAGTTAAACGCTTCCGCATTCGTTGATCTCGTTTTTCTAAGACAGACGTCTCAATAATGATAGTGACTGAGATGAAGACCATGATTCCTACCTATTCCTATTTGCTTCTGCATTAGATGCCACTTCACCATGACCATGAATCTCCTTCTACCTACGTGATTTCCCATTTTGAGTATATCTACTTGAGGGGGAGTATTTGAGTGATTTAATATAACATTGAGGGGTATAAACCTTCTTTCATGGAATTGCCTTATCTTTTGTTATTTTTCTCTAGTCTATATGTTTGTTTTCCAATTGACTTGGGATTATCCCAATCTTTAGCTTCAAAGGGAGTGTTAGAGAGTCTAGTTATTTAGTTCATTAAGTTGAAGGGTCAATTGTATATGGTCCCAACTGTGTCTTGGACCATTAGGGTTTGTCTTGAGTCTGTATACTCCCCCCTTATCCTATTTATAGGAGAGGGGGTGTCCTTCTATCATATAAGAAAAACTCATAGAATGAGAATTACCAATCATATCACTTTTCCACAAGGTCCAATAATGTGTGTCAGCCCAGTCACATTGTATTCCCCTCCCTCACTTTTAGCACTAATCCATTTTGTTGTTGCTAAGAAAATTCTAGAAATTGGATTTTTTTTGGCCATGGATTGAGCATTGGTCCAATGATTGTTGGGTTAAATTCCTCCACAGATGTACATTATAGCTACCATGGTTGCAGGCTACATGAAACCACCAAGGCCACCCTCGTACTTTCTTACTTTTCTCCAATTGACACCTCTTTCACTTTCTTTATTCCTTCTGTCTCATTATTTTCCCCTTCATTTCTATCCCCATTGTGACCTAGGGAACCCCCTGCTTCTTCTTCCTCTTACCTATAAGCAGCACCACATTTGTGACTTCAGGGGCATCTTGCCTCCAGTCACCACACCATGATCTGAGGTCATGGATGCTTATACAGTGATGACACAAGGCTAGACGACCCCTTTAGGAGCCGGCTTGAGGGTTCCCTACACACTTGGTGCATGGTCTGACTAGGAGCTTGGGTGGCATATACACAAGGCTAGCGCACAACACCAGTGGGAGGAATCACCCTCAACCACTTGATCTACGACAGTAGTGCCTACCAGCTAGGAGCATGAGCACAACAGTGGTGAGTGACGTCTGAGTGTGCAACCACAATCATATGTTGACCCAAGCAACTAGGTAACACGGGGAACTAGGCACTGATCAACAAAGTAGGCACACAATCAAGTTCATTGAGTGGTGCATCAGGGGCCGAGATCACCCCTAAATATTTAGTCACGCCATAATCCTATTTCCCTATCTCAACTCGTTATTTTGAATTTAATATACTGATATACCAAATCAATCATCTCAATGAGATCTACCCAATGGACTAGGTTGCAAACACTAAATCCCTTCATAGTATTCATGTTAACCAAAAATAACAAACTTTTGTTCTTTTGAATAGATTTAATGTACAATGATGCTTAATATTGGATCATCATTTCTCAAACTACCTCCTAACAATCAAATCAATAACTTAAAAGCACCTTTGAACATGATGTAACTCCTAATCACCCCTTCTTTTCTATGGATGACTCTAGTGAATGAATAGGCTTGTTTTTGGACTTTAGTATAGGATGTAATTAAAAGTTGTAATCTTGCATATAAATGACATCAAACCTCACTCTAATCTTGAAATTAGTAGATTTGTTCCCTCTATAACACATATCTCACCTCTTGATCTCCTATTCTCTTGCTTGGTATTTATGACATCAAATGCACGAATGTGACACCTTTCATATTCTTATACATAATCCACCTTTATATCCTTTAAAATTGAAATATTATGATTTTTTATTATATATATGGCTAAGGTCAACCAATTTTGTGTTATAAGTATATATGTGACCTAATCCACCCATATGGATGCCTTATGTGACGCTTATGATTTTTTTGTATTCTTTCTTATTCCCTAATCATGATATGGACCTTAATCTTATGCTTCCCCCATCTCAAATAAGAGTTGACTCTTATATGTTTGGCCCCTTTGATGTGGATGTCTACCTAAGTTTTATGTTGACCCTTATGTAAACTATGTTGATAATTGAATGTTTGTTGACAATGTTGATACCAAGATTGAACAGTGACACCTAGACCCTAGTGTCCCTCCATCTATATTTGATTGTGGTTCTTATATCCTTAATCCTCTAAAAAAATCTCCTATCTTATCTAAATATCATGACTTGATGTACCTTAGTCTTGTTTACCCTATTGTGAATCTTTTGGCCTTAAAATGTACATAAGTGACTTAAGTATTGAAACAATCATAGAAAATATATGGAACCTCATAATGACTTGCAACTTTAACCACACCTTCATGATGAACCTTAAATCAGTAAACATCATCAAATATGAAATTAATAAACTTTGAAATGAAGTTGACCAAAACCCTAATAATGGGCCAAATAAGTACCACAATGAACCTTGCCCAATGATGGTTAGTGTTCTTAATAAGATGGTTGCATGTGATGTAGATGGTCAAGGATAGGTTAAGAATCTTCAAATCAGGTAAGCAAGCTTTAATAATCATGTGATTATGATTTTCTTGATAAAATGCTTGATATGTATGTTTTCTTTCTTACTTGCAACTATTGATATGTATTATTGTAGTATTATATTGATGTTTAGTCTCATTAATTTTATAACTTCTACACATAATGTAAATCTCCATTATATAAACTTAAAATAGGGTTTTCTCAATGATTTTGATCATTTTTAGTCCCCTACATAGAAATAGAGTAAGCTAATGGATTTGAGCCTTCGAGCACCATCACAGACCCCTTCCAACGGGAATTTGGTCAAAGGCCTTATAATAAATGATTTTCTTAGTATAATGAAATGATTGAAACATGGGTTTTCATTTTGCTAAGTAATTAACACTTATTTCTCTTATTTGTTTAATTCTGCAAATCTTTTCAAATTTGGAAAACCTTAGATATATGTAATAAATTGTTTCATGGCATTTTATCTGTCCACATAGTTGGCACATATTTCTTAGTCACTCTAGTCAATGAAAATGTTATTTCACTAAAGTCCTTAATAAATTGCCTATAATAACCTACCAAACTAAGAAAACTATGTACTTTAGTCGGGCTTTTGGGTTGTTCCCATATCATCACTAACTCCATCTTCTTGGTATCCACACAAATTCTTCTATTGGATATGATGTGACCAAGGAAAGACACTTCTATCAACCAAACCTCACACAATCTAAACTTCATAATATGACTGATGTCGTCTAGGTAATTCTAATGTCAAAAGGTGGTGTTGCTCATATTGCCCCTAGTCCTTGGAGAAAATTAGGATGTCTTCTATGAAGACTAACAAAAATTGATCTACATATTTTTGAACACCTCATTCATTAGGTCCATGGAAGCTTAAGGTGCATTATTTAGCCTAAATGACAAACCACAAACTCAAAGTGTCCATTCCTAGTCTTGAAGGTGGTCTTATCTATGTAATTTCTCTTGATGCTTATCCAGTGGTATCCTAACCGTAGATATATCTTTGAGAGAACTATAATTCCTTTTGACTTATCGAACTATTTGTCAATCCTTGACAAGGAGTACTTGTTCTTCACTATGACTTTGTTTAGTTGTCTCTAATCAGTACACAATCTCATGCGTCCTTCCTTTATCTTGATGAAAAAATTGGATCACCCCATGGGGATGTTCTCGAATGTATGAAAATCTTATCAAACAACTCCTAAAGTTGTTTCTTCAACTCCCTCATATTTTTTGGTAGCCCCCTATATGGATCTTTCTCTTTGGGATGCATGCCAGGGATAAGATTGATCTCAAACTCAATATTTCTAGGTGGTGGAAGACCAAAAAACTCATCTAGGTAATTGTCTTTGAACTCACAAACCACAAGCACTTCTAGCATACTAGGACTCACTACCTTAGTATCACAACCTTAAGTCATCAACTTCTAAACTATTGCTGCAAAACATAACACATGTTTTGGGGATATTCTGGTCTCCTTGGAATGTCCAACAAATGTATACCTCTCAAAATTCATGTAACCTTGGATTTACTACCAACACCACCCTATACCTTTCTTGTATACCCATCTCAAGAATCAAATCAAACTCATACATCTCAAGTGGCATAAGATTCACTTGAATAATGCATTTACAAAAGAAAATAATGCGGGATGGACACACCTTTCAAAAATTAGTGGAACCAACAAGAGGGGAATAAAAGTAAAGAGATTAGAATCGACAACTAACATGCAGGTTAAAATGTACAATCACCTACTTGGTGATAAATTAGTGTGTCACAAACTTATTGTTGATAAGCAAACTTCCTTGTCCTTGTCTTCTTTCTGCAAATCTTGATAATCCTACATGTGTAGCTTGCCCACTCCATCTACCTATATGCTTCTACGAGCCCTCTTGGATCCAAACTTATTGTTGGGATGACTTGGTTCAGTTGTAGGAAGAACTTCCTCAAGTTACCAGTTAGATGGTAGTAGAAACACTTCTTCTATGGGGAAGTCTGTGACCCAACTGACCCTAGAATAGATGTATAACATGCAGTGTATGCCCCACACAATGTATGTCCTTGACCTCTGCACTTACTCAACAACCATTATGACTCTTGTTGTACTCTCAACTCTAAAGTAGTTGTACTCTATTGTGACTTCCTGAACTACTACTTGGTGGTCTAGAAAACCATTTCCTTTTGCATCCTCTAGAATACTATCTCGACACTGTGATGACTATGCAAACTATCATTCTCTCGATCCTACTCACCAACTCCATGAAGGTGGTAAACTTCTTACTTGACTCCAAAGTCGATGCCAACTTGAACAACTCTTCACTGAGCCCTATCTCAAACTGCCTACAGTTCTCCTTTTCTGCCGATACTATGTGCAAGAAAAACTGTAATAGCTCAACAAATCGAGTATAACACCTAGATTTTCATATTACATAAATATCACTAAGGGGTTTCACAAAATGCTATTTTGGCAATTCAAGTAAATGGAAACACTTTGCATTTGATTAAGAATTGATTCATACATAGTTCTTGTCAAAATAAAACTACATCTTGTTCATCTAAAATCTAATCCATTTGGCAACATAATTAAGCATAAAGAAAAGATGTCTAAACTGTGGATCATCTTGGTAAATGGCACCCCACCAGGCTCTGCTTGAGAAATCTCCTAGTCCTTTGCTTTCTCTTTTGATCATTGATTGCTCCAAAACCAGCGGACATCACGTCCATATCCATGCAATGGGAAAAATAGTTATTAGAGTAAGTGATGTGATTATCTAAATATACATTACAAAAGAATTGAAATGTTAAAGAGGGTTCTTGGACATTATAAATATGAAACTATCATCAAACTCTGATTAAAATCTGAAAACATATTATCTCTTATTTCATTAACTCTTATCTTTCTACTCTGTGTTTTATGGAGACCTGTACTATAGATCTCATGACCTACACCAAAGTGCTTGGGTCATAAATATCTTATTGCTTTCTCATCATCCTCATGGATGAGATTATAAACATGCTGTAAAATAAGGTATCTTTTGTTTATGATTTTTATCTGATTGTGGATACCATTACACCTTAAGTCCTTCAATGTTGACACCGAAGTGTCCTCTATGGTGCAACACACCCTCTATTGGCACTATGTGCCCTCTATTGACACTGAAGTGTCATCAATGGTGCAACACATCCTCTGTTTGCACAATGTGCCCTCTGTTGACACTGATGGGTCCTCTATGGTGCAATACACCCTCTATTGGCACAATGTGCCCTTTGTGACACCAGTGGTGTCTGGCGCAATGTGCCCTTTGAATCACCCCCAGAATTGATGGTGAAGACTTATCCTATAACATATTAATGTTCTGATGTCGTTTTCTATCTTTGTTCTCTTATCTCTGAATCTTAATCTCTTATCTCTTAATCTGTTCCTATATTCTTATCTATGAGTCATAATCTCTTATTTTTTTACTTTGTTCTTAGCTTCTTAACTCTGATCTTAGTCTATTATCTTTGACTCTGTTCTATTATTATTTATCTCTAAACTGAATCAATTTTTGAATCTAAATCTCTGTTCAAAAATTCTAAATTGAATCTACACCTTAATATGTGTTTGAATCTCAATTACTACATTACCAATATTGGGTCTAAAACCCTTATCATGTATCTTTGTCTAATATCTGGCTACTCACATAATGTGTAACCTAAGTATGAATCTAAATTGACATTATTATTATCTAGATAGAACTTGATCTAATACTCTGATTTGATAGAAAGATTTAATTAACTTTTGATACTAGATATATGACAACTAAGTCTAAGGCTTAGCAAAAGGATCTAAACTAAATATAGCAATACTAAGTATATGAGAGTCACTTAGGTATCAAGTATCTAAAAATGTGATTTTTTAAAGGTGGCTTAGGCTCCATAAAATCTCATTAGGTCTAATATTAATTCATTCATATGAGCTTGAATATAAAATCTTATAACAAGAATCTTATAGAATCTCATCTTCCAACTTAATCATGACATAATGCCTCATAATCTGATAATATCATCATAAACTCATGTTACAATATATCCAAATCCCAATATTACCTTTATCTTGAAAAGTGGGCCATGTCTTGATATGTTCAAAGATCATATTATCAAATTGTTCATAGATTTTAGACATTAATCATTCTAAGGAACCAAAATAACTTCCTAGTTCTTAGATCTCTACATATATGAGAAATCTTGATAACATGTTCCTACTTGAAATCTACGTGCATGATTATTTTTATAAATGAGGGGAATATTAATAGCATATTTATACTTGAAGTCTTGTTACATGGTTGCATCTATATATATATAGGGTATCCTAATAACATATTTGTACTTAAGATCCTAATACATGGTTATATCACATAACCATGGAAACATGGTAGTCTTACCTTTCATTTCTTATCTTGTAGTCTTGGGCATCGATATGAAGCATTCCTAGGAATTCTTTTATCCTTCTTATGAACTTGATTTGTGAACTTTATTCATTCCATGACACATCACTACTTACGGTATTGAATATATGAAGTTCCACAATAATAAAGTACAAAAAATCTTTCTTGCAAATCTTGAGTTAGAATATTGGACATCAAGATCTCAAATAAGAAGCATGTTAATTTACTAAGTTGATAAAAATAAATACTCATGGGCATGAACCACTTACCTTTCACTTAGAGAAGACCCAGTTTCCCTTCTAAGATTGAAGAAACCCTAGTCACATTCATGGGGTTAATTGAATCTTACATAGCTTGTTCACAATCATTGAATATCCCCACTTATGTTTTATTCATCACTTTAAACCCTAATAGTGTTCAATGAATTATTAAAGAGATTGAAAGTGGGAAACAACATTTAAAGACCAGTCTAATGGATAGAGAATCAAAATATCTTTCCAAACGATATTTTTTTTCTCATTTTTACGAGCATCCTATGATTTACTATGCATTTTGGAACATATAACCAATAGGAAATCGTATAAAATCCACATGGGAACCATGACTCAGATTATCCATTTGTGGGCCCATTTATCCATATGGACCAATGCGGGACCGCCAAGTCAGTAGCGTGCTTTCCAATTAGGAAATCAAGTGATGGAAGTCAAATCCCAAAATTAAACATGCCTATTAAATCGTTCCATTAATGTTTTAGGAGTACCAAGGTCATTAGATGACTTGGATTCATCCCACATGAGCCATGGCTTTGAGTTATTCTCCAGGAGCAAGAAATTGAGGTCAAACCTCGAACAAGTTGGCCTTCCCTATGATATTGAGACTTACAATGAGTCCATCGTCCCCTATTGACGATGTTGAGCTAGCTTTCGGGTCATGGCATGCATTGGAACTTGAGGATCTTCACCGACCATGGCGGCTCACAACAAAGCCTGTAGTTGGATTCGGGACAGGGCCACGAAGGAAACACAAAAACCAGTGGAAAGAGGTCATGTGTCCAATCTAGAATAGAAAGAACAAATAGGCAGGGGAAATGGGAAAGTTGTTCCCCTATATTGTCAGAGATAACATAGAAAGATGGGGAAGAGGGCGGATCTCCAAAGCCTAAGAAAATGGGAAGAAACGTACCATTGGAGGGTGCTAGAACAAACTTGGGGGTGGGGAGAGACCGGAGATGAGGTTTTTGTAGCATGAGATACACAAAATGGCCATGGTGGCTAGAAAAAGTTAACGACATCAACCTTGTCTATAGGGAAGAGCAATTAGGGAAACAACAAGGCAAAACTATGATGTGAAATCAAAGAAGAGGTGTTGGGGAAGCTTTCAAGGAGATCAATTGTAGCAAAGGAGTCAGAGGCGGATGGGACATTATGATGGTTGTGAGAGATGCAAAAGTGAGTAGGTAGTGGTGGTTCAGGATATAAGAGGCCAAATTAGAAGTAGAAGAGAAACTCCTGGGGCATGGCGATGCTTTTGGCACCCTAAGATAGGGGTTCGAGGCACCATAGTGGTATCAATGACCTTATCGTGGAGATGCAGCAAGAGCCCGGTTTGGGCATTTTATCTATTGATCACGAGAGAGAGTGAGGTAGGTATTATTTTAATCAGAATGATGTGATGAATGAGAAGGTGAAGAAAGTTCACTAAATGGCACTGAGATGAGAGGCAAATAGGTTGCGGAAGGGATTGCGGCCAATAGTCCCCCATCGGCAAAATCGTTGGGAGGTAGATGGTAAAGAATGGACCGTCTGATCAGGTGCATATTAAATCTTAGCCATCAGGTGATGTGAAACAAAGGTAAGACAATCAAAGTAGAAGGTGATAGCTTCATTGAACCCGAAACTATAGGTGTGGGCTCTGATCTCCAAACCATGACATAAACACGATTAAAACTTAGCGGAAGCGAATCGGTAATCAGCGGAAGACAAAAATCACGGGAAATTAAAACTTTTCGTGACAAGAACTTGAATCCATAGAAGCCTCTTTCATAAAGTGAGGTAAACTGTTTACATCTCAGGATAATTACTTCTTGAGTAATTATATACATCAGGATACAAAATCTCAAGATCACTTATATAAAAAGACTCCAAGACCTGAGAGTACAGAGGACACATAGGACTGACTCTAACTACACCATAGGGCAGGAAAATCTCCACCTGAGATTACTGCTGCCCCTGATGCTGCTGCTGGGACTGATCACCTGTAGGTTGGTTCCTTCGTCTCCGACGTCCACCTAAAAAGTTGAAGCCTACGGGGTGAGACAATTATACATAATTGTCCCAGTGAGAGTTATAACTCTTCGCCAGAAGCTTTATTATAACATCAAAGAATATTTTAAACAATAAAGCCTTCAAAGCATTCTGTAATAGTTGCAGGTATAACAAGATCTCAACCATTTAGGAGATATGGAGAATATAAACACTATTGCAATGTAACATCAATCAACTAACTTGGAGTTATCTCTAACAAGTTATACTATATGGTTGATTATGTTTTACAAACAACATTATGCCCTGTGGAGATGAGGCTTACCACTCATACTCCAACTGATCGCTGAGAAGCCGCATCATATTCATACATAGGTCATTAAGAGAGCCGGATTCTCATGACCTTCACCTTCCTCAGTCAGTAAGAGGATCACTTGTAGGACATCTCATGTCTCTACTACTATAGCTCACCAGGGTAAACTGTTCCTTCGCTATTCTAGAGTCACAGTGGCATTCTTTACTCTCTTCGTCATCAGGAGGTTTCATATTTACCTACCACTGATACGGATATCTGTGCTTTCTTCGTCATCAGGAGGTTTCATGTTTACCTACCACTGATATGGTATGAAACTATAGTGAAGGATGGATGGATTACACATCTACATCACTTTCCTACACTAGGATGTAAGGTTCTACACATCTATGTACCCCCACATACTCAAAAGTATGTGCTTTTGGAGTTCCCTGAGGAAAACCTATTTCACCATCACTTAATTTCTGACAATGATGGATCTATGATCAGGGCTCTACATTATACTTGATTAGTTAGGTACATTCAGTATTCTTTAATAGCATACATTGTTCTTCAAACAATAACAGTAGCATAGCAGCTATAAAAGAAGAATACTAAATGTAACAGGCCTAACTTATATCAATCATCATTTCTCATTATCCTCATCACAAGTCATCTCTAAGGCATGACCTTGATGGTATTCATGGCTCTCATAGCCCATTTTCAGCATAGGATGCCACTGACAAGGCATCAGATTACTTTACTTATTCATAAGGCTAACAACATGCCTTTAATGAATATAACATCAACATCCATACATGGATATGATTACCTTCATATCAGAACCTGCATGGTTAATATATCTGATAAAGGGAATACAACAATAAGGAATGTACTTCCTACTCTTGTCATAAGAGTTAAATCTTTAACTCAAATCAAATAGAGTTTAATACTCAAAAGCATGCCATTACCCTTGAATTAGGGTTTACTATTCACATCAAGGTGAATTAAACTCATAACATCATCATGTATGAGTAACATCTTCATTGATGCTCTTGGTTTAGTTAAAGGTTCATCATTTATCATAATTAGGGTTTCTATGATCTCACACAGGTGGTTCATACCCTAATTATGATCATTTCTGTGCATTGGAGATGCTTTACTTGAGTTTCCACTTAAAAAGGGCACTTTCTCTCTCTAGAAGTACTTTCTCTCTCTATAAGTACTCTCTCTCTCATCATAAAGTTAGGTGATGTCAACATCACTCTAAAACAGGTTGGATTGAGTCATCATAGGCTAACATAGCCAAAAGCATCACCATTATGTGATTAGAGTTACTTTCTCTCTCTAGGATACTTTCTCTCTCTAGAGTACTCTCTCTTTCATCATACTAATGGTTGATGATAACATTAGACTAGATCAAGTTAGATAGAGTCATTATGACTAAAAAACATCATTCTCATGTAATTAGGGTTTGAATTGAGCAAGGTATAACTTAATTGACCCTTCAGGGGTATTTTGGTAATTCACCCCATTGATCATCATCATGGTCAAAAACCTTAGTCAAATAACCCCTTACTATCCTAGATTATCATTAGGGTTTGATTTGGGCAACATTGAACCATTTACATCATCAAATGATTGAATGAGGTCAACCTTGAATCACATTGATTGATTTCAATCATTAATCATCAATTGGGTTGAAATTGGTTGAAAGTGTTGACCGTTTTCCCACTTTGACCCTCCAAGACCGCGAGCCTCTTTCTAACTCCAAGACCGCGAGCCCCCCTTAGGCTTCAAGACCGTGAGCCTCTTCAAGGGTTCAAGACCGCGAAGCCTCCCATTGGTTCAAGTTAATGTTGAGACCGCGAAGACCAATTTGAGTTGAGACCGCGAGGGTCATGAAAACCGTTTGCCCTTCCTTGACCTCAGGACCGCGAGGCCCTTCACGGTCTTGAGACCGCGAGCCTCCTCTCGGTCTTGAGAGTGTGAGCCCCCTCACGGTCTTGAGACCGAGAGCCCTCTCACGGTCTTGAGACTGCGAGGCTCTCATGGTCTCAGCCGCTTGGTCCTTCAACAAGGCTCAAAGATGCAACCGATAATGTCAACCCATGTTGAAGCCCTCAAATGGTCAAAGCTATGTTGGCCACTTATGGATTTAGTCAATTAATATTATGCTTGATCACTTGGTCATTCAATTGACCCATAATGGTTAACCAATTATGGTTGAAATCGATTCAATTAGGGTCTATCAATGTTCACCCATCAACACTCAACAGTGTGCACCAACACAAGGTTGAACCCTTCAATTGAGCTCCAATTGGGCCCAAACTTGGCCCAAACGGTCTTGAGGTCATGTGGGTGGACCCCACATGGTATTGAGACCGTTTTCCCAAGATTTCATCAAAGTCTAAGGTGATTTGATAGGGGTTGAACCATGATTGGACCACAAAACAGAATTTTGATTAAATTGATAACTTATTTGCAATTGGGTCCTCAATTGGTCAAATTACTCAACCCTAGACCTTCAAACGGTCTTGGGTGATTGTCCTCTTGGTCTTGAGACCGTTTGGATGAGTTCCAAACGGTCTTGAGACCGTTTGCCCATCCAAATTTTGGATTCTAGTGCAGATTCATCAAGGTCTGACCCATTGAGTTGATGATCATGTCAATATTTAATTGCAATGTAATTTGATGTAATTGTACCTTCAATTGGTCAATCTTGACCCCAGACCTCCAAACGGTCTTGGTTGATTGCCCTCACGGTCTTGAGACCGTTTGGTGACCCCCAAACGGTCTTGAGACCGTTTAGGTCAATCAATCCTAAAAACCCTAATTAGGTCACCATAATTTCAGTACTGATTTCACCTAGGGTTATCCCTAGTAATCACCCTTCAACTCTTAGCCCGTTTGGAATTAGACCATCAAACTTGGTGAGTTGTTCATTACCATAATTTTGAACAGTAATCTCATACGGTCAAAGCTTAGTCAATGACCTTACACGGTCTTGAGACCGTTTGCCCAAAAAGGCAATTTCAGACCGTTTGAAAATCAGCAATTAATTCATTTAAAGTTGTGACTTAAAAAGGTCATATCTCCCGATTCCTTTGTATTTAGTCTCCCAAATTTTGAGGGTAATTAGCCTATATAATTAGGAACAGATTTCTTATACGGTCCACGCTCAGTCAATGGGGCCAAACGGTCTTAAGACCGTTTGCCCTGTCGCGGTCTCGAGACCGTTTGCTCACCTGGTGGTCTTGAGTCCGAGAGAGAAAACTTTTAGGATCGTTTAAGGAAAAGAAAAGCGGTGGGTTTTTCTTGGAAATCACGCCTTCATCTCCTAGCTCAAGAACAGTATGAATATCCCATGGGTTTGCTTGTAAAATAGCAGGTAAAAGTAGGGAAATACTAAGAGCTATCATTAAAACGCATATAAAGATGCACATAGTAAAGCATAGGTTTAGAGTTATAAAACCCGCCTAAAGCTTGCTTCTTGAGCTACAAGCTTTCAAGCTCCAAGCTCTAATGGCGTCCTTGAGTTCCCACAGGTTGGCCAAGGTGAAAACTCCAAGGAAGGATGAAAAGAGATGGCTAGAAAGGTAGGGTTTCAAGAGTTAGCCATGAAGATGACCTTGAATTCGAGTTTTAACCATGGAATTAGGCAAGAAGAGGGGTTTAAACCTACCTTGCACCCCTTGGTCGTCCTCCTTAGCTCCAAGGCAGTCCTTGGTCGTCTTTGGTGAAATGAAACAGTAAGGGAACGAAGGGTGAGTTCCCTTGCAACTAAGGGAAGGAGAGCTTATATACATGGGGTAGGATTTTCAACATTAGTTCATAAGTTTCCCTTAATTCCAACTAAGTCCTTCCTTTATTACTTGCTCGTCCCTTCCTCTTTATTCTAAGGACAAACCTTATCTTAAGTTATAGAAAAGAAGGCAAGGAAGAACAATCTAATAATAAAGTTCATACTTAAAGGGATATTGCACATATACCCTGATTATTCAATCACAAAGCCTATTTCTTAACTTGATAACTCAATTGAGGTGAATTCCTCATCATTTATTCTCTAAATGATGGCAAGAGTCTAAAAAGATACTTTAGATGACATTCTTTACAAATTGCATCCCTTTATTTGGGTAAATTGCATTTTACCCCAAATTAGGGTTTCAAGCCCTGGGATTGCTTCCACAGCTGCACCTTGGTGCTCTAGCTTGGGAAATCCCTCAGACTTTGCCAAAGAGATTCTCATGATGTCTCAACATCAGAGGAACATCTCATCATGTGCAAATTGCAAGCTAACCCTTTCAACTGGATAAATTTCACATAGGTCGCTGTATATTAAAACCATGCTACAACTTTAAATAAAAAGGAGCAAATACTGAAATATACGTTTCTGAGAAACTTAATTACATGCTCAGAGTTAATCACAAAGATTTAATTACATATTTAGGCAAAACACCTAGGGTTGACTCATAACCCAGGTCAGGGATGTTACAAATTATCCACCCCTTACAAGGATTTCGTCCCCGAAATCGATAAAACATACTACGAGAAAAGGGCAGGATACTTCCTTCTCATCTCATCCTCTAACTCCCAAGTGGCTTCTTCAATACCACGATGGTTCCAGAGGACTTTCACAAGACTTATATCTTTCTTCTTTAACTTTTTAATTCATTTATCAAGGATTGACATGGGTCCCTCCTCATAGGATATGTCATCATTCAATTCTACCTCCATAGGTTGTAGAACTTACTCGGTGTCTGGGTGACATTTCTTCAACATAGAAATGTGAAACACAGGATGTAACCTCTGTAATTCTGGGGGAAGCTCTAGTTTATATGCTACCTTTCCAATCCGTTCAATGATTGGATAAGGCCCCATATATCTAGGAGATAACTTCCCCTTCCTTCCAAAACGAAGGACCCCTTTCCAAGGTGAGATCTTGAGATACACTCTGTCTCCAACCTGGAACTCTAAAGGTCTAAGACGTTTATCAGCATAAGATTTCTGCCTATCCTGAGCAGTCTTAATCTTATGTTGTATTACTTTAATCTTTTCTGTGGTTTGCTGCACAAGGTCAGGACCTAGAAACTGATGCTCACCAGTTTCAAACCAACACAAGGGTGATCTACAGCGTCTACCATATAAGGCTTCATAAGGTTCCATATCAATACTATGCTGATAGCTATTGTTATAGGCAAACTCTATCAAGCTTAGGTGTAGATCCCAACTTCCGGTGAACTGGAGAACACATGCTCACAACAGGTCTTCTAAGGTTTGTCTGGTCCTTTCCGACTGTCCATCAGTCTGTGGATGAAAGGCCGTACTGAACTTTAGCTTAGTGCCTAAGGCACTGTGCAACTGTTCCCAAAAACGACCTGTAAACTGAGGACCTCTGTCCGAAACTATTGTGACAGGAACTCCGTGCAACCGCACTATCTCTTGAACATACAACTCTGATAACCTTTCAGCAGAATAGGTTGTTTTGACAAGTAAGAAATGTGCTGTCTTAGTCAACCTATCAACAATTACCCAAATGGAATCATGTCCTTTGCTTGTCCTGGGTAGGCCAACAACAAAGTCCATGGTCACATGGTCCCACTTCCACTGTGATATGGGTAAAGGTTGCATTGTTCCTGCAGGCTTCTGGTGTTCAGCTTTAACTTGCTGACACACAGGACACCTCAGAACAAACTCTGCAACGTCCTTCTTCATCCCAGGCCACCAATACACATCCTTCAAATTCCGATACATCTTGGTGCTCCCTGGATGCATAGCATACATGGAAGAATGGGCTTCTTCCAGGACTAACTTCCTTAAGTTGTCCACATCCGGCACTATCATTCTTCCATTATAACAAGCTACTTGATCTTTTGAGTCATGAAACCCATCTTGCTTCTCATTTCCATACTCAGATCTTATATGTTGAACTGCAGCATCACCTAGCTGTGCCTCTTTAATCTGCTCTCTTAGGGTAGGTTTAATATGCATCTCAGCTAACAAACCGGCTAGCAATGACACCTTCAACTGTACATTGTCTTGCCTTAAAGAGATAAGCATATCTCTCCTAGAGCATACTAAAGAGTTTAGTTGTGCTCTATTCATGGTTGATGTTGCTAATTTCCTACTCAAGGCATCTGCAACAACATTGGCCTTGCCTGGATGGTAATCAATTGTACAGTCATAGTCCTTGATTAACTCCATTCAATGACGTTGCCTCATGTTGAGCTCATGCTGAGAGAAGATATACTTAAGGTTTTTATGATCTGTGAAAATTTGAAATGTCTCTCCGTAGAGATAATGTCTCCAGATCTTCAAAGCATGAACCACAGCAGCTAATTCTAGATCGTGTGTTGGATAATTCTCCTCGTGTTTCTTAAGCTGTCGGGAAGCAAAAGAAATCACTTGTTTATCCTGCATAAACACACATCCTAGTCCATTCTTGGAAGCATCACAGAAAACTACATATCCTTTTCCTTGTTCAGGTAGCACTAGCACAGGTGCACTTGTCAACTTCTCCTTCAGTAACTGGAAAGATTGTTGACACTTATTATTCCAAAAAAAAGGAACATCTTTCCGGGTTAACTTGGTCAAAGGTAAGGCTATAGAACTAAAGTTCTTAATGAACCTTCGATAATAGCCAGCTAACCCTAAGAAACTTCGAATCTCCGTCGGTGTTTTCGGTTGTTCCCATTGTAGAACAGATTCTACCTTTGTAGGGTCAACACGAATTCCCGAGGCGGATATTACATGTCCAAGAAAAGATACCTCCGGCAGCCAGAACTCACACTTGCTAAACTTGGCGTACAGCTTATGTTCTCTTAGCAAGGTCAAAGCTTGGTGAAGATGCTGCTCATGCTGCTGGGCATCCTTACTATAAATCAGAATGTCATCTATGAAGACGACAACACACTGATCAAGGAAAGGTCAAAAAACTCTATTCATGAGTTCCATAAATGCAGCTGGTGCATTGGTTAGTCCAAACGACATAACCGTGAACTCATAGTGACCACATCTTGTCCTAAAGGCAGACTTGGATATGTCACTATCCTTAATACGGAGTTGATGATATCCAGACCTCAAGTCTATTTTTGAAAAGACTGTTGCACCACGCAACTGGTCAAAGAGATCATCAATCCTCGGCAGAGGATACTTATTCTTTATTGTTACTTTATTGAGTTGTCTATAGTCGATGCACAACCGCATTGACCCATCTTTCTTTTTAACAAACAAGACCGGAGCACCCCAAGGTGAAGTACTCGGTCGGATAAAACCTCTCTCAAGTAACTCTTGAAGTTGTTTCTTGAGTTCTGCCATCTCGGCAGGCGCCATCCTATACGGAGTTTGAGCTATGGGTTTCGTATCTGGGATCAGATTGATTTCAAAATCAATCTCCCGAGGTGGTGGTATACCAGGAAGTTCTTCAGGAAGCACATCTTCAAATTCCCTGACTATAGGAACTTCAGCAGGATTAGAACTTTCCTTGGTAACATCTACCACATGGGCTAAGAATGCATAACATCCTTGCCTCAACAGCTTATCAGCAACCATAGTTGATACAAGACAGGTGGGCAAAATCTTTCTTTCGCCTTGAAAGATCCATGTGTTGCTTTCATCAGCAAACACAGCCAACTTGGACTCACAATCCAAGACAACTCTATACCTTTCTAAGGTATCCATCCCAAGGATTATATCAAATCCCTGCATATCAAGTGGTATAAGATCCACTTGAATGCGATGGTCAGAAAAGAAAAGGATGCAGGGAGAACATACCTCCTGTAAAACGGCAGACCCACTCAACGGAGTCTCTAACAACAAACTATCTGCTCTATGACTAACAGTCATATTGCAGTTACGAATCATTTCACGAGTGATGAAAGAGTGCGTAGCACCCGGATCAATCAGAACAGATACATCACAGGATATAGACATATCAGAATATAAAAGTTTCATCTGACCTGCCACTACCCGTGGATTGACCACTGCCTCAGGTGGGTTCATAGCATAGAACCTCGCAGTCGCCTGGTGTTGAGGTGGTGCTGATGATCCAGCTTGAGACGCTTGTCCACATCCTCGAGCTGCTCCTTGATGTTTTCTATTCTGAGATCCTTGTTGATTCTGTCTCGGGGGTTGTTGTGTCACACCGACAGGCCTAGAACGGCAATCCTTCATCAAGTGTCCCACCTTACCACAGTTGTAGCAACTCTTCTCCTGTTGCTGTGGTCTGGGTGGTCCAGTAACTGACACTGATGCAGAACTGTGCGTCCCTTGAAGCGGTTGACTCCGCTCTCTACCTCTGCTTGGTTCCCATTGAGTTTGAAAACTCGATCTGGGTGGTGGAGGGTTAGGTGCAGAGAATCTAGGTCTCTTGGAATCCCTAGATGAAGAACCCTGGAACTGTGGATATCTTTTATGGGTTTGTCTTTTCTCAACCACAGATCTCTCTATCCTTCGGACTGACTCAACGAAGGTAGAGAATCTCTCTCTATTTTCTAAGGCAGACACAGGGGTTGACATATCAGAATTCAAACCCTTCTCGAATCTTCTGATTCTTTCCTCATCCGTAGCGGCCATGTGCGGACAGAACCGCAACAACTCCATGAACTTAGCTTCATATTCACTAATGTTCATCATACCCTGCCTTAGTTTTTCAAACTGAGAGATCTTCTCATCTAGGAAGGTCTTTGGAAAATATCTATTGATAAATTCCCGACGAAACTCTTCCCATGAGAACTCTACTCCAGGTCTCTTCTGCTCTTCCATGTTCCACCAGTGACCAGCACTGCCTTTGAGAAGATAGACAGCATGTCTAACCTTCTCAGCTTCCGGAATCATAAGAATCCTGAAAGCCTTCTCCAACTCTGTCAACCATAAGTCAGCATCTGCAGGGTCGGCAGTTCCGAAGTACTCGGTAGCTCCGACACGAAGAAGTCGTTCGAATGTCTTACCAATACCTTGTACTTCAGGCTGGGCAGGTGCCCTAGGTGCAGGAATGGGCATCCTATCGGTTATATGTGTCATGGTAGTCATGAACTACCCGAACATCGTCTGTACAGCTGGATCACTCATGTCAGCTGGGTTGAACTGGGGTGGCTCTCATGGCGACTCAGGTGCAGGTTGTTCTATTCTCGGAACTCTTGCACCGCCTCAAGGTGCACTAGCACTACTCTCTGCCACGTGCTCATCACGATGTTCTGACATTCTTATGTATCTTCTTTTCCTGAGGAGCAGAAGATTCTATTAGATGAGGAAGGAGTACTAAAGGTAGACTCGACATCCTAAGTCATATGCCTCTGTAGACTCGACTGAACCTGGAGCTCTGATACCACTAGTTGTGGGCTCTGATCTCCAAACCATGACATAAACATGATTAAAACTTAGCGGAAGCGAATCGGTAATCAGCGGAAGACAAAAATCATGGGAAATTAAAACTTTTCGTGACAAGAACTTGAATCCATAGAAGCCTCTTTCATAAAGTGAGGTAAACTGTTTACATCTCAGGATAATTACTTCTTGAGTAATTATATACATCAGGATACAAAATCTCAAGATCACTTATACAAAAAGACTCCAAGACCTGAGAGTACAGAGGACACATAGGACTGACTCTAACTACACCATAGGGCAGGACAATCTCCACCTGAGATTACTGCTGCCCCTGATGCTGCTACTGAGACTGATCACCTGTAGGCTGGTTCCTTCGTCTCCGACGTCCACCTAAAAAGTTGAAGCCTACGGGGTGAGATAATTATACATAATTGTCCCAGCAAGAGTTATAACTCTTCACCAGAAGCTTTATTATAACATCAAAGAATATTTTAAATAGTAAAGCCTTCAAAGCATTCTGTAACAGTTGCAGGTATAACAAGATCTCAACCATTTAGGAGATATGGAGAATATAAACACTATTGCAATGTAACATCAATCAACTAACTTGGAGTTATCTCTAACAAGTTATATATACTATATGGTTGATTATGTTTTACAAACAACATTATGCCCTGTGGAGATGAGGCTTACCACTCATACTCCAACTGATCGCTGAGAAGCCGCATCAGTATCATACATAGGTCATTAAGAGAGCCGGATTCTCATGACCTTCACCTTCCTCAGTCAGTAAGAGGATCACTTGTAGGACATCTCGTGTCTCTACTACTATAGCTCACCAGGGTAAACTGGTCCTTCGCTATTCTAGAGTCACAGTGGCGTTCTGTACTCTCTTCGTCATCAGGAGGTTTCATATTTACCTACCACTGATACGGATATCTGTGCTTTCTTCGTCATCAGGAGGTTTCATGTTTACCTACCACTGATATGGTATGAAACTATAGTGAAGGATGGATGGATTACACATCTACATCACTTTCCTACACTAGGATGTAAGGTTCTACACATCTATGTACCCCACATACTCAAAAGTATGTGCTCCAGGAGTTCCCTGAGGAAAACCTGTTTCACCATCACTTAATTTCTGACAATGATGGATCTATGATCAGGGCTCTACATTTTACTTGATTAGTTAGGTACATTCAGTATTCTTTAACAGCATACATTGTTCTTCAAACAATAACAGTAGCATAGCAGCTATAAAAGAAGAATACTAAATGTAACATGCCTAACTTATATCAATCATCATTTCTCATTATCCTCATCACAAGTCATCTCTAAGGCATGACCTTGATGGTATTCATGGCTCTCATAGCCCATTTTCAGCATAGGATGCCACTGACAAGGCATCAGATTACTTTACTTATTCATAAGGCTAACAACATGCCTTTAATGAATATAACATCAACATCCATACCTGGATATGATTACCTTCATATCAGAACCTGCATGGTTAATATATCTGATAAAGGTAATACAACAATAAGGAATGTACTTCCTACTCTTGTCATAAGAGTTAAATCTTTAACTCAAATCAAATAGAGTTTAATACTCAAAAGCATGCCATTACCCTTGAATTAGGGTTTACTATTCACATCAAGGTGAATTAAACTCATAACATCATCATGTATGAGTAACATCTTCATTGATGCTCTTGGTTTAGTTAAAGGTTCATCATTTATCATAATTAGGGTTTCTATGATCTCACACAGGTGGTTCATACCCTAATTATGCTCATTTCTGTGCATTGGAGATGCTTTACTTGAGTTTCCACTTAAAAAGGGTACTTTCTCTCTCTAGAAGTACTTTCTCTCTCTATAAGTACTCTCTCTCTCTCATCATAAAGTTAGGTGATGTCAACATCACTCTAAAACAGGTTGGATTGAGTCATCATAGGCTAACATAGCCAAAAGCATCACCATTATGTGATTAGAGTTACTTTCTCTCTCTAGGATACTTTCTCTCTCTAGAGTACTCTCTCTTTCATCATACTAATGGTTGATGATAACATTAGACTAGATCAAGTTAGATAGAGTCATTATGACTAAAAACATCATTCTCATGTAATTAGGGTTTGAATTGAGCAAAGTATAACTTAATTGACCCTTCAGGGGTATTTTGGTAATTCACCCCATTGATCATCATCATGGTCAAAAACCTTAGTCAAATAACCCCTTACTATCCTAGATTATCATTAGGGTTTGATTTGGGCAACATTGAACCATTTACATCATCAAATGATTGAATGAGGTCAACCTTGAATCACATTGATTGATTTCAATCATTAATCATCAATTGGGTTGAAATTGGTTGAAAGTGTTGACCGTTTGCCCACTTTGACCCTCCAAGACCGCGAGCCTCTTTCTAACTCCAAGACCGCGAGCCCCCCTTAGGCTTCAAGACCGTGAGCCTCTTCAAGGGTTCAAGACCGCGAAGCCTCCCATTGGTTCAAGTTAATGTTGAGACCGCGAAGACCAATTTGAGTTGAGACCGCGAGGGTCATGAAAACTGTTTGCCCTTCCTTGACCTCAGGACCGCGAGGCCCTTCGCGGTCTTGAGACCGCGAGCCTCCTCTCGGTCTTGAGACCGTGAGCCCCCTCACGGTCTTGAGACCGAGAGCTCTCTCACGGTCTTGAGACCGCGAGGCTCTCATGGTCTCAGCCGCTTGGTCCTTCAACAAGGCTCAAAGATGCAACCGATAATGTCAACCCATGTTGAAGCCCTCAAATGGTCAAAGCTATGTTTGCCACTTATGGATTTAGTCAATTAAGATTATGCTTGATCACTTGGTCATTCAATTGACCCATAATGGTTAACCAATTGTGGTTGAAATCGATTCAATTAGGGTCTATCAATGTTCACCCATCAACACTCAACAGTGTGCACCAACACAAGGTTGAACCCTTCGATTGAGCTCCAATTGGGCCCAAACTTGGCCCAAACGGTCTTGAGGTCATGTGGGTGGACCCCACATGGTATTGAGACCGTTTTCCCAAGATTTCATCAAATTCTAAGGTGATTTGATAGGGGTTGAACCATGATTGGACCACAAAACAGAATTTTGATTAAATTGATAACTTATTTGCAATTGGGTCCTCAATTGGTCAAATTACTCAACCCTAGACCTTCAAACGGTCTTGGGTGATTGTCCTCTCGGTCTTGAGACCGTTTGGATGAGTTCCAAATGGTCTTGAGACCGTTTGCCCATCCAAATTTTGGATTCTAGTGCAGATTCATCAAGGTCTGACCCATTGAGTTGATGATCATGTCAATATTTAATTGCAATGTAATTTGATGTAATTGTACCTTCAATTGGTCAACAAATATTGACCCCAGACCTCCAAACGGTCTTGGTTGATTTCCCTCGTGGTCTTGAGACCGTTTGGTGACCCCCAAACGGTCTTGAGACCATTTAGGTCAATCAATCCTAAAAACCCTAATTAGGTCACCATAATTTCAGTACTGATTTCACCTAAGGTTATCCCTAGTAATCACCCTTCCACTCTTAGCCCGTTTGGAATTAGACCATCAAACTTGGTGAGTTGTTCATTAACATAATTTTGAACAGTAATATCATACGGTCAAAGCTTAGTCAACGACCTTACACGGTCTTGAGACCGTTTTCCCAAAAAGGCAATTTCAGACCGTTTGAAAATCAGCAATTAATTCATTTAAAGTTGTGACTTAAAAAGGTCATATCTACCGATTCCTTTGGAGTTAGTCTCCCACATTTTGAGGGTAATTATCTTATATAATTAGGAACAGATTTCGTATACGGTCCACGCTCGTTCAACGGGGCAAAACGGTCTTAAGACCGTTTGCCCTGTCGCGGTCTCGAGACCGTTTGCTCACCTCGCGGTCTTGAGTCTGAGAGAGCAAACTGTTAGGATCGTTTAAGGAAAAGAAAAGCGGTGGGTTTTTCTTGGAAATCACGCCTTCATCTCCTAGGTCAAGAACAGTACGAATATCCCATGGGTTTGCTTGTAAAATAGCAGGGAAAAGTAGGGAAATACTAAGAGCTATCATTAAAACGCATATAAAGATGCACATAGTAAAGCATAGGTTTAGAGTTATAAAACCCGCCTAAAGATTGCTTGTTGAGCTCCAAGCTTTCAAGCTCCAAGCTCTAATGGCGTCCTTGAGTTCCCACAGGTTGGCCAAGGTGAAAACTCCAAGGAAGGATGAAAAGAGACGGCTAGAAAGGTAGGGTTTCAAGAGTTAGCCATGAAGATGACCTTGAATTCGAGTTTTAACCATGGAATTAGGCAAGAAGAGGGGTTTAAACCTACCTTGCACCCATTGGTCATCCTCCTTAGCTCCAAGGCAGTCCTTGGTCGTCTTTGGTGAAATGAAACAGTAAGGGAACGAAGGGTGAGTTCCCTTGCAACTAAGGGAAGGAGAGCTTATATACATGGGGTAGGATTTTCAACATTAGTTCATAAGTTTCCCTTAATTCCAACTAAGTCCTTCCTTTATTACTTGCTCGTCCCTTCCTCTTTATTCTAAGGACAAACCTTATCTTAAGTTATAGAAAAGAAGGCAAGGAAGAACAATCTAATAATAAAGTTCATACTTAAAGGGATATTGCACATATACCCTGATTATTCAATCACAAAGCCTATTTCTTAACTGGATAACTCAATTGAGGTGAATTCCTCATCATTTATTCTCTAAATGATGGCAAGAGTCTAAAAAGATACTTTAGATGACATTCTTTACAAATTGCATCCCTTTATTTGGGTAAATTGCATTTTACCCCAAATTAGGGTTTCAAGCCCTGGGATTGCTTCCACAGCTGCACCTTGGTGCTCTAGCTTGGGAAATCCCTCAGACTTTGCCAAAGAGATTCTCATGATGTCTCAACATCAGAGGAACATCTCATCATGTGAAAATTTCAAGCTAACCCTTTCAACTGGATAAATTGCACATAGGTCCCTGTATATTAAAACCATGCTACAACTTTAAATAAAAAGGAGCAAATACTGAAATATACGTTTCTGAGAAACTTAATTACATGCTCAGAGTTAATCACAAATATTTAATTACATATTTAGGCAAAACACCTAGGGTTGACTCATAACCCAGGTCAGGGATGTTACAATAGGGTTATACACTGCAATGATTGAATTCGTATTTAATTCTTAATAAAACTATATGCAAACCTTCTCTAATGGTTTTGAGGGGTCAAACCAAGTCCAAATGATATTAAACTTTAACCACACGCTAAATAGATGTATAGATCCTTCTTAGTTAAAAACATTCAAGTTGTGCATATATTTTGTGCATATTTCTATTGTTTTTATTAATTTTGATTTTATGCATTGAAGGAGTAGATAATGTGCAACATCCTACTATAATTACTTGTTTGACTCTGAAAATGAATTAAACACTAATTACCCCTTCAAAGGTCATGTTAAATATCTTTTATGCCTTGTTGAGAAACCTTCTTAGAGGAGAGAGAATAAGAGAGTCTAAATGATACTTTCCTCTTATTTAAAAGTAATAAAAGGGAAAAAGGAACATTTCTTGCTCAAGTTTTGCCTATTTCATATGCGTAAATTTAAATTCCATTCCTTTTCACTTCTTATTTCTTTTAGATATCTTCAAGAGTATGAGAGAAAAAAAGAAAATGGGAAGACTAACATTTATACCTTTAAGTTAATAGTAACACATAATGCACATAAAAAGAGAAGAATGCATTTTGATTCCCATTTTATTTTTCTTTCTCCAATTTCTTATAAGAGATACCATTTAATGGTATTTTGCATTAAGATCCTCAACTATTTATATTTAATAAAAAACTATATCATTAGACTTAAAATAGCCTTGAAATTTTGGGATGTTATAATTCTACCCACCTTAAAATAATTTTCTTCCTCAAAATTTTCTAGGTTACTACCCACCTTAGGGTTTCTCTAACCTTTTCATTTATTGACAATTAACACTTCAAGGTTCATTTATATTCAAAATTTTGCATTGAAAGATATAAATATGACATCTAGATTTTATAAAATATTTATGTGATCATGGATTAACTGTTACTTTGGTATTCTTCTCAACCCATACTTAGGGTTTATAACCAACACATTACTATACTCTGGGCGTCTATCTTAGCCTTGTCATGAATCTCTAACACTAGGTATAGATGACTGTCTAATCTTAGGTCCTTCTAGGTAACTCCTACATTCCTAGATATGAGGTGACCAGGAACATACCCAGAGATGTGGTATCTTATCATGCTAGTTCTCACTAACCTACTAATAGATCTGTCCCATACCACATGCACTAGTTAAAAAAAGGAGAAATGCATCAAAGGTCTAATGCTAATGACATCCCTATTCATTTTCAAATGGTTGGACATAACCATTGAGAATGAAGATGCTATCTCATTTTCTAGGGTTAGGTTTGATACTTGGGATCTAATTGCATAAAAATCTACCTTTTTCATCTCTATCTTTTCTAGGGTGCAAACTCTAGTCATTATACATCATGGCATTTTTCCTTGGGAGTCCATTCCTAAACCCTGAACATACATCTTCATTCTAGTGTGACTGTGAGAATCATGTTTTCCTAGTGTCCATTTATCAAAATTTCTCTGATACCATAATATAACACCCATATTTTCATATCACATAAATATCACTAAGGGGTGTCGCAAAATGCTATTCTTTGCAATTAAAGTAAATGGAAACACTTTGCATTGATTAAGAACAAATCATACATAGTTCATGTCAAAAGAAAACTACAACATATTCATCTCAAAAATATAATATATTTCTGGTAACATAACTAAGCATATAGAAATGATGTCTAAACTCTAGATCATTTTGGTAAATGGCACTCCACCAGGCTCTGTTTGAGAAATCTCCTAGTCTTTTGATTATCAGTTGCTCCTAAACTTACAGACATCACATTCCCATCCATGTATTGGGGAAAATAGTTGTAAGAGTAAGTTGCATGAGTATTCCAAATATACATTACTAAAGAACTAAAATGTTACAAAAGGTTCTTGGACATTATAAATATGAAACTAGCATAAAACTCTGATTAAAATCTAAAAACATATTATCTCTTATTTCTTTAGCTCTTATCTTTCGACTTTGTCTTAATAGTAGACCTGTACTATGGGTCTCATGACCTATACCAAAGTGCCTGGGTCATAAATATCTTATATGAATCTTTCTCATCATCCTCATGGATGATATTATAAACATGCTCTAAACTAAGGTATCTTTTATTTATGATTATTATCTGGTTGTGGACACCATTATAACTTAAGTCCTCCTTTGTTGACACTGAAGTGTCCTCTATGGTGAAATGCGTCCTCTTTTGGTACTACATCCACTCTATTGACACTGAAGTGTCCTCAATGGTGCAATGCACCTTCTGTTGGCACAACGTGCCCTATGTTGACACTAAATTGTCCTCTATGGTACAACTCACCCTGGGTTGTCACAACCTGCCCTCTGTGACACCATTAATATCTGGCACAATGTGCCCTCTAAATCATCCTGGGACTCTATGGTGAGGACTTATCCTATGATGTATTAATGTTCTGATGTAGTTTTCTACCTCTATTCTCTTATCTCTAAATCTATTCCTATATTATTATCTCTAAGTCTTAATCTCTTATTTCTAATTTTGTTCTTAGCTTCTTAACTCTTATCTTAATCTATTATCTATGTCTCTGTTCAATTATTCTTTATCTCTAAATTGAATCTCTTTTTGAATCAGAATCTCTATTCTAAAATTCTGAATGGAATCTACACCTAAATATGATTTTGAATCTCAATTACTACATAATTGAGAATGGGTCTAAAACCCTTATCATGTATCTTTATCTAATATATGGCTACTCACATAATGTGCAATCTAAGTAAGATAGAAATTAATATTCTTATTATCTAGATAGACCTTGATCTAATACTCTAATTTGATAGAATGACTTAATTAACTTTTGATACTAGATATATGAAAAGTAAGTCTAAAGGCTTGGGAAAAGGATCTAAACTAAATATAACAATACTAAGTATATGTGGGTCAGTTAGGTATCAAATATCTAAAAATGTGATTTCTGACAAGGTGGCTCAGTCTCCATAAAATCTCATTAGGTCTAATCTCAATGCATTCATATGAGATTGAATGTTAAATCTTAAAATAGGAATCTTATAGAATCTCATCTTGCAACTTAATCATGAATTAATGCCTCATAATTTGATAATATCATCATAAACTCATGTTATAATATATCCAAATCCCAATATTACCTTTATCTTGAAAAGTAGGACCTGTCTTGATATTTTAAAATTCATATTCTCACATTGTTCTTAGATTTTAGACATTAATTATTCTAAGGAATCCAAATAACTTCCTAGTTCTTAGATCTCTACATATATGAGAAATATTGATAACATGCTCCTGCTTGAAATCTAAGTACATGGTTATGTCTATAAATGAGGGTAATCTTAATAGCATGTTTCTACTTGAAGTCTTATTATATGATTGCATATATATATATATATATATATATATATATATATATATATATATATTTATATTTATATATATGGGGGATCCTAATAAAATATTTGTACTTAAAATCCTAATACATGGTTATATCACATAACCATGTAAACATGGCAGTCTTACCTTTCATTTCTTATCTTGTAGTCCTGGGCATCCATATGAAGAATTCCTAGGAATTCTTTTATCCTTCTTATGAACTTGATTTGTGAAATTTATTCATTCCATGACACGTCACCACTTAAGGTATTGAATATATGAAGTTCCATAGTAATAAAGCACATAAAATCTTGCTTGCATATCTTGACTTAGAATATTGGACATCAAGGTCTCAACTAAGAAGTATGTAAAAGTAATAAGTTGATAAACACAAATATTAATGGGCATGAACCACATACATTCCACTTAGAGAAGACCCAATTGCTCTTCTTAGGTTGAAGAAACCCTTGTCACCTTCATGGGGTTCATTGAACCCTAAATATCTTGTTCACAATCATTGAATATATCCAATTATGTTTTATTCATCACTTTAAACCCTAATGGTGTCCATTGAATTATTGAAGACATTGAAAATAGAAAATAACACTTGAAAACTATTAGAATTGATAGAGAATCAAAAGATCTTTCCAAAAAATATTTTTTCTCATTTTTCTGAGCATGCTATGATTTACTGTTCATTTTCGAAGAGCTGACCAATAGAAAATTGAGAAAAACACACATTGAAACCATGACTCATATTATCCATTCACAGGCCCCTTTATCCAGCTAGCCTAATTAGGGACTTCCAACTCAGTAGCATGCTTTCTAGTCAGGAAATCAAGCGATGGTAGTCAAATCCCAAAATTATCGTGGGGGTATCAGGGTCATTTGATAACCTAGATTTGTCCTACATGAGCCATGGCTCTGAGCTTTTCTGTAGGAGAAAGAAACTAAGGTCAAACCTTGAGAAACTCGGCCTTCCCTATGATATAGAGACTTCTAATGAGTCCATCATCCCCTATTGAAGAAGTCGAGCCAGCTTTCGAGTCCTGGTGTGCATTAGAGCTTGAGGATATTCACCGGCCATGGTGGCGCACAACAAAGCCTAGAGCTGGAGTCTGGATAGGGCCATGAAGGAAACATGAAAACTGTAGGAAATAGGTTCCTGAGGCCAAGTTAGAATTGTGGGAACAAATAGGCTGGGAGGAGGGATTATTGTGTCCCTAGATTGTCAGGGATAACATAGAGAGCAGGGGAATAGGGTGAAGCTCAAAAGCCTAAGAAAATGGGAAGAAACATACCATTGGAGGGTGGTACAAAAAAACTTGGGGTGTGGAGAGACCATATGTGAGGTTTGCGCAACCTGTGAGGCACATAATGTCCATGGAGGCTAGCATAGGTTTAGAGCTTCAACCTTAGGTATAGGGCACAACAATTGGGACAACAAGGAAAACCACTGATGTGCAATCAAAGAGGAGGTGGTGGGGAATCTTTCAAGGAGTTCAATTGTAACAAAGGAGTCAGAGGCAGATGGTATGCTATGATGGTTGTTGGAGATGCAAAAGTGAGTAGGCAGTGGTGGTTCAGGATATAAGAGACCAAATTGGAAGTAGATGAGAAACTCATGGGGCATGTCGATGATTTTAGCACACTAAGATAGGAGTTCAAGGTGTCGAAGTGGTATCAGTGACCTTGTCGTGGAGATGCAGCAAGAGACCAATTTGGGCATTTCGTTTATTGATCATGAGAGAGAGTGAGCTAGGGCTCATTTTAACTGGAATGAAAAAATGAATGAGAAGGCAAAGAAAGATCGGGAAACAATGCTAAGATGATAGGCATAGATGTCGTGGAAGGGATCATGGCTAATAGGTCCCACACCCATGAAATCGTTGGGAGGTAGGTAGTAAAGAGCAGACCATCAGATCAGGTCCAGATTAAATCTTAGTAGTTGAGTGGTGTGAGAGAAAGGAAAAAAATCAAAGTAACACATGGAACCTACATTGTGTTAGATCTAAGCTCTAGAGGGGAGGTGAATAGAGCTACACAAATTCTCACAAAACATATTAGGCCTTCAAATTATATCAAGTTTGAGCAATCGCTTAAAGGCAATTTGAAGTCCAATCTAAATAAGCATAGCAAGGATGAGAGAGATTGATAACAAGTACTTGACAAAGGGATGTAGAGTGGTTCCACACTTCAAACTAAAAGTGAGTCAGTCAACTACCTAGAGAGGTCAGCCTCTAGAACTTTACACGTGCTTTTCTCTATTATATCACCACAGTGATTTATAGCAAAAGACCACCGATGGAGCTTGCTTCAGCTTTTCTTCAAGAGAGCAGGGGATAGGGAAGTAGTGGAAGATTTTAGAGCTTTACATGTACAAAGGTTGAGCGCTCTTCCAATAAGCCTAACTCACTCATAAATCACGAAATGAAGTGTAAAATAGAGAGAGAAAGGGGTTCAAGGAGTAGTAGCATACTCAACTCTAGCAAGGACCTTGAATGTAGTGAATGAGCAAACTTGGAATGAACTCCAAGGAGTCCTATTTATAGTTGGGGGTGCTCCCTTGAGTCGGGGAACACTTAGGGCTGAAATATAGCCCTTTTTACGCAAGGCAATAGATATATTTTCATCCACGCAAGTCACCAACAGTTAGAATCACTTTTTTTGCATTTTCTGTATAGTGCATTTGATCATGTTTTAATAAAAGTAACTCAACAGAGCAGCTAAAAGACAAACCCAATGTTCAAACTATCGATCAAGTTTCGAGTTTGTCCTGGGAAACTTGACCGATTAGCCAAAATCGCATTTGGTCAGTAAGTCATTCGGTTGAGTTCAGTGAATGCACAACCTGACCGACACATATCATCAGAAAATCAATCCATGGGATTGGTCAAGATTGAAACTCAAGCGATTAACAACATGTGATCAATTTTTTGACTTAATTAAAAAGTGATTAAAACTTAGTACTAAGTGTCCCACATATTTTTCTCAACTTAGTTACAAGTCATATCATCAATACAAGTGATTACAAAATTCTTCTAAGGTCATTTGAAGGGATTTCCTTATTAACACACTTGCATTGCATTTGACTTGACCTTTGACAAGCTAGGGCTTGTGTAAATTGATCCTTTTCATGTACCTAAAACCTAAGATCAATCTTGAATACACATATTAGATATATATGAATGGAATGGTTTAGTCATTATCAAAATATGGACAATGTATAACCTCTAGGTCAACATTCTCCCCCTTTTTGACAATGATAAACCATTCCTCAAACATATTGAAAAGGATATTGAAATTATACCTTTGCCTTGTGAGTAAGGGGGGTTCAAGATTTGAACAATGTGAACTGCTCCCCCTCAATCTATGCTTACTTTAACATGCATAGTTAGTCTTTCTACACAAAGAAATATAACATGCATGTACTATATGATCCTTTAGCAAGTCACATGATAAAGCATATAATGAACAAGAAAAGGATCACATAAGCAAATTTAGCAATATGATTGAGTTTCAAGACATTGAATTTCTCTCCCCTTTTGACATTATCAAAAAGTAAGGGGGTAAAAGAGAATATAAGCAGGTCTTCTCCAAACACAACCAAGCAGATATTCAAACATGCAATGTCATAACATACATCAAACAGAGATGAGAGAAACACACAAGATAGGTCATAATCAAAATATGGTGAATAATGGAACCAACTCAAAAGATATAACTGATCAAAGAGTAAGAGTGCACATAAGAAAGATTAAAACTCATGAAGCATGTTCTCATACAAATAACTACAAGCAAGAATAGATGAAAGATAAATGTAGAGATCGATAAACAAATCGTTACTGATTAAGCAGAAAACATTAGCAGCGGATTGCTGAAAATCGCTAAAAATTAAAACCATTTACAAAAAGATCCAAACATAGGAAAACTCCTTCATCAAGAACCAATGTATAACATTTACATCCTAGTTCATAATTACATAACTTGTACCATCTCTTCTTAAGGATTACAAACATCAATTGCCCTATCAACATTATATACAAACAGCATAAGAACCTCGAGGCATCAAGCCAAAATCTTAGATCGATTCATTAAAAGCACTAACTACTCACTCTGAGGACCTAAGAGTACAGTGACAACACATAGGACTACTATCTATATGACTTGACAGACAATATCTCCACCTGAGATCTCAAAACTGTCCTGGTTGCTGTTGTCCTTTCTCTACTGTGGGGATTTTATTCCCTCGTCCGCGTACACCTAAAAACATTAGATCCCACAGGGGTGAGACAATTTGTAAATTGCCCCAGCGAGAGATATAACTCTCTGCCAAAACATTATTATTGTTTATCAGAATAAAACTGAGCAGAAGGATTTTATATATATTTAACAGTAGATAAATCACTATATGAATAGAGTGAAGTAATCTCCATTCCTAAGGAGAACATTGCATCTATCCATGGTAGAGTCATAATTCATCCATCTACTTACAATGAATGTAAAGAGATATAAATAACATCTATCAACTAGAGATGCATAAAAGGAATGTAACATCATCCAGTAAATTTCCGTATTCAATCCTTAAGCAAACATGCTATATGGTTGATTATTTACAATAACACTTATGCCCTAAGGAAATGAGGTATACCGCTCATACTCTAACCAACCATTGTGAAGTTGAAATCAGTACCATACAAGATCAATGGAAGATCTGGCTACCCTGACCTCTCACATCTCAGTCAGTGTGAGACCACATGCAGGACATCTTGTATCTCTGCTACATAGCTTTCTAGGGTATACTGGAAACTTCTCTATAGAGCTACAATGGCGGCTACACTCTCTTTGCAATCGAGAGATTTCATGTTTACCTCCATCGATCTGACATTAATATTATTGGGAGATTCGTGATACATCTATCCCAATCTTCGGGAGATTCGTGATACATCCATCCCGGTACAAATAAATAAGGATTGAGAGGTTTAATGTTTACCTTCCATCAATTCCCCCATTAGGACGTAAGGCTATGTTCTCCCATAAACCCCCACATATTAAAAAATATGCATTCTGGGTTTTTCCGCGGAGCAACCCATTTCACCATCAGTAAATACTGACACCGATGGATCTATGGTCAAGGCTCTACATGATATGATTTCACTTGATTAATTAAGTACATTAGCATATTCTTTTAGCATTAGTCAAGTTCTCAAACAGAAATTATTGTGACAAATGCTACAAAGAAACATGTTAGCTCTTATCAATTGCTTTACCAAAACTTATACTACATTGGGATCTTAATCCCTTATTTCATCACTTGTAAGTTCACATCTCACAACAACATCATTATCTTACTTATCAAATCTGGGTATTCATACCCTCAGTTCATCACTAATCACTTGTTAGGTAACTACTAGCTCTAGGTCCTCAGACCAAGGTATACATGATACTTGTTACACAAGCATCTCACATGGCTCACAAGGCCCATGCACATTTTGTTACTTTTACTAAGAAACAATAACATTAAGGCACACAAGGCCAATCAACATTTTTTATTATATAAATATCATATCTCAAATCTGGCTATGTTCATCATCTCATGATATCTGCATGGTTAATACACATGATAACAATCATGACAATTTCACATCACACCATGCAATACAATAGTAAGACCATTATTCCCTTACCATGGTTAGGGTTTACCATCAAATAGGGATTTTCATCCCTTTACCCAAAAATTAGGGTTAGGGTTTCCCATTTCACATTAATTAGGGTTTCATGTTTATATTATCTATCCAACCCTAATTTATTTTTCCATTCCTCTAGAATAATTCAATAATATCCTAAGTATTCACTCATGATCATTACTCTCATCATATATCATTAATGATTATCAATTCAAGGTATGAGTTCATCTCTCAACCTTACCATGGTATGTTTATATCATACTCATTATCTTGGCTTAACCCCTTTCTCATAGTATGTTAGTCAACACTTATCAAAGTGCATTGAATTCGTTACATCTTCATTGTAACAATTTACATAACACACACTTCTTGTGTTTCTTATCCAAGTATATTGGATTGAGGTGCATCAAGGTATATCAACCCTAAAATGCTAAATGTGATATCTATCATGTCTTGATGTATCACTTTTCTTATCACTTCCAACTTACTTAAGTTAATCAACTGACCTTATATTAAGGTATTTCCCTCTTAATACTTTTAACCACTAATCTATCATCTTCATCATGTAGTGCATAGGTCTCCCATAAGAATTTGTACAACTATCTTTAATGATACAGACTTATCTCAAGTTAAGGCATTACATACTATAAGATTGCCTGTAATCAACCACTTGAGATATTTCATCTTCATAAGGTATTACCCATTATTTCATCATTAGGGTTTTCTCTTACCATCACCCAATTTTAGGGATAGGGTTTCATATAGCATTACATATCATCACCCTGGTTTAGGGTTTCACATGGCATCACCCTATATTAGGATTACATTATTACCCTGGATTAGGGTTTCACATGGCATCACCATTAATTAGGGTTACACTGTTAACCTAGATTAGGGTTTCACTCAGAATTACCCTAAATTAGGGTTTGAATTCATCAATCAACTCAATTAGGGTTTTATGATCTCTTTATCAAGGATCATATCCTAATTGTATATCACATTTATTTTGAATGTGTTAGGCTTGACTATTTACATGATTATCATTCATGTATGAATCTCTCTCTCTCTCTCATCCTACCCAGGATGTCCACTACTCAATTCTTGATTAGATTGAGCCTACTTCTTATTCAAATACATGCATTTAGGGTTGGCATGATATATTGAATTATTGCATCATTATGCATCAATGATTAATCCCACTAAAGGTATCAATCATCTAAATACATTAGATGTTCAAATGGTTTGGTCAATTGAACTTTCAGTTACATGAGGTATCCAATTGAATTGACCAATTGAACCTTCAAATACATTAAATATTCAAATAGATTGACGAATTGAATTTTAAATTACATTAGGTATCCAATTGGATTGACCATGTTGAACCTCAAATGGTTTTGATTAATTAGACCCCACACGGTCTTGGTCTCTCAGAACCCAAACAGTTTGAAACCGTTTGGGCAAATTGCCCTTGAAACCATTTAAGCAAGAAATGCATTGAAACTGAATGGACTTGGGTCTTCAATCAGTTTGAGACCGTTTGGACCCAAATGGTCTTGAGGACATTTGGAATCAAACGGTCTTAAGACCGTTTGGTCCAAACCCTCTCAAAACCAAATGGACCAAAAATGTCTTTCAACACTTAAATAATTCAAGGTTTCAATCAATGAACCGACTATCAATTGAATCATTGATTCATTCATCAATTGAACTATTGAATCATCCTTCAATTGGACCATCAATTAGGGTTTTGAACCCAATTGAACTAGAATTTATAACCAAGAAACCCTCAATTAGGGTTTTGAAATCGAGGAACCATCAATGATTAACATTGTGGAACCGATTCAATTGAAATCAATGAATCATCATCAAATTATGATATGACCTGTAATAACCCGTATTTTTTTAGCAAAGAATTAAATAAGAAGAACAAAATTAAAAATTTATCATAATAATAATATTGGTAAAAAAATAGGGTACTTTGATATAATTATAAAATCATAAAGGGAAGTTTTCTCGGGTCTAAGAAAAACTCCTAAGATTAGTAATGTTAAGTAATGAGATGAACGAGTAAAGATAACGAAGGATACATCCAGCAAGAAATGCTAAAATGATCGAAAAGGAACTATTCTTTGAAAATTAGTGATTTAAAGAAGAAGAAAAAGTGAGTTGAATGTGAAAAAGAAACATAAATGGAATTGTATAAATTGTAGATGACCAACATGTGGTTGTTTGAAATATAGTAGCGCTAGACTCTTTTCTCCTAAAACTAATAGGGCTTATTTGCAATTATAAAACTCTATATAGCTTATCTATGTATTGCATTTAGTATGAGCCCATTAGGCCATCCTCTATGTTACTAATACATTGCCATTCATTTTTAATATTATCTCGTGGCTGCCCCACACCCTCTCTCTCTCATTATCTACTACCTCATCTCACTCTCTCCCTCCCCCTCATTATTTCTCTCTCCACTCGATAGGCTACTCCCAATATCTCCCAACCACCCCTGCTCATCCCTCTCTTTGTCCCTATCTGTGATTGGCAATGGTGCCCACTACATTAGTAGGGACCCACCCCACCACCTCTCTCCCTCTCTCCTCTTCCCCTTCCTCCCTCGTTCCCTCCCGCACACGAGGCTGAGCACTGTGTGCCACCAGGAATCAGCCGCTGACAGCGGTCTAGGAAGGAATTCTTGGACATGTACAGCCCACTGCATCCTAGTACCTCGTCGCACCACAACCAACCGGAGTAAGCGGACTAGCCTTTGCTTCCATTAATCTCCAATCAGCATCAAACACTGCTTTATAGCTGTCCGACACCCACAATTTCTTCCAGATAGACGGTGACCTACTGTGGCCGCCTCCAATCATCGTTGACCACCAAACTTGAAAAGCAAGTTCACAGATTCATTTCAGACCTCATATGTCTTGTATGTAGACAATCAATAGATTGAAAAGACTTCTTCCATCCCTGCTCATATCCATGGCAGGGATGAACTGTGTGAATAAGACGGTGGTTTCGGCCGCCCAGCCTAGCCACAGAAGCCCATCTCTAGAAACACAAATTGGTGGGTTGATATTACAAGTTAAGGGCTACAAGGACCACCTCTCCTTTAAACCAATGAGCATCCAGGAAGCACAATATGTTTATCACAAACTCCCTCATATATGAAATAGTACACACTGACAGATTGAACTCCATGTCTTCTTATCCTTATCTTGGTGCAACCGACCACTAGGAACCCTTCCAAAATCGCCCCCCCCGTCACCTATATAAATAGCAACCGAGCTAGTGACTGAAAAACCACTAGAGGGGGGTGAAAAGAGTTTTATGATTATTTTAAGATAATTTATCTCAAAGCAAGTAACTACAAAAAAATTGGACAAGGGGACAAGGATTTAGAGTGGTTCCAACCTTAGTAAATACTAAGGAAGTCAATCCACTACCTGGTTGCTTACCCAACCGGGATTTTGAAATAATCAAAATTTATTACCTCGCAAGGACTTTACATAAAATTACAATTCTTTCACCAAACCTTTCGAACAACCTTCACCTAGAAGTAGTTGCACCAACCTTGAAGCAGCCTTCTTGAAGTAACTTCAAGCTCCCCCTTGAAGTAGCCTTCGTCTTGTAGTAGCTTCCCATTGCAAAAACCTTCTTGAAGTAGTCCAAAGTCCACCTTCTCCATCGAGAAGAACCTTCTCCAATCCACAGCCTCCAACCCTAGGAGTAGCAAGGAGAATACAAAAGATAAAAGGAACAAGAAGGAAAAATAGAAATTACAATACCACTTGTAGCTCAAGGCTTGATTTCCTATATCAAGCATTTTGATCTCCTAACCAATGTATATATAAGTGTAAGTGTTGTGGACAGGAGATCTAGTCTATAGGACATGAATTTAGAGCAAGGGAATGAGTACCCAATGCTAGTGTTGCTCAATTGCTTAAAATAGATTGCCAATTGCAAGTGTAATCTCAAGTATAGCACAAGTGTATATAAGTGAGTTTAGGTGTCCTAAGGCATGTCCTATTTATAGAAATGACCTATGAATGCTTAAGGACGTTCTAGACACTTTCTAGGGGGTTCTAAGTGTTTAACTAGTCGTTAGGTACACTTTAGTTGCTTTAGCAATCACTAGTTAATTAATTTTGAAAGTTATTGTCAGAACTCATCTCGGTCGACGTTTTGTCAAACGAGAGTCCTACTCGGTCGAGGGTTTGTCGACTGAAAGACTCTCTGGAGTAAGTGTATGCAACGTTCATCTCCAACAGCCAACTACCTTGTCAGCTGTGTCTAACAACTACTTGGGTCTTTCTCAGTCGAGGAGTTTGTCGACCGAGAGTGTCTCGGTCGAGGAGTTTGTCGACTGAGATTAACCCTATTTCAATGTTTTAAACTATGTTTCAAGTGTATATATGGGTGTGCATTTGTGACACTATTTTAGGGGATGACCTATCTAAGTGTTGTAATTGGCTAGGGAAGATCTAACACTTGATTTACATGATGTCTAAGTACTTGTAAATTATATACTTGTACAAATTTTACAATTGATTACAATCATGAAATAACAACAATTCAAGCATATAGATTTCCCAAATCTTTGTCATCCACCTTATTCCTGCAACACTCAAGTAGCACGTTAGATCGATAAGAATGAAATGTTTGTCGTCATCAAAACAAAGGGATTATACTAATGTCCAATTTAGCTAACAATATCCCCCTTTTTGAAGATGTCAAACATTTCCTAAATTTAAAATAAGGAAATATAAATCATGTGAGTTTCATACCCTTTTGTAGCCATTCTTGTTTTGCAAGTGAATGATGGCTGAGATATTATGAAACTCATTTTATTTTATGTGTTTGATTTTATATTATTTCTCCCCCTTTGTCATTTCAAAAAGATATCCAAGATAATCATTTAGTATGACTTTTTAATTCTCCCCCTTAATTTTATGTTATGCTCCCCCTTAAAGAGATATTCAATTTAAAATCAAGGGATTAATGCAATCCAATTAATGTTAAATTTAGCCACAATTTATTTCTCAATCATTTGCAAAGGATGTTAAGCCTTGAAATGATATGAGTTCCTTTTAAGTTCATGGCATATGTGTATTGATTTCTCACCCATTTTACAAGGGATGTTAAGCCCTGAAAATGATATGAGAATCCCTTAAGCTTAGAGTTCATGAAAGGTGTCTCTAACCAAAATCACGGGATGTTAAGCCCTGATTTGTTTAGATAATTCCATTAAGAACAAGATATATATCACATTCATGAAATTTTTAAATTTCTTTATTTTCATAACCAAGATTAAAAATACTAAGGTCATGACAAGATTCAAATGATGTTTACAAAGGTTTGTAAGCTTCTTAATCTTATAATCAAGATAGTTTGCATGAGCTCCCCCTTAATATTATAGTCAAGATAATTTAAGGATTCTAAGGTCACATCAATATTAGATAATAATAGGTTGACCTTTTATAAGAGTTTATGCACTAAGAATACACATTTTGGATCAAGATACTAAGATTTGGTGCAGTAAAATGATGTACAAATAAGCATTTTGTCAAGCTTATTTTAGGTCGACCTTGACTTCGACCGTGGCGCCCCTTCATTAAATTTAATTTCAATCAAGAGGCAAATTTTGTAGATTTCCAATTTAAACATTCATATGTGAAGTATAATTTCTGCAGGTAGGTATAAATAACTATCTATTTGAAGCACATTAAGTGATACCTATTATGAAGACTTAATATGGGCATCATAGTGAAATCTTTGACCTTGATTTTTCTAGAATGTATGTCTTACATTTATTGTGAATGATGTCTCATAAGCTTTTCTATGGGTACATAAATATCAAATCCCATTTCTTCTTGTACCCTTATTTTCAGATTAATCATAATATTCTTTAGAAACATATATCCTTGAAAGCAAGATTAATGTCTTAAAGTCAAAATTTGCAAATAGCTAGATAAAACATTAGTATTCTTGTTCTAAGAGACACTATTTGGCTTGTCATAGCATCATCATTCATTTGTTACAAGCCATGCATACAAGATGCATTTATGCCATAGAGTGTTAGTGTTCTGTAAAAAGGCATTTTCAATTATAGCATCATCAATATTTGTAATCACAAAGATCATCCATTTATGGTTTGTATATATAAATCAAAGATTATTTTAGACAAACCAAGTAAAAGTGAAACACAATGATCATGGTATAATGATTTTGATAGAACAGTAGAAGCATATCCACAATACCGTGATCAAGATACAAGCATTTAATTTCATGAAATACAATGATCATGATCATTTAAACTAAATTTCAATACACATGATCATGGAATACTTAGGATAAACCATGTGGATTATGATAAAATAATAATTTCCTTGATTTAAAACAACAAGATTCATAATTTTCAGTTTTAAGACAAACTTTTTCAATAATGTTTGTTTAAAAAAATTAGTCTTCATATAGTACTTTTGCAATATGTTTTAAAGTATTTCATATTCATAATGTTATACTTTTATTCAACAATTCATGACGCAAAAGATCAATATGTATTGTTTCAAAGATGGTCTCCAAGATTTATTTTGCATATTAAATCATTTATTAATAACAAATTGATAGAAAACTAAATTAATTGAAAAACAGGTTCAGCAGAACTTGATTCGGTCGAACTGTTTGTCGACCGAATTTATCTCGGTCGACTATTTCTCGACCGATAATGTTGCTGTTTGTACAAGTTTTATCAGATATATTGTAAACTACAAAACAGTAACCTGCTCGGTCGACCATTTCTCGACCAACAATGTTCTCGGTCGAATAGTTTCTCGACCGAGAAAGTTTCTGTACTATTTCAGAATTGTTTTCAGTAATTGTTTCCAAGTAAAATAAGAATATGAAAGTTAAAGCTCGATTTAGTTGAGATATTTAAATATCAAAGAAACATTTAGGTTAAATCTTAACTAATCATATACATTTTGAGAATCTAAACTAAAACAAGTAGTTTAAGATGTATATTTGGAAATTTTAATTTCTTGGATTAACTTGGTGTCCTATTATGTTAAGTTGAGATACACATAGAGATATACAACTTAGAGTCTTTGGTCATATCTCAACTTAATTTTATCCATTTAGTTTGGGGGTTTTGGAACCCATACTAACTCAACATCCTTTTTCTTGTAGGGACATGAGAAAGAGTAATGTCCAAGACGCAAACAATAATGACAACATATGGAATCAACCTCATACCTCTTTCTATGATTTTGTTCTAGGTTGTTCTTGGGTACAGATGTATGTTTGCCTTTAGGTACATACATAGATTGATTTTCTAATGCTTGTGTCTTTCTCCAACTAGGTTTTTGATAAGATTTTCCTTTAGGATTATAACCTAGTCCTCTCCTTCCAATTTGATGATAAGAATTTTTTAAAATTTTATCAAGGGTATCATTGTTATTCAAACTGCTAATTTTTTGTTGTATCTTGACAATCTCATCCATTCTCTTATTTATGTCTAGCTTTGCTTGATCTAAATTAGATAATAAGGAATCTCTTTGTTTCACAATAGTATCATAATCTAGATGTGTACACAAAACAGGTTTTTTTTTAAGATCATTTAACTTTGCAAGTAATCCAACCTTTTCTTGAGATAGAAGATTATAATTTGTTTCTAGAGTAAAAATATTCACATTACAATCATTTAGAGATGATTTCAAAGTATGATTTTCAGAAATAATGCCATCCTTTTCAAATCCAAGATCATTTAATTTTGCATACAAATCTTCATTTTCAGATGTGAGAGCAAGAAGTTTAGCATGTAACTCATCATTTGCTTTATTAGACTTCTTTAATTTCTTCTTGCACTCAATATACTTATTATGTGTATCTTCAAGACTAGCAATTAGCTCTTCTTTTGATAAATCAAGAAGGCTTACCTCTTCTTCTTCTTCATTGATTGTAGCAATGAGGCAATTTTTGTGCACCTCTTCCTTCTTTTCTCTCCATGGACAACTAATTGTTGTGTGGCTTGTTCCTAAGCACCAACTGCAACTTGTTAAAGATTTGTCCATGCTTTTCTTTTGCTTGTGGTTGTAGACACCATCACCCTTCATTCTTCAAGACTTGATTAGAGCTCCTTGAAGCCTTCTCTGATACCAATTGAAAAACCACTAGAGGGGGGTGAATAGGGTTTTATGATTATTTTAAGATAATTTATCTCAAAGCAAGCAACTACAAAAAAATTGGACAAGGGGACAAGGATTTAGAGTGGTTCCAACCTTAGTAAATACTAAGGCAGTCAATCCACTACCCGGTTGCTTACCCAACCGGGATTTTGAAAGAATCAAATTTTATTACCTCGCAAGGACTTTACATAAAATTACAATTCTTTCACCAAACCCTTCGAACAGCCTTCACCTAGAAATAGTTGCACCAACCTTGAAGTAGCCTTCTTGAAGTAACTTCAAGCTCCCCCTTGAAGTAGCCTTCCTCTTGAAGTAGCTTCCCGTTGCAACAACCTTCTTGAAGTAGTCCAAAGTCCTCCTTCTCCACCGAGAAGAACCTTCTCCAATCCGCAGACTCCAACCCTAGGAGTAGCAAGGAAAATACAAAAGATAAAAGGAACAAGAAGGAAAAATAGAAATTACAATACCACTTGTAGCTCAAGGCTTGATTTTCTATATCAAGTGTTTTGATCTCCTAACCAATGTATATAGAAGTGTAAGTGTTGTGGATAGGAGATGCTAGTCTATAGGACACAAATTTAGAGCAAGGGAATGAGTAGCCAATGCTAGTGTTGGTCAATTTCTTAAAATAGATTGCCAATTGCAAGTGTAATCTCAAGTATAGCACAAGTGTATATAAGTGAGTTTAGGTGTCCTAAGGCATGTCCTATTTATAGAAATGACCTATGAATGCTTAAAGATGTTCTAGAAACTTTCTAGGGGTTCTAAGTTCTTAACTAGCTGTTAGGTACACTTTAGTTGCTTTAGCAATGGCTAGTTAATTAATTCTAAAAGTTGCTGTCAGAACTCATCTCGGTCGACGTTTTCTCGACCGAGAGTCCTACTCGGTCAAGGGTTTGTCGACCGAAAGTCTCTCTGGAGTAAGTGTATGCAACGTTCATCTCCAACAACCAACTACCTTGTCAGCTATGTCTAACGGCTACTTGGGTCTTTCTTAGTCAAGGAGTTTGTCGAGTGAGAGTGTCTCGGTCGAGGAGTTTGTCGACCGAGGTTAACCATGTTTCAATGTTTTAAACTAAGTTTCAAGTGTATATATGGGTGTACATTTGTGACACTATTTTAGGGGATGACCTATCTAAGTGTTGTAATTGGCTAGGGAAGATCTAACGCTTGATTTACATGATTTCTAAGTACTTGCACATTATATACTTGTACAAATTTTACAATTGATTACAATCATGAAATAAAAACAATTCAAGCATATAGATTTCCCAAATCTTTGTCATCCACCTTACTCCTGCAACACTCAAGAAGCACGTTAGATAGACAAGAATGAAATGTTTGTCATCATCAAAACAAAGGGATTATACTAATGTCCAATTTAGCCAACAGTGACGAGCCATCCTCACTTCTAAACCTGTCCATATATCCTCTACCTACTCTAGTTCCTCCTTCATCTTCTTCTTTCCTTCCCCATCTTCCATGTCCATCCTCTTCAAACTTGGGTCACATGAGTGATGACCAGAGGATTCCCTAGCACCCTCTTGAGTCATACCACACAATGAATCACCCACCTTCCCCTCCTTTGCATTGATCTTCACTTACAATCTTCCACCCATGAACCCCTAGCAACGTGAACAAATGTATTCATGCATCATAATCAAACCCATTATGGAAAAATAAATGAGGGAGAATGAGACATGAGAACTTTGTAGTTTGTATGAATGCTTCAAGAAATAGAGATAGGCATCAAGGTTCAACCAAATGAATAGGAAGCCTTTGATGAGTAAAGAGAGGTATGGAGTACCATTTGCTGAGTCATCACCTTGCTTCACAATTTTTTGTATGGAGTATCCGTTTGATGAGTCATCTTAATACATAGAATGTTATATTCAATATCTAAACACCATGCTTACATTTTTAAAAGGAATCAAAATCTTTTTGATGCGTCATCACCTCCCATTTATGGGCCTCCCTAAGATGATTACCATGTACAATCTATTAATATCATTAACATAATATTACAATATAATCAAAGAGTTGATTAGTCCACATGTCAGAGATTTTATATTTATACACTCATTTCCTTTAAAATGGATTTTTCTTTTATAAAAATGATATGCAATTAAGTATCATATATTTATAATGCAACATTAAGGTCTTCAATATCCTCTTATAGAATTTGATTACCTATCTTTAAAGTTAAATACTCGATTGGAATTCACTATCTTACTAAGTCAACCTCAAGAAGAAATGATCTATTATAACAAGTGGTTGTGTATAAATGGACTCTCGATGAATATGATATCATGAGAATCAATGTTACTATTGTTTCAATTAAAATGATGATCTGTGAAAAGTGAGACTAAGGACATGTTCTACTTCTTCCTTTTATCTTCATTGAGTCTTAACCTATTTATACAATGCTTCAACATGATTAATCATATTTGATGAAATGATGAAATGGTTAAAATGATGAGATTGAAATCATGAAAATCGATGCTTAATGAATTTCCTCATTGATTAATGAAATTATGGTAACTATTGTTGAGATTTCACCATTGAAGAGTTGCTTTCATAGTTCCAGAGCCGGTGAGGAACAGAAGATCGAGATTGATATGCTATGTTACATGTTATGTTATGTTTGATCTGGATCGTATCCTTGGGATGGATAAGGGAGGAGGAATAGCCTATCCCTTACAACTACCCCACCTTGAGGGCAACAAAATTACTGCTGGTCTATGAGATAAATCATCAAAGGTTATGTATAACAACCACTGAGGTGACGACACCTGCACTAGGCCGCCAGACCATGGAGAGATATGGTTAGAAACTGACCCCACCTCGAGGGCAGAGCACGGGCTGCAGGACTACCCTTTGAGTAGGCATCAAATTAGGGGCCTACAAACCACACCAGCGGCGTGTAGTAGTGGGACAGAGGAAGTTGTAAGGGTAGAATTAGCACATGTTTAACGTCGGTATCTATGTGATATGTTTAACGACGGTGTGCGAAGTGAATATATACATTGTTGTTACTTATGGTCTATGTGACCTTAGTTGTGGTTGCAGGCCACGAGCTGGATCTAGGGTTGGTTAACAATCCCTCTGGACTGAGTGGGGAATGATGCAATAAAATAATTGATATGTTATTTCTCTCTTATTATGTGTTTACTTCAATATTACATGCTCCAACTTTATATCATATTCTCAACTTTTATGTCTTTTCAATGTATAAACTTTTATCTCATGTTCTCAATTGTTTCATTATTCATATGATTTGTTTAAATTTTATGCCTCTCCATACTTAGACATTTGTCTAACTCTTCTTGCTACGGTTCTTGTTGTTGGTATGTATGCCCTGAGAGCCAATCATGTGATGTTTGGTGGGATACATTAAGATTGATTTGATAAACATCAAAGGCAAGCTTCCAATTCTTTCTGGTTCAGTCATATGAGATAGTGATAGAACAGATTGAATGTCTAGAGAATGACGATACTCAATGACGTATGCTTTCAGGTTGAGGACCTGAACGATGAGATCATACGGATGCTAAGAGTTTATACATTCTTGTTATGTCCCTAGTCGGATGTCATTGTGGAAGGTAGATAGACAACAATGACACACAAGACTAGATTGTGGTGTTGGTTGATGACAGAATCTCATTAGTCATGATATAGAGATATCAAACCAAACACATAGGTACTTGTTAGAGAACAAGTGTACCGGACAGACCCACCGTGAGTTTGACACATGGAACCAAGAGATGGTAGTCACAGTCAGTACTCACAGTGATGGTGGTGAGTGTGATTCTTAGACCTGAAATCACTGCACTCAACACATGTCGTTGGGCACACTTTGACATCATCAAACGCAGTCCTGAAACATGGGTTGTTATAAAGGTGATGATTGGGTGGCTTTGACACATGGGGCTTTTGAGGGGTGAGTGATAGATATGGGATTTGTCCCTCCTGAGGGAGTATGATATCCATGGCCACTTGATGAGTAGGATTGAGAAAGGCGTGCACGCATGTGTGAATCAGTATATGATACTGATGTCATACATATCTCTTCCAGTCTACTCTGAGATCAAGAAAGTGAATGAACGTTGACAGGATGACTTTTCCATGCCTCGAGTTCATTCGGGATATCAGTGACAAAGGAATTATACATTTGCTGTAACACCATTCACGGATTGTAGGATGAAAGTTGTTCTCCAACTTTCTACTTTCACTTGGGTAGCACTGATGTGTGACTAGGCACCGCTCTTTGCTTGTGAAGTCATAAGTGTTATGGACTTTCACTGCCAACGTGAAATGGACCTGCAGGGTCACACACATAGGATTTAACCTGGAAGAGGTGTTTTGTCCACAAAGCAATGTTTAGATTGATTACTAAAGGAGTTTAGTAGTTCAATTAAACACTCAATCAGTCGATATCTCAATATCGTATGGTTCAAGGTGTTGGACGCATTGATTGGAGCATCGGATTGATTGAAATCGCAATTGACTGAATTTACCCAACATGTGCTCCCAACCGATCGGTTCATGTGACGAACCGGTCGGCTGAGGTTGCTGAACCGGTCGGCTGGAGTGTCTAGGCCGATCGGCTCATGCCCAGGTTGAAATGACCGGTTCAAGGGTTGAACCGATCGGCTCAACTGGTGCAACTGACCAGTTGGGAAAAGTCATGTCGGCAAGAATTTTCCTTTGGTTTCAAATTGCCCAATTCGATTGGGAATAATATTGGTATTTGATACCAATTGGGAAAGAAACAACGAAAGTCTTTTTGAGCCGGATTAGGACCATGAACCGATCGGTTCAGGGCACCAACCGATCGGTTGGAGTGCCCCAAACGATCGGCTCAGGTCCAACCGATCGGCTCAATGGCCGAACCGATCGGTTCAGTTGTGAACAGATCATTTCAAGTTGCGAACCGGTTGCTTTTTGAGGAAAATTCTCGAACCCTTCTACTCCTGCTTTAGTCCCGCATTGCCCGGGATGGAGAACCATGTCCCATGACTCTCCTATATATAGGGGTATTGGGGGATTCTCAAAGTACAGCTCAGTGCAACCAGTTGCTCTGCAAGTTGTCGTTCTCTCTGGTTTTGGTAACCGTGAGAGAGCCCGAGCAAGTGCTTCCCGTAAAAGGGAGGTGCATCAAGGGAAGGACAACTGCAGTTGCAACAGGAGGCAGGAGAGCGTGTTGGCGACTAGTACGTCAACAGGAGGGTGTGACTCCTTCCACTTCCTTGTGGGACAAGGAGTGTGGAGTTCCAGGTGGTCCGTGTGGACTACTACAGAGGCGGGAGGACACTGCCGCTTAGGAGGACAACTGTCATCCGACAGTCCGGTTCGAGTAGGAGTTGTCAGTCTCGGTGTGACCAGGAGCTGCACAGACACCGTCGAAGTCCGGAGTTTAAGACCGCGCATTGCGCGAGGTATTGTCACCGAGCAAGCCTCGGGACAAGGTATGATTCCACAAACCATCCTTTCCTAATATATAGACGTTGACGCATTTCCTCGGTATGGGTTGTGGGAGAAATTTTTGTTTCCGCTGCCTTCTCTGTCTCCCCTAAAACCCAACAGTGGTATCAGAGCCACGTCAGCTGTTCTATATTTTAGGAATATTGATATGATCGATTTTGGTTTGTTGCCTTTATTTATTGCATACGATGCGAATAATATCGGCTTTATGCATGTCCAATCCTAAATCCACAAATCCCTAATTACATATATGATATGTATTATTAATGCACTCGATACGCGTCGCCCTTAAACGAGTTTTGTGGTGGATGTGTGTAGCGTGATTATGGCCTATAAACCCCTATCTGTGTGTGGTTGTTTGTGGTTGCTTGCATCTCGGTCTGCGCACCGATCTTCCCTCTCTTATTCCCGATGTAACTCGAAATAATTCGAGATTCTTTCCTACCTTTGCTCCCCCCGAATGTAAATCGGGGTTTCTCTTTTAAAGCAATGTAATAAATAGAATAGGATTTTATTTCTTGTTATGTCAAAGACCAGCGGACATCAATACGACTGCTCAGACGATCGGTTCAAGGAGTGAACCGATCGGTTGACCTTCCAGACGGTCGGTTCAAGGAGTGAACCGATCGGTTGATGACCGGTTGGAGGAGCGAGACGAGTGGGTGGCGGACATGATGAGATGCACGACGACCAGGCGAACCGATCGGTTGGAGGAGCCAACCGATCGACTGGTGACACCCAGACGACTGGCTGGAAAGTACAGATCGTTCATATGATGAGTTGATCTACTCGGATGGCAAGGCACAGAGTTCATCTTGTACAGGTTGCATGTGATGTTGACCTAGATGACTGTGATTCCTCTTGGCTCGAGGAATCACATTAGGATGTCCATAATCATCGCTTTTATCATTTTGTGCATGTTTTCTGTGGGATATAGCATGTATATGATACGTACTATGTATTGTGGTGATTGGATATGAATATGTATATAAAACCAAATCCCTCATTAAAATATTAAGTTTTAGATGCCTTCCAAATGCAACACACGTGAAAAGCTTGATCGACCAAGTGTGGGCACGCCAAAGCGTGGTGCACCGTCTATCTCGTGGAAGCGTGAAGGATGAATGTGTGGGTCTGCCAAAGCAGGGTGCATATTCATCGTGTTTGCTTTGGGTCGGACTTAACAAGGTGATCTAGATGGGATCTAGTACCTTGAGGCATGGAGATGATCATTGCAAGGAGTTGTATATGACATCTTATCAAGAGTTGCATATGATGCAATTGGAAAAAGTTGCCTACCTGAGAGATCTAAGTTGTGGGCGATCAGCCAAAGCTGACTCATGACTTAGAGGATTTCAGGATCTTTCCCACTAGAAGGTTGTACGCTGCAATCTTCTGAATTGATGGTGAGAGCTATAAATTTGAAGTAAAATAGTGGGAGCGATAATTAATTAAAGGCCTAATTATATCGTCAAACTTTCAAATCAATCAAATAAGTCAAAAATGAGTTTTGGACTAAAATTGCATATTTTCCTTTTGTAGTTCAAATGGCAACAAACAACAACAACTTTTCTTTGCGATCGGTCCTTGACAAGGACAAGCTAAATGGGACGAACTTCCACGACTGGTATCGGACATTGAGAATTGTTCTCACTTAAGAGCGTAAGCTCTATGTCCTGGATACTCCAATTCCAGAGGAACCCGTTCCTAATGCACCAAAGACAGAAAGGGATGCTTACAAGAAGCATTCTGATGATGCCATTGATGCAAAGTGCTTGATGCTATGTTCAATGAACCATGAGTTGCAGAGGCAACATGAGAACGTGGGTGTCATAGAGATGATTCTGCATCTCAGGAACATGTATGAAGATCAGGCACAGCAAGAGAGGTACAATGTTTCTAGGGCGTTGTTCAAGTGCGTCATGACAGAAGGAGATCCAGTTGGTCCTCACACACTCAAGATGATTGGGCATGTGGAGAACCTGCAGAGACTGGGATTTCCACTGAGCCAAGAGTTGGCTACTGACGTGATACTGCAATCGTTGTCAGAATCTTATAGTCAGTTTGTGATGAACTACAACATGAACAACTTTGATAGGCCACTGTCAGAGTTGTTGGGCATGTTGAGGATAGCCGAGTTACAGATGAAGAAGGACAAGCCTAAGTCCGTGATGGTGATCACGAGAAAGAAAGGCAAGTCCAAGCGCAAGGGCAAGGGCAAAGCTAAGAAAGGTTCTGAAGCTAGCCAGGAGTCCAAGCCATCTTCAGCTCTCAAGGCCAAGGGAGGCGTGACAAAGAAAGGAAATTGCCACCATTGTCAAAATCCAGGACATTAGAAAAGGAATTGTCCTCTCTAGCTGGAAGAACAAAAGAAGAAGGAGGCGACTGAAGCCTCTACTTAAAGGTGTCATGTAAATAAACTTGTAACACTTTTTGAGGTATATGATACCAAGATGTAAAGTGTAAAGCATTCTTACTTGGGGCAAGTGTTGCCTTTATAGATAGGAATACTTTAGTTTATTTTCAGCAAATAAGGCATGTAATACAGTTATGAACTGCTATTTCATACTTGCCAATAGATAGAAACACTTTATTTATGCATATTGTATGACAATGATGGCAATTAATAAAGAGATGTTTCAATGTGATCTTTGTGGCAATGCCTTATTTATCTTGTGATATTTTATATGCATAAGATAAGACGATACCTAAAAGTTATAGATAATTCAAACAATTTAATTAGCATTAATCATGAGAAATTCATTTCTAGTTTCCATGTGATGGATAAAACTAGACTCTTTTGGTTAGAGAACCAGTAAGGGACATGAATATCTTGGACATGATCAATCAATCTTCACTAATGTAGTGGGAGAGTGATTATCCTATTAGGTATAATACATGTGATGTATTTACATACCTATTGGAATAAATGCTAATACTTCAAATGGTGTTTAGAGAAATACCAATATGAATATCTTGAAGTGTTCAAGATTATCATAAATGAAGTACAAATTTGGTAAAGTATTAATTCTTGATGAGATCAATGAATGAAATACTTGGACCAAATGTTTGAGATCCTTATGAGTGATTATGATAGTGTATCATAGTGAACTCATGATTAAGGCATGGTGATGTCTGAATCAAGAAGGAATCATACTCTAAGGAGTTAGAGAATGATTATCAAATAACTGAATTCTTCTTAATAAGAGAATACCCCACACTAATAAAAGAAATTAAGAATCACAAGGGTTGTGAGTTCTTATATCTTTAACAGATACACCTCAATTATCTATGTGGTGAGTTGTTCATGTGATGAGTCAACTATCAAGATGAATATGAGGAACTGAATCTTGAGTTATGGTTTAAAACCATTACATCCTAAATGACTTCCATGTGAACCATAAGGTATGACCTTGATGGTAGCACTCATTGGATCATATCCATAAGTGCAAATGAGTCTTAAGTGTTAAGACACATGGATAACATTTTGAGAAGGATGATGCTTGTTGATTGCAACTTAATGACTAAGACATTTGGCATATGGATACTAAAACCGCATTCCTATGAGGAATAAAACCAGGATGTGTACGTGACACAACCTATAAGGTTTATGAATCCACTAATGCAAATGAAGTCTATAAGTTACAATGGACTAATCAATGTGATTGATTGAGTACAAGCAACTCAAAATTGGATCTTTATTTTGATAATATAGTCAAAGGGTTTGACTGATATGTCAAAGATAAAGAAGTGATCTGTGATTTAGTGGGAGCGTATTCACATTCCACATATTGATGTGAAATGGAATTGTTCTAGAATGGAAATCCAAAAGTGGAAATTATCTTTAAGGAAGATAGAGATGTTTCCTATGTGATAGGAATAGAGATCTATAGAGATAGTTCTTGAAAATCTCTTGACCTGGAAAGAGAAAGCATACATTGGCAATCTGTACTGAAGTGTTCAGTATGCACAGATTCAGTGGGAGAAAACTTGTCCATGTTACATGGATATTAGTATCCCAAGGCCAAGTGTCCAATTCTTATGAAGAATGGGAACACTAAGAATAGATATGGATCTATCATGTATGTAATCATCCCATTATCTTGCATGTATGACATGGGAAGAATAAAATGCATTCATCATCTTGTATGTAGGACATGGCAATATGATGTGCTCATCCTGATAACTTGTATGTGGGACATGACAAGTGGATGTCTGTCTGCTTCCAGTAAGGGTTACTGGAATACCATAAGAACTTGATAAGTGCTTGTGAAGCACTAGTTCTATGGAGATAAGGAAGAGTTCGATGTAAAGAGTTACATTGATGCGAACTTCCGAAAGGACAGAAAATTAATCGCAATATATACATGAGATGTATAAAAGTGAAAGTTTGTTGATAATTGGAAGTGTTCCAATAAAGCCATTTAAAAGGGAAAATGCTGAGTATCTATGTGTTAGAGAACAGCAATGGATACTATATGGATCTGAAAGTTCATGAGATGAACTTATATTCCACTCATTGATGACAAGTCTGGAATCCTTGATCATGCAATGTGGCTAAAGGTTAGCAATGGAATACTAGATCGCATATTACGGCAACACCATCTCATACGTGTGACGTACAATGAAGAGATGTGAGACATGCAATTTGTACATATTTTGGCAAGGTGTTGCCATTTCTCACTATGTTGGCACTAGAGCGCAGTAACATGTGGGACATGTCTGAAGATCACTATGAATATGATTCAAGGGTGATTGGCTCGCAGTGCAAGTGGGAGTCTATTGGTATGTATGCCCTGAGAGCCAATCATGTGATGATTGGTGGGATACATTAAGATTGATTTGATAAACATCAAAGGCAAGCTTCCAATTCTTTCTGGTTCAGTTATATGAGATAGTGATAGAACAGATTGAATGTCTAGAGAATGACAGTACTCAATGATGTATGCTTTCATGTTGAGGACCTGAACGATGAGATCATACGGATGCTAAGAGTTTGTACATTCTTGTTATGTCCCTAGTCGGATGTCATTGTGGAAGGTAGATAGACAACAATGACACACAAGACTAGATTGTGGTGTTGGTTGATGACAGAATCTCATTAGTCATGATATAGAGATATCAAACCAAACACATAGGTACTTGTTAGAGAACAAGTGTACCGGACAGACCCACCGTGAGTTTGACACATGGAACCATGAGATGGTAGTCACAGTCAGTACTCACAGTGATGGTGGTGAGTGTGATTCTTAGACCTAAAATCACTGCACTCAACACATGTTGTTGGGCACACTTTGACATCATCAAACGCAGTCCTGAAACATGGGTTGTTATAAAGGTGATGATTGGGTGGCTTTGACACATGGGGCTTTTGAGGGGTGAGTGATAGATATGGGATTTGTCCCTCCTGAGGGAGTATGATATCCATGGCCACTTGATGAGTAGGATTGAGAAAGGCGTGCATGCATGTGTGAATCAGTATATGATACTGATGTCATACATATCTCTTCCAGTCTACTCTGAGATCAAGAAAGTGAATGAACGTTGACAGGATGATTGTTCCATGCCTCGAGTTCATTCGGGATATCAGTGACAAAGGAATTATACATTCGCTGTAACACCATTCACGGATTGTAGGATGAAAGTTGTTCTCCAACTTTCTACTTTCACTTGGGTAGCACTGATGTGTGACTAGGCACCGCTCTTTGCTTGTGAAGTCATAAGTGTTATGGACTTTCACTGCCAACGTGAAATGGACCTGCAGGGTCACACACATAGGATTTAACCTGGAAGAGGAGTTTTGTCCACAAAGCAATGTTTAAATTGATTACTAAAGGAGTTTAGTAGTTCAATTAAACACTCAATCAGTCGATATCTCAATATCGTATGGTTCAAGGTGTTGGACGCATTGATTGGAGTATCGGATTGATTGAAATCGCAATTGACTGAATTTACCCAACCTGTACTCCCAACCGATCGGTTCATGTGACGAACCGGTCGGCTGAGGTTGCTGAACCGGTCGGTTGGAGTGTCCAGGCCGATCGGCTCATGCCCAGGTTGAAACGACCGATTCAAGGGTTGAACCGATCGGCTCAACTAGTGCAACCGACCAGTTGGGAAAAGTCATGTCGGCAAGAATTTTCCTTTGGTTTCAAATTGCCCAATTCAATTGGGAATAATATTGGTATTCGATACCAATTGGGAAAGAAACAAGGAAAGTCTTTTTGAGCCGGATTAGGACCATGAACCGATCGGTTCAGGGCACCAACCGATCGGTTGGAGTGCCCCAAATGATCGGCTCAGGTCCAACCGATCGGCTCAATGGCCGAACCGATCGGTTCAGTTGTGAACCGATCATTTCAAGTTGCGAACCGGTTGCTTTTTGTGGAAAATTCTCGAACCCTTCTACTCCTGCTTTAGTCCCGCATTGCCCGGGATGGAGAACCCTGTCCCATGACTCTCCTATATATAGGGGTATTGGGGGCTTCTCAAAGTACAGCTCAGTGCAACCAGTTGCTCTGCAAGTTGTCTTTTTCTCTGGTTTTGGTAACCGTGAGAGAGCCCGAGCAAGTGCTTCCCGCAAAAGGGAGGTGCAGCAAGGGAAGGACAACTGCAGTTGCAACAGGAGGCAGGAGAGCGTGTTGGCGACTAGTACGTCAACATGAGGGTGCGACTCCTTCCACTTCCTTGTGGGACAAGGAGCGTGGAGTTCCAGGTGGTCCGTGTGGACTACTACAGAGGCGGGAGGACACTGCCGCTTAGGAGGACAACTGTCATCCGACAGTACAGTTCGAGTAGGAGTTGTCAGTCCCGGTGCGACCAGGAGCTGCACATACATCGTCGAAGTCCGGAGTTTAAGACCGCGCATTGCGCGAGGTATTGTCACCGAGCAAGCCTCGAGACAAGGTATGATTCCACAAACCATCCTTTCCTATTATATATACGTTCATGCGTTTCCTCGGTATGGGTTGGGGGAGAAATTTTTGTTTCCGCTGCCTTCTCTGTCTCCCCTAAAACCCAACACTTGTTTCCCTCCCACTGTAGGTTAAAGAAGATCTCAAGTTTCATCGTGTGGCTTTTCTGACAAGATCATGGTGGGAGCAGCATCAGGCTAAATGATCAATTGCTTAGTTGATGTTCAAATGTTTAAATGCTAATCAAGTGAATGTAATATTTGAAACATTATTGTAACTCATGTCATGTAATACAAATATTTGAATATGTAATAAAGTTTTGTGGTTGGTATCTACTGCTTGATGCTTCTTCCATAACGCCCTCGGGTTTTAAGCTCCACGATTAGGAGTTAATTGTGAAGGAAAAAATCTGGGACGTTATAGGTGGTATCAGAGCATAGTTAGAAACCAGACAACAAAAATATTTAAAACATAAGTAATGCATATTATCAAGTCAAAACAAGTAAACAAATTCAGTTTTATCCTTAGAAAACATGTATAGGGGAAAATGTCATGAATATATATCTCACACGAAGACGTTGATCTAGTCTTGTGAGTCGATATAGTTTTGAGTAGGGCAAGGACATTTTACATTAGAATCTTATTTGAGAAGGAAAAGAAAATGAAAAAGGGAAGTTTCATGTTGTATATAAGAGGAAACACTTGATGTAACTTATTTTGGTACTCAAATACCCTGGTCAAGTGTTTGGGCACCTCAATAAGTTAATATCAAGCTAGAGTGCTCATATATTCTAAACCTTGGATGCTCTGACCAAGTATTCAAGTGATAGAATAGAGTGAGTAAGGATTCAATCAAAGTTTTATACTAAGTTTGTAAAGGCACATCAAAATTCAATAGTATGAGCGTAAAAAAAACTAAAGAAGTTGTAGAAAGAAAAAGATAAACAAAAAGTCGAGTGAGACTTAAGAGAAACAACTCAGGTAATTTATTTGTTATATGTTTTGGAATGGTACTAGAAGGACAAAAAAAATATAAAATAGGGAATGTTGTTGAATACTTGACGCACATGTTAAAAGTAAATAAAATAAAGTGTAACGTGTGTGCAAAGACACATAAGAGGGGACATAGACAGAAAAAGAAGAAGAGGGAGTTACTATTTAAACAACAAAATCTGATGACTGAGCCAATAGATCATCAAATATCTACTATTTTGTTATATGCATCAATTATGGTTTTTTTTAAACTTAGTTACCTTCCTATATTCAATTGTGAACATATCTTGTTTATTGTCATGTTGAACATATACTCAAAAAAAGGGGAAAGGGATTTTTTTTATAACTTTTTTTAAACATATAATTTAATTTAGGAGAAAAGAGGAAAATATGTATCTTTGTGTAGTAATATAAACAATACGAGTAGTGGATGATTTAAGAATTTAAATCTCAAACACTAAGAATATACACAATATTGTTTACATAAATACTTTTCATTACCAAACTTACTTTTCCTTCCATATGCATTATAAATAGATTATATTTACTAACAATACCCATTCAATGATTTAGGCAATTTTAAATATTGAGTATTTCATCCCTTTTTTACAGATTCAATACGATTTGATGGTTCTTGTTGTGACAAGGAGAATTAATATGATCTACTACTAAGTGAAAGAGAAAATATATATATTTGGATAGTTCATGATCTACTATATTCATAATTTACATATTTAAAAAGGCACTAGTGAATATTTCAGTGCATAGACTATGATTTAATTTTTGAGGACGAAAATTTTTGTTAGGGGTTAATGATGTAATAACCCATATTTTTTTAGAAAAGAATTAACTAAGAAGAACAAAATTAAAAATTTATCATAATAATAATATTGGTAAAAAAAGGGTACTTTGATATAATTATAAAATCATAAAGGGAAGTTTTCTCGGGTCTAAGAAAAACTCCTAAGATTAGTAATGTTAACTAATGAGATGAACGAGTAAAGATAACTAAGGATATATCCAGCAAGAAATGCTAAAATGATCGAAAAGGAACTATGCTTTGAAAAGTAGTGATTTAAAGAAGAAGAAAAAGTGAGTTGAATGTGAAAAAGAAACTTAAATGGAACTGTATAAATTGTAGATGACCAACATGTGGTTGTTTGAAATATAGTTACACTAGACTCTTTTCTCCTAAAATTAATAGGGCTTATTTGCAATTATAAAACTCTATATAGCTTATCTATGTATTACATTTAGTATGAGCCCATGAGACAATCCCCTACGTTACTAACACATTGCCATTCCTTTTTAATATTATCTCGTGGCTGCCCCACACCCTCTCTCTCTCATTATCTACTACCTCATCTCACACTCTCCCTCCCCCTAGTTATTTCTCTCTCCACTCGATAGGCTACTCCCAATAACTGCCAACCACCCCCGCTCATCCCTCTCTCTCCCTATCCGTGATTGGCAATAGTGTCCACTACATTAGCAGGGACCCACCTCACCACCTCTTTCCCTCTCTCCTCTTCCCCTTCCTCCCTCGTTCCCTCCCGCACACGAGGCTGAGCACTGCGTGCCGCCGGGAACCAGCCGCTGACAGTGGTGGAGGAAGGAATTCTATGACATGTACAACCCATTGCATCCTAGTACCTCGCCGCACCACTACCAACCGGAGTAAGTGGACTAGCCTTCACCTCCATTAATCTCCAATCAGCATCCAACACTGCTTTATAGTAGTCCAGCGCCCACAATTTCTTCCAGATAGACGGTGACCTGCTGTGGCCGCCTCCAATCATCGTTGACCGCCAAAATTGAAAAGCAAGTTCGCAGATTCATTTCAGACCTCATATGTCTTTGTATGTAGACAATCAATAGATTGAAAAGACTTCTTCCATCCCTACTCATATCCATGGCAGGGATGAACAGTGTGAATAAGACGGTGGTTTCGGCCGCCCAGCCTAGCCACAGAAGCCCATCTCTAGCAACAAAAATTGGTGGGTTGATAGTACAAGTCAAGGGCTACGAGGACCACCTCTCCTTTAAACCAATGAGCATCCAGGAAGCACAATATGGTTATCACAAACTCCCTCATATATGAAATAGTACACACTGACAGATTGAACTCCATGTCTCCTTATCCTTATCTTGGTGCAAACGACCACTAGGAACCCTTCCAAAATCGGCCCCCCTTCGCCTATATAAATAGCAACCGAGCTAGTGACGAGCCATCCTCACTTCTAAACCCGTCCATATATCCTCTACCTACTCTAGTTCCTCCTTCATCTTCTTCTTTCCTTCCCCATCTTCCATGTCCATCCTCTTCAAACTTGGGTCACATGAGTGATGACCAGAGGATTCCCTAGCACCCTCTTGAGTCATACCACACAATGAATCACCCACCTTCCCCTCCTTTGCATTGATCTTCACTTACAATCTTCCACCCATGAACCCCTAGCAACGTGCACAAATGTATTCATGCATCATAATCAAACCCATTATGGAAAAATAAATGAGGGAGAATGAGACATGAGAACTTTGTAGTTTTGATGAATGCTTCAAGAAAAAGAGATAGGCATCAAGGTTCAACCAAATGAATTGGAAGCTTTTGATGAGTAAAGAGAGGTATGGAGTACCATTTGCTAAGTCATCACCTTGCTTCACAATTTGTTGTATGGAGTATCCTTTTGATGAGTCATGTTGATACATAGAATGTTATATTCAATATCTAAACACCATGCTTACATTTTTAAAAAGGAATCACAATTTTTTTGATGAGTCATCACCTCCCATTTTTGCGCCTCCCTAAGATGATTACCATGTACAATCTATTAATATCATTAACATAAGATTACAATATAATCAAATAGTTGATTAGTCCACATGTCAGAGATTTTATATTTATACACTCATTTCCTTTAAACTGGATTTTTCTTTTATAAAAATTATATGCAATTAAGTATCATATATTTATAATGCAACATTAAGGTCTTCAATGTCCTCTTATAGAATTTGATTACATGTCGTTAAAGTTAAATACTCGATTGGAATTCACTATCTTAATAAGTCAACCTCAAGAAGAAATGATCAATTATAACAAGTGGTTGTGTCTAAATGGACTCTCGATGAATATGATATCATGAGAATCAATGTTACTATTATTTCAATTACAATGATGACTTGTGAAAAGTGAGATTGAAGACATGTTCTACTTCTTCCTTTTATCTTCATTGAGTCTTAACCTATTTATACAATGCTTCAACATGATTAATCATATTTGATGAAATGGTTAAAATGATGAGAATGAAATCATGAAAATTGATGCTTAATGAATTTCCTCATTGATTAATGAAATTATGATAACTATTGTTGAGATTCCACCACTGAAGAGTTGCTTTCATAGTCCCAGAGCCGGTGAGGACCAGAAGATTGAGATTGATATGCCATGTTACATGTTATGTTATGTTTGATCCAGATCTTATCCTTGGGATGGATAAGGGAGGAGGAATAGTCAATCCCTTACACCTACCCCACCTTGAGGGCAGCCAAAGTACTACAGGTCTGTGAGATAAATCATCAAAGGTTGTGTATAACAACCTCTGAGGTGACGGCACCTACACTAGGCCGCCAAACCATGGAGAGATATGGTTAGAAACTGACCCCACCTCGAGGGCAGAGCACGGGTTGTAGGACTACCCTTTGAGTAGGCATCAAATTAGGGGCCTACAAACCACACCAGCGGCGTGCAGCAGTGGGACAGAGTAAGTTGTAAGGGTAGAATTAGCACATGTTTAACGTCAGTATCTATGTGATATGTTTAACGACGGTGTGCGAAGTGAATATATACATTGTTGTTACTTATGGTCTATGTGACCTTACCTGTGGTTGCAGGCCACGAGCTGGATCTAGGGTTGGTTAACAATCCCTCTGGACTGTGGCGAATGATACAATATAATAATTGATATGTTATTTGCTCTCTTATTATGTGTTTACTTCAATATTACGTGCTCCAACTTTATATCATATTCTCAACTTTTATGTCTTTTCAATGTATAAACTTTTATCTCATGTTCTCAATTGTTTCAGTCTTCATATGATCTATTTAAATTTTATGCCTCTCCATACTTAGACATTTTTCTAACTCTTCTTGCTACGGTTCTTATTTCCCTCCCACCGTAGGTTAAAGAAGATCTCAAGTTTCATTGTGTGGCTTTTCTGACTAGATCCTGGCGGGAGCAGCATTAGGCTAAATGATCAATTGCTTAGTTGATGTTCAAATGTTTAAATGCTAATCAAGTGAATGTAATATTTGAAACATTATTGTAACTCATGTCATGTAATACAAATATTTTAATATGTAATAAAGCTTTGTGGTTGTTATCTACTGCTTGATGCTTCTTCCATAACGCCCTCGGGTTTTAAGCTCCATGATTAGGAGTTAATTGTGGAGGCAAAAATCTGGGACGTTACATGACCTGACCTCAAATAGTCTTGAGGTCATTTGGATGACCTCCAAACGATCTTGAGACCATTTTCCCCATCTATCATTGAAATATATGAAATTCAATTAAGGTTTAGATCATTGGATTGATCATCAATTTAGCTATTGATTGCATTTCAATTTGATATGTCTGGATCTTCAATTACTCAACCATACTCAACCCTAGACCTCCAAACGGTCTTGGTTGACCTCCAAACGGTCTTGAGACCATTTGGGTGATCTCCAAATGGTCTTGAGACTGTTTGGGTTAATCAACCCAAAATTTTAAATCAACCAATTGAAATTTCAGCACTTAACACGATTAGGGTTTGATAATTGATCAACCTTCAACTGATGAACCCTTTGGAATCAATCAATTAGATTTAATGGGTCATCAACCATCAACACTAGCATATAATCTCCAAATGGTCAAATATGGTCAACCCTTCCAAACGGTTTGAAACCATTTGGTTTCTAACGGTTTGATGAAATCGTTTGATTTCAAACAGTTTTGTGGAAACCGATTGAACAATTTGTTGAAACTGATTGGAATAGAATTTATTTGGGAAAAGTGCCCAAGATGATGTCATCACCATCTACCTTCGTTCATGTAGTTCATATTGCTACTTATTTCATAACATTATCAATTACAACAAGCAATTGATCAAGAAGAAGAAGGAATCCATATAATTGCAAGATTGATAATTGAATAACAATGTAATGGGTTCAAGTTATATAACCTGCCTCCAATTGAGATTCAAAGCTTCAATCTCACGTCAAAAATGGTGTATGAAACTCCTTTCACTATACCAAGGCTCATCCTCAAGCTTTGAGTGAGAAGGAATGGTTAGAATCGAAGATGGAGTGAAGATAAGAAGAAATCAAGCATTGATTTGTGATTTCCACCGTGGAATCAAGGTGAAAAGAGATCATGGAGCTTACCTACAGGTTGGAGGTCGTCATCCTGTTGCTCCCAAGCCTCCTTGGTCGTTTTTCAAGCAAGGAGAGAAAGAAGGATCGAAAAAGCCTTTGAATTGAGTTGGAAGTGGTGTTTTTATAAGGAAATTCAATGAGAGAGAAAGTAGTAATTAATTCCTTTAATTTCTCAAATTGATGCCACATCTCCCCCTCAACTCATTTCCCACGATGCTATCCTATTTCCCTTTGCAAACCTCTTCATTATACATGAATTTAAAGGAAAATAAATTAAGCACCTTAACCCTTATAATAATAATATCCAAAACTTAGTGGATATTACTTTTTCTTTGTTTAATGTGAGTGAGTTATCCACTTGCTTGAGATATTTCGTGGCCTTTTCAAGGCACAAGGACGTCCACATAAATTTTTTTCAACCATTACTATTTTGGTTGAAGGGAACTTCAATTATTTTATTTATTTTTTGCATTAAATTGAATTAGGGTTTCAATTATGCTTAAATCTTGATTAATTTAATATCAAGATTCTCTATCCTTCAAAGTGATACAAATGAGATGCTCCTCTCATTTTATTTGCTCGAAATGATGACAAGAAACATTAGGGACTATTTTGAAGTGGTAATTTGCATATTGAACCCTAGATTTTGGGTAAATTGCATATTATACCAAAACTAGGTTTTAATGCACAAACATTGTTTTATCAGCTCTTTCTTGGTACTCAGGCTTTTCCCAAGCCATACCTCTGCATCATATTCATTCTCATGATGATTCAATACATGAGGAACATTTAATCATATAACATTTGCAAGTTAACCCCTCAAATTGGGTAATTTGCACTTTAGTCCAAAATAAGCAAACATTGCTTCATATCATTCAAACGGGACCAAAATTGAAACATAGGTTTCTCTTGGGCCTTAATTACTTTTCACAAGATAAAATTAAGGATATAATTAACTTGCTTAAGAAAAACTCCCAGGGTTAAGGCATAACCCAGGTCAGGGATGTTACAAATTATAAACCCCTAACAAGGATTTCGTCCCCAAAATACCAGATAAAGGAAGACAAATATTATTCATTCATCATACTATCTAGTCTCCGCATAACATTTCATTGTTATGGAGACACCATAAATCTTTGATCAACACAAAGTTATTCCACACAAGTTTATCATAGAATGGTTCACACAGGACACATACTCCACTGTCCTTTTTATTATTAACTTTGGAATTAATTCTATGTCAGGTAACACTTTTTCTTAATTTACAGTTTCATGAGACAAATTCTTGTTTCTGAGGAATCTCCCATGCTCCGTATTTAATTCAACATTTTACTTTCATGATCATAATTATATTTTGTCACCCTCTTGGAACTATAAGTCTTTTCATACCTCAGTTGTGCCTTCTAATCTGCTGACATAATACTAGGATTCCTTGTTACTTGTACCAACTATCTCATTAGTTGTGCATTTTCTCATCATAAAAAGAAGTTACTTATCAATTAAGAATTTATTTTAAAGATATCTTTAATTTTAATGTTTATGCAAAGCATAAACCCCTAACATATGATGTTCATATTAATTTATGTATAATTAAATTGATTTCATGGTTGACCATTCCAAGTAGCCAACATAAACCATTTGATATTTTTCAGATACCAGAATCTCTTACCTTGGTATATATCACATGTGTTGAAAACACATCACATATTTATCTTCCTTTCATCTTGGGACATTACTTGTTACATATATCTTCACCTTGGAACCAAAGTCCAAGATAAACTGATACTTTTCTAAGTATCCATCGCATGAACATTTTTATCTTATGAACAATAAGTATCTTAAGACTTACTTGATTGCCATGTCTCCAAAAGGAAAGAAAGCAAGGGATCATATTCTTTTTATTATTTCATGAGTTTTCAACTATTCATGAATCATTTACTCTTTGTCTCATCCTAGGTTCCTTGCCCTCTGCATAGGAATTTTTAAGGATGATCACATGACATTATTCCTTTCTTTGTTATTATCTAACATGTTCATGAGCATCTTGTGATCTCATCACATTTCCAATTATGGGAAAAGATCTTTATTATACACACAAACTTTATCGAATAGGGATCACCTCCTTAGTTCTCATTCTTATCTTATGAGGAGTATACTTTTTACTTCCTCATACACACATACTGATCAGGGATTATTTTAGATTTCTCTTTTTTATTCTTAGGATATGACACATTTTTCCATTCCATATTTCTAATTTCATGATACTCATTGGATTGTCTCAGAATGACTACTTGATCAGAGCAATCAAAAAGATAACAATCTAAGAGTTTCCATACTCACTTTATCATCAGTAGTTGTATACCTGGCCAGGGTATATAAATACTGAGATTAAGTAGTATGCACTTTACATACTATCATATTCCTTCATTTTCATATTATCACAAGCATAAGATTTAACATTCCTGGATTTTATCGAGGCATCTCTTCTATACCTCATCCTTTTTTTATAGAGGTAAGAACAATATGAAACATCTATAATATTACTATACAAAATGTAAGTCATCATAGGACTAATCAAGGAAAGCTCAATCAATTACTTTCTCAATTTAACTCAGGAAACCATAAAAAGACATATTAGAATGACATTATTTTGTCTGACCTGTCATGATTCGTGGATAGTTCACTGCCTTAGGCTGATTCTGGCTTAGAGGTTGATTCACCATAACATTTCTAGCTGAGCAATCTCTTACCATATGCCCTACTTGTCTACATTAATAACAAAGTCTATTCTCCCACTGAGGCCTAGATGGTTCTTTACCCCTTCTTGGTATCCCTTGCTTTGGTGCACTAGTCCCTGGTTGTACCGGTGGTACCAAAAACTTCTTCTTTTTGGAACTACTAGGCATTTGTTCCTGAGTTTGGATAGGCCTTTTATCAATACTTCATTTATATTCCTTTTCTGGACAATTACTTCTGATATGTCCAGGTTTCCTACACCTATGGCAGATCCTAGTTTCAGATTGTATCATATTCCTTTCATCATTTTCTATTGCTTCAACCTACTGGTGTTGATTATGTATCTTGTTGATGTCCAAAACATCCTTATTGGTGGCTGGTAATCTAGGTTGTATTGCTAATGCTTGATCCACTATATACATCATGGTTGCCCTAAGTTGCCCAATAGTGATACCTAATGAAGTATTTCTTATCATAGTTGGATCAGCTTGAGGGTTCTTAGGCAATTGTTCTTCTCCTGCCTGATCCCATGCACCTCTTCTTGGTGCAGCATTGCTTCTTTCTGCAGCATATTCCTCATATGACCCAGCCATCTTCAAGTTCTTCTTCTCCTATATGAGTAGAAGACACTATCATATATACTGGAAGACACTAGAACAAACTCTACTACCTTAATCCTATGTCTCTATAGACTCAGCGAACCTAGAGCTCTAATACCAAACTTATAGTGACCGATAAACAAATCATTACTGATTAAGCAGAATTAAACATTAGCAGTGGATTGTTGAAAATCACTGAAAATTAAAACCATTTACAAAGAGATCCAAACATAGGAAAACTCTTTCATCATGAACCAGGATGTAAATGTTATACATTGGTTCTTGATGAAAGAGTTTTCCTATGTTTGGATCTCTTTGTAAATGGTTTTAATTTTTTGCGATTTTCAACAATCCGCTGCTAATGTTTAATTCCGCTTAATCAGTAACAATTTGTTTATCGGTCGCTACACTAAAGATGAAATAGTACACTTCAAATCATGTGCCCAAACATTTTTAATACAAAATAGCCTAAAAAGATATATTTGATCAGCAAACTAGACTAAAAACTAAGAACATATAGACATCTAGGTCATCTATATATGCATCACCCACAACATCATCATCATCCTTGACATCAGGCTCATAGTCATCATCTTTGTCTGAAGGTGCAACAACATCGCCTTCATCACCAGAGTCACCAGTGAAACCATCAGATCCATCACCATCATCAGATGCAGCACCAACATCCTCATCAGCATCAATAGTCTCATCATCAGCCTGGTCTGACATCTCTTCATCCACAAAAGGTCCAAAGTGACGACCAAGCCAACAAGCATTCTGCTCATCCCAATTCATACCAAGAGCATAAATCTCATTATCCTAAGAGAAGGAAGGAGTAGAATTGCTAAGATTAGCAAGAAGAGTGGCCAAGGGCCAGCAGGTAGTGGTAGGATGACTGGAGCAGGTCCACTAATAGTAGAGGGTATGGGAGCAGTAGTGAAAGGCTCAAGTGTAGGTGGAGGGGCATGGTAGAAGTGATTGTACGCATAGGATGCATAATCACTACCGGGGTATGGCTGGTAGGTGGGGTATGGGCGTGCACAGAATAAGTTTATGTTAGACATGATTGAACATAAATCCTGGTGCAGATGCTCCCTGGAGGTTGTATGCTTGTTGGTGTATCATATGACTCATGAGGGTTTCATTGGACACACAGAACAAGGCATGGCTAGGTCGGGTAGGCTGAGGAGGTGGAGGAGCTCAGGTTGAGGTAGAGGCAAGTGTAGCTGAGGCAGAGAAAGAGGGTGTGGTGGAGGAAAAGATAGGCACAAATTTCTGAATAGTGGTCTCACTAAGACACACTCCCTTCCTAGCAAGTCTATAGTGGAAGTCAGAGAAGACTTCTCAGTGGTGAATTGAAAAATATCACATATCAGGGCAGGATAAGGAGGATGGATGCCATGGGTGTTCTTACCAGAGTCAAAGCAAGTCATGTAGTGGAGGATGTATCTAGACCACTTGACTCTGACATTCTCTAAGAGGCAGTACATTGCCACCACAATGTTTTTTGCAGTATCCGTTTGATTTTTCTTTGGGTGGATGTTGCAGTTGACTACTAGGGCTAATACACACTTCTAGAGATCTAAGGAGGAGGAGGGTAGGGTGCTCTTCTTCTTATAGGGAACATCAGGTTTCTTCAAGTAACTATGGATATCGACAAGTGTGATCTCATTTTGCTTGTAGAAACCTTCGGGGTCCAGCAGGTCGAAATACTCACCATAATCCTTACGACATGTATCATTCTCATCGGCTCCTGAAAAGAATATATTAAGGATATCCTATGAGATTTGGAATTTCTTCTCGACGATCATAGAAGTAAGGATAACTTGATCATTTGAAGGGGGTACAAGGGAGTCATAATTTCAACACAAATTTACGTATAATTGATGAACGACTTTCGTACCAGATATTGAATTGTGAAAGCACTCTCGCTCGACACCCAGGGCTGATAGGTGGTGAACAGAAAGCAACCTTGACACTTGATCGATGATAGCTTGACGCCTAGGGCTAGGCATAAAAAGGGCTCTAAAAGGAAAAGGACTCCTAGGAAGAAGGTCCTTATACTGATTTATAGCCTCAAAAAGGGTCTCATCTAAAGGAATCAAGAAGGAAGATGAGGAGGATGGTGCATTGCTAGGGGTGGCTCTGTTCCTTCTATTTGAAGCCATGGAGGCAAAATGGAGAGGAAGAAGAGATCAAATGCACAAACCACTCCACCAAAAATGTTCACACACCTAGGTTAAGCTAGGGGGGAGGTCTAGGAAGGTCTCCTTAGATCGGATAAGGGCTAGGTTAGGGAAGGGAAGGTTGAGAGTTGAGAGCTTAGGGTTAGAAGGAGTGGAAACAATTGACTATTCTCTAGTTGAGAGGGAGAATAGTCGGCCGAACCCAACCTAAGTTGGCTTCAGCCCGCTGATCGGTTGAGTTCTGTGAGGTGGAAACTCGACCGATTGGTCCTTTTTAAAAAGCTCTCGGCCATGGTTCAGTCAAGTTTGTCCTGGGGAAACTCGACTGATGGTCAACCTGACCTAAAACCATCAAACTTAATTTCTAGCCATTTGAATGTTAATTAAATTTATTTTTCAAATCCATTATGTATATTGAACATATTTAGGCACATATCAGTCATCATTGGGTACTATTTTTCGATAAAACAAGTGTTTGCGATAAATACCAAAAAACAAGAGAAAAACAAGGCAATATGAACATGAAAAACCAATTTTAAGCATATTAGCAAGCAAGGATGATCAAGATAGATGCAAAACATAGAAGGAATATCAAATTCATTTAAAGTAGTTATAAGCAATTTTTATCTAATAAATTTAAATTGCTCTCTAGATAGAGGTTTAGTGAAAATGTCTGCCAACTGATTTTCCGTGTCCACATGCGTGATATAAATATCCTTCTTGGCAATGTGATCACGAAGAAAGTGATGGCAAACCTCTATATGTTTAGCTCTAATATGCAATATAGGATTGTAAGACATGTTAATTACACTAGTATTATCACAATAGATAGGAGAAGCATCAAAACGAATGTTAAAGTCTTGGAGCATTTTCTTCATCCATAGGACCTGGGCACAACAACTCACGACTGCAATGTACTCAGCCTCAATGGTTGATAATGCCACTGTGCTCTATTTCTTGGAGAACCAAGACACCAAGCATGGTCCTAGGAGGAAACAAGTGCCACTTGTGCCTATCAATCAAGCATCCTACATAATCAGCATCACTATAGGTAGTAAGAGTAAAGTCCCTTGACTTGGGATACCATAGTCCAAAATTTTGGGTTTTGGCTAAGTACCTTAGAATCCTCTTAACAGCTATAAGATAAGATTTCTTAGGATTTGATTAAAATCTAGCACACAAGCCAACACTAAACATTATGTCAGGTCTAGAGGCAGTTAAGTAAAGTAAACTTCCAATCATACCTCTATAGAGCTTCTCATCTACCTTCTCACCTTCTTCATATTTATCAAGTTTGGCAGTATTTGACATGGGTGTGTCCATCGGCTTGGTGTTCTCCATCCCAAAGTGCTTAAGTAGTTCATTGGTGTACTTGCCATGGTTGATGAAGTTCCCATATTTTTTTTGTTTGATTAGAAAGCTGGGGAAGAATGTGAGTTCACCCATCATACTCATTTTGAATTCATTCTGCATAAGATTACTAAATTATTTACAAAGATCAAGGTTAGTTCCACCAAAGATGATATCATCAACATATATTTGAATGATAAGAAAATTGTTAGAATTGTGTTTTAGAAACAAGGTAGAATCCACTTTTCCCATGATATAACCATGATCTAGCAAAAAGTTCTTTAATTTCTCTTACCAAGCCCTTGGTTCTTATCTGAGTCCATAGAGAGCTTTTGGTAACAAATAAACATGGTTAGGTAGACTATCATATTCAAAGCCCAGAGGTTGTGCAACATACACTTCTTCCTCAATTGTACCATTCAAAATGCACTTTTAACATCCATTTGATACAAAAGAAAGTTTTTATGACTAGAGAAAGCAAGCAACATATGAATGTACTCAAGAGTAGTTACAGGTGCATATGTTTCATCAAAGTCAATACCTTCATATTGATTGTATCCTTGAGCCACTAACCTTGCTTTGTTTCTTACCACTTTTCCGCTTTCATCTATCTTATTGCGGTAGACCCATTTGGTGCCAATGATCTTTCTATCACTTGGTCTTGACACAAGGGTCCAAACATTGTTCTTCTCGAATTGTTCTGGCTCCTCTTTCATAGCTAGGATCCATTCTTCATCCCCAAGAGCTTCCTTGACATCTTTAGGCTCTAGTTGTGAGATGAAGGTGTTTTTGGGTTTTTCTATGTTGAATGTAGCCCACATCTTCACTCTCTCAAATGGATCACCTAAAATCAGCTCCTTAGGATGATTCTTTGCAATCTGGGGAGTTGGATCCTTCTTTTCATCATCTTTGTCTTCTTCTTGAGTAGCCACCTCTTTTCCCATTTGGGTGATGTTGAGTTCTTTAAGGATAGGAATTACTTCATCTGCAACATCATCATTTGAAACAATATCTTTGGGAATAGAGGGGTTAGTCTCAATAAAATTTTCATTAATAGATTATTTTACCTTATCATGATCAACATTATAAACTCTATATGCCTTGCTAGTAGTGCTACAGTCAAGAAAGAAAGCCTTATGTGATTTCAGATCAAACTTGTCAAGAGAATCTTTTGAATTCAAAACAAAACAAGGACATCTGAAAACAAATAAATACTCAATAGAAGGCTTCCTACCACGCCATAGCTAATAGGGGGTTTTCTTAAACGAGGGATGAGTGAAAACATAGTTTTGCACAAAACAAGAGGTATTGACAACTTCAGCCCAAAACTTCTTAGGAGTATCATACTCAAGAAGCATGGTCCTAGCCATCTCTTGTAGAGACTTATTATTCCTCTCTACAATCCCATTTTGTTGAGGTGTTCAAGGTGAATAAAAGTTGTGTGCATAACCCAATTCTTGACAAAAATGCTCAAAAAGCTCATTTTCAAATTCTCCCCCATGGTCACTATGGATGGCAACCATCTGGAAAGAAGCTTCATTCTCAACTCATTTGTAGAAACTAGAGAAAACATCAAGTGTGTCACTCTTTGAAACAAGAAAGAAGGTTGAAGTATATCTAGAAAAATCATTGACAATAATAAGGCAATACTTGGAACCACAAACCGATTGCGTTCTCATTGGTCCAAATAGATCAATATGAAGAATCTCAAGAACTCTCTTAGTACTAAGGACTCCTTTCGATTTGAAGGAGGACTTGGTTTTCTTTCCTTGTATATAAGGTTGGCATTCCTCATCCTTTTCAAAATCCAATTTAGGAAGTCCCTTGACTAAGTCCTTTTTTCTCAACTTCTTTAATTGATGCATATTTATATGACCAAGATGGCAGTGACAAAGAGAAATATCATTCAAGTTGGCTACAAGGCATCTAGCAACCACAAGCTTAATAGAGTTAAGAACAATAACATAAATATTACCACTTATAGTTCCCTTATATATAACTTGGTAGGTGAGGAAATCTAGAATCAAACATTCAAAAGTAGTAAATAGTACAAGATAACCATTATCACAAAGTTGACTAACACTAATTAAATTGTGATGTAAGCCATCCACAAAAAGAATATTCTTGATGCATAAGGATTCACCTACATCACCCTCACCTTTGACTTTACCTTTCTTGTTGTCTCCAAAGGTGAAGGATCCTACTTTGTTCTTTATGAAATTGTTGAAATGGCTTATATCACCGGTCATGTGCTTTGTGCAGCCACTATAAACAATCCATCTATCTTTTCCCTGCAAGAAAGGAGAATGTTGGTTCCCAAATCAAGCTTTGGGATCCGAAGTTAGCTTGGGGACCAATTTCATCTTTGGGTTGGCCCCCTTAGGCTTGTAAGGACAATAGATGGAATAATTATCATCACATTTGCAATAAGAACAAACCATAGGATTCTTAGTGCCCAAAGATTCTCCTACAAATAAAGAGATCTCCTTGATCTTTTTCTTACCTTTGGCCTTACTCTTGACCTTTGAGGCTCCCCCTATAAATCCCAAACCACTAGTACCACTTTGTCTAGTAGAATGATCAAGGATTTCATTTAGGGAGTTTTTCCCTTTGAGGAATTTCTACAGGTGTGCTCTCAATCTATGGTTATCATCATTCAAAGAAACAGTAGTAGAAGATAAACTAGATATATCATCCATAGCATGCACAAGATCAGCCTCAAGACATACAACTTTAGTAAGATATGAATCCTTTTCAAGAGAGATAGAAGCAACATTAACACTAGACAGCAAAGGTCTAGAAGATAGATCATTTACTTGACTAAGAAACCTAAAATTTTCAGATTTTAGCATTTGAATATCTTTGAGATAGACATCTCTCTCTTCTCTATGAGCATCAATAAGCAACTTAAATTCAACATTTTTAGTTTTAAGAAATTCAAGTTCTTTTAGGCAATTTTGGTTCTCTTCCTTAAGATTTTCAATGTTCTTAAGGTAGATACCATTCTTAACTTCAACCCCATTGTAGTGGAGTTCAAGATCAAGGTATTTCCCTTAAAAATTATCAATACTCTCAAGGTTGGTTTTCTCATTCAGTTCCAAAATCTCAAGCTTAGCATAAAGATCATCAATAATTTTTCCTAACCATTTTCTCTTAGATTTACATTTAGCAAAAGAAGAACGGGTAGTAATAAGCATGTCAATAATAGATTATTTAGGAAGTTCATGCAAACTTACCTCACTTACCTAACTAATGTATTCACTTGTAGAGGCCATGAGAGAAAGGTGGCACTCTCCATCTACTTTAAAGCTAGAGTTGCTTGAAGTTGAATCTTCCCAAACCGCATGAGATGGATTCTTATGTCTCTTATCCTTCTTGTCCTTCCTCTTGTGCTTACTATCCTTCTTGTAATCCTCTTCTTTCCTTGAGATGCTCTTGTGGTGAGACTTTCTTGACTTTGGACATTCACTCTTGTAGTGCCCCTTTTGACCACACGTGTAGCATCTCAGAGTCGAGGAGGAGGAGGCTTGCTTTCCCTTGAAGTGCTTGCCCTTGATGTAGTTGGCTTCATGCTCACTAGGGCCTTCATCTTCACTAGAGGAGGAGGGAAAACACTGGCAAGAAAGTTGTTGTTGAAGGATGACAGTCTCCACTTGTGCTTTGAAAGCACTATCTTTGATCTTCTTGGCCTCCTTCTCTTCTTTCTTAACTTCTTCTTCTTATTTGTCAAGTCTAGGCTCATGGGCTTGAAGATTGCCTATGAGTTCTTCAGTTGGGATGTCACCATGGCTCCTCACTTCTTCAATGGAGGTGACCTTTGACTCTCATCTCTTTGGAAGAGTTCTCAAGATCTTTGAGTTGATGATGCCTCTATCCAAAGTGTTTCCCAATGCAGCCAGCTCGTTGATGATGACATTTAACCTTGAATACATCTATGTGATGCCTTCTTTATTTCCCATCTTGAAGTTCTCTAGGAGGTTGTTTAACATGTAGATCTTTGCCTCCTTGACTTACTTTGTGCCTTCATTTGTCATGTACAGCTTTTCCCAAATCTCATAGGCAGTGTTCCATGAAGAGATCCAGTTGAACTTTGTGGGAGTGAGGGCTGCATAGAGGATGCTAATGGACTTTGCATTTAGTTGAACCTCCTTGAGAGAAGCTTCACTCCATGTTGCAATAGCTCTGGTTGGCTCCTTGTAAGGTGTGACCATCACTTTCCACATATCAACGTTCATCAATTGAATGTAGAACTGCATTTGTCTCTTCCAATAGAGGAAGTTGGTGAAGTCAAAGACTAGAGGACACATGGAGAATCCTCCCTCTAGGTTGAGTGAACCAAGTATTTTGTCACCCATCTTCTCATCTCGTGGGAGATTGTTGTAGAAGGTCCTTGGCTGTGATACCACTTGTTGGATCTAAGGGCTCTAGAGGGGGGGTGAATAGAGCTACACAAATTCTGGCAAAATAGATTACACCTTCAAATTATATCAAGTTTGAGCAATTACTTAAAGGCAATTTAAAGTCCTATCTAAACAAGCATAGCAAGGATAATAGAGATTGATAGCAAGAACTTGACAAAGGGATGTAGAGTGGTTCCACACTTCAAACTAGAAGTGAGTCAGTCCACTACCTAGAGAGGTCAGCCTCTAGGACTTTGTAAGTGCTTTTCTCTATTATATCACCACAAAGATTTACTAGAAAAAGACCACCAAAGGACTTACCCACACGATTACAAGGAGATCTCCACCTTACCAAGGAACTTACCCACTTAGCTTGAGTCTTCATCCTTCACCTAGGTCTTACCCACTCAAGCTCAAGTCTTCCACCTTGATGGACTTTACTTCTCCTCTTAGATATTCATCCTTTTCCTTCTCCTTCACTTAGAGAAGATCACCACCTCTTCAACAATCTTAAAGAGGACCGACTACATCTCCTTCTTCACTCGATGGAGCTTGCATCAACTTTTCTTCATGAGAGAAGGGGATACGGAAGTAGTGGAAGATTTGAGAGCTTTACATGTACAAACATGGAGATCTCTTAAAATAAGCCTAACTCACTCATAAATCATGAAATGAAGTGTAAACTAGAGAGAGAAAGGAGCTCAAGGAGTAGTAGTTGTTGGTATGTATGCCCATAGAGCAAGTCATATGATGATTGTAATGGGATACTTTGTAAATGATTTGAATAATAATAATAAAGGCAATTTCCGATCTATATGTTTAAACTGTTTCTGAGATGATGGTGTAACATGATAGATGTCTAAAGAATGATTTTACTCAATGACATATGCTTTTAGGTTAAGGACCTAAATGATGAGATCATGTGGATGTCAAGAGTATACATTCTTGTTTGGTCCCTAGTCAGTTGTTATTATGGAAATAACCATAGACATCAATAACACTAAAGACTAGATTGTGTGTTGGTTGATGACAGATTCTCATTAGTCATGATATATTGATATCAAACCAAGCACATAGGTACTTGTTAGAGAACAAGGTACCAGACAGACCCAACATGAGAGTGACACATGGAACCATGACTTGGTAGTCACAGTCCGCTCTCACAGTGATGGTGGTGAGTGTGATTCTTAGACCTGAAATCACTACACTCAACACATGTCATTGGGTACACTTTGACATCATCAAATAAAGTCCTGAAGCATGGGTTGTTATAAAGGTGATGATTGGGTGGCTTTCACACATGGGGCTTATGAGGGGTGAGTGATAGATATGGGATTTGTCCATCCTGAGGGAGTTTGATGTCCTCGGCCACTTGATGAGTAGGATTGAGAAAGGCATGCGCATGCATGTGTGAATCAATATGTGATATTGATGTCACACACATCTCACCCAGTCTGCTCTTAGATCAAGGAAATGAATGATCGTTGACAGGATGATTGTTCCATGCCTCGAGCTCATTCAGGATATCAGTGACAAAGGAATTATACATTCATTATAACACCATTCACGGATTGTAGGATTGAAAGTTGTTCTCCAACTTTCTATTTCACTTGGATAGCACTGATGTGTGACTAGGCACCGCTCTTTACTTGTGAAGTCATAAGTGTTATGGACTTTCACTGCCAACGTGAAATAGACCTACAGGGTCACACACATAGGATTTAACCTGGAATAGGAGTTTGTCCACAAACAATGTTTAGATTGATTACAAAAGGAGTTTAGTAGTTCAATTAAACACTCAATTAATTGATAGCTCAATATCATAGTGTTCAAGGTGTTGGACTGATTGATTAGAGTATTAGATTGATTGAAACCATAATTGACTAATTCTGCACAATCTGTACTCCCAACCGATCGGTTCATGTGATTAACCGATCAGTTGAGCTTGGTGAACCGATTGACTCAACCGGTGAGTCGATCGGCTCATGGACAGGGTGAACGATTGGTTCAAGTGTTGAAACGATCGGTTCAACTGTTGCAACTGGGCAAGTTGGGAAAGTAAGATTGGTGAGAAATTTGTTTTCGTTTCACTTGCCCAATTCGATTGGAACAAGGATTGGTATTCGATACCAATTGGAAATAAAAGAAGGAAAGTAAATCGGGAATTGATCAGGACCACGAACTGACCAGTTCAGAAGTGAACCGACCGGTTCATGGGTCCCAACCAATCGGTTGAGGTGTCAACCGACTGGCTCAGATCCCCAACCGACCGTTTCAGTTGTGAAACGATCGGTTCAGGTTTCGAGTTGGTTGTTTTTGTGGAAAATCTCAAACCCTTCTACTCCTGCTTTAGTCCCGCCTTGCCCGGGATAGAGAACCATGTCCCATGACCCTCCTATATATAGGGGTATTGGGGGCTTCTCAAAGTACAACTCAATGCAACCAGTTGCTCTGTGAAGTTGTCATTCTCTCTGGTTTTAGTAACCAAGAGAGAGCCCGAGCAAGTGCTACCCGAAAAGGGAGGCACAACAAGGGAAAGACAATTGCAGAAAGTGACTGGAGGTAGGAGAGTGTGTTGGTGACTAGTACGCTAATAGGAGGGTGCGACTCCTTCCGATTCCTTATGGGACAAGGATATCGGAGTTCCAGGCAGTCCGTGTGGACGACTGCAGAGGCGGGAGACCTCTATCGCTCAGAGGACAACTGTCAATCCCGACAGTCTCGGTGAGACCAGGAGTCTTCAGTCCCAGTGCGACCAGGAGCTGCACAGACACCGTCCAAGACTAGAGGTGAAGACCGCGCAAGGTGCGAGATACAGTCACCGAGCAAGCCTCGGGACAAGGTATGCATCCACAAACCATCTTTCCTATTGTATAGACGTTGATGTGATTCCTTTTGTTCTGGGTTTTGGGGAGAAATTTTTTGTTTCCGCTGCTTCTCTGCCTCCTCTAAAACCCAACAGTGGTATCAGAGCCACATCAACTACTCTATATTTTAGGATTATCGATATGATCGATTTTTGTTTGTCACCTTTATTTATTGCATACGATGGGAATAAAATTGGCTTTATGCATGTCCAATCCACAAATCCCAAATATACATATATGATATGTAATATTAATGCACTTGATACGCGTCACCCTTAAACGAGTTTTGTGGTGGATGTGTATCATGGTTATGGCCTATAAACCCTATATCTGTGTGTGGTTGTATGTGGTTGCTTGCATCTCGGTCTGCGCACCGATTCCCTTTTCTCCTATTCCTGATGTAACTCAAAATAATTTGAGATTTCTTTTCCTACCTTTGCTTCCTCCAAATGTAACTCGGGGTTTCACAATTCAATTGTAAATAGGATAGATTGTATTTCCTATTATGTCAAAGAATGGAGAACGACCTAGAGGACGACCTGAGACGATCAGTTCAAGGTGTGAACCGATCGGTTGGTGTTCTAGACGACCGGTTCGAGGAGAGAGGTGAGCGGGTGGCGACCTGAGGAGATGCACGACGACCGGTGAACCGATCGGTTGGAGGCGCCAGTCGATCGGCTGGTGGCACCCGAACAACCAACTTGATGGCGAGCCGATCAGTCATGGAGATGAGCTGATCAAACCTAGAAAGGCAGGCATAGATTTCATCTTGTACATGTTGCATGTGATGTAGACCTAGATGACCGTGATTCCTCTTGGCTCGAGGAATCACAATAGGATGGCCATAATCATTGCTTTTATCGTTTTGCATGTTTTCTGTGGGATATAGCATGTATATGATACATACTATATATTGTGGTGATTGGATATGTATATGTATATAAAAACCAAATCCCTCATTAAATATTAAAGTTTTAGATGCCTTCCAAATGCGACACATGTGAAAAGCTTGATCGACCAAGTGTGGGCATGCCCAAGCGTGGTGCACCGTCTATCTTGTGGAAGCGTGAAGGATGAATGTGTGGGTCTGCCCAAGCAGGGTGCATGTTCATCGTGTTGGCTTTGGGTCAGACTTAACAAGGTGACCTAGATAGGATCTAGCACCTTGAGGCATGGATATGATCATGGCAAGGAGTTGCATATGACATCTTTCAAGAGTTGCATATGATGCAATTGGCAAGAGTTGCCTACCTGGAAGATCTGAGTTGTGGGTGACAGCCCAAGCTGGTCCATGGCTCAGAGGATTTTAGGATCTTGACCCACTAGAAGATTGTACGTTGCAATCTTCCGAATTTATGGTGAGGGCTGTCAATTTGAGTCAAAATAGTGGGAGCGGTAATTAATTAAAGGACTAATTAACTATCGTCAAAATTTATTCAAATCAAATCAAAAAGGTTTTGACAAAATGCAATTTTCTCTTGTATAATGGAAAAGGAATCATCTTTTAAAATGGGCAAATTAATTGAGAACAAATTCCATAACTGGTTGAGGACTGTGAGAAGTGTTCTGCACAATCCAGATATACCAGGAGCCTTTGAATCCACTCTATATATGCTTAATGTGTTGGTGAAGAGGAAAGAAAGTTCATTGATAGAGATCAATGGAGTGAATGGTAAGGGAGAGAAGGGTTCTCTCGCCAAACAAATTTCTTCTACATGGAGAGGATGGAAGGAATGATGGAAGAAGAAGTCAGAGATAGAGATCTCTACTTCTGGTTTATACGTGATAGAGATTAACTTTACTACTTCTTCATCATGGGTACTTGATACCAGATGTGGATCTCACATTTGTTCAAATGTGAAGGATCTTAAGAGAAGTAGGCCTTTGGGGAAAGGCGAGGTTGAACTATGTGTTGCCAATGGGGCAAGGGTTTCCGCCAGTGCCGTAGGAACCTATGAGTTAACTCTACCAAGTGGGCTAATAATAGAGTTGAAGAACTGCTATTATGTACCTGCCATAAATAGGAATATCATTTCTGTCTGTTTTTTGGACAAAGATGGATTTGAATTTCTTATTAAGAATGGAAATTGTTCTATTTCTAAAGATGGGATCTTTTATGGTAGTGCCACAATGTATTATGGTCTATACTTGATAGATCTAGAGACAAATGTATACAACGTAAACACCAAAAGGCAAAAACTCAACAACTCAAACGAAACATATCTTTGGCATTGTCGTCTAGGGCACATAAATGAGAAGCACATTTCTAGACTCCATAAAGATGGTTATCTAGACTCTTTTGATTATGAATCAATAGATACATGTGAATATTGTTTGTTGGGCAAGATGACCAAGACTCCCTTTTCAGGTAAAGGTGAGAGAGCTAGTGATCTAGTAGGACTCATACATACTGATGTATGTGGGCCTTTTAAAACTAATGCCAGAAATGGGAATCAGTACTTCATTACCTTCACTGATGATTTCAGTAGGTATGGCTATGTGTACCTGATGAAGCATAAGTCAGAAACCCTTGAAAGGTTCAAGGATTTCATGAATGAAGTACAGAACCAACTTGGTAAAAGTATTAAGGCACTTTGATCCGATCGAGGTGGGGAATACTTAAGCCAGGAGTTTGAGGACCTTCTGTGAGCCCGTGGTATTGTATCACAATGGACTCCGCCAGGAACACCACAGCATAATGGTGTGTCTGAAAGAAGGAATCACACATTGTTGGATATGGTGCGATCAATGATGAGTTTTGCTGATCTTCCGATTTCCTTCTGGGGTCATGCTCTTGAAACCGCCGCGTTTACACTTAACCGTGTACCATCTAAATCGGTTCAAAAGACACCATATGAGATATGGACTGGGAAGTGTCCCGATTTGTCTTTTCTGAAGATTTGGGGGTGTAAGTCTTATGTTAGGAAAATGTTTCCTGATAAGCTTGGACCCAAATCCGATAAATGTTATTTTGTTGGATACCCCAAGGAAACAAGGGGATACTATCTATACCACCCTACTGACAACAAAGTGTTTGTTGCCAGGACAACTGTGTTCCTAGAGAAGGAATTTGTTTCCAAAGGAAATAGTCACTACTACATAAATGGCTTATAAAGTTGGTTTTCAAGGTGTCGGTTGTATACAAAAATCGACACATAAACCCTACTGTGTCGGTTTTTAACTGAAACCGACATCCAACCCATGAAGGTCGACCAGACACGGGTACCTCTTTTATTAAGTGTTGGTTAATTAATAAACAACCGACACCTAAACTCAACCGCCAAACCCAAAATTCCAGCGAAAAAATTGGCTCCAATATTTTACATATTGCGTCAGTTCGTAACTAAATAACCGACGACTAAATGGTATTCGTGAGATACGAATAGTTGTCAGTTGTCATTTAATCAAAAACCGACGACTATAATATAGTATAGGTGTCGGTTGTTGCAAACGAACCGACACTGTTGGTTTAGTTGTCAGTTTTTTAAATAACCGACACGTATTTTCAACTTAATAGCTCACCCTGCCCGAATGATTCTTCCCATTTCCCTATTTTGTTCCCGATTTCCCTAGCTCCGGCGATTTCTTGCTCCCTGCCGCCGCCGCTCCCTGCCGTTCGTGCTCCGCCGTCGTGCTCCGTCGCCGCCGCTCCTTCCTCCGTGCTCGCCACTCGTCGCCGTCGAGCGAGAAGCATTCGGTTCCCGCCCGCCCGCCGGCCTCCCTCTCCGCCCGCCGGCCTCCCTCTCTGTCGTCGCCGGTAGCAGCTAGGTCTCCTAGCCTCGCCGCCCTCTCCGCTGCTCCTCTCTTCACCGCCGGAAGCTGGTAGGACTTGCTCCAGCCGCTTCTCCTCTTCCCTCAAGGTGCCCGCCCTGCCTTCTTCTTCTTCCTCTGCTCGTCTTCCCTCAAGGTGCCGCCCTGCTGCTGGGCATTTTTTTAAATTTATTTACTTCCTATGAGAATTAGTTTTAATTAGGGCTCATACACATATTGATGTCTACCACCTAAATGAATATATAGTTAGTGTATTTTCCTAGTATCGTGAAAGATTCTCAATCGTGTGTATCAAATGGGATTCTTATATATATTCAGATCTTAATGTTATAAATGGAAGACTCGAATGTTATAAAATCCAATCAAAGTAGGTAGAAACAACTTATATATATTCAGATCTTAATAATTCCATGAAGTGCACATTATCTTACTCAGGAAAAGTATGTGTATAATGTAGGATTAGTTCCATATAATGGTTCTATTTTAGTAAGCACCTAGAAACCCGTCCAAGATTTACTCATTAGGAGCATTTCCTCGTTTGTTCTCTAAGTACATTTGTAGACTTCTTTTCAAGCTATCATGTCTACCACAATAAAGTTGGTTATGACAAGCAATAAAAGGTTAACTGATGATATACAACTTTTTCTAAAAATATATAACATCGTTATATGTACTTACACTTTGTTAATACTAATATTGTGCAGTCTCTGTCCACCCATAACAGTCACTATGAACTGGGCCTCTATGTTAATGTTAACGTTCCCTATTGAAGAACAATTGGACATCATCCTAGATGATCGTTCCTTAAACCAATTGGTCATACCCAAACATTGGCGTTTTCTAAAAGGAAGACACTACATGCCTGGTAAAGTGACCATAACTTTTGGTAATTATTCACATGTTATCGAGGTTGAGTATGATTTGGCGGGAAATCTTGTATCAAAATCCGGTTGGCGTGATTGGATTGGAGAGATGCATGTGGTCCGTTGCAGCAGGCTTTTTCTCCGTCCAGTTGGCCATAATTCCATCAAAGTTTGGATAACCAACAGCAACTGCGAGACCCCTGATCATCTACTGCGGTATGAGCGCACGGCATCGCATATCAGCTCGGACGAATCTGAATCTGAGGCCCCTGTCAGTTCAGATTCGTCTAAATACAGTGAGGAGCTTCGTGACACAACTTCATCATCAAAAAGAAGTTATTGATGCGGGACCATGTTGGTGTAGTATTTAGTTGTCTATCTATCTAGACTTGTCTGTATTAATAGTTTTTTTAATTATGTGCATGTTTAGGGGTACACCAACCCCTTTGTTTAGTTATTGTTTAGGGGTACACCCCTGTGTGTGGATGTAAAAAGAGATTAATGAATGGAACTGAAAGTTGCTACATGAATGCTTATAACTGAAGTGTGTATTCCCATGAATGTTCCCATTTGCATGATTACACTACTATTTTCTCATATTGTTTAGTCTATTTTAATATGGCATACTTGCTTATATCTTGCTTAATGATGAACTGTAATGCACACATGTGACATGCTTGGAATGTAAATGATGAACTTTTCCCTAAATTGCCAATCATGCTTTTAAAGACATCAATAATCACCCTAACTTGAAGAACTAGGATTTTAGGTATAAGAATGACAATACATTATTTGTTGGCCTAGAAACCCGTCCAAGATTTACTCATTAGGAGTAAATCTTGGATAGTCCCCGGTTTGGGACTGTTCTTGAACACCTAATCTCGCTTAGGATGTAAGTGCATAATGTGTATTGGGTTTTCAAGAAAATTTCGGCAGCATTTCCCCGTTTGTTCTCTAAGTACATATGTACTTGGAGAACAGCGGGGAAATGCTGCCGAAATTTTCTTGAAAACCCAATACACATTATACACTTACTAGTGAGATTAAGTGTTCAAGAATGGATAGGTGGTACACATTTATTATATATAATAATGAAATCACATGTATTTGTTAACCCTAGACCCTAATCTTGTCCTAATATATGCTTGTTTTCTCTTTGATCATAGAATGGATAGATCAATGAATTTGGTAAGAGATCACAATGTACTACACAGAGTGACAATTCTTCATTTAAGAAGAAGTCAATATTTTGGGATCTTCCTTATTGGAGTTCTTTGATAGTCAGACATTGTATCGATGTAATGCACGTTGAGAAAAATGTATGTGATAGCATCATTGCTACTCTGTTAAATATACCAGGTAAGACTAAAGATGGGATAAAATCCAGACTGGACCTACGTGAAATGGGAATAAGGTCAGAATTAACAGAAATATGTGAAATGGGTAGTAAAAGAACATACTTACCTCCCGCATGTTACACGTTGTCTAGAAAAGAGAAGAAAGCTTTTTGTGAATGCTTGATAAATGTTAAGGTGCCACATGGTTACTCATCCAACATCCGTAGATTGGTATCAATGAAAGATCTGAAGTTGATAGGACTTAAATCTCATGATTGTCACACTCTAATGCAACAAATATTGCATGTGGCAATTCGATCTATATTGCCGAAGCATGTAAGGTTTGCAATCACCAGACTTTGTTTCTTTTTCAACAGTCTCTGCAGCAAAGTTATTGACCCTGAGACTCTCAATAATTTGCAAAGAGAAGTGGTTGTTACCCTATGTCAGCTTGAGATGTATTTCCCTCCTTCGTTCTTTGATATCATGGTACATCTTGTTGTCCACTTGACTAGGGAAGTGAAAATCTTGGGCCCGGTTTTCTTGCATTGGATGTATCCCTTTGAACGATACATGAGCATTTTTAAAGGTGATGTTCGAAACCGTTATCGGCTTGAAGGGAGTATTATTGAAGGTTATGTGGCGAGAGAGGTTATGGATTTCTGCAATGACTTTCTCAGTGGTAATGACACTCCTGATAATGATAAGAATATTGATGAGCTATTTGGCAAAAGGAATTTTGGGATCACGTGTGAAAGTAATCAGCCGTGAGCAGTTGGAACAAGGTCATTTGTATATTTTACACAACATGGACGAAGTGAACGTTTATATCGAGGAACATACCAATTTCATCAAAAGACAATATCCTCGAGCCAATACAATGTGGCTTGCTAGAGAGCATAACAAGACTTTTATTAAGTGGTTTGAAGATAAAGTCTTACATCAACTATCTCAAACACCAGATGATATTACTGAAACTATCAAATGCCTCGCCTTTAAACCAAAGTTGACTGTTATGTCTTATGAAGGGTATGACATTAATGGATTCACATATTACACAAAGCGCCAAGATGATAAGAGTGTCGTCCAAAACAGTGGGGTCACCCTTCAAGCATCGACTATGTTTTTTGCAAGTGCAAAGGATAAGAGTCCACGTAAAGCTAAAATGTCATATTACGGTGTCATTGAAGAGATATGGGAATTTGACTACATAGATTTCAGAATTCCGCTCTTCAAATGTAATTGGGTTGATAACACCAAAGGAGTTATAGTGGATGAATTGGGTTTCACTTTAGTGAACTTTGAAAAGATTGGCGAGAAGGCTGAACCATTCATATTGGCATCACAGGCGAAACAAGTATTTTATATCGATGATCCTGTAAATGATAAATGGTCGGTTGTTCTTCATGGTAAAAGACAGTTCATTGAAGATCCTATAGTTGAAGAAGAGTACTATGATAAATATGATGACTCCAGTCCATTCTCAGTTGGGTTGCCAACTCTAGAAAAAATTGAAGCTAATGATGACTTATATGTGTGCGGAGATCACAATGAAGGATTGTTAATTGATAAAACATCACAATTTTAGAGGAATGCATGTTTATATTTTTTTATTGAAGCTAAATGTTTACTTTTTTAATATCAATATCATTTTCTGATTTGATGTTTCATTATCTTCTAGTTAATATAAATGCTAAACATTGTGGGTTGGTGCTAAAGAACTATAGGACCAATCTCACCCGAGATTACATACGCGATGCTGAGAGTAGGTTCTTGATCTATTCCAATTCTAGACATTGATCAGTATTTCACTAACTCTACAGTAATAATTTTTGTTTGTATTCTCTTTGAAAAATAAATATAGGAAGAAGGCTATGCAGGACGGACATGACATAGCTATGCAGGATATGCAGGATATGCAGGAAGAAGCCCCAATGAAGAGAAGCAGGATACAGATACAATACATAAAGTGCAGCACACACAAGTGGTTCAGATTCATATAACAACATGACAGACTAACACATATATAGTGCATAACAACAGCAGCGCCGAATTTACATACAACACTAACTTAGTACATATATAGTGGGACTAAGGTGATGATACCACCTGCTAAAACAGGTTACTGACTACATGTTACGACTGGGAGGTCGTGATTCAGCAATGTATGCATTAGCAGGAGGACAAACAGATCACCATATGAGGACAAACATATGGTGATCTATTTGTCCTCCTGCTAATGCATATTGTTGCTGAATCATGACCTCCCAGTCATAACATGTAGTTGTCGGTAACCTGTTTTACCAGGTGGGATCGTCACCTTATAAGTCCCACTATATATGTACTAAGCTAGTGTTGTATGTAAATTCGACGCTGCTGTTGTTATGTACTATATATGTGTTAGTCTGTCATGTTGTATGGACATCGATTGTATTGCTCAGGTATTATATAGTCTCATTAGATAATATGAAATATATCAATCTTATTTATAGCTCATTAATTATATATATACATGATTCTCTTTACAGGTGTTTAAAGCTGACCCCACTACAAGAACGGACTTACCAGATGTACATGCTCCCTATACGATGGGAGAATTAAATGAAGTAAGAGAAGAATGGGCAACAACCATACAAATAGTGGGGGCTTTAAAATATAATTGGGATCCTGATAGCGAATAATGACTAAACAATGATATTTTGTAAATGAATTTCTGAATTATAATATATGTGTGAATGTTTCTACATGTCTGGATGTTTTTACATGTGTCTGAGTGAAAATGAATGAAAGTGTTGGTTGCTATATTAATGTTTCTACATGTGTGAATGTGAATGAATGGAACTACATATTGCTAGCTACATGAATGTTTCTAAATGTGTGAAAATAAAATGGAACTACAGGTTGCATTGCTAAATGCATGTGTGAATATTTTTGTTGTTAATTTTGCAGGTTTGTGGCCTGTTGTCGGCTGATATCAATGGATGTCATAAAACCTGCAGTTCATAACTGAACTGAACAGGTTTCTCATCCTGCAACCAGCCACAGCAGGTCTGCAGGCTGACAGAAAAAAAAAAATACAATAGGCGTCGGTTATTTGTATAAAACCGACGCCTATTTCCTTAACACCACGGCCGTGCTGTCCAGCACGGCCATGTTGGGAGTTATATGGCGTCGGTTATTAGCTAATAACCGACGCCGATAGTGCCCAAGTTGGCGCCCTCCTGTGGCGCGAAGATATATGTCGTCGGTTATTTGTAAAAAACCGACACTGATAGTGCCCAAGATGGCGCCCTTTCTGTGACGCGAAGGGTTTGGGCGTCGGTTTCGTATCTAATAACCGACGCCTATAGTGCCATGATGGCGCGTTTTAAGTGGCGCGTGAAGAGTTTGGGCGTCGGTTTTGGAACTGACGCCTAATGGGTGAGCTTTTAGTGTCGCCCACATAGGTGTCGCTCAGAAACCGACACTAAAGGCTTTAAATAACTGACACTAAAGGTAGGTTTTGTAGTAGTGAGTGGGAGGAAAATAGAGCTTGAAGAGGTTCAAGACCAACAAGAAAATATTGAACTGGTAGATGTACGAGAGGAAAATGGAGATTCACAAGGTGTTGTGGAAACTCATTCTCCTCAGGTAACACAAGGACCTCGTAGATCTAGTAGGACCCGCCTTGAACCTGATAGGTTTGGATACCTTGTGACTTAGGAAGGTGGAGAGTTGATCATAGATGATGATCCAACTACCTACGTAGAGGCTATGGAGGGACCGGATTCTGAGAAATGGCTTGAAGCCATGAGATTCGAGATGGAATCCATGTACTCCAACAAAGTATGGACTTTGGTGGAGCCACCTGAAGGGGTAAAACCCATAGGGTGCAAGTGGGTCTTTAAGAAAAAGACTGACATGGATGGTAATGTGCAAACTTATAAAGGCAGATTGGTTGCGAAGGGATTTTGACAAGTTCAAGGTGTTGACTATGACGAAACCTTTTCTCCAGTTTCTATGATTAAGTCCATATGGATCATGCTTGCTATTGCAACTTATTATGACTATGATATTTGGCAGATGGATGTTAAAACCACATTCCTTAATGGGAATATAAATGAGGATGTGTATATGACACAACCTGAAGGTTTTGTAGTTCCAAAGAATGCCAATAAAGTATGTAAGCTACAAAGGTCAATCTATGGATTGAAGCAAGCATCTCGGAGTTGGAATCTTCGATTTGATGAGGAAGTCAAAGTGTTTGGCTTTACTCAAAATGAATATGAACCTTGTGTGTACAAGAAGGCTAGTGGGAGCTCGACCACATTCCTCATATTGAATGTGGATGACATACTTTTGATGGGGAATGATGTCTTAGCCTTAGAGAAGGTAAAGACTTGGCTTGGGAATACTATCTCAATGAAGGACTTAGGAGAAGCATCCTACATTCTAGGAAATAAGATCTATAGAGATAGATCTAGAAGGCTTCTCAGACTAAGTCAGAGCACGTACATTGACAAAGTGCTGAAGCAGTTCAGCATGGAGAACTCAAAGAGAGGCAACATCCCCATGCTACATGGAGTCACCGTCTCTAGAGCTCAATGTCCCCAATCTTGTGAAGAGAGGGAGCGTATGAATGGGATCCCATATGCATCAGCCATTGGATCCATCATGTACGCTATGATGTGCACCCACCCAGATGTCTCGTATGCTCTCAGCATGATGAGCAGGTACCAGTCAGATCCCAGGGATGCTCACTGGAAAACCGTAAAGAACATCCTCAAGTACTTGCGAAGGACTAAGGATCAGTTTCTTGTTTACGACGGCGAGGAAGAGCTGGTTGTAAAGGGTTACACCGATGCAAGCTTCCAAACCGATAAAGATGATTACAGATCGCAGCCAGGATTTGTATTTTGCCTTAATAATGGAGTTGTGAGATGGAAGAGTTCCAAGCAAGAAACAGTTGCCGATTCTACTACAGAGGTCGAGTATATTGGTGCTTCACATGCAGCAAAGGAGGATGTGTGGATCAGGAAGTTCATCTTTGAACTTGGTGTAGTTCCCAGTAGCTGTCATGTAATTGAGCTTTATTGTGACAATAATGGAGCTATTGCACAAGCTAAGGAACCCATATCACATCAGCGGTCCAAGCACAGACTGCGGTGCTTCCATCTCATATGAGAGATCGTACAACGAGGAGATGTGAAGATTTGCAAAGTACCAACTAAAGACAACATAGCTGATCCACTGACTAAGGCCCTTTCTCAGCAGAAGCATGATGGTCATGCTAGGTCACAAGGACTGAGGTTCCTTGGTGACTAGATCTAAGTGAAAGTGGGAGTCTGTTGGTATGTATGCCCATAGAGCAAGTCATATGATGATTGTAATGGGATACTTTGTCAATGATTTGAATAATAATAATAAAGGCAATTTCCGATCTATATTTTTAAACTGTTTTCCGAAATGATGGTGTAACATGATAGATGTCTAAAGAATGATTTTACTCAATGACGTATGCTTTTAGGTTAAGGACCTAAACGATGAGATCATGCGGATGTCAAGAGTATACATTCTTATTTGGTCCCTAGTCGGTTGTTATTGTGGAAATAACCATAGATATCAATAACACTAAAGACTATATTGTGTGTTGGTTGATGATAGAATCTCATTAGTCATGATATAGTGATGTCAAACCAAGCACATAGGTACTTCTTAGAGAACAAGGTACCGGAAAGACCCACCGTGAGAGTGACACATGGAACCATGACATGGTAGTCACAGTCAGCTCTCACAGTGATGGTGGTGAGTGTGATTCTTAGACCTGAAATCACTACACTCAACACATGTCGTTGGGTACACTTTGACATCATCAAACGTAGTCATGAAACATGGGTTGTTATAAAGGTGATGATTGGGTGGCTTTGACACATGGGGCTTTTGAGGGGTGAGTGATAGTTATGGGATTTGTCCCTCCTGAGGGAGTTTGATGTCCTTGGCCACTTGATGAGTAGGATTGAGAAAGGCATACGCATGCACGTGTGAATCAATATGTGATATTGATGTCACACACATCTCACCCAGTATGCTCTGAGATCAAGGAAATGAATGAACGTTGACAGGATGACTGTTCCATTCCTCGAGTTCATTCAGGATATCAGTGACAAAGGAATTATACATTCTCTGTAACACCATTCACGGATTGTAGGATTGATAGTTTTTCTCCAACTTTCTATTTCACTTGGGTAGCACTGATGTCTGACTAGGCACCGCTCTTTGCTTGTGAAGTCATAAGTGTTATGGACTTTCACTACCAACGTGAAATGGACCTACAGGGTCACACACATAGGATTTAACCTGGAATAGGAGTTTGTGCACAAACAATGTTTAGATTTATTACTAAAGGAGTTTAGTAGTTCGATTAAACACTTAATTAATCGATAGATCAATATCATAGTGTTCAAGGTGTTGGACTGATTGATTAGAGTATCGGATTGATTCAAATCGCAATTGACTAATTCTGCACAATCTGTACTCCCAACCGATTGGCTCATGTGATGAACTGATCGGCTGAGCTTGCTGAACCGATCGGCTCAACTGGTGAGTCGATCGGCTCATGGATAGGGTGAACGATTGCTTCAAGTGTTGAAACGATCGGTTCAACTGTTGCAACCGGGAAAGTTGGGAAAGTAAGATTGGTGAGAAATTTCTTTTTATTTCACTTGCCCAATTCGATTGGAACAAGGATTGGTATTCGATACCAATTGGAAACAAAAGAAGGAAAGTCAATCGGGAACTAATCAAGACCACGAACCGACCGGTTTAGAAGTGAACCGACCGGTTCATGGGTCCCAACCGATCGATTGAGGTGTCAACTGACTGGCTCAGATCCCCGACTGACCATTTCAGTTGTGAAACGATTGGTTCAGGTTGCGAGTTGGTTGTTTTTGTGGAAAATCTCGAACCCTTCTACTCCTGCTTTAGTCCCGCCTTCCCCGAGATAGAGAACCCTATCCCATGACCCTCCTATATATATGGGGTATTGGGGGCTTCTCAAAGTACAACTCAGTGCAACCAGTTGCTCTATGAAGTTGTTGTTCTCTCTGGTTTTGGTAACCAAGAGAGAGCTCGAGCAAGTGCTACCCGAAAAGGGAGGCACAACAAGGGAAAGACAACTGCAGAAAGCGACTGGTGGTAGGAGAGTGTGTTGGCGACTAGTATGCCAATAGGAGGGTGTGACTCCTTCTGATTCCTTGTGGGACAAGGAGATCAGAGTTCCAGGCAGTTCGTGTGGACGACTACAGAGGCGGGAGACCTCTATCGCTCAGAGGACAACTGTCAATCCCGACAGTCCCGGTGAGACCAGGAGTCTTCAGTCTCGGTGCGACTAGGAGCTGCACATACACCGTCCAAGACCGGAGGTGAAGATCGCACAAGGCACGAGGTACATTCGTCGAGCAAGCCTCAGGACAAGGTATGCATCCACAAACCATCTTTCCTATTGTATAGACGTTGACGCGATTCCTTTTGTTCTGGGTTTTCGGGAGAAAATTTTTGTTTTCGCTGCTTCTCTGCCTCCTCTAAAACCCAATAGTAGCATACTCAACTATAGCAAGGACCTTGAATGTAGTGAATGAGCAAACTTGGAATGAACTCCAAGGGGTCCTATTTATAGCTGGGGGTGCTCCCTTGAGTTGGGGAACACTTAGGGCCAAAATATAGTGGTTTTTTCTCAAGGCAATAGATCTATTTTTGTCCAAACAAGTCACCAACAGTTAGAATCACTTTTTATGTATTTTTCATACAGTGCATTCGGTCGAGTTTCAATAAAAGTAACTTGATCAATCGACTAAAAGACAAACCCAATTTTCAAACTATCAATCGAATTGGTCCTGAGAAACTTGACCGGTTAGCCAAAATCACATTTGGTCAATACGTCATTCGGTCGAGTTTTGTGAATGCACAACTCGACTGATGCATATCATCAAAAAATTAATCCATGGGAACAGTCGAGATTGAAACTCGACCGATCAAAAACATGTGATTAATTTTCGAAATTGACTAAAAAATGATTAAAACTTGGTACTAAGTGTCTCACATATTTTTTTCATCTTAGTTACAAGTCATGTCATCAATACAAGTGACTACAGAATTCTTCTAAGGTCATTTTAAGGGATTTCCTTAGTAGCACACTTGCATTGCATTTGACTTGAACTTTGACCAGCTAGGGCTTGTGTAAATTGATCCTTTTCATGTACCTAAAACCTGAGATCAATCTTGAATACACATATTAGATACATATGAATGGAATGTTTGAATCATTATCAAAATATAGACAATGTATAACCTCTAGGTCAACACATTGAACCCAAATTTATAGGGTCATACACTACAATATTGAATTCATATTTCATTCTTAATAAAACTATACGAAAACCTTCTCTAATGGTTTTGAGGGGTCAAACCAAGTCAAAATGATACCAAAATATAAAAACATACTAAATAGGTTGTCTAGATCATTATTAGTTATTAAAATTTGAGTTCTACATATATTTTTGTCATATTTCTATTTTTGTCATTAATCTCGATTTTATGCATTAAAGGAGTAGATAATGTGTAACATCCTTCTATAATTACTCTTTTGACTCAAAAAATGAGATAAACCTAATTACCACTTCAAAGGCCATCTCTAATATCTTTTATTCCTTGTTGGGAAACCTTCTTGGAGGAGAGCTTCTTGGAGGAGAGAGAATAAAAGAGTTCAAATGATACTTTTTTCTTATTTAAAAGCCATAAAAGGGAAAAAGGAACACTTGTTGCTCAAGTTTTTCCTATTTCATATGTGTAAATTCAAATTCCACACCTTATATCTTCTTGTTATTTGTTTTAGAAATCTTCAAGTGTAGAAGAGAGAAAAAGGAAATGGGAAGACTAACATTTATACCTTTAAGTTAATAGTAACACATAATGCACATAAAAAGAGAAGAATGCATTTTGATTCCCATTTTCTTATAAGAGGTACTATTTAATGGCATTTTTCATTAAGACCCTCAACTATATCTATTTAAGAAAAGCTATATTATTAGACTTAAATTAGCCTTGAAATTTTGGGATGATATATTGAGCTTCATACTTGTTCATCGTCATCACCTTTTTCCTCAACTACTCGAATTGTGTGATATTCTCATCCAAATAGGACTAAGGAAAGTACCAGTTATCTAACTCCCTCCTAAACACCATTGAGTTGATGACCTCACTAGGCCCCTTCTCCTCCTCAATGACCTATTAATGGCCATAATTCCCTATAACCAAATACATCACATGATTCCCCTTCTTCTCCTCAGGTAAATCTAGAAATCAATAAGACTTCTTCAACTCTATCAAACTAAAATCCACATTCATCATATTTATCATACCTGATTACTCCATGGCCTCACCACACTTCAACTATTCAAACATATTAAATTAGTTTACATACTAGAATTTTGAAGCAAGTCATCTAGAAGCAGAAGATGGAGCAAATTGAGAAAACACAAAGATCACCTTGTCAAATATATCTTGAAAGGCTAGGTGAACAATCTTGGTCAGGTCCAAGGTTGCTTCTTAGGATGCTTAGAATCTGATTTACGTATCCTCTCTTTGGGTACATGTTATGTATTTCCAACTCCTTTCTACATGTTCTTCACAATGTCTAGTCATATCTACACAACCATAATCATTGGTTAGGTATGCTCGTAAGAATAGACTTTACAACTTGACACCATGCCCTTGTAGATTGAATGAACCTATGCTCTAGTACTAAAAACTTGTGACATCCAACCATTACAATATTGAGATTACTCAAAACAAAATCTTGATGTAAAAACAACAAAAGTAATCATCAACATAAACCAAATGAAGAACACTGGTCTGAAATTCCTCATTCAACAATAGAGTACTATTATAAAAATGCAATACTTCTTACAAAATTTCAATATTGTCATAGGTACATTATCACAACAATAATGTCTTCCACGTGGATCAAATAAGGGACTCCATTACAAAGAACAAACATATATCTTACACCTTGTATAACTGTAACGCTATAGACCATGCACGCATGTCAAAATATCAAGTCGGGTACATACATATGACAAAAACTTTCTGCTAGAACCTAAGTGTACGTGGACAAAACTAGACCACTATTGCTATACATAAACTTCATTTAATCTAGACGTAAATCATGGAAACATAACCTACCTCTGGGATTCCATTACACAAACATCACCTACCTTGAGAACTAAGGTCATCTCGCACCAGGTTGATATTCTCCGCCATTGTCGGGAAAGCTTTGCCAATCACGTAAAAGATGTAGAAAACCACATAGTGAAACCCTTAGTCCTCACAATATGAAATAACATCTAAGATATCTATTACCTACCAGAGATGTAAATTTATTAAAAGCAATCAAAATTTAGAAATTTGAACCAACTATGTATTTAAAAGTACATGCTTACCATACTATACATGTTCCAGTAAGGGTACTTGAGCTGGATATTAGACAAAAATATACACATGTTTGCAGTAAGGAAATCTCACCTCAAGAAAACATCTATTTTTGATCTCCAATCTAAACAAATATGTGACACGACCGAATTACACATTTTATCATGCCCTAGGCAATTTAAGTCATACCACTCAAAATACTAGATAGATGATTCTAAGTCATCTGAACAATCTGTACAAGATCTAAGGACATCTAGAATCACATTAGATATCTCCATATAACCTTGGATGGAAGTGAGGTGACCAAAAGGTATAGTTCTCGTGGGATAAGTCTACCACAGATATATGCAAAACCACAAATCACATGTTTCTCCTAGGTATAAGGTCACAAAACCAAATCACGTATCAACCCATCACATCACACTCTAATTATTTTAAACCTTTCCTTAATGGACCATCGACTTTTTTAAGTCCTAAAATCCATTTAAAAGACATAGGGATATGTTGTTTCTTATGTCCTCATATGTTCTATAATATATGTCTCTGAGCATCTTCTCACAATATAAATTTCTACAAGATTAACTCATTTCATTATCTTACTTAATGTAACTTATGGAAATAGATCTATGCACTCAAGGATCTATAGAATAAAGTTGTACTTGATTAATTAGATCCATTATTCGAAGTTTGTCTTAAACAAGTTATATATAAAAGATAATGGATGAATATATTTAATACTTATGTTGTAACTTCAGAATATATAGAAACCTATAGTTGCAAAACTCTAACTTCTCAAAGTAGAGTATAAGTTCATATCTCTCAGAAATGTCCAAGCCTATCATAAAGAATCAGAGTCCAAAGAGATCTAAAGATACTAGGACCATCTGGAGGATGAACCCCCTTCAAGGGTATCACATTGAACTATCACAAGATATAAGTAGAACACATCATTTCTACATAGTAGATCTACTTTGACATAATTTTGATAGCATAACGTCTAGTAAAATGGCTTAAAATTGTACCAAAGTTACCCTTACAACAATGTTAACATATAACTCACATGCCATAAAATTGTATCCTTCTATTCTTGTAGGTGGCTGGCATGACCATCACATGATACGACTTAGTAGAAATCATTAAATTACAACTTTATCATGACAAACAATTCCAAATAAAAAACACTCAAAAGCTTCTCAACATTCTAGACGTAGAGATTGCTAATGGGTAGAAAGAAATTACGGTCAATTGACAAAGTTATGCAAGATATATCATTGAGCATGTCAAGTTTTATGACTTATGGGATTTAGAAATAGCTCTTGAACTTCATGTAAAATCATGCCAAACTGATCTCAAGCTAGTCTTTGATCCCATATGGTATTGTTAACTAGTGGGACAACTACTATAAATATCCATTACTAAGCCTAATGTTCAATGCCATTTTTCACACTGTGTCAACAAGATAATTCATATTGATGCAAAAAATCAGTATTCATACCCAAACCCTAACTCATTGCATTCCCATCAGATCATGGATACACAAGGTGAATCATCACCATCAAATTCCATACTATCCTCAAGTATGGATCCAAGCATAACTCTAGGTGAAATCATCAAATTTATAGTATACTAGGGTTTCAACCACTGTAAGATATTTCTCCATTATTCTATTAACCAATCAAGGGGGATATACATAATAAATCACCATCACATAGGTACATCAGGATTATGTGTAACAATCTATACTTCATTAGGTTTAGCCATTAACGCATTATGGTGATTATCAATATATCCACCTGAGGGCAAAGGTAAGACTACAAATTTAAGGGTATCGACCATCAAATTATCATTATTAGGACCAACATATTATACTATAGGATTCATTCTAATTTATTGTATGTTGAAGCATCCAATCTCAACCATTGGATTAAGTTCATGTTTCAAAACCATTGATTGAAGTATAGGTCTAACCATTGAATCAATTGAACCAAGAAACCATTGGTTTAGGGATTAATTGAAGTAACTCATGATACCTAGTTAAACCATCATGTGGTAGCATAAACCACCATCTTTTATGATGCATTATGTCACCATCAGCTGATGAGGTCAATACTACCATCATTCAACACCATCAGATATTAAGCTAAAATCACCATTGGATCATATCATCTTTAGGGCACTAAACCATCAATCATTGAGCTTCCAAAAGAGTCTATAAATTAACTAAGGTGTGACCAATGGTTAAAACTATCAGATTTCACCATGGGTCATCACCATTAGTTTCTGTAAAGGCATCCCCATCAATTCTAATATAAGGTCATGCATCAGTTCATGTATAAAATTGAAAAATAGCCTAAAACACTATGTATATGCCATCGTCTGATAGATACTTAGCACCATTGATTGGTATGTAAGAAAGGAACAAATACTACTCTACCTTAGGGAGGTCTAGAACATAATTTTAGGTCCATATAGAACTGGAACTAATCAAGGAACACCATAAAATTTGAAATCCTAAGAAAGAACAACTTTTATATGCATAGATCTTCATTTTAGAGCAAGAACATGAGTAATCAAGATTGTAGTAAGCAACAAGAGTGAAGATAGTTATAAAACTCGCCTCTTGGAAGAAGATAAGAGTCCAAGAAGAAAGAAAAATCGAGTGAAGAAGGTAAATAACTGTAGCTTTAGGTCTGAATTCGTCCAAGTAAGCTTCTCTTTTGATAAAGGGAGTAAACCCAAGGTGAAGTGAGCAAGAAAGATAAGTTCCTTGATCATTAAAGCAAGATCCTCCATGGAAAACCATGTTTATTTCCAGGAAGAAGGTAGGAGAGCTAGAACAGTAAGAGAAACTAATAAAAGGAGGAAGGTACTTACTTATTTGAGGTCAAAAATAGCAAGGTTAGCTCCACATACCCTAGAAGAGAGCAAAACAAAACCTTATATGCTTAACCAAGAAGGTTGGCTACCTTCTTATTCCTTGGGTAATTTATTCACCACCAAGTAGGTAACAGATGATCTATGGAGAGGAAAAAAGAGATAAGAGTCCAAAGGATTCATTTTTGAGCTAAAGGATAAGTATATAAGGCTTATGGATAAGTAAAGAGAAAAGCTTGAGGTCCTAGTAGTTCTACATGTGTCCATTGCCTTAAACTATTATGGATATACAAGCAACCACATAATAAGATTCCTAACCATTCATGGAGACCTTCTTAGCCATAGTTTTTTGGATTTTCAAGTCAATCAAATAAATCATTGGTTGATATCTCCTAAAGGCAGCTTATCCATAAAGGAGTAAACCCTAAAATACCCTTGAAGAAAAACACCTCCAAACTAAGGTTCAACTAGGTTCCCCATGGCCCAAAAATCTTAAGAATGACAAGGGAAAATGTAAGTATCATAATTCATGTGAAAATTTGCAAGTAAAACTTCAGATTTGGGTCAATTAAAATTCCAAAATGTGCATAAAATTGCGTAACTTGCACAAACATTGTCCAAATTGGATCAAATTTGAAACTTAATCTTATCACATGATACAAAAACATATCACAAGGTTAGGTTAAGATTAAAAGCACTCAATTATGGTAATTAATCATGTTCAACACTTTAAGAAAAGTCGGGGGTCTCACAACCATAAACCCCTAATAGGGATTTTTTCCATAAAATCCAAGGCAAACAAAGATGGGTACTTCTCATGAGCCTCAACCATGAACCTTCACATGGTCAATTACATCTAATGGTGATGTCACATAACCATCATAAAAGTCATGTTCTCTCTCAACTCTTGCATGTCTGAACTTGGATCAACATAGAAACCTCCACATAAGAAACATCCTCTCGTAACTCCACCTCCATTATTTTATCACTTGCCCTATACTAGGGTGACTCTTCCTCAACCCTGAAATATGGAAACCTGGTGTACCACCTGTACAACTGTAGTAGTAACTTTCAAAATTGGAATTCTAGATGCCATCCTAAATTGTTCTATCTATTATATTAACACATTACTCAGAAGCCATATTTCCTTGATCTTGCAAATGGTAAAATATCATGTGTCTCTTACCCTATGTAACTTAACAAGGTGTGTGACACCCAGATTTTCATAACACATGAGCGAAAGCTATAATTTTTTTTTATCTGGCAGTGTCACAAACATGATAATCATTGCAATTAAAGCAAATGAAACACTTTGCATAACTTTAAAACCGATTCATACATAGTTTTATCAACAGAAAACTACATCATGTTAAACCATAAAATCTAATCTAATTAACAACACTACTAGACATAATAAAAAGATGTCAAACTCTAGATCGTCTAGGTAAATGGCACCCCACTATGAAAGCTTGATAATCTCCTCGACCTTTACTTGTTCCTTTGATCCTCAGCTTCTCTGAATCCTGCGGACATCGCATCCCCAGCCATGCATTGGGAAAAATAGTCGTTAGAGTAAGTGGCATGAGTATTCTAAAATATACATTGCTGAAGAACTAAAATGGGACATTATAAACATGAAACTAACATTAAGCTCTGAATAAAATCTAAAACATAAAGTCTCTCATTTCTTGATCTGAATTCTTATCTTATTCTGGAGTCATGTACTCTGGTACATGGATCTAATGACCTACACCAAAGTGCCTAGGTCATACTTATCTTATCTAGTTCCCTCGCATCATACTCATGGATGAGATTATGGGCATATCTAATCTAAGGTATCTTTTACTTACGATTTTTATCTGACTGTTGCCACCATTATACAATAAGTCCTCCTCTAGTGACACCGAAGTGTTCTCTAGGTGCAACACGCCCTCTGTTGGCACAATGTGCCCTCTGTTGACACCGAAGTGTCCTCTATGGTGCAACGCACCCTCTGTTGGCATAACATGCCCTCTGTGACACCCACAGTGTCTGGCGCGACGTGCCCTTTGAATCGTCCCGGGACTCTCTGGTGAGGACTTATTATATAATGTATTATGTGAAGGTTTTGAATTAATTGTCTTAAGTCTATCTTTACTAAACTCTGAATCTGAACTTATCTGAAACTGAGTACTAAACATGTACTTAGTTTTGAATCTGAAATCTGAATCTCTGCTCTTTAAAATCTGAACTGAATCTATTATAGAATTTGGATATGTATCTCAAATTACAACATAATTGAGATTGGGTCTATAACCCATATCATGAATCTTTATTCAAAATATGGCTACTCACAATGTGAGTAGTCTAGGTCTGAATCTAAATCTCTTATTCTTAAGTTCTAAACTGAATTCATTGCTGGATTTGAACATGTATCTCATTATCTAGGTAAACCTTATTCTAAAACTCTTATTTAGTAAGATTACTTCATTATACCAATTATACCATAAATGAGTCTAATGTCTTATGAGAAAGGATCTGACATGAATATAGAAATACTAAGTGTACAAAGTATCTTAAGTCAAGCTTATAAAAGTATCATAAGTACAACATATCTAAAAATATCAATTCTGACAAGATGGTTCAATCCTTCTTATAAAATATGATGTAACCCTGAAACTTTGCATATGAAATTACATATTAAACCTTAAATATCAAAATAGAAATTTTGTAGAATATTGTATTGCAACCTAATCATAACTTGATGTGTCATTATCTTATAATGCCATCATGACCTCATTCAATACATTTTGATCCCAAAAGTACCTTTATTTATAAAAGTAGACTACGTCTTAATATTCTGAAATCCATATTCTTATATTGTAATTAAATTCTAGATATTATTCATTCTAAGGAATCTAGTTGTTATATCTATACATATGTATGAATCTTAATGGCATGTTTCTACTGGAAATCGTAATACATAGTTATGCCTATAAATACGAGAAATCCTGAAAACATATGTGTACTTAAATTTTCAATACAAAACTATCCCAAATCACCAACTATGGCTACGTTACTTGCATATCTTATCTTACAATTGTATTCATTAATTTCGAACATTTCTAAGAAATCTTGTAGGAACATCTTTCATTAACTTCCTCATGGACTTGGTCCATGGGTCACAACTATTGTGAGTAACTTGCCTCTATTTGAAATTTTGGATATCTGAAATTACATAATGATAGAGATATGAGAATATTCTTGTTTGCATTAAAATCTTAGAACATTGAACCATATAAATTATAAAAGTCTTATCAGGAGACATGTAAACATACTGAACTTAAAATATGAATACTCATAGGCATGAACCACTTACCTCTTGTACTGAGGGTATCTTTAAGTAATTCCTGATTCCAAGTTCCATAACATTAATAACCTAGATATCGTCATAGTTCTATTAGTCCATGTATATGTTTCCTCTTTCTATTTCTAAATCTCAAAACCCCATATTCCTAACTTTATAGACCAACTTAGGGTTCTTATTTAGACTAATCATAACTTAAATCTAAAATCACCATAAAATATTGGTGTTGAAATTAAATAAAAACACTTATTGTATAATTACTATATTCGTTTATACACGAGTCATCTTATGCACTAATATGAACATATACTTCATATAATAAGGATAAATCTCAAACATGGTCACATATTTTAAACCTACTAACTCAGTTATGAAATCAGAGCAGAATACCATTATATTACTAATGTCAGACCTAATTAGACATACACATATCACCTCTTATGTCAAGATAATCACATATTATTCTACATAATGGCCACTCAGGTCCAAAACTAATTACTAATATAATAATACAAGAAACTCCATCAAATATCTAGAAAAGTAATCATACAATGTAGTAAGATCTTGTATTAAAATATCAGGTCATTTCATAACCAGACTATGGGTGAAATACCCTTATTAGGGTTTACATTAAAAACCTTATTCAAACTTCATATCAAAATGATCAGCCTTTGAAATTATGTTAAATACATCAATTTATAGTTATTACTAAATTTTCAAGAATTTATGAAGTCGTTTCCTATTTTTAATATCCAAAACATTGAAATCTTCTATATCTTGAAAATTAAATTATACAAATTATAAAACGTCTGCGAAACCCTTTGCAACCATTTTTATAAGATACTAGACATCATAAGCTTTCCATAGACACCTTATTTGGTAAAATCCGAGTTTCCTAGCCCAAGATATAATTTTTAAAAATACATGAACTTGAAATGATCTCAGTCGTTGGTTCGAGATCGGTGGATTCAGACTAGTGGGTGCCCCCCATTCCTTTCCCTTGTTTATGGATCCCTGGATGGGTCTAGCTTCTTTTTGACCTGAGTGCACTAGAAGCACCCTCGACTCCTTCCTGTAGGAGCGCCGCTGGGACTACCAAGTCCGGCGAGCAGCTGCATCCCAACAGCTCGTTCCACCACCGACGGAGGGTGCCCAAAATCTCTGCCTTCTCCATTTGTTCTTGAGTGTTCAACTCCCTGGCCCCATCTTGATCTCTACATCACTCGTTGATCTGGGGAAAAGGTGCCATGTTTCACGCCTAAAACAGAGCAGCAACACTTCAACCTGTGCGACCGGTGTCTGTGCGATCTCCACGCGAGGTGGAGCCTTTGTTGGCTATGACTTGGCCATCCTGGATGAGTGGTGCCACAAGGTTTGATAAAGGCCATGATTGTAGGTCCAAGCCAGAACACTGTCACCTCCACTTGGTTGCCTTCGACGACATTGATATCGGTGCTCAGGCCATCACAACTCGTGTCTGGACCTCAATCAACTTCTTCCAATCTCCATGGTTTGGGTGGTGCCATCACTGAGCACTGGTAGGATGAGAATAGAGACTCCCTGTCCCTGCCCTTTCACAGCCGCCATGGCTCCCTCTTCATCTTTTCTTCTTCATGTATTCTTTGTCTCTCTCAAATCAAGCCAAAACCCTAACTTCGGATTCGTAACGCCATGCGCTTGTTAGAATAGAGTCTTTTATAGACTTCCTATTCGAGATCTCACCCATCAAAACCCCCTTTCATTCGGACTCCGTTTGAGTCCTATTTCACCTGTGTGTTCTGGAGTCGGCTAGTCTGAACACTATTATTATTTGTTTATTTAGTTTTGCATAAAAGTCTAGTTTCTATAATTAATTATATATTCTATACCATGATCTTGTTTAGTGTCAAATTTTAGAATTAACATTATATTTTCATTACCTTTCCTTTGACAAAAGTCTACGTCAAGGTTAATAAGATAGACACTCCAAAAGTACCTTTTAAGTAAAATTGGATAAATACTAAATTAATTACCTAGGTCTCTAGATAATTTAAAATCATTCAAAATTTTACTAATAATCTTACATTTTAATTCTACATCTATGAAAAATATCTTGAGCATTTATCATGACCATGAAACACTAAATTCCCAAATTTGCACTCCAACGACCCATATGTAAGCTATGATCGGCCCAAATGGGCTAGAATTGGACTCTAGGTCACATGGTGCATTCCATAGTTTTACAAAGGGTCCACGAGCTTAATTATATTCCAAAACATGAAAAATAAGTCTTCGATCAATATAATTTATCAATTGAATCTCATGTATGACTGGCATGAGATCAATATTTCTTTAGTTACATGACATGAAGACCTAAGCTAGGTCTAAGGCTCAAGCCATGAATTGGATCATCATATTATATATTCATCACATTATTGTTCATTGGAACAATTCATTTATATTCATATACAACTGACTACAATCATACACATTTAACTCATTATGTGTGTATTGGTTGATCAGATGGCTGGTATTACACATTTTGTAAACTTAATTATGTACCTAGCCATGATTATGTTCATTACATCCCTTGGCGTTCCTTTACTAGCAAACCCCACATTAAAGGCTTACTTTAGCTATGAAATTGAGGATATTACAAGGTGTCATGTCTATGTTCTTTTTATGGTTGTTGTAGTAAGAAACTCAATCAATCAGGTGGGCATCCCCTAACTATCAAGAATTATAAGACATATATTCTTAGAAGATTTTGTAATCATCATAATGTTTGGACTGGCCATCTGTCTGGTTGAAAAATCATATATTGTATGCAACCATCAACAAATAGGACTTCCTGGTTGACCTTGTTAGGGGTAAAGTAATGATATTGTCTTCATCTTACTAGGATTCACACTACACACTTAGCAGATATACCATAACTCCAAGAGGATACTTTAGTTACTTCTCAATCTCAGTTTTGTTGATCTTGACACACAATCATAGTTGTTTTCAACAACCTTAAGGCTTAACAAAGATATTTACCATGTTGTTGACCATCTCTAAACTACATTGAGATGTTACCATTCAAAACTTATCACAACTTATTAGGATACAACCAGAGCACTCTGTCTCTCAGGTTCAAAAACATTGTTGATGCATTGGTTAATCTAAATGGCATAATCCTAAACTCACCATGTCCACGCAACTTATGTCATCCACTTGGGTTCATATTTACTGATATCCCAAAGTCAAGTCTATCTCAAAGGATCACTATAGCACATTTTGACTGGTCAACCAACTATCTATCCTTGACGGTGCTCTTACCCAACTGCCAGCATACCATATGCAACATCAAAGAATCACTCTCCTCCTTTATAACAACATTGGGAGGATCAATATCAACTCTCTCTCTCTCTCTCAGAGAGGAACACTACATAAAACTCAAACATTATACACCTTCAAACTCAGATACCACAAGTACACCTTGGATAGAAGGATTCATTACCTTGGTATCCACTACATGTGCTATAAGGAACTCACATCCTGGTATCATCCACTTCTCAAACCATAATAACTAACTCAATACATATAGGAGGAGTATTTCTAACTCTAGGCAGGATCAAAAAGCATATTTATCACAAACATCAAGATCTTGGAACCATAGTCCAGGCAACCACATGCTAAAATAGGCTATACATCCCTAGGATTACAGCGAATCCATGTGTACCGAGTGACATAAAATCCACTTAAAACTTGTGCTCCAAAAAGGAAGAACACAAAGGGAAACACACTTTCTAATACACAACAACATTGTCCAGGATTCACTAGCAAGGGGTTACCGATTCTATCTTCTCCAAGTAGTTACATTTTTTTTATATCATTTTACCTTTTTTGGCTTGGATTCCTTGCCATCAACATAGGAATTATCAAGATTCATGTATCTCATTGTTCCTTCCTTATTAACTTCTTATCATACTTGTGTTTGTTCTCTTATTTTATCATGTTTCTCAACCACTTATCAAGAGGGAGATCATCATATCTCACATTTTCTTCATTAGGCATGGATCATTTCCCTTAAATTTCTTTCACATACCATGGAGATTTTACATTAACACTTTCTTACACAGATAGGTTGGTATGGGATTAACTTAGATTCCACTTTATCCATCTATCATTATTCTTATTCATCTTATCATATCACACTTATCTCAGGAATTCCCTCCATCTTATGTGTATTTTATACCTTAAATCACTTTATTAGCATATATTTATCTCTCATTCACCTCATAATCTTCATGACTTACATCTTCAAGAACTCCTCGTTAGCTTACTTGTATTCATATTCAGGTTTCATGGTGTCATAACTTTCTCTTATAGTCACCAAAAATTCAAGTTTTGGTAGGTTACGATGTAATTCTCATCTTATTCAAGGTAAGATTGAGGTAATAACACCATGATTTCTGACTTGTTATGTACTTTAGATTGTTTCAAAATGACTACTTGATAAGAGTAATTAGTATGATAACAATCTAAGAGTTATGTACTTACCTTTTTTTCAATAATTGAATACCTGTCTAGGGCATTCAAATGTTGAGTTTAGGCAGTATGCACCATGTTTTCATGTCATGTTACTAACTTAGACATCATCTTAGTTCCCAATTCCTAGTGTCCCTATAGACTCAGTGAACCTAGAGCTCTGATACCAACTTGTCAGAACCCATCATACTAAATGAGGTTACTCAAAACACTAAACACAATCAACTACTAATTAAACACATACCCAGAACAGAGGGTAAATTAAAAATGATTTCAATACCACCACATGATCAATATTATATATAATGAAGCTCAACATCTTGTTTGTATTCATGATATGCCAAGAATCTGGTACAAGTTACTTTCATGGCCTTATCCATAACATATATACACAGGATAACATTATTCATATATGCCACATAAACAAGTATCAACATGCTAAAAAAGCATTTGATTGAAACATTGTATACAAACTTTCCCACCCAGACCTGAGAGTACATGGATGATTCTAGGACACACTAGACAACTAAACAACCATATATAAGGTCCATCACCATAGATCCTCCTCGCTACCATGAGTTTTTTGCTACTGCTACCGATCACCTAAAAAGATGTGGTGACACATGGGGTGAGACCCATGTCCCAGTGAGAGTTATAACTCCCAACCCCACTTTTTTATTACAGTAGGTTAAGTAATTAAATAGTTTAAGCAGATCATGTAGATTAATTAGATAGAAATAACTGCTGACATTATTAACTAGATACATAAAGGAGCATGTAAAAACTATCATCATTACATAGTTATCAACATCTACCCTGCTAATAGTATGAGAAGTGTAATGGCATTAGCATGGCTAGCATCATGAACAAGTTTAGCAGCAAAGCATCTCTTTCATCATTGATAAGTCTAGCACCACAGGAAAAGCTATCAACATTACCATGTCAAATAGGTTGAATAGATCATAAGTAGAGCTAACCACAAAAGCAAAACTATTTTCATAAACATGACTATCAATATGAGTGCCTCTAACATATAGGTATGGGTAGCAGTTCAAGCGTAGGTAACTGCATGTGACAACTATCATCATTTTCATAATCAAAAGTAACAATATATTTATCAACATAAACATGGCTACTATATCTACACATCTATAACATGAGCATATCCATAGCATAAACATATCTACTATTTCTTAATTGCACTTAAGCATCATATCTATACTACTATAAAAAGAGCGAGTTTGATGCTGTGCTCTCCTTGATTCACTCTCTGCTCTCCTTTTTTTAAGGAATTTTGCTCCTACAAATATTTATTTTCACACTCTCCTATTAACTTTTATTATCTTTAATTATGTATTTCTCTCTCCATCCTACCGAAACGGTTCCTTGATTCTCTCCTTTCAAACAACCAATGAAATATCTTTTACCATAGGGACCCTTTCACCGACGAGTCCTCTCCCTGCACATTTCCAACAAATTTTATATATCACGTGCATGTGCACGTGTGCGTTCACTAGTCTATGTAAAGAGAGCAAACAAGGGTTATCATTCAATGTGAAGCGTTATGTATAACCTTAAATAGATATGCTACATAGTTATATTACATCTTTTATTTCGCCCAAGGGAGCTTGAGTCGTACCACCAAAAGTCCAACCGACCCCTGCAAAGGGCTATTTGGTTTTGTACAAGATCTAGGAGTGTCAGTATCCTAAGATCTCTCCTCTACCTGGTCAGTATGGGCCAAAAAGTTAGTGACATATCAGTCAAATCTGCCACTATAAGTGTAAGAACCCTGACCTCTGTTTAGGGTTTACCCTATTTGCTTTGCTTAACCCTGATGCTTAGTTGCCTGCTAATCACCTATAGTGGTGATTAGGGCTTGGTTGTGCTTTGTTGAGAGTTGGAGGTGCTACTTGCAAATAACCCAAGTCTAGGGTTTTGTGGGCAAGTTTGCCATCTTGTGAGGTGTTCCTCTCTCTCTTTGCTTCCTCTAATGTAGAGAGGAAGGCTTGGGCTCGTTGCTTGGAGTTCTTTTGGGCTTGGTTGAGCTTGTTGGGCCTTGAGGCACCTCACTTTGGTTTGGTTGAGCCTTGTATCAGGCAAGAGAGGAGTGTGTCGGACATGGAGCTGTGTCGACCAGGTGTGTCGCCCATGGTGCTGATGGTGTGTCACCCTAGAGCCTTTGACCAAGCTTTTACCTCATTTGTGTCACCACTAGTGGACACTTGGTGCATGATTCTTGCATGTGGCAATGACCTTGGACATGTGTTTAGGGCTTGCTAGAGGGGTGGCTCGTGCACTAGGACAAGTGTCCCTAGGGGGGCGACACCTTGCTTGGCTTTGCTTTGTTTTCTCCTCCAACCCCATCTATATATGTGTTCTTTTCCTCTTGCTAGGGATCCTTTAGTCTCTTGGTTTTCTTCTCCACCTTGGTGCACGATACCCTTCTCCTTGGCAGCTTGGTGGACGACACCCTTGGAGGAGCTAGCTTGGTGGCCGATCTACCTTGGAGTCTTCTTCTTCCTTGGTGCTAGGAGCTTGGAGATTGCTTAAGGCAGGTTTCATAACTCCTAACCCTAACTATTCTACCTCCTTTCGTATTCTTATACGTTGCTAGCTTTGTTTTTATTGCTTAGTCTTCATGTTGGCCGATCCTTGTATTCTAGGGTTCCTTGGTGAGCGATACTCTCTTCTCTCCTAGGTCTTGAGGAGTGAGCTTGAGCCCTATCATCATGAGCAACACCCCTCTCTCGTTTAAGTTGAGAGATGAGCTTGTGTTCTAGTTGCTTGAGCAACACTCTCCTCTCACCATGGACTAGAAGGGTGAGCTTGGTGATAGTGGTGACTCTTCCTAGGTTTACGAGTATCCTTGTGCTTGAGGTGGAAGATGATCTTGTGAGTTGTACCTTGGATGTTGTAAGTTTGGGGAGGTGCTGCCCGACAGCCCTCTTAGCCTAACCTCTTGGACGATAGGCCATGTTGTGATGGGAGATATCCCTTGCTCTTGTGATGGGCGTCACACTATCTCCTTGCCCTGTGACGACTATTAGGCCATGGCTTGTGTGGCTGGACATTAGGTCTGTAATGTTAGTTCGAGATGAACCCTTGGCTGATAGCCTATCTTATGACGGGTGTCGCCTGATAGGTTGGGTTCCCGACACCCCTAGTGCGTGAAACCGACGCGGCGTTGCTTAGTTGAACACTTGGCTGTCCTGGGTGGTAATGCAGCGTTGTTGGTTGCTTTTGTGTCGGCCGTTTTGTGATGAGCAATAGGTGAGAGTAGGTTGCCGAATATAGCCTTAAGTGAGGTTTTAGTGAGGGTTTTGCCCGCATACATATATATGTCATTTTACTTAATAATAATGATTATGGTAACACTAGTCCGTTTTATCTAACATGACTATATGCATGAATTTGATCATCATGATTATCTGTATGATGCTACGGAAAATGATAAGTATGTAGTATGGGTTGCTTAGTAATGTGCCTGATACATGATTATAAGTTGAGACAATGGTAAGCATATAAGTGGTTTGCCTAATGATGTGTCTTATGCACATGATCATCAGTTGATGTATGATTGATAAAGTATAGAATCTTTAATGTTACCCTATATTGGTAAGCATAGTCTTTCTGTTAAGCCTATGATTATTGTGTACACTAACCATGCAGGTGATGATTAGCCAAGAAAAAGGCTATGAGAAATATGTGATGAGTAACATTACTTTGATAGTTACTCTTGTTGATGAGATTACATGTATGATGTGTTTGTCCCGTGATGATGATGTAAGCCTTGAGAGGCAGTGCCAATATATGATGAGGGATTGAGACCCCATGGTATGTGATGATCCTTGAGATGGATCTAGATGATTGGAAAGAGGCCAAGTGATAACATGTGAGGTTGGATCCTTGTGATGGATCAGGTTGATGTGATTACAATAAAAGCATAATGTTGAGCTTTATGTTGTTTATTTCCTGTTATAGTTTACATGTTATATAACTTGGTTGAATCTTGCAATCCATATAAAAGATACTAATTAATCACAGTGGAATATATCATGTAGTTTGCCCTGGCCATAGATCCATCATCGTCGGAGCTGGTGATGGTGAAACGGGTTCTCCTACAGGTTAACCCGGAGCGCATATTGTTGAATATGCGAGGTTTCTCCTAGCCTAAAGTGAGGAGGTAAGAGTGCAACTTCAGTTGTAGACTCGTGATATGTGATGAGCATGGTGAACAGGCCCATGGCTCCGGATATGTGATATAAGGAGCATGAATGTGTTCATGGCTCAGAGCACGGTGAACAGGCCCGTGGATCAGATATACTAGTGCCGTGACCTGTACCGAGGCGGGCTAGAGAAAGGGTAGCCTGTGGAGCTGACCCTGTAGATGAAGCCACTTGAGCATGAGACTGCGGTCCTACTTTGGTTCTCGTGCAGTGACCACAAGGGGAAAGGTTGTGGAGTCCGGCTCTTCCATTGACCTTGTATGGCACCGGTTATGGGCTTCGCAGCCGAAGGTTGGATTTGAACGGTACGGTTCACTTCCTCAGGGCATAATAATACGTAATCCAGTTGAATAGAATTTACTGCTTTAGGAAAAACACAGAACATTGGTTGAGGCCTTGCTTACGCATTTAATCTTATTATACTTGCAATTGCTTATACGTTCCTCATGTTATGTGATAAGATCTTATAAATCTTATCTTGTCAATCATGTTCCATAAAGAGATAATTGGTGATATACCTTCCATACAACTCGGTAAGCTTAATGGTATGAATAGCCCTACTATATGGATTGCTCTCGTTATACCTTTATCAGTTATCTGTTGTTGTTGCTTTATCTTCCTTTTGGTTTTATGGTTTCAGCGGGGAGTTAGGTTTCTCGCTGGGACAATGTTCAATTGTCTCACCCCGCTGGTTTTTAGGTGTTCGTGCTAGGCATGGTGGTGGTCGCGGAGTTGCGGCCGAGCAGCAAGAAGAGCAGTAGAAGGCAAGAGATGGATATGTTGCTTTGGTGTTTTGTAGTAGAGTCTATAGTCATCCTTGTACTCTCAGGTCTTTGGGAGCGTTTTGACGTTGTTTCACGATGTATAATCGTTGATGTTTTGTATATCCTGCTGCTGGCCGGATGTGGGCCTTTATGTATGTATAAATAGGTGACGAACTCATGTGATGATTAGACAGCTTTTCCTCTAAGCTGTGGACACGTATCAGATCTTGTATATGTTTATATAACCTGTTTCCTTGCAGGATGAGGACCTATATGTAATAGTTTCTCAGTTTATCCGTTTTCCGCAATCGGTTTTAATTAACTCGTATTTTTGGTAATCTGTGGTTATGGTGATTTCCGCACGTTTTCGCATAACACCTCGATGTCTGTGTGATAGTGGGATGTGTTGCCACAATAAGACATATAATCAAGCTGCTAGCAACTAGTTTGCCCTTGGTATAGGTTGTAGCACTAGAGAATTGGATCATACATGACCATTATATAAGAGGCATCCTCTAGTTATATTGTTGTATTTCACATTTCACAATATCCAAGGCATGAAAATAGTCATCCTCCATAACCTACAATTGTTGATGCAAGGAGGTACTCAACTTGCTCCCCCACATATTCAACAATATGTGCTCTATTTTTCTCACAGGAGTTTCTCATTTCACCACCAACAAGTTCTGATGCTGAAATGGTTCTATGACACAGGGAACTACATGATTAGAGCTTCATTTGATTAGTTATTGTCGATTGGGTGAATTAAGGCTGCATCAAATAAGTGGATGTACAAACCCTAATTTATCTCTAGAAGGCATTAACATATAACAACTTCAGAAGATATAAAACATATGAAACTTTTTGTTCCTCATCTCATTATCACATGGTACTATTCACTTGCCATTCATGAGACTACACTTGTCATCATACTATCACTGGATATAAATCTTTATCACAATATCACATGGTATCAACCCTTGTTAACATAAGAGGATTACACCTCATTCAATGCTAAACCATGTCCAAATGTCAATAAGACCATCATATCATTCCATGCAGGATCATCATTATCTTTTCATGCCTTATAACAAGGCTCAACTACCATTACCACACATGTGATACACAGGTTCAACATAATATTGTCGTACAGAATTAAAAGATGTTCACCTGATAACATTGCAAGGTTACCTTAGCATTTGAGAGCATTCCTTTATTATATCAACATATAAGGTAGCTAGGTATGATTGGCCATAATCACAATTATAGTATATAAGTTTAGCATAAGAAAGCATAAATCACAAAGCTATGATGACAACCAATTAACACATTATGGTTATAACAACATTAAGAAGAATATTCCATCCTTATATTAATTATTCAAGGAAGGGTAGCATAACTAAACACTGTCATCTATTTGCATTAGTGTTAAGTTCAACAAGATAGATTACCCTGAAGCTAATGTTCAACAGTCATACACTTACCCTAACTCATGGAATCCTCATACAATCGTAAATGCATAAGATAAAGTATCACCATCACATTTCATGCCTTCCTCGGGTATGAATTCATGCTTAATTCAAGGTACTATCATCATATTTATAGCATTCTTAGGGTTTCAACAATACTAAGAGAATACTCCATTATTCTATTAACCATTCATGGGAGGCTAATCATGTTTAATCACCATCGCCTGATGGTATTAGGGTTAGGAGTAACATGATAAGTCTCATTGATACTACAAATCAACATTCATACCCAAACCCTAACTCATGGCATCCCCATCGGATCATGGATACACAAGGTGAAGCATCACCATCAAATTCCATACCATCCCAAAGTATGGATCCAAGCATAACTCAAGGTGAAATCATCAAATTTATAGTATACTAGGGTTTCAACCACCATTAGATATTACTATGTTATTCTATTAACCATTCAAGGGGGAAATTCATAATCAATCATCATCACTTAGGTACATCAGGTTATGTGTAACAAGCTATACTTCATTAGGTTTACTCATTAACTCATTATGGTAATTATCAATTATATCCACTCGAGGTCAAAGGTAAGACTACAAATTTAAGGGTATTGACCATTGAATTATCATTATTAGGACCAACATAGTATACTATAGGATTCATTCTAATCCATTGGATGTTGAAGCATCCAATCTCAACCATTGGATTAAGTTCATCTTTCAAAACCATCAATTGAAGTGTAGGTCTAACCATTGAATCAATTGAACCAAGAAACCATTGGTTTAGGGTTTAATTGAAGCAACCGATGATGCCTAGTTACACCATAGTGTGGTAACCTGAACCACCATCATTTGTGACACATTATGTCACCATCAACTGATGAGGTCAATACTACCATCATTCAACAATGTCGGATGTTGAGCTAAAATCTCCATTGGATCATATCATCTTTAGGGCACTAAACCATCAATCATTGAGCTTCCAAAAGAGTCTAGAATTGAACTAAAGTGTGAACAATAGTTAACGCTATCAGCTGTCACCATGGGCCATCACCATCAATTGCCACAAAGGCATCTCCATCGCTTTTAATATAAGGTCATGCATCGGTTTATGTATAAAATTGAAAATCCGCATAAAACACTAAGTATATGCCATCATTGGATAGGTACTTAGCACCATTGGTTGGTATGCAAGAAAGGATCAAGTATTCCTCTATCTCTGGAAGGTCAAGCACGTAATTTTAGTTTCATATAGAACTAAAACTAATCAAGGAACACAATAAAATTCAAAATCCTAAGCAAGAATAGCTTTTATATGCATAGATGTTCATAATAGAGCATAAACATGAGTAATCAAGCTTGTAGTAAACAATAAAATTGAAGAGGGTTATAAAAATTGCCTCTAGCAAGAAGACCAAAGTCCAATTAGAAATAAAACTTGAGAAAAGAAGGTAAAGAACCATATCTTTAGGTCTAAATTTGGCCAAGTAAGCTTCTCTTTCAAGAAAGGGAGTAAACCCTGGGTGAAGGGAGCAAGAAAGATAAGTTCCTTGATCATCAAAGCAAGATCCTCCCTGAAAAACCATGGTTATGTATAGGAAGAAGGTAGGAAAGATATAATAGTAAGAGAAACAAAGAAATGGAGGAAGGTACTTACTTATTTTAGGTTGAAAATAACAAGGGTAGCTCCACAAACCCTAGAAAAGAGCAAAACAAAACCCTAGATGCTTAACGAAGAAGGTTGGCTACCTTCTTCTTCCTTGGGTATTTTGTTCACCACTAAGCAGGTAAAAGATATGGAGAGGAGGAAAGAGATAAGATTCCAAAATTTTTGTTTTTGAGCTAAAGGATAAGTATATAAGGCTTATGGATAAGGAAAGAGAAAATCTTAAGGTCCTAGTAGTTCTTCATGTATCCATGGCCTTAAACTATTATGGATATACAAGCAGCCACACAACAGCTGCCCGACCATTCATGGATATCTGCTTAGCCACCTTTTGGTGGATTTACAAGCTAAACAAATAAACCATTCGTTGATAGCTCCTAAAGGTAGCTCATCCATAAAGGGGTAAACCGTAAAATATCTTTGAAGAAAAACACATCCAAACCAAGGTTCAACTAGGCGTCCTATAACCCAAAAATCTCAAGAATGATAAGAAAACATATAAGGATCATAATGCATGTGAAAAATTGCAAGTAAAATCTTAGATTTGGATAAATTGCATAAAAGTCCAAAATGTGTATACAATTGCATAACTTGCACAAATAGTGTCCAAATTGGACCAAATTTGAAGCTTAAGCTTGTCACATTATACCAAAACATATCACAAGGTTAGATTTAGATTGAAAGTATTCATTATTGGTAATTAAGCATGTTGAACACTTTAAGCAAGGTCAGGGGTCTCACACTGTTGCTACTGGAGACACCTCCACACGTCGTTGCGCTGCGCCCTGCTACTGCCGGAGACTCCTCCACATGTCGTTGCACTGTGCCGTAGCCACGCCGAAACCACACTGGAGTCTAAAACTTCACGCATTGCAGATCCAAATGTTGAAGCTACTTGTCCAAGCGCAGCTCAGCCTTCTTCCTACTCCGCCACTCCCTCGTCTTCCTCTTCCACCCTTCTTGCTCCTCCGCCTCCTTAGTCATACGTCTGGTTTCTTTTTATCTTCTCCCCCACCATCAGACGCAACCACTAAATTTCTCAACCTCTTCTCCCTACTCCATGTTGGCTGGCCCAATGTCTGAATCGAGCAGCCTGCTCCACACCTCCCCTCCATTTCCCCTTCTCCTCCCATATATCCTCATCCACCCCTCAACAACGGTCCCCGTCCCAATGGCACCATCTTCTTCTCTCTCAACCTCCTCCTTCATCATCATCTTCTTCTTCTGTTTAGTCACGCTTTGTTCACTACCTTATCTTCTTCTTTTTCATCCACATTTTTCTTCCCTACTTTTTTTTTTCAAACGGCAGAGCTGTTGATCCAAGTTTCATTGAGTAGAAGAGAGCATGCATTAAACGCCACATGTTGTGGCGTGTACTTCAGATGACTCACACTCAGACTGTAAATGTCAGTCTATGTGGTGTTTACTGTAAAGCGGCAACAATTCCGGTGTTTTATATCCGGGTTCCAGAATAACGTCAAATAATGTGGCGTTTTAAACTGAAAGTGTATTAGTTCGGAAAATAAGTTGGGAAGATTGCTAATTGGGTAAATATTTTTACGAAAGTGTACTATTTGGATTTTTTTCTATTGTAAATGGATCCGTGACAAGCATGAATAGGAGAAGATCTGATGGAGAGGTCTGGTGTGCGTAAGAGATCATTGTCGTTGAGGAAGCTGTTTATAGAGAGGTCGGTTGGTAGTAACAGTGAAAATGACAAAGAAAAGGTATTGGAGTTAAGGTAAATATGCCACGATTGACCGCAACAGCAGAATCATAATGTGTCAACAGGAATTAGTAGAAGAGGGCAAGGATAAACTGACATCATGGATATTTATTGAACATATAAATGATCTTGTAGAATCCGTAAATAGAGCACGTTATCAGATGAATGACCGTGTAAAGAACTTCAGACTAATTAAAGTATATTTTCGATACCCACACCCGAAAATTTCCAATTCGTCGCAGGTGACCTGGATGTCTAGATCACATCCCCAGCTGCGCGCAGGTACTCCAAAAAAAGAGAAAAGAAGAGTGAGACGCATAAAACGACCGTACAGAACGTGGGGAAACAAAAGCGTAGGGCGTTGAGTGTTTGACCATTTGGAGAAAATAAAAGAGTGAAGAATGGAAAGGATAAGAGATCGAGATCGATTTGACATCTAGAGTGGTTCATGAGTGAAGAACGGAAAGGATAAGAGATCCAGATCGATTTGACATCTAGAGTCGTTCAATTTATTAGTTTGTTGGTAAAAGCCGTCACTCTGAAATGTCACCTGTAGAATTCCATGAAATGTCAGCTGTAGAATTCGAGAGGGGAAAAAGCAAACGTCGGACGCACTTCATTCACACTAATCATGTGGGGGAAACAGCGCTACAGGCACCCGTCCTCACCCCCGGGCTCCCATCCGATTTCTTGGGAATTGTTTATTGCTGATGTGGCAGAAAAAACAGAAACAAAAAGAGAGAAACATATTTTATACATAATTTTATATCTACAATGTATTTTTGAACGAAATAAAGAGCAGAAAATCCATCACAAAAAATATTTTCTAACAAGACCAATATTGACATACTTTGGAGAAAAATTTCATATGAGAGAAGTATAAAAAATAGATGAGAGAAGTATCAAAAGTACAAAACTTCAAAATAAGGGTATCCTATAACAAAATACTAGTATTTCTATATTTTAGGATACATTATCGTATATTGTTACGTATATTATTCACATTTTGGGATACTTTTAGATATTGAGATGTACTACTTCTATTTTGGAGGTACTGTACGGAAGTTTACTTATTGATATACTGTACCTCATGACACATGTATTGTACCCCAAAACAGAATATTGTATATATTGAGATATATTACTTCTAATCTAGTTATACAATTATGCTTGATTTTGTAATTTGTTAGGTATTGTACTTATGCTTGAGTAAATGAGTTGAAATTAACAAGTGGGTACAGTACTTGTGGTTGCATTTTATAGCTGATTCTTGATCTGATGTGCATTGTACTTTTGAGATCATTAACAAGTGGGTACTCACCTTATGTCTGCGTTTTGTAAAAAAAAATTGTCCAGATGACAAATGTTGCTATGTCAATTCATAGGTACTGTACTTATGCCTCTATACCAGTTATACAATTATGCTTGATTTATAATTTGTTAAGTATTGTACTTATGCGTCAGTAACTTAGTTGAAATTAACAAGTGGGTACAATACTTATGGTTGCATTTTATAGGTGATTTTTGATCTGATGTGCAGTGTACTTTTGAGGTCATTAACAAGTGAGTATTCAACTTATGTCTGAATTTTGTAAAAGAAATTGTCCAGATGACTAATGCTGCTATGTGATTCCGTAGGTACTGTAGCTTGGTTTTGTAATTTGGTAGGTATTGTACTTATGCTTGAGTATTAACAAGGGGATACAATACTTATAGATTAATAAGTATAATACTCACGAGTATCTTTGATCCTCCTTCATTCAAAAGTACAGTACTCACGAGTATTGTACGTCTGTACCCAGAACATGTGTATGGTATCCTAATATATGATACTATATTTCTCGCGTATTATCATTATTTTAAAATATGTTAACACTAGTCTCGTTGAAAAATATTTTCTACAAATATTCTAATACAATTTATTTCACCGAAAAATGCACTCCGGATTGAAAGTTATGGACAAAAATATTTTCTCTCTTCTACTTCCATCATCCTTTATTACTTTAATTGTTGTTGACAACTATTTCTAAGAATCGGGTGGGTAAGCGAGTAGTAAGGTGACTATGTGTAGATTTTTTTTTTCGGGAGGTTTCTGGTGTGCTGCGAGAGTTGTCTAAGTTGGGAAACATTAGTGGTTAGATTAGATCGTTAATTTGTAATCGAAAAATTTCAGGTTCAAACTTCGGCAACAACAAATAGAATCGCCAAACTTTTTTAAGAAAAAAGCATGACAGTTTATTTGTTACATGCACAGCTGCGCCGGCATGCATGGTGCGCACCCAACCCAAAGCAGGCAGAAACAACAGAAATGGAAACATCATATTTCTCTCCGTTATTTATTCTTGCAAGTCAGAGATATCTTGGCGCCGCGTTGCGTGCTGCCGAATCTGATTTGCCTCCTCCCCTCCTCCCACAAATCCACGCCACAAAATAAGGGCTTCGATGAGTTCGATCCGAGATCGACACATAACCCAAGGAATAAATAGTTGAGAAGGCAAAATCTCCATGCCATTAGAAACATATGCGATCTGATTTCCCCTAACGTGGGTCCCATTAATTGGTGCTTTCTCAAGACTTCCTCAAACCGTACAAACCATGTGAGTGTGCATCACCTTTGTCAAGAATAAAGCAGGCAATGCCAGCAACTGCCACGAGCAATTAAGATTTACATTTGCCAGCTGAAGATTGTTCTGAACACCGGATGTTACAGGTTTACCCTATGAAACTTTGCCAAATATTATTACATTAATTCCCACTCACGCGGTATTCCACATACATGAATCCCTTGGTGTGGATTAAAAACCCTTGCAATATATATACTGACGTGCCTAGAGGCCCTCGACATGTAAACTCACATATTATTATGGTTAATAAAGGAAATAATGTTAGTAATTAAAATGGAAATCCTCCCGTGACGCGCAGTGAGGCAAGACTCGCGTTTTGACATGGTCTGTTGGGTGGTTTCCAGCGCGGGACCCAGCTGGCAGGGGGTTTGGGTGGGTGGAGGTGGTTTTGCAGGGTGAGGTGGCTGGGGTAGGTGAAGGGCTGATTTGATAGGTATGTGGAGAGAGATTGAGACACAAATATAAAAAAAGTTTATTTTACACATAACTTTTGATCTGTAATGAATTTTTTGACGAAATAAAAATTGTTAATTTGTTACGGAAAATACAATCCAACAAGACCAATATTAATATATTTTTGAAAAAAAATTATTTTACACATCTGTAATGAATTTTTTGACGAACTAAAAACTGTTGAATTTGTTAGGAAATGCAATCCAACAATATTAATATATTTTTGAAAAAATAATATACATGGATATTAAGAATGAGCATATTCAAACAAAATGGGCCTAGGAGTGATAGTGGGGACATTCAAGTAAAAGTGGGCGCATTCAAGTAATAGTGGGCGTATTTTGGACAATAGTGGGCGCATTTTGGACAAAGTGAGTGCATTCAAGCAAAATTGGGAGCATTCAAGTAAAAAGTTGGCACATTTCAGCAATAGTGGGCGCATTCAAGTAAAAGTATGCACATTCAAGCAATAATGGGAGCATTGAGGGATGCAATAGGCGCATTCAAGCAAAAATAGGTGCATTCAAATAAAAGTGGGCGCATTCAAATAAAAGTGGGTACATTCAAACAAAAATGGGTGCATTCAAGTAAAAGTGGGCGCATTCAAGCAAAATTGGGCGCATTCAAGTAAAAAGTGGACGCATTTCAGCAATAGTGGGCGCATTCAAGTAAAAGTATACACATTCAAGCAATAATGGGCGCATTGAGGGATGCAATAGGCGCATTCAAGCAAAAATAGGTGCATTCAAATAAAAGTGGGCACATTCAAATAAAAGTGGGTACATTCAAACAAAAATGGGTGCATACAAGTAAAAGTGGGCACATTCAAGCAAAATTGGGCGCATTCAAGTAAAAAGTGGGCACATTTCAGCAATAGTGGGCACATTCAAGTAAAAGTATGCACATTCAAGCAATAATGGGCGCATTGAGGGATGCAATAGGCGCATTCAAGTAAAAATAGCTGCATTCAAATAAAAGTGGGTACATTCAAACAAAAATGGGTGCATTCAAGTAAAAGTGGGTGCATTCAAGCAAAATTGGGCGCATTCAAATAAAAAGTGGGCACATTTCAGCAATAGTGGGCGCATTCAAGTAAAAGTATGCACATTCAAGTAATAATGGGCGCATTGAGGGATGCAATAGGCGCATTCAAGTAAAAGTGGGCGCATTCAAATAAAAGTGGGTGCATTCATGCAAAATTGGGCGCATTCAAGTAAAAAGTGGGCGCATTTCAGCAATAGTGGGTGCATTCAAGTAAAAGTATGCAGATTCAAGCAATAATGGGCGCATTAAGGGATGCAATATGCACATTCAAACAAAAATAGGTGCATTCAAATAAAAGTGGGCACATTCACGCAAAATTGACTCATTCAAGTAAAAAATCATTATTTATTCCTTTTTTACTTCCCTCTTCTCTTCTTTTATTTCCTAAATTTATATATATATATATTTTAATATGTTAATATTGAACTTGTTGGAATGTACTTTTTATAAGGATTGTAATGCATTTTATTTCATTAAAAAATTCCTTCTGGTTTAAAAGTTACAAGCAAAACAAACAAAAAAATAAAAAAATCTAGCACATTTGCTGGTGGGAGCATGTGAGCAGGAGTTGGCAGGGGCCAGCAGGTGACTGACAGGCGTGGCAGGAGCTGGCAGGTGGCTGGCAGGCGCAGGTGGTGGCAGGCGCGTCAAAACTCGCGTTTTTGCGAGTGCGCGTGAGGAAATTTTAACCCAATCTGATTTTCCTTCCTTCCCTCCTCCCACAAATCCACACCACAAAATAAGGGCTTCGATGAGTTCGATCCGAGATCGACACATAACCCAAAGAATAAATAGCTGAGAAGGCAAAATCTCAATTCCATTAGAAACATATGCGATCTGATTTCCCCTAACGTGGGCCCCATTAATTGGCGCTTTCTCAAGACTTCCTCAGACCGTACAAACCATGTGAGTGTGCATCACCTTTGTCAAGAATAAAGCAGGCAATGCCAGCAACTGCCACGAGCAATTAAGATTTACATTTGCCAGCTGAAGATTGTTCTGAACACCGGATGTCACAGGTTTACCCTATGAAACTTTTCCAAATATTATTACATTAATTCCCACTCACGCGGTATTCCACATACATGAATCCCTTGGTGTGGATTAAAAACCCTCGCAATATATATACTGACGTGCCTAGAGGCCCTCGACATGTAGACTCAAATATTATTACGGTTAATAAAGGAAATAATGTTGGTAATTAAAATGGAAATCCTCCCGTGACGCGCAGTGAGGCAAGACTCGCGTTTTGACGTGGTCTGTTGGGTGGTTTCCAGCGCGGGACCCAGCTGGCAGGAGATTTGGGTGGGTGGAGGTGGTTTTGCAGGGTGAGGTGGCAGGGGTAGGTGAAGGGCTGATTTGATAGGTATGTGGAGAGAGATTGAGACACAAATATAAAAAAAGTTTATTTTACACAACTTTTGATCTGTAATGAATTTTTTGACGAAATAAAAACTGTTAATTTGTTACGGAAAATGCAATCCAACAAGACCAATATTAATATATTTTTGAAAAAAAATTATTTTACAAATCTGTAATGAATTTTTTGACGAAATAGAAACTGTTGAATTTGTTAGGAAATGCAATCCAACAATATTAATATATTTTTGAAAAAATAATATACATGAATATTAAGAATGAGCATATTCAAACAAAATGGGCCTAGGAGTGATAGTGGGGGCATTCAAGTAAAAGTGGGCACATTCAAGCAATAGTGGGCGTATTTTGGATAATAGTGGGCGCATTTTGGACAAAGTGAGCGCATTCAAGTAAAATTGGGCGCATTCAAGTAAAAAGTGGGCGCATTTTAGCAATAGTGGGTGCATTCAAGTAAAAGTATGCACATTCAAGCAATAATGAGCGCATTGAGGGATGCAATAGGCGCATTCAAGCAAAAATAGGTGCATTCAAATAAAAGTGGGCGCATTCAAATAAAAGTGGGTACATTCAAACAAAAATGGGTGCATTCAAGTAAAAGTGGGCGCATTCAAGCAAAATTGGGCGCATTCAAGTAAAAAGTGGACGCATTTCAGCAATAGTGGGCGGATTCAAGTAAAAGTATGCACATTCAAGCAATAATGGGCGCATTGAGTGATGCAATAGGCGCATTCAAGCAAAAATAGGTGCATTCAAATAAAAGTGGGGGCATTCAAATAAAAGTGGGTACATTCAAACAAAAATGGGTGTATTCAAGTAAAAGTGGGTGCATTCAAGCAAAATTGGGCGCATTCAAGTAAAAAGTGGGCGCATTTCAGCAATAGTGGGCGCATTCAAGTAAAAGTATGCACATTCAAGCAATAATGGGCGCATTGAGGGATGCAATAGGCGCATTCAAGAAAAAATAGGTGCATTCAAATAAAAGTGGGTGCATTCAAATAAAAGTGGGTACATTCAAGCAAAAATGGGTGCATTCAAGTAAAATTGGGCACATTCAATCAAAATTGGGCGCATTCAAATAAAAAGTGGGCGCATTTAAGCAATAGTGGGCGCATTCAAGTAAAAGTATGCACATTCAAGTAATAATGGGCGCATTGAGGGATGCAATAGGCACATTCAAGTAAAAGTGGGCACATTCAAATAAAAGTGGGTGCATTCAAGCAAAATTGGGCGCATTCAAGTAAAAAGTAGGCGCATTTCAGCAATAGTGGGCGCATTCAAGTAAAAGTATGCACATTCAAGCAATAATGGGCGTATTGAGGGATGCAATAGGCACATTCAAACAAAAATAGGTGCATTCAAATAAAAGTGGGCACATTCACGCAAAATTGGCTCATTCAAGTAAAAAATCATTATTTATTCCTTTTTTACTTCCCTCTTCTCTTCTTTTATTTCCTAAATATTTATATATATATATTTTAATATGTTAATATTGATCTTGTTGGAATGTACTTTTTATAAGGATTGTAATGCATTTTATTTTATTAAAAAATTCCTTCTGGAAAGTTACAAGCAAAACAAACAAAAAAATAAAAAAAATCTAGCACATTTGCTGGTGGGAGCATGTGAGCAGGAGTTGGCAGGGGCCAGCAGGTGACTGACAGGCGTGGCAGGAGCTGGCAGGTGGCTGGCAGGCGCAGGTGGTGGCAGGCGCGTCAAAACTCGCATTTTTGCAAGTGCGCGTGAGGAAATTTTAACCCAATCTGATTTGCCTTCCTCCCCTCCTCCCACAAATCCACGCCACAAAATAAGGGCTTCGATGAGTTCGATCCGAGATCGACACATAACCCAAGGAATAAATAGATGAGAAGGCAAAATCTCCATGCCATTAGAAACATATGCGATCTGATTTCCCCTAACGTGGGTCCCATTAATTGGCGCTTTCTCAAGAATTCCTCAGACCGTACAAACCATGTGAGTGTGCATCACCTTTGTCAAGAATAAAGCAGGAAATGCCAGCAACTGCCACGAGCAATTAAGATTTACATTTGCCAACTGAAGATTGTTCTGAACACCGGATGTTACAGGTTTACCCTATGAAACTTTGCCAAATATTATTACATTAATTCCCACTCACGCGGTATTCCACATACATGAATCCCTTGGTGTGGATTAAAAACCCTCGCAATATATATACTGACGTGCCTAGAGGCCCTCGACATGTAGACTCACATATTATTACGGTTAATAAAGGAAATAATGTTGGTAATTAAATGTTTCCTAACAATGCATGATGGTTAGTTAAGATCAGTGTATTGTATTGAATCGTTGGGTGACCAACCAAAATAATTGTTTTACAAGTCGTAGATTGATTGAGTCAATTCCAGAGAGGTTATATTGATGATGTAAGTTTGAGACTACTGAAATAAATGTTGGAGAAGGAAAAACATAGAAGTTGCAAAAGAAAATTACAAATGTACACCAACATTGTCAGATTTTTCCATATTAGAAATTTGTTAGTCAGTATGCATGCTATGTTTTGATCAGCAACACTTTTATAGAAATAACATAAGTTCTAAGATTCTCAGACATCACGAAATCTCGATAATATGATTTCCTTCAAAGTTGGACATATAAATCCAACTTTTATGATTGCTCAACCCAAAGAAAAAAAGCCAACCACTGTCAAATCTAACATGATTCTACTTTAACAAATTTTAGATCTAACACTTCATTAATGTAGGTTTTCTATACAGTAAAAAAAAATCAAATTTTCAATTTTGAATTATTATTTACAATATTATCACTTTTCTACAATAGAAAAATTACGAGAATACTATTTTCTAGGTATCCCATTTGGAACACATTGCTCTAAGTATGGAGATTACATCTACACCTGGGATGTAGTTCCTAATGCATCCCAATTGGGACATATTGCTACTCTAAAATATTTTTCAATTATGATACCATGTCGAACGTTTTATATTATATTTGATATTTACAGGGTTACTAAATGATTTTTATAGTTACTTAAAAGTCATATATATTAGTGAGGGAAAAAGAATAATAGTTCACAAAGAGAAGACTTATATTTTTTATTATATTTACTTAAGAGTCATATATGTTAGCGAGGGAAAAAGAATGATAGTTCACAAAGAGAAGAGTTATTCATTATTTAAACGCAAAATACAAACAACTTCTTACTAGGGCATAAATACAAAATCATGATATATATATATATATATATATATAATTTACACATGTCTCCCTAAAAGTTAGTTTTGATGGTGGATGTAAAGAATGGTTATGGATAATAACCCTTGATTTGTGTGTCCATGGTTGGGGTTGTTTATTCATATTTATATCTCAGTTTGGATACGGAGCCTCTCTCTCCTTTGTAAATGTAAATTAATACTCTTCTTACTATTTCCCCTCAAATGTAACTCGGGGATTTCCCTTATACAATGTAATAAGAAATAAGATAGTTTTTATTTATGTTTCATCATGACAAGACACTATGTACAAGACAAATCGACTGGTTCTTAAGATGAACCGGTCGACTGAAGGACCGCGAAGCCAGATGACAGTAGGATGAATCGATCGATTGGTGGCTCAATCGATCAATTGGTGGCCCAACCGATCGGCCAGATGATAGGAGGATGAATCGATCGACTGGTGGCCCAACCAGATGAGAGGAGGATGAATCTTCCTATTAGTGTGTAACTTATTAGAAACAATAATAAAGATATTGTTGTACTAAATTATTAAATTAAAATATAAAAAATTATATGATTATAAACAAGTCACAGACGAAGAAGGACGCAAAAAATGGGAATTCATTTGACATAACCATTCTTGTAACACAAATTTAAATAAAATTTCTCTTTTGTGGTTTTTTTTAACAGACATTAGTTGTTTTATTTAATGTCTTATTGTACTAAATTCTTGAATGAAAAAAAAAGTATCATACTTAAATTTTTTTGATATAACTACATGAACTTAATGATTATATAGTTATATTTTAACAACCATAGTAAAATGTATGATTTTTAAAACATATTTAAAACTAATAAAATATCATATATTTTTATATTCTATACTTGTTTAAACTACATATGATAGATAAATTTAACAACAAACATATTATTAAGTCATTTTTATGTGTTTATCATATGTATTCTTACATTTTTAATTTATTAATTATATTATTTAAATTTAAATATCATACTTCTTGTATGTACAAATTTAATAATTTCACAATCAATTCTGAATTGAAAATTTTGTGTTAACGTTAGACACTAATAGAGATCTATGTCAAAACTAGGTATTTATATACATGTATATGTTACTATTTTAATTTTATTTTACGTATGACTAGAACATATTGGTTCTTGTTAATTAATAATTTATTAATGGACGATAAAAATAATCGTAACATGGTCTCACAATAGAAAAAATTACTTCATAACGGCAATGCTTCCATGATCTGGACACATTAGCAATGCACATCTGAGTGGGGACGCATCAACAAAGACATACTGATCTTGGGAAACGAGATAAAATTTACTGAAAATGACAATTTGGGACTTACATGAGTGGGTCAACGGATGAAATGTCTCATATCTTGGGTTGGCCGCCTCCATCAATTTCTTGGGAGAGCGCCCGCCCAACATCTCCCCAAGAGTAGGGATGAGCATCGGGTTGGGCCGGCCCGATCCGACCCGCGACCCAATCCTCATAATCCGATCCATACCCAAACCCGATTTACAATATGGGTGGGCCGGGCCTAAAATTTAAACCCATATTTTATTTGGGCCGGGTACGGGCAGAGGTAAACCCAGGCCCGAAAACCCGAATGCCCAGATTATATTTTATGTACATTATATACCTATACATCTATCTTTGTCTTGAAATAAAAATATACAAATTTCTTGATGCAATATGTAGTATGTACCTAACCAATGGCAACATAGATACTATGCATATAGTATGAGGAGGTAAAAAGGCACAACATTGTGGACTCCGTTGATTTTTTACTTCTTATACATTCACATATACCAAAAAATGATTTGTTACTAGTGTATATACATTATTTTGAAGGTTTATCACAAAATACATTTACAGTAATTCAGTTTTCATGTTAGCAAGTTAGATCTAGCAAAATTTGATATGCTCATTCGATGTTATATGGGCAAACCCGAATCCGGCCCGAAACCCAGTATTCTTATATGGGCCGGGTATGGGCTGACATTTTTCAATTTTATCTGGGCCCGAACCCGGCCCGTGGCCCACTTTAAAATGTAGATTTGGGTTTGGGATAAGCAAAACCCGGTATAACCCGGCCCGATGCTCATCCCTACCCAAGAGAAACAAATGACAAAAAAAAAAATCATCTGTTAAATTATATAAGATTCCAACGGACACTATGTTTTTTTTGTGAGTATTGATTTCCATCGCTAAGATCAAGTCCAACGCAACAAACGCGGAAGCAAGGACGTGGAAACCCCACCCAAATCCCTCATTACCTGAGCCAGCTTACGACAACGGTCATATCTCATCCCATCTTGCGGCCCAATTCAACTGCAGACCTATGGAAGGAACTTAGTTAAGGGAAGAAAGGAAAGGAAACCCACAAGAAATTCCCTTGCGTTGATGTGGAGACCATTACAATCAGATGTACCGTGCTTGGAATGGATGCATCTAAGGATGGAATTGTTCATCAATCCGGCATGCGTAACTAGCAAGAATGCGACTGCGTCACCACCAACACTATACCGCCACCGCCATCCTAACCGCACTGCTCTGCTATAAATATACCCACCTGCCCCCATAGTTCAACTCATCATTCAACAACACCGCTTATTACACCTGATCAGCACTTCGCGAACAGCAAGCAGCGAGCGCCTCCCCATCGAAATTCTTTCTACCTCTATTCCCAGGTAACCTTGCCCTGTGCTCCCAGCTCCCTTGGAAATCTCCGCCGGCCGTCTCCTTCTTCAGCAGCAAGAAACAGTCGCAGCAATCAAGGAGCAAGCTACTCCAGCAAGCAATCAAGCAGCCACGACACTTACGATGGATAGCTTCTTCTCCTTTCTCCTGTCCCACCTCTCCACCCCTGACGTCCTATCCAAGGTCGCCATCTTCCTGCTAGTCCAGGCCCTGGTATACCTCATCCTCTCCAACTCCTCCTCCCTCTTCGCCCCTGCCAAGGCCGGCCTCACGCGCTCCGTCACCGGAATCCGCACCATGCGATCGGCCAGCATCCGCAAGATCCTCGCCGTGCTGTCCGACATGCCGGCCGGAGGTGAGAACTCGGCTGCTGCTTCCTCTTCCGGGGCTCGCTTGATGCCCACGCTGTCGCGGACGGCATCCAGATGGATGGATGGATGGACAAATTGAATGATAGAACTTCGATCGACGGCAGCTAGCTGGATGGTTTAACTAGTTTGTTGCTCGCTTCCGTAAAAAGGCTGCAGTGTGCATTTCCCGCTTGGTGTCTTGCATTTCTCCCGTCAAATCCTCGGTTATTTGGAGATGGATTTGGTGGCTCCGATACGCTGGGTGTACCAACGAATACAACATTCTTTTATTCCTTTTTTATGTCTTCTCATTTGTATAACGAGGAAATTGTTTCCGTAGTACTTTGTGTGTATATGTATTTACTTTGGTGGTCTATGTATTCCAGTTACTATTCATTCATTAACTGAGATGTAGCGTGTTTTTATTGTAAGTCGCTTGACGATAAAACTTGGGTCTGTTTTCTATCACACACACGCCTAAACTGATGCAACACGTGCACAGACGTGAGAAGCCTACCCAAGCAACCTGAATGTCTCACGCGTTAAACATTGTTGCCCGAATTGCTCGCTCTTATTCGCTGTTCTTTGGTTGTTATGTGTTCTTGGTTGTTTGCTTCTATAAATTATTAGCATAGTGCACGATGCTAAGCACGTGGGTTGCAATAAATATAAGATAATTTGACACTTCATATCAAAGGCAGGAAGAGTCTTATACTCTAAAATTAATACATTAAAAATCTATATATCTTATGTCTAAACATTGCATAATATCATCCTTGAACACTATAACTTGTCTCTTCATATTGTACAAAGCCATTGACATGTACTCTTTGCATTATTAATCAATCAAATTATTACCTAACAAAGATTTGCAACCTATCTTTACCTATATGAAGTACATCTAATGTATGAATATCTTCCTATCTTTTCATGTTGCAAGTACAAAATATTTTAATTGATTTCATATAGCTATTTTTGGCTTATGTTAATGTTTGTCTAGACACTACAAAGGTGCAGAAGAATATAAGATGTTCATGATAACTAAGATGTTATTAAATAGAGTGTGGTGTCCGCAATAAGTGTATGTCAGATAACCAAATTATTCCAATGTGAATGATATAAGTGTACGTTGTATTTGTTATATATAAGTTACTGTTGTTGTCCATAAAAGTTGATTTTATGATAATTTTAACAATTGTTTCATATAGTAGTTTGAAGTATGTTCATCCACTACAAAATTATAGAAGAATATATAATGTTAGTGACATATAAAATGATAGTAAGTAGAAGTATAAACACGAAAAAATTGCATTCAACCCCCTCCACATGATTTCTTATATAGTATAGATGAGTCTATTTATGTAATATAATTTAAAAAAAAGAAAACACAAAAGTGTAGTGTTTACACAAGGACCAGTTTGTAGTTATTGAGAAAATTACATTCAACCCCCTTTTTGAGTTTTCTTACACTGTATGCATGAGTCTCCTTATAAAATATATAATTTTATAACGAATAGAAAAACTTGTAGTATACACAGAGAGGAACAAATTAATTTCAAAAAATAACGAAGAAAATTATATTTAGACCCCTCCACAGGCTTTCTTATATAGTACACGTATAGATGAGTCTCTTTATATAATATAAAATATTAAAAAGAAAAGACAAAAGAGTAGTGTACACACACAAGGACCGATTTGTGATTCTAAAACATAATGGAGAGAATTGTGTTCAACCCCCTTTGCGGGCTTTCTTATATAGTATAGATGAGTTTCCTTATAAAATATTTATATTTAAAAAAATACAAAAGTGTAGTATACACACACATGACTAGTTTGTAATTCCAAAAAAGAATGGAGAAATTTACATTGATCCCACTCTCTGCTTTCTTATACGTATAGATATAGATGAGTCTTCTTGTACAATATAAAACTTTAAAATGCAAAGACAAAAGTGTAGTGTACATATGCAGGGACCAATTTGTAATTCTAGAAAATATGGAGAAAATTGTATTCATCGCCTTCTAGGGACTTTTTTATAAAGTATAGATGAGTTTTCTTATACAATATAAATTTTAAAAAGAAAAGACAAATGTATAGAGTATATACACAGGGATCGGTTTGTAATTCCAAAAAATAATAGAGAAAATTGCATGCATCTCCCTATGTGAGCTTTGTTATATCGTATAGATGAGTCTCCATACACAATATAATCTTTCAAAAAGAAAAGACAATAGTGTAGTGTACATACACGGAGATCAATTTGTAATTCTAAAAATTTTAGAGAAAATTGCATTCAGCCCCTCTGTGAATTTTTTGTATAGTATAGATAAGTCTCCTTATACAAAATATAATTTTAAAAAGAAAAGAAAAAAGTGAGTGTACACACATAGGGACTTGTTTGTTATTACAAAAAAAATAGAGAAAATTACATTCAACACCCTCTGTGGGCTTTCTTATATAGTATAGAAGATGAGTCTCCTTATACAATGTATAATATCAATGTGACAAGGCAAAATTGAGTGTACACACATAGGGACTTGTTTGTAATTATAAAAATAATAGAGAAAATTCCATTCAACACCCTCTGTGGGTTTTATTATATAGTATAAATGAGTCTCCCTATAGAATATAAAATTTAAAAAAAAAATACAAAAGTGTAGTGTACAAACATGGACCTATTTGTAACTCCAAAAAATAATAGATAAAATTGCATTCAGCCCCCTCTATGGGCTTCTTATATACTATGGATGAGTCTCCTTATAGAATATAAAATTTTAAAAAGAAAATACAAAAGTGTAGTGTACATACACTGTCCAGTTTGTAATTTCACAGAATAATAGATAAAATTTCATTCAACCCCTCTGTGGACTTTTTTATATAGTATTGATGAGTCTCCTTACAAAATATAAATTTTAAAAATAAAAGAGAAAGGTATAGTGCATACACACATGCACCGAATAACAAAAAGATCTTATATAGCATTTATGGTGGCACATCACATTAAGATGTGGCACACACACAATTGCCCATCAAATAATGCCCCCTCGGCCTGCTATTTGCTAATAAATAATTAAAAGTAGGCAAATAGGTAAAAAATTACATTTAGATTAGAAATGTCAAAAGAAAAAAATTGAACAATGTGGCAAGCTGGCACCCTAGCTGCTAGAAAACCAAACACACAGACATGTCAGATGCCTAAAATATGTAGTGCACACACATAAACCGATTTGTAATTCCAAAATATAATGGAAAGAATTAAATTCAACCCCTTGTGAACTTTCTTACATAGAATTGATGAGTCTCCTTATATAATATAAAATTTGAAAAAGGAAATACAAAAGTGTGGCATACACACACATGGACCGATATGTAATTCCATAAATAATGGAGAAATTTGCATTCAGTCCTCTCTGCTAGATTCCTTATATAGTATAGATATAGATGAGTCTCCTTATACAATGTAAAATTTTAAAAAGCAAAGATAAAAGTGTATTGAACACATAGGGACCGGTTTGTAATTCTAAAAAATAATGGACGAAATTACATTCAACCCCCGCTAGAGTCTTTCTTATATAGTATAGATGAGTCTCCTTACACAATATAAAATTTTAAAAAGAAAAGACAAAAGTTTAGTGCACACATACAAGGTCTAATTTGTAATTCCAAAAATTAATGGAGACAATTGCATTCATCCCCCTCTTTGTGCTAAAATTTCATTTAGCCCTTCATGGATTTTCTTATGTAGTATTGACAAGTCTCAATATAAAATTTTAAAAAGAAAAAAAGCGTTGTGTAAATATAGAAGACTGATTTGTAATTCTAAAAAATATTAAAAAAATTGTATACAGTATGTATAGAGGCACATCACATTTAAGATGTGACATACACAATTGTTTGCCAAATAATGCCCACTCAACCTACTATTTCTTGATAAATATTAGAAATAAGAAATAGATGATAATTATTACATAGATTAGAATTTTCAAAAGATTTTTTTTTAATGTGAGCCAAGCAGGCACTCTACCTGTTGAAAAAGCAAACACACAAGCATATCAGTTGCCTTATCAAAAGAAAAAAAATCTAAAATGTGTGCCAAGAAGGCACCCTAGTTGTTGGAAAAGCAATCACAAAGACACATAAAAAGCAAGCACATAGACAAGTCACCTTTAATATAGGTATACAAGTGAAAGACACATGCTTCTATTGAATCAATATAATATGTGATCATATAATAATTATGGCATAATGAGTATAATAATTATGGCATAATGAGTAGATAAACGTATATTCTTGTTTTCTACAATAGATTTGTTGGATAAGCTTTTCATATGAGTTTCAATTATCATTTTTGTGTATGTTGATGACTAATATGTATTTAGTATTTAAAATAAGATACATACTACCCTCTAAAAGAGGGATCAACTTGTAATTCTAAAAAACAATGAAGAAAATTGTATTTATCCACCTCTAGAGACTTTCTCATATAATATAGACGTCCTTACACAATATAAAATTTTAAAAAGAAAAGAAAAAAGTATAGTGTACACACATAGGGACCGATTTTTAATTTCAAAAAATAATGGTGGAAGACACGTGACAATTTAATTAATATAATATGTGATCATATAATAATTATGGAATAATGAGTCGGTCGACATCTATTCTTGTTCTCTATAATAGATTTGTTCTCTACAACAATGAAAAATTACATTCAACCCCATTTGTAGGCTTTCTTGTATAGTATAGATGTGTCATCTTATACAATATATACTTTTAAAAAGCAAAGACAAAAGTGTAGTGTACACACACATGAACTTGTTTGTAATTACAAAAAAATTGGAGAAAATTACATTCGGCACCCTCTGCAAGATTTCTTATGTCATATAGATGAGTCTCCTTATAGAATATAAAATCTTAAAAAGAAAGAGAAAACTAGTGTACACATACATGGACCTATTTCTAACTCCAAAAAATAATAGAGAAAATTTCATTCAGACTCTTCTGTGAGCTTCTTATATAATGTAGATGAGCCTCCTTATATAATATAAAATTTTAAAAAGAAAAGTCAAACATGTAGTGTACACACATAGACCGGTTTGTATTTAACAAAAATAATGGAGAAACTTTCATTCCGCCCCCATGAACTTGCTTATCTAGTATTGATGAGTCTCATTATACAATATAAAATTTTAAAAAGAAAAGATAAAGTGCAATGTACAAACACAAGGAGCTATTTATAATTTTTAAAAAAATTATATAGTATATATGGTGATACATCACATTTAAGATGTGGCATACATAATTTCCCATCCCACTATTTCCTAATAAACAATTAAAAATAACAAAATAGATGACAAAATTACATAGATTATAAATGTAAAAAGAAAAAAAATCTGAACTGTGTGCTAAACATGCACCCTAGCTGCTGAAGAAGCAAGCACACATGTACGCACATCACCTGACTTTAGTTTAGGTGATAGAGATACAAATCTCATGAGTATATATTATTAATATTTTTTTTTCTAAATATGATTATGTAATTCAATTTTGTAAGTGGGTATATTGTCTGTGATGACATATAAACAAAAATGTCCGTCCAAGATATACAACAATAAGTAAATTGGGAGATACAAATAAGGAAATTAGACAAGTTAAATAAAACAAAACTGACTGATATTAATATCCCCTCAAAATGAAAGTCGATAAAAAACACATAGTATGTAAATCAACTTGTTGATTTACCAGATCATGAATTTTTGTGAAGAAGTATGCAAATTGATCAATAGAGTTTGAGGAGAATGATGTGATGGTGTCATTGTAGTCTATCTCCATTTTCTTAGTGTTTCCATGATAACTTAAATCACTAGAAATCCCTATTGTTCTTTTGTTGTCACACAACATAGGTGTGGTGACAAAAGTGACAACTCCCATATCACTTACAAGCTAACATATTAAAATATATCTTGTGTGGTGTAATGCTTTGCATTGTACTATGACTCAGTGGGAAATAGATTCAACATCCTATTTGTTGTTCCCTTGTCAAAACAAAAAGTACCACGAGGAAGAGAAAAAAAGTGGGGAGCATCTGGTAGATGGAAAACCAACTTACTTAGCATTAGAGTAAGGGTCCGTGGTGAGTTTGTTGGAAGAATTCACAAGTAGAGGCTGCATGATTGTTCTATGTATAGTACAACATAGTAATGGACACTTCTAGGAGCAATTCTGCTCTTTAAATGTAATTGGGTTGATAACACCAAAGGAGTTATAGTGGATGAATTGGGTTTCATATTAGTGAACTTTGAAAAGATTGGCGAGAAGGGTGAACCATTCATACTGACATCACAGGAGAAACAAGTATTTTATATCGATGATCCTGCAAATGATAAATGGTTAGTTGTTCTTCATAGTAAAAGACAGTTCATTGAAGATCTTATAGATGAAGACCAATATTATGATAAGTATGATGACTCCATTCCATTCTCAGTTGGGTTGCCAACACCACCAAATAATGAAGCTAATGATGACTTGTATGTGCGCGGAGATCACAATGAAGGATTGTTAATAGATAAAAGATCGCAATATTAGAGGCATGCATGCATGTTTATATTTTTTATATGTTTTATTTTTTCGAATGTGAACTTTATAATGTGAATATGAACTTTACAATGTGAATTACTTTACAATGTGAATGTGAACTTTACAATGTGAAGTTTACAACTTTACAATGTGAATGTGAACTTTCAGATGGTTGAGCATTCTCCTGATGACCGTGCTGATGATTACCGTGAGGGTGAGGACATCAATGCGTCACCTCACAATGTAAGTTTTAAAAATATATCTCTGAGGTTTCTATCTATATGTTCATTTATAGTTATATCCTGTAAGTGTGTTTTTTTTGTCAAATTTTAGGTTGGTGATGTACCCCCTGAAGGAATTGGGGTACTTGATGAGCAGCAAAAAAATTGAGAAAGTGAGGGGCATCACAATGATGAACAAGTTACTACAACAAAGGGGCAATGGACCCAAACTGGCTATGGATTTCGATCATGTAGGAAATCCAGTTGGAGTGAACCACAACTCATTTATTTCATATCTTGGAGTTCTTACTCACAACCATTGTAGTCCTATTTTTGAATCCTGGCATAAAGTTCTTAAGGGGAAGAAAGACTTAGTATGGAAGGAACTATGTGTGAGTTGTTATTATTTGCAATTCCATTTTTGTAGATTACTAATTTTTAGGATACTAGTTAATAGCAATTTTATTTGCAGAGTATATTTGATCTGGATGAAAAGCTGCATCGTAAATGTGTGATGCAATGCTGTGGGAGGGTCCTAAGGAACTATAGGACAAATCTCACTTGAGATTACATACGCGATGCTGAGAAGAGGTTCTTGATTGATTTCCAATTCTAGACATTGATCACTTTTTGACTAACTCTACACTAATAATTTTTGTTTGTATTCTCTTTAAAAAATAAATTTAGGTAGAAGGTAGCCACTCAGCAATGGAACTACCTAGACACGAAAGACTGGGAGGAGTTTGTTACCCAAAGAAAAATGGATGAATTCAAGGTATTAAGCGCCACTCCCAATTTAATTAATATACGTTCTTATGTATTCACCCATTCAAGATTAACCTTTAGTGTTACTAACCAAATCAATGTGCTTACTTACAAGGCTATTAGCGATGCACAAAGAGAAAGGCATGCACTGAATGTGCATGACCACACAATGGGTCTAAGAGGCTATGTAGGTGTTCGCCAAAGACTACAGGTTGAGTCTACTGCTCAGTCTGCTGCTACTTAGGAGTCCTCTACTATTGGTCCCGCACCTCTTCCTCACCATGCTATGTGGATAGCTGAGAGGCAAAACAAGAAGGGAGATATAACGAAGCCCGAAACTACTGAGGTGGCTGCAAAAATGGTAAAATTCAACTCTTAGAGCAATCGATCGATATTGTTTATTGTTATGTTTACTTACCAATTTCTATTGATGTCGATTAGCGAGAGCTGCACGAGCAGAGGAAGGAAGGAAAGTTCATCTCTAAGGGCACAAGGGATGAATTGATAGTTGCTCTGGGTAACCCATAGCATCCTAGACATGTTAGGGGTGCAGGCACTAGTGTGGGCATCAAAGCATTCTTTGGGCCATCACAGTGAAAACCAGTCCCAAGAGAGGGACTTTCACAAGCTGTGGTAACTTATTCTTTTTTTAGAATGTTATTACGAAAGAGAATTCAATAATAATAAGCTAGCATTTCTTTTGTCCATGTATAGGTAGATTAGTTAATTGAAAGGTGATTCGAGGAATCACTTGATAGGAGAGTCGAGGAATCACTTGATAGGAGAGTCGAGGAAACACTTGATAAGAGAGTCAATCAAGCAATTAGCAAGTGGAAGGCGTCTCAGACTACCACTAAGACAGTACCTATGGTGGCCCGCTCTTCTCCTACTACAGAGGTTGGGAGTAATCATGTAGACCCACCACAAAGAACGTCCGCTATAAGTATTTTTATGAAATATATAGTAGCTAGTCTTTTAAAGATGATATATTTATGTATATATGTATATAACATTCTTTATGAAAATTTGTAGGGGTTGACGCCATGCCATCTAAAAAGGAAAGAATATATCATTGTAGAGGCACATGCTTACCCAGTCCTTCGGGGGGAGATGTTTCATGGGACTCCGATACCAGTTGGTGCGGTTTGTGTGAGCCCGATACATATACTCCCCGATTGGAGGGATCTTCCACTACCATATGCCCACCCAGATTCTAAAACGCTTGTGAGGCAGAAGGCGGAGTCTTAATGTGGCTCAAAGTGGATGTCGTCTATAGTAATATTGTATGGTAAATTTATATTACGTTAATTTGTTAGTGTGTATATATGAGTTAATTGATCTGAAATTATATATACAGGTCAAAAGGAAGACACCCGCTACATCTCAACCTCCACCTCCAGCTCCTAAAGTACCAAATTGGCTTCCAAGGGACCTACATGCCTCGTTAGGTCCTAATTGTAGGGGTATGCACTACTACAGAACCTACCTTTAGTGTCGGTTATTTAAAGCCTTTAGTGTCGGTTTCTAAGTGACACCTATGTGGGCGACACTAAAAGCTCACCCATTAGGCGTCAGTTCCAAAACCGACGCCCAAACTCTTCGCGCGCCACCGAAAACGCGCCATCATGGCACTATAGACATCAGTTATTAGATAAGAAACCGACGCCCAAACCCTTCGCGCCACAGAAAGGGCGCCATCTTGCGCACTATCAGTGTCAGTTTTTTACAAATAACCGACGACATATATCTTCACGCCACAGGAGGATGCCAACTTGGGCACTATAGATGTCGGTTATTAGCTAATAACCGACGCCATTTAACTCCCAACACGGCCGTGCTGGACAACACGGCCGTGGTGTCTGGTCCGCTTCCACGGTCGTGCTGGCCAACTCGGCCGTGGTGTCTGGTCCGCTGCCACGGCCGTGGTGTTAAGGAAATAGACGTCGGTTTCTATTAAAAACCGACTCTGTAACTATTTGGCGTCGGTTTTATACAAATAACTGATGCCTATTGTTTTGTTTTTTTTTCTGTCAGTCTGCAGACCTGTTGTGGCTGGTTGCAGGATGAGAAACCTGTTCAGTTCAGTTATGAACTGCAGGTTTTATGACATCCAATGATATCAGCCGACAACAGGCCACAAACCTGCAAAATTAACAACAAAAATATTCACACATGCATTTAGCAATGCAACCTGCAGTTCCATTTTATTTTCACACATTTAGAAACATTCATGTAGCTAGCAATATGTAGTTCCATTCATTCACATTGACACATGTAGAAATATTCATATAGCAACCAACACTTTCATTCATTTTCACTCAGACACATGTAGAAACATCCAGACATGTAGAAACATTCACACATATATTATAATTCAGAAATTCATTTACAAAATATCATTGTTTAGTCATTATTCGCTATCAGGATCCCAATTATATTTTAAAGCCCCCACTATTTGTATGGCTGTTGCCCTTTCTTCTCTTACTTCGTTTAATTCTCCCATCGTATAGGGAGCATGTACATCTGGTAAGTCCGTTCCTATGGTGGGGTCAGCTTTAAACACCTGTAAAGAGAATGATGTATATATATAATTAATGAGCTATAAATAAGATTGATATATTTCATATTATCTAATGAGACTATATAATACCTGAGCAATACAATCGATGTCCATACAACATGACAAACTAACACATATATAGTACATAACAACAACAACGTCGAATTTACATACAACACTAGCTTAGTACATATATAGTGGGACTTATAAGGTTACAATCCCACCTGGTAAAACAGGTTACCGACAACTACATGTTACGACTGGGAGGTTGTGATTCAGCAACCGTATGCATTAGCAGGAGGACAAACAGATCACCATATGTTTGTCCTCCTGCTAATGCATATGGTTGCTGAATCACGACCTCCCAGTCGTAACATGTAGTCGGTAACCTGTTTTAGCAGGTGGTATCATCACCTTAGTCCCACTATATATGTACTAAGCTAGTGTTGTATGTAAATTCGGCGCTGCTGTTGTTATGCACTATATATGTGTTAGTCTGTCATGTTGTTATATGAATCTGAAGCACTTGTGTGTGCTGCACTTTATGTATTGTATATGTATCCTGCTTCTCTTCATTGGGGCTTCTTCCTGCATATCCTGCATATCCTGCATAGCTATTTCATGGCCGTCCTGCATAGCCTTCTTCCTATATTTATTTTTCAAAGAGAATACAAACAAAAATTATTAGTGTAGAGTTAGTGAAATACTGATCAATGTCTAGAATTGGAATCAATCAAGAACCCATTCTCAGCATCGCATATGTAATCTCGGATGAGATTGGTCCTATAGTTCTTTAGCACCCTCCCACAATGTTTAGCATTTGTATTAACTAGAAGATAATGAAACATCAAATCAGAAAATGATATTGATATTAAAAAAGTAAACATTTAGCTTCAATAAAAAAATATAAACATGCATGCCTCTAAAATTGTGATCTTTTATCAATTAACAATCCTTCATTGTGATCTCCGCGCACATATAAGTCATCATTAGGTTCAATATTTTGTGGAGATGGCAACCCAACTGAGAATGGACTGGAGTCATCATATTTATCATAGTACTCTTCTTCATCTATATGATCTTCAATGAACTGTCTTTTACCATGAAGAACAACCGACCATTTATCATTTGCAGGATCATCGATATAAAATACTTGTTTCGCCTGTGATGCCAATATGAATGGTTCAGCCTTCTCGCCAATCTTTTCAAAGTTCACTAAAGTGAAACCCAATTCATCTACTATAACTCCTTTGATGTTATCAACCCAATTACATTTGAAGAGCGTAATTCTGAAATCTATGTAGTCAAATTCCCATATCTCTTCAATGACACCGTAATATGACATTTTAGCTTCACGTGGACTCTTATCCTTTGCACTTACAAAAAACATAGTCGATGCTTGAAGGGTGACCCCACTATTTTGGACGACACTCTTATCATCTTGGCACTTTGTGTAATATGTGAATCCATTAATGTCATACCCTTCATAAGACATAACAGTCAACTTTGGTTTAAAGGTGAGGCATTTGATAGTTTCAGTAATATCATCTGGTGTTTGAGATAGTTGATGTAAGACTTTATCTTCAAAACACTTAATAAAAGTCTTGTTATGCTCTCTAGCAAGCCACATTGTATTGGCTCGAGGATATTGTCTTTTGATGAAATTGGTATGTTCCTCGATATAAACGTTCACTTCGTCCATGTTGTGTAAAATATACAAATGACCTTGTTCCAACTACTCACGTCTGATTACTTTCACACGTGATCCCAAAATTCCTTTGCCAAATAGCTCGTCAATATTCTTGTCATTATCAGGAGTGTCATTATCACTGAGAAAGTCATTGCAGAAATCCATAACCTCTCTCGCCACATAACCTTCAATAATACTCCCTTCAGGCTGATAACGGTTTCGAACATCACCTTTAAAAACGCTCATGTATCGTTCCAATGCAAGAAAACCGGTCCCAAGATTTTCACTTCCCTAGTCAAGTGGACAACAAGATGTACCATGATATCAAAGAAAGAAGGAGGGAAATACATCTCAAGCTGACATAGGGTAACAACCACTTCTCTTTGCAAATTATCGAGAGTCTCAGGGTCAATAACTTTGTTGTAGAGACTGTTGAAAAAGAAACAAAGTCTGGTGATTGCAAACCTTACATGCTTCGGCAATATAGATCGAATTGCCATGGGCAATATTTGTTGCATTAGAGTGTGACAATCATGAGATTTAAGACCTATCAACTTCAGATCTTTCATTGATACCAATCTACGGATGTTGGATGAGTAACCATGTGGCACCTTAACATTTACCAAGCATTCACAAAAAGCTTTCTTCTCTTTTCTAGACAACGTGTAACAAGCGGTAGGTAAGTATGTTCTTTTATTACCCATTTCACGTAATTTTGTTAATTCTGACCTTATTCCCATTTCACATAGGTCCAGTCTGGATTTTATCCCATCTTTAGTCTTACCTGGTATATTTAACAGAGTACCAATGATGCTATCACAGACATTTTTCTCAACGTGCATTACATCGATACAATGTCTGACTGTCAAAGAACTCCAATAAGGAAGATCCCAAAATATTGACTTCTTCTTGAATGAAGAATTGTCACTCCGTGTAGTACATTGTGATCTCTTACCAAATTCATTGACAAAGTCTTTTATTCTTTCATAAACAACCTCCCCTGGTATTGGTTTAGGTGCATTGCGTTCCTCATTCAATCCATTGAATGCTTTGCGCTTCCAACGATACGGATGAAATTTTGGAAGAAACCTTCGATGACCGAGATATACATTCTTACCGCCATGTTTTAGTCTTGTTGAATCAGTGTTCTCTTCACATATAGGACATGCTTTAGCTCCTTTGACACTATATCCAGACAAATTCCCATATGCTGGAAAGTCATTAATAGTGCAAAACAACATAGCATGCAAATGAAATGTCTCTCTTCGTGAAGCATCATAGGTCATCACACCTTCACCCCAGAGTTTCTTTAAGTCATCAATCAGAGGTTCAAGATAAACATCGATGTCATTTCCAGGTTGTTTAGGGCCCGATATCAACAACGACAGCATTACTTACTTATTTTTCATACACAGCCAGGGAGGAAGATTGTATATAACAAGCATGACTGGCCAAGTGCTATGTTGGCTGCTCAATGTCCCGTACGGATTCATCCCGTCTGTACAAAGCCCAAGTCTTAGATTCCTGACTTCTTCACCAAATTCTGGGTACAATACATCAATCTTCTTCTATTGTGGGGAATCAGACGCATGTCGTAGGATCCCATCATTATTTTTCTTAACATCTGCATGCCACCTCAAATTCTTCACATCTATCGGATTGGCAAACAAGCGTTGAAACCGTGATATTATAGGTAGATACCACATCACCTTGGCAGGAGAACTAGTTTTGGACTCCCCCGAAGTCGTCAATTTATACAGTGACGCACCACATTTTGGACAAGCTTTCAAATTCGCATAGTCCTTTTGAAATAATACACAATCATTAGGGCATGTGTGTATCTTCTTGGCATCCATTCCCATTGGGCACAACAATTTCTTTACCTGGTATGTTGAGATTGGTAGCTCGTTTCCTTCAGGAAGCATTTCTTTCAACAAAGACAGCAATGACGTGAAGCTTTTGTCGCTCCATCTATTGTTAGCTTTCAACTTATACAATCTCAACACAGCGTTAAGCTTCGTAAACTTAGTACAACCTGTGTATAACGACATCTCAGCATCATGCACAATATTTCTAAAAATGGGAGGTGGATCGGTGTGCTCTACCCCACAACTATCCAGCATCGCATCAACGATGTCTACTGGAACTGGTTCATTCACATCTACGTCATCGTAGGCAATTTCTTCTTCCACACAAGCACTGCTATCGACATCCACTGGTTTCGGGTTTGAAATCTCTCCATGCCAGTGCCATTCTGTATAGCCTTGTATAATCCTGTTGCACATGACATGAGTTTTGATTTCGTCACCAGTGTTGACTTTCAAGTTGTTACCGCAATGCCTACATGGACAGTAGAACCTATCGCCAGGTTGTTTCCTATGTTCCTCGGAAAATCTAATGAACTGGTCAAGACCAGAAATAAACTCTGGGGTGCAGCGATTGTGAATGGACATCCATGATCTATCCATTCTATGATCAAAGAGAAAACAAGTATATATTAGGACAAGATTAGGGTCTAGGGTTAACAAATACATGTGATGTCATTATTATATATAATAAATGTGTACCACCTATCCATTCTTGAACACCTAATCTCACTAGTAAGTGTATAATGTGTATTGGGTTTTCAAGAAAATTTCGGCAGCATTTCCCCGCTGTTCTCCAAGTACATATGTACTTAGAGAACAAATGGGGAAATGATGCCGAAATTTTCTTGAAAACCCAATACACATTATACACTTACATCCTAAGCGAGATTAGATGTTCAAGAACAGTCCCAAACCGGGGACTATCCAAGATTTACTCCTAATGAGTAAATCTTGGGCGGTTTTCTAGGCCAACAAATAATGTGTTGTCATTCTTATACCTAAAATCCTAGTTCTTCAAGTTTGGGGTGTACCCCTAAACAATAACTAAACAAAGGGGTTGGTGTACCCCTAAACATGCGCATAATTAAAAAAACTATTAATACAGACAAGTCTAGATAGATAGACAACTAAATACTACACCAACATGGTCCCGCATCAATAACTTCGTTTTGATGATGAAGCTGTGTCACGAAGCTCCTCACTGTATTTAGACGAATATGAACTGACAGGGGCCTCAGATTCATATTCGTTCGAGATGATATGCTACGTCGTGTGTTCATACCGCAGTAGATGATCGGGGGTCTCGTAGTTGCTATTGGTTATCCAAACTTTGAGGGGATTATGGCCAACTAGACGGAGAAAAAGCCTGTTGCAACGGACCACATGCATCTCTCCAATCCAATCACGCCAACTGGATTTTGATACAAGATTTCCCGCCAAATCATACTCAACCTCGATAACATGTGAATAATTGCCAAAAGTTATGGTCACTTTACCAGGCATGTAGTGTCTTCCTTTTAGAAAACGCCAATGTTTGGATATGACCAATTGGTTTAAGGAACGATCATCTAGGATGATGTCCAATTGTTCTTCAATAGGGAACGTTAACATTGACATAGAGGCCCAGTTCATAGTGAATGTTATGGGTGGACAGAGACTGCACAATATTAGTATTAACAAAGTGTAAGTACATATAACGATGTTATATATTTTCAGAAAAAGTTGTATAACATCAGTTAACCTTTTATTGCTTGTCATAACCAACTTTATTGTGGTAGACATGATAGCTTGAAAAGAAGTCTACATATGTACTTAGAGAACAAACGAGGAAATGCTACCGAAATTTTCTCGAAAACCCAATACCCATTATACACTTACATCCTAAGTGAGATTAGGTGTTCAAGAACAGTCCCAAACTGGGGACTATCCAAGATTTACTCCTAATGAGTAAATCTTGGACGGGTTTCTAGGTGCTTACTAAAATAGAACCATTATATGGAACTAATCCTACATTATACACATACTTTTCCTGAGTAAGATAATGTGCACTTCATGGAATTATTAAGATCTGAATATATATAAGTTGTTTCTACCTACTTTGATGGGATTTTATAACATTCAAGTCTTCCATTTAAGGCATTAGATGCATATATTGCAGTCCATTGTGTTGAGATAAGAATCCCATGTGATACACACGATTGAGAATCTTTCACGATACTAGGAAAATACACAACTAGATATTCATTTAGGTGTTAGACATTCATTTAGGTGTTCCTGATAACTCGCAGGTATGCACAACTATAAAACAATAGACTTGTCACACATAAAACACCCTATACAACTATAAAACAAAAAAGTATTAAGATATGCATGATACAATAACTATTTTGCATCACATTACAGCAGACTTATCATTGATACCTTACTAACTTATTTCCACATTTACATATCATCACTTGATCAAAATTACATGTATTGTATAGACAATAGAGGATTCAACTCAGTAGAAGCACAAAATCAGTACCTAAACCCTAAACACAAATAAGTAAATAACTTAAAAAAAAATGCCCAGCAGCTGCTTGGGCATGCCTTGGCAGCACCCAAGCAGCCGCCGGAGCAGAGGAAGAAGGAAGAAGGCAGGGCGGGCAGGCATACCTTGAGGGAAGAGGAGAGCAGTGGCCGGAGAACAGCAACCACCGGCGGAGGCGGCGACAAAGAGAGGAGAAGCGCCGGTGAGGACACGGAGCAGCGGCGGTGAGGGCACGGAGCAGCGGCGAGGGCACGGAGCAGGAGCACGGAGGCTGCCGGTGAGCACAGAGGGCAGGAGCAGGAGCAGGAGCACGGCCGCCGGTGAGCACGGAGCAGCGGCAAGGGCAGAGCAGGAGCACGGCAGCGGCGGCGGAGGAGCAACGACCGGCGGGGGCGAGCAAGAAATCGCCGGACCTAACTGAAATCGGGATTGAAACTGGGAAAGGGGGAAGAGTCGCTCGCGCTGGTGAGATATTAAGTTGACAATAAGCGTCGGTTATTCAAAATAACCGACAACTAAACCAGCAGTTTCGGTTCTTTTCCAACAACTGATGCCTATACTAGATTATAGTCGTCGGTTTTTAACTAAAAGAAAACATACAACTATTCCTATCCCGCGAATAATCTTTGGTCGTCAGTTATTAATTTATGAACCGACGCCATATGTGAAATTTTGGAGGTAATTTTTTTGCTGGAATTTTGGTTTTGGCGGTTGATTTTAGGTGTCAGATTTTTATTAATTAACCGACACTTAATAAAAGCAGTACCCGTGTCTGGTCAACCTTCACAGATTGTATGTCAGTTTATGTTATAAACCGACACTGTAGAGTTTAGGTGTCCGTTTATTATACAACCGACACCTTGAAAAGTGACTTTATAAGCCATTTCTGTAGTAGTGATGGCAGTATGGATAGCCAAACATGATTCAAATTGCCCTATAAATGTTACTATTCTAGAGGATGTTGTAGGTCAATCATACGATACCAATCTATTTATACATGTTTTGCATACGTATTAATGCATATGTAATACAAGTTTTGCATACACATTAATGCATACGTATTAATGCAGGTCAATCATACAATAACAAGCTATTTATACAAGATATTTTGGAGTTGTTTCGTTATGATTGGTTGAACACATCTATGATAGAGCTGTGGATATGGTGAGATCTTTTTTATACATCCATATACCTTGTTTTATATACGGTGATCTAGTTTCTTATATATTAATGCATACGTAATACATGTTTTGCAACCACTTACACACAATATGTACAGATTTTGTATTTATCCATGTGGGATTTTTGGTTCCATCTTTATTTATTCTTCTAGATACAGACCCTTCTTCAGTTACTTCATATTGATGTGCTACTTTTGAATATTTTGGTAAAAATAAGAAGACGGTGATAATAGCTCCATTCAATGTCGAGTAAGTTTACTTTGCTTGTGATTTGGACTTAAGAAAATTACATTTTTATTGTGGATTTTGAGTTAATTTTTAACTTTCTTACCTGTAGTGGTAGGCATTGGGAGTCACTAGTTATTGTCCCCAAGACGTTCACTGTCTATATTCTAGATCTTGCGGGGAAGGAATCAAATACATTATGTGGACACACAATGAAAAGGCCATTATTCCCGTGATAAATATTTCATATTTTTATATCCGTTAACATCTATTATTACATTACTATTTAATTATGCAATTTAATGTGTTACATTAACATGTAGGGCTTTATAAAAGTTCAAAAATGTTGGAGGAAAGGTCCCCAGGAAAAAGAATCAGCCACTAGTTTGGGAGAATGTGAAAGTAATTTCCTGACTCCAATGTATATATTATTTATATGAACTGTGCTTATTTGTATTTTGAATGTTTTGTATATTTCAATTTGTAATGTTCTACACAAGACAACGGTTGGGCATGTGCCTACTATGTGATGTGATTTATAGACCTAATCATCAAATATGCCGTAATGGAAATCGATACTATACATCAGGTATTATATATAGTCTCATTAGATAATATGAAATATATCAATCTTAATATATATTATAAATTATATATATACATCATTTTCTTTGTAGGTGTTTAAAACTGACTTCAGCACAGGTGAAAAGTTATTAGATGTACATACTCCCTATACGAGGGAGGAATTAGATGTTGTAAGAGAAGAATGGGTAAAAGCCCTACAGGTAGTGGGAATTTTTAAATATAATTGGGACAATGATGACAATGATGATGACGATGAATAAAGAATGATATTTCTAAACTTTGTTCTCATAATTATTTTTGTGTGAATGTGAATGACATTCTCTGAATTGTCATATGTGTGAATGTGAATGACTTTTTTTGATCAATACATGAATGTCTGAATGTGAAAAGAGATGAAATGAATGGAACTGAATGTGAATGTAAATGACTTTGCAGGTTTCTACATGTATCAGATCAATACATATGTCTGAATGTGAATGACTTTGCAGGTTTGTGGTTGGTTGTTGGTTGATATCAATGGATGTTGTAAACCTACAATTCAGATTTGAACTGCAGGTTTTGCATTGTGCTGACCAGCCATAGAGCAGGCTTATAAACTGATAAGAAAAAAAAATTCAAAACATAGGTGTCGGTTATTTGTATAAAACTGACACCAAAGACATACAACGTCGATTATTAGCAAAAAATGGTTGTCTCTTCCATGGCTGGTATCAGATATCATTAAGAACCAACATTTATTATGGCCAGGCACGGACGTGCTGGCAGGGATATGGTGTTGGTTATTGTTTAATAACTGACATATTTAACCATGATATAGTGTCGGTTTTCTATACTAACCGATGCTTATAGTTCCCTTGTTGGCACATTTTCAGTGGCGGGAAGGGTTATGGTGTTGGTGTTTGTTTAATAACCGACGTCTTTGATCATGATATAGTGTCGTTTTTCATTAAGAACCGACACCTATAGTTCCCTTGCTGGCGCATTTTTGGTGGCGGGAAAGGTTATGGCTTCGGTTAAAAACTGACGCTGAAGGTGTCGACTTTTAGTGGCGCCCACTTGGGTGTCTCTTAGAAACTGATGCTAAAGGCTCTAAATAACCGATGCCAAAGGCCTTTTCTATAGTAGTATCATTCTGAGTCAGGAGATACTTCAATCTTTTGTGATTAGTGAGGATTTCAAAGGTAGCGCCATATAGATAGTGTCTCTAGATTTTGAAGGCATGTATGATCATAGATAACTCCAAATCATGTGTTGGATAGTTTACTTCATTTAGCTTGAGCTGCCTAGACAAAATATTTATTCTTCTCTAGCACACATCCAAGCCCCATCTTGAATGCATTAGTGAAGATCATGAAACCCTCATTGCCAGATGGTAGTGTCAACACATGTGCAGTGGTCAGTTTCTCCTTCACCTCTTATAATCAACCTTCACACAGATCGGACCACATGAACTTATCATCTTTATGAGTGATCTTGGTGCGGGGTAAGGTGGTCTTTGAGTAATCCTTAATAAACCATCAGTAGTACCCAACTAGTCCCAGGAAGGTACGAATCTCAAAAGGATTATTCGGTGCTGGATAATCACATATAGTGGACACCTTGGCAGGATCTATTGATATCGTTCCTCCAGAGATGACATGTCTAAGATACATGATGTGATCTATCCAAAACTAGTATTTTCAAAGCTTCCCATAGAACCTCTGCTTCCTCGGGATATCAAGGACTCTAAGCATATGATCATGGTGTTGTTCTAAGTCATCTCAGTAAACTAGAATGTCATCTATAAACACTATGAAAAAGGAGTCTAGGGAAGGGTGGAAACACTATTCATGAGATTGATAAACACACTCGAGGCATTGGACAATCCAAATGGCATGAATGCAAACTCATAATGACCATAATGGGTTTGGAAGGTAGTTTTCGGGATATACTCACTCTTAACTCACAATTGATGGTAATAAGACCTCAGGTCAATCTTTGAAAAGACTCAAGCTGACTTGAGTTGGTAAAAAAAGTCATCAATACGGGGTAAAGGATACTTCTTCTAGATGGTAGCCTGATTGATCATCTTATAGTCTATGCACATTTAAAGCGATCCATCCTTCTTATTTATGAAGAGGACTGGCTCTTTCATGGAGATGTTCTAGGTCAGGCGAAGCCTTTGTCTAGCAATTTTTGCAGATGCTTTTTTAGCTCAAGCAACTCTACAGGGGCCAATTTTGTAAGGTGCCTTGGAAATAGGGTTTGTTCAGGGAAGTAACTCTATCAAAAATTTATCCTCTCTCATAGGAGGTATCCTAGGAAAATCATTAGGAACACATCTGCATAGTTCCTGACTACATATATCTCCTATAAGGGTTGCATCTTAGGATCCAGCTTAGTAACTACTACTAGGAATGCTTGACAACCTTTGGTTATTAATTGTTCTTCTTTCAAGGCTGATACATGCATGCTAGTGGTAGCATCCTTTCTACCTCTAATGGTTAAGGGTGGGTGAACATGCCTCTTTATCACCATCCTCTTTTCCCTATAGTCTATTTAGGCTCTATATGTGTAAAGCCAGTCCATGCCAATTATCACATCAAAGTCATATATATCCAACAAAATAAAATCGGTAGGAAATGTGTTATTCATGTACCTAATAGGTATGACTGGGATTTTTAAAAGAGAAGTAAAAATTCAACCACTCGGGGTAGTGACATCCAACACATATCCGAAATACTTGAAATCCAGTCAAAGAATAGTTGCACGATTTCTCAAAATAGAAGTGTTGGTAGAACTACAGTCAAACAAAGCCTTTACACTATGTCCCTTAATTTCAAGCATGCCTAGATTGTTTTCATGGTAGTCAAACTATCACTGCATTACATATTTAAGGTTAGAAAAGGAACTCTAAGGGAGATTGACCTTGATCAGTCAGTTGGCATTTTCCTAGGCTTCTTCATTGTCGATGGTGAAAACTTGAGCATGTCAACGTTCCCCTGTAGGTGGGGCTGCTCCAAGTGGGGTTGTGGATGCCGGTTATCTACTACTAGTTGGGCCACTACCAGGGCTTGTCCTCTTGGGTCAGGGAGGGGGTAGTTGGATATTAGATGCCCCTCTTGTTGGTAGTGATAACACACTCTCCTTTCAAACTGAAATTATGAGTCTTCCCACAATTACAACATTTTGGTACCACCCCTTGCTGGTGATGCTCATCATGGGGTTTTCCCTTTCCTCCATTCATTACCTTGCCATGGGGACGACCTTGGTTCTTCCTATTATCATTCCTTGGGGCAGAGCTGCCCTCAGTGAAACTGAGGTATTCTTTGGGTTGGTTTTGTTGAGGCATAACTATCTTTTCCATGTCCAGGGCAAAGTTGAAAGGTTCAGTGAAAGTTTCAAGCTTTCTTGCCATGACATGGGGTTTGATTGCAGGCTGCATATGGGTTATGAATGGTCTATCCTTCTCACTTCAGTCAGTATGTAGGAAAACCACTCTAGGAGGTGAAACTTGTGAGCAAAGTCTGTTATAGACATATTCCCTTGGGTCAAGAAGGTGAATGTTGTTCCTTTTCTTTTTTAGTGGAGGTGGATATGAATCTTGCCGAGAAGAGTGCATAAAAATTTTCCCAGGCCATTGGTTCTTCAATCAAATCTTGGTCCATGATATGGTTTTCCCACCATATCTTTTCTTCTCCCTCAAGAAGGTACATCGTGAAGAAGACTTTCTTATTTGGCTTCACTTCCAGAATATGGAAGCCATTTTCTACTACCATAAGCCAAGCATCATCCTTGTCAAACACCTCAATTTTATCTTCACCCCAGAACTTTTCAATATTTAGCTTGATAAAATCCAGTATGGTAGTTCTAAGGTGAGGGTGCATAGGTACAGATTTGCCATTCTCATTCTGAGTAATATCCCTACGGGCGAGGGCATTTATGGCTTCAGTCAGTGATAACACCAAAATTCAAGCTTTTATGCTAAGCATTTATTCATAGTTTATACTAATTATAGCCTTGATATGCTCGAAATAATCATATATTCTTATATTTAGTAATTTATATCATTTTGAAGATAGAGTTTCTCAAGTAGCCAATTTTGGGACATGCATACACTGAACTTGAAAAACATCTATTCTCCAAGAATTCTCCCCAACACATGGTTTTTGCAGCATCCAGGCTTCCATCTGTAGAGACCGTGGCACTCGGCACGGTCGGGCCCAGCCTAGGATGGTCGAGCCAAAAAGGGAAAGTTGCTACCGCTGTAATGGTCTCGACTACTACACCATCTCGACTGTGACACTTGGCACGGTTGGGCCCAGCCCGACACGACCGGGCCAAGATCAAAGTGTAGCGACCACTACACTCATCATGACTACTATAGGGTTTCACAACCACTACACTAACACAAAGAGAAGGCCTTCAAATCTTCCCCGCCACACCCAAGACACCTGGCACAACCATGCTGAACTCGACACAGTCAGGATGAGGATAAGGGATGACATCAGTCTCGATCGAGACACCCATATCAACAACGACATCCATCTCAACTGTGACATCTGTCTCGAATACTACAAGATCTACATCTGCTACATCAATTTCTCCTGGGATGTTTATCTCGACCACAACATTTGGCACAGTCATGTCAAAACCAATTGTAATGATCGAGAGAGGTGTCGTGACCATTTATCACATACAATTCCCTTCACTTATAAATACCCTCCCCTCCTTACCTGGTGAGGAATTCCACACATTTTGGTTCCTAGAGCCTCGTGGGAGTGTTCTAAGGTACGAAAAGGTTGAAGTGCTTATCCTACGTTCATCCCTTAAGTTTTCTTCCATCTACCATCATTTTCCACCATCGTTCACCCACTTCCAACCATTCCCAGTCATATTCCTCCTCCATAGACCCACCAAGCTACTATTGGGGCAAAATCAAAGAGAAAGGAGGCTAAAGAGTCCAGAAGACCAAGTAGGTCGATCCAAAGATGAGATTTGACCCATACATAGGCTAATGAGTGAGATTCACCTCTCCTATATCGGCTAAATCTCTTCTTCTTTTCTTCTACTGTTCTCCTTCATTTTTGTATAAATGATGTTTTTCCATCTTTGTTCGGTACCAACTATGCTTGTCCATGGTTAATTGAGCTCCTCCTTGGCTATGTAACCCATTCGGGAATGTTTATGTACTTTTACCTTAAGCAATTAGTTTTATTTTAGATATATTTTGTTTTCTGTACTTTCTTCTCTTTCTGGTTATGATTGCTAGTTTGGTTGATCTCTTTCTTGCTTGAACTTCTATTTCAGCCTATATCAAAAGATTCGTTGTAGAAATAGATAAGATATGATAGCTTGGATTAGAATATGAAAAGAGGATAATTCAAGGTGAACTATGCATAACGAAAGACCTAGGCACGCTCAGGCCCAGCTCGGCATGGTCGGGCCCAGCATCAGGTTCTTCCCATATCACATATGTTCCTAGCATATCAGAATATTCTAGACCTGAGAGAGTATGTGAAATATTCTAAGGTGTTGAGTTGTCATCCTTGAGAGAGGTTTCATATCTTTTATGGGTTGTAATCACGTTGTGCGAAGCGAGTGGGATGAGCCCCATAAGTTATAATACCATAGTACGTACCATGTTTGGGTGTAGGTTTCTTGCTGAGGTATTTGAGGGTTGTCTATGCCTGAGAACATGTACATAGACTACCCAACTTGTGGTTGCATAGCCATGAATTCCTTCTCCTTGATTAATAGAATCTAACATACTCTATTTTGTTTTCGTTACTTTGTTTTGTTTTAGTTCGTGACATTTTTCCAGACTAGCTCTAGTTCCATACTTTTGTCAACTATCGGGTTGGATTAACTAACTTAAGAGTGAGATCTTAAGCGCCCTAAATGTACCCACGTCCCTGTGTTCGAAAATGTATATCAACTTCGACCATGTAATAAAGTTGTGGGGGTCCTTGAAGGTATCGGGTTATAAATTAAAAGTTTGGTCCTTTCTAAGTCAGCCTCTTTTCGAGATGTGCAACTTATGGCTATCAACTTTTTGGTGCCATTGTCGGGGATGTGGTTTTCCACGTTTACAAGCCCAAAGATTTTGTTCTACCATCCATAATCCTTTATATATATGCATAATTCCTCTTTTGTTTTCCACATACTTGTTCATATATACTGATCAGTTTCCCTTTTTCTGATACATCTTTTCAGCCATGGATCTTGCTTATACAAGATAAATTATCTTATCTACATCTCCTTCCAAACTTTTCCATAGTCCTGACTGCTGCAAAATAATTGAAAGTTGTGCTCTCCAACTAGTAGAGTTGTATTCACCCCCACTGTCATTTTAACTAGATGTTTCGGAAAAACATACGGCCAATCAACACTTGACCTCATCAATGACAAGGGATCGAGAACTGATTAGGGCAGTAGAGTTATCTAGAGAAAGTGTGAATGGTCTAAACTCCTTATCTCCTGACCTCTATGAACAAGTCAATCCACTTCAGCAACTACTTGAAAAGTAGGGTCATCATCTCCAAGTAGCCACTGAAGTCACAGACCAAAGTAGAAGTATACTTCAAACTGTTGAACGAGGATTCATTAAAAAGCATCAGTTTGATATAGTGGGTTTCCAGCATAAGTGCATGGCATAATTAATAGATCTTGAAAGAATTGTTTCTCAAGTGCAACAACTTCATGATAAGAATGTTGAATAAGGTAGGAGACTTCAAGAGCTCACCAATTTTGTTACCACATAGTTGCAAGCACCACTGCACAACATTCAAGATTACAATCATCAAAACCATTACATTGGACCTGAAGTGGAGTTTGCCCCGTCATCCTATTTAGACCATCAACTGGATTCACTAGGGTTTTTTTTATGAAGACCAACCAGCAAGGGGAAGCCCTTCATTTTATCCAAATGATTCAGCTGATCAACCAATGGAAGATATAGCCACATGCATGAATTGTTTTATGATGATGATGATCATGACTTTTATCCTCCTCAGGGAAGCTAAGATATCTGACAACTTGGGGATCAGTTTGAGAAGCCTGAATCAACCTTTATCCCAGACTAAGATGATACCTCTCAAATTGAGACTTGTCACTTAGCTTCAACCAGCAAGATGACTATGGTTCGGAATAATTTGTTTGGGGATGATGATAATGATGACCTTTCAAATGGGGAAGTGAATACAATGGTGATGATGAACCAGAGCAGCACAAGCTGACATATACTACCATTCCCTTACAAGGCTTGATGGACATCAATGAAGCAGGATGGACAATCCACTAAAACAAGGTTGATGAGCATGAATATACCCCAGACCCTATAGAATGTAACAAGCTTGGGTTGCTATAACCACAAACAAATTCGTATGGGGGTACTTCTAGTTTAGAAGATGATTGGATGACTTGGATTGTACATGAAAATTTATCCAAGCATCCAACCTCAAGATTAGAGGTGGAGAGAGAGGAGATGAGTCCTTTAGAAAACTTTCAGCCTCTCCTCTCCATCTCATCTTGTGTCGACATCCTAGGGCCTACTATTCTGATTCACACATTGTTAGCACATTGAGAATGCTTTGTTGGAGAATTCATTTCAGTACAGTTCAAGTCGATCCCAGCACACAGATGACTTCACCGTGTCATCAGACTTTATTCCTTTTATACATACTTAGAAAGGCTTGATTTTATTCTACTCCTATAAGGCAGACCCCATCGGCATGACACAAGTAACTTGTATCCCAAAACTATGGGTTTAGGATCCAAGTGTAGGAGTTATGGGGAAACCAATCCCTACTTGGTGTGCCTACATACTACCATCACACTTCCATGATAGACAACATACCATGCTTGGAGTGCTCATGCTTAGCCGATCAAGCTTTTCATGTGTGTTTTCTATGAAAAGAATCTAAGATTTAATATTTGATTGAAGGATTTTATTTATGTATAAATACATATAAATGATTAATCACCACATACTTATAATATGTATGATGTACATACTATATGCATAAATAAAACATGCAATCATCACATACAAACAATGATTATTGACATACTAATTCAATTCTTTAGAGTGACAAAGAATTGATATCCTCCTAAGGTCAAGCCTCACATGTTACAACCTAAAGTTGTTTTGGAAACAAGACGGTCGGTTGATTGGACTCTTCCACTAGACTGGTGTCTTCCTATCAATCGATTGTCCTCTGTTACTCAGTCAACTGGCTTCTAGCTCAAGAAGCTATGTAGACTCCTCCAATCGATCGATTGGGCCTCCATTGGATCAATTCCTTCCTTTGATCTATTTCCTTTGTGGTTCTCTAGTTGACTGACTCGAGTCCCCATTCGATCAACTCACCTGGTGTACAACCTTTCCTCAAATTAAAACTATCTTATTAATGTATTACATTGTACAAGTCAAACCTCAAGTTACATTCAAGGGGAGTATAGGGAGGACAACATTAACTTACATATGGACAAAGGGATAGAGGTTGGTATGAAAAATAAATATTGAAAGGCAATAAATAAACCATTCAACCATGCACACATATCTAGAGGTATTGGCCATAACCACTACCACACTTACAAGCACTGTCAAAAAATGATTTTAGGGTGACACATATAAATTTCACACACACACACATACACACAGACACACACACACACACACACACACACACACACACACACACACATATATATATATGTATATAATGTTCCCAAGTGTATGTGTTATTTAATAAGATATGCACATTAATTATTTAAATATTCACATCACATGTAATAAAATATATGATAAAATCAAACAACTGATCATATGATTAAATATCAAAACATAGTAAATTGACGTACCTCTGATACCACTTAAGGAAATATGGCGACAGAGATGGTAGCAGAAAAAAAATTATCTTCCATATTCCCCATAAACTAGTGGACTGTGTCAATAACTATGAACAGAAATGATAACACCAAATTTTGTGATGTTTTTAGCCCTTATTTCGTTATCAAAACTGCCATTTTTAACTGTTTTCCTCTCTCTTTTGTCATGTTTTTGAATAAACAGACCACGCTACACTCTTAACTCAATTTTATCATATTTTGTAGAGTTATCCCCAATTTTTAACTCATTTATTGACAAAAAGGCCCGTCCCGGCCCACGAACGTGTTCCACCTACATCGGCCTTTTTACCAACCAGTCGGCCGATACACTCGCTGCCCGACAGAGGTGTGTGATACCATACCGTGTGACACAAGGATGTCGCGCAAGAAGGAACGAACGAGCGACATGCCATTTACCCGATAGGGATCCGGGCTCGCCACGACAACTAAAGCGTGTCGCGGGATACAGGCTACCCATCGGCAGGCGCCACTCGTCACGGTGATTGATAACCCGACATCCTTGTGCTGGGCGATACACATATCGGGCGTCCCTGAAGCCGCAATAATGGAGCTGAAGGAAGAACATGTGGCGTATGTAGCACCATAACTTTCCCCAACCACTGCCTATAAATAGCAGCTACATGACTCTGATGGGACGGGTCAGAATCTCTCGAAAGCCAACTTAGGAAAACTTCAGGAGCTAGCGTGTCGCGCCTTAGAGGTGTGTCGGGCGATTCTAGGTGAGCACTTCCCCCATCCCGAGAGGGAGGGAATGGTTCATTTAGGGTCGTCACGGGCACCACTGCAGGCTGATATTGACTAACCAGGACACCCGACAGGAGTGCCCGATACTGGAAGCAACACTCTGACCCAATACGATACCAAACCCTGATACGCATCGCCAGTCACGTGTGTCACCCGAGAGGGTGCCGCCCGACACGATCGTATCGGGCAAGGGCGCCTAGCACGATACGTCTGCCCGTCCTGAGTGTGTCGCCCGAGAGGGTGTGCCGCCCGACACGGGCATATCGGGCAAGGTTCCTACTCGATATCATGCTGGAGGATTTGCTGCTGTCGGTCGCCCTTCTAAATCAAGAAGGCAGCATATACCTTTACTTATTTCAGTCATTTACTTTCTTTACTTATGCAATGTAATCAGACCCTTATATGTTAATGGAATTAGAAGTGCCTTAATTATCTGTTGCTTTATGTTTGGTTCCTTTTGTTAGATGATTGATATGTTTAACATATGAACTCTAGCTTGTACGCTTGGATCATGTTTCGATTAGCTACCAAATCGTGTTTTCCCATTGCAACGGCCTTGAGAGAGGTGTTCTGGCTCTAGTGTTTGGTCCAATACTAGAGTACGAGAGTGCCCAAGATCAGAGTTTCTTTAGTAACCTTTCCACTCTAACTTAAATCCATCAACCTCGAGAGGGGTGTTGATGCTTGGTTAGAGGTACCCGCTTCGAGAGGAGGGGTACAGGATGTTTCTGCTGCCGCTTGTTCTACCAAAGTTTTCTCCTTCATTCCTTAATAAAGCGATAGTATTATCTCTCTATTTCTGTTGCACGAAAACCCTAAAAACTAATAAATGCTTAAAACCTATTTTTCCTCATAGCTCCAGTTGGAGATAGACTTCTTTTGTTTTTATCAATCCTTGTCTATTGTTCCCTTGGGGAACTTTTATCATCTCCTTGCCCTTACCGGAGTGTAACGTGTCGATTCCGCATTCTCAACACTACCACCCTTATCCCTGTGTTCGACCCTGTATATCTACTTCGACCTCGTAAACAAAGTTGTGGGGGCCTAGAAGGTTTTGAGTTATAAATTTAAAAGTCCAACTACTTCAAATCTGCCTCCACTTTTCGGACGCACGATTTAGGCCGGTCAACTTTTTGGCGTCGTTGCCGGAGACAAGGCAAAACAATACTATTGACGAACCTGAATCCACTAACTACAATCCATTGCCTCAAGCTTAGAAATGAGCTTGACAACACTCTCTTCTCCTTTTTATTATTATTCTTTACCTGAAATGAGTGATTCTTATTATTAATAACAGATATTCTAACTTGGTTTTTCCTACTATTCAGCTACTCGGAAGGAAGGCTTTCTGCTCAACTGAGCACCGACACCATCAAACATGCCGCCTCACGTTGAACCACCCCACTCCGAAGGTGAACGCCAAGGGAGAACTAGACCTCATTCGCCTCGACGTGAAGATAACGACCGCTATGACGGCAATGATAAGCTTGAAGATCCAGAAATGGAGCAGTTTGAGGACGACCATCACCGTGATAGATGTCATCATCACCAGAGGCACAGAAGAAATCACAATAATCAAGAACAGAACCAGGGAGGCAGCGACAACGACGATTCAGATGAAGAAGAAAAGACTCTAAGGGAGTTAGCTTCCACAAAGGCCAACAATTCCAGATGCCATGTCATTATCCCACGATTCAACGCCACTAATTTCGAGCTCAAGCCACCAGTCATCTCCATGATTCAAAACAAAAGCTTTAGAGGGAGTTCTAATAATGACAATCCCTATCACCACTTAGATGCTTTAAAAATCATCTACGACACCATCAAGATGTGGGGAGTTCCCCAGGAGGTAATCTATTGCAATGGCTTCATCTTTTCATTGGAAGATAAGGCTCTGTCATGGTATCTGGGGCTGCCCCACCAAGCTCTGAACGGATGGAGTGCATTGGCAGATGCCTTCATGAACAAGTTCTATCCTACTGAGAAAACCATCTGGAACAGACAAAGGATTACATACTTCATGCAAAAGCTAAACAAAAACCTCCATGATGCCTGGGAGTGATACCAAGAATATTAGAGGGACTGCCCTCATCACAACTACAAGAAAGGTTTCTTGATAACTACCTTTTAAAATGGTCTAACCCTTGAGGAAAGGGTTTCACTGAATGCAGCAGCAGGAAGTGACTTTCTGGGGAAGAAGCCGAGCAGGTCTGAGAAGATCATCAAGAACATGGCCGAGCTACAAGCCGGCACTGACTATGATAGATCCGACAGGGGACAAGCTAAGAAGGCTAGTGAAGGACCTTCTTTTGAATCCAAGGATCTGGAGACAATCACCTCTCAGATCCAGAGGATAGCAACATATGTAAAGTAGATGAAAGAATCAGGTGGGATGGGAAAGAAGAAGGTCGAGAAGGTCATGAAGTGTGTCACCTGTGGAGAGGGTGGACACGGGGTAGATAATAATATCTACACCCAACCTGACGAATCAAGTGAAACTGCCTCTGAGGCTGAAGTGATTGAGAATGTCTCTTTTGTAAATTTCAAGAGGCCAGATCATCCTAGTTTCAGTTATGGAAACAAAGATGCAGCTGAAAACTCGCATCAACTGCATAACTCCTCCAAGCCACCTTAAGTTTTCGAGAAAAGGGGAGGACAAGGTCAATTCACCAAAAACACCTCATTCATGTCAAACAAAGGAAATTTCCAAGGACAAGGAAAATACCAAGGCCACCAAGTGACGAACACCAGTCCAGGACAAGGTCAAGCTAAAGAGTAGGGACAAGACAAAGTTTCAAACCACTCAGACGTGGTTGGAAATTGTTTGATTTTGTAAAAAGACAAGATATGATTAATAACCAGTTAGCGCAGAGTGCGCCTTCAAATTCGGGGGTTCTGAACTCACTGCAAGTTCAGATGGCGGATATGCAGATGCATCAACGCCAAATTGATCAGCAATTAGCTCAAATGGCCGAACTGATAAAGAATCCCCTGAGCAAAATACCTTCCAACACTGAAACTGCCAAAATGGAAGGGCTGTGATCAAGAAAGACAAAGATCGAGTTGCAAGATATGGATGATGTTGGAGGCTAAAAGTGAAGAACCTGGAGCCGTCGAGCTGGCGATGCAAACTATAGTTCTCCTCAGGAGGTAGCCCGAGCTTTTATTTTTCCTAGAATAGGACGTTATTTACTTTCTTGCAAGACAAACATTATGAACATTTAGACTGTAATAAGGCCCGAGTCAGTGCATGCGCCACATGCGCTGACTCTTCTATTTTATGGGCACCCACTCTATTTTATGGACCTAGATGGGTAATACTATCTGAGGCCGGGAACTTAACCTTAGGCCAATGATGTTTTACTCATCAATCACTTTTTCCCCCGCTTTGTTTTTAAGTTTTTTACCTAGATTTTGTTCCAAAGGCTTCGTATCGGGAAACAACTCAACCGGCGCACAGAACACGCTCATATCGGGCAAGGGTATATCGGGCATCCCAAAGGCCGTGCCGGATAGCATGCCTGGGTGACAAACACCCGTGTCGGGCAATGCGAGTAATTACCCTTGTTTCGACGGATGGACTGCCCGTCTCAGGAATGACTTATCTCAACGGCCGACACGCACCCCGAAATTACTTGTTTTACCCCCGACTTGGTTTGCTATATATAGTACGGAGGGTTTACTGTGTCGGGTTACTTCTTTTACCTTTCACCTACCCGTATCGTGCTTTGAATTCCTTCGTTTTCTCCCGTGTCATGCAACCTTCTTCTGCTCTCGTATCGCGCAGAGAACTTAAGAAAGCGAAAGGTATAGCCTGGCTGCCCTATCATCCTTGCTCGCCCGACACGACCTTCCTATCGAGCATAACGTATCGGGCTGACGGCTTTGGTTAATTTCCTTATATCGCCTGACACATGTGTTGTGCGACACATCTTAAGCACGTGTTTGCCCGATATGCCATATCGGGCGATAACCTTGTCGCTCATCCTTGTGCCGCCTCGCTTATTCTTGTTGTCGGGCAACACATTGTCCTATCGAAAAGACCCTATTAGACATTTTATTTCACGCGATCGTATCGCCCGACACACCCATGTCGGGCGACAGACATGGAGCGCGGCTTCTCTCTGTATCATCCAATTTTGTATCGCTAAGATGTTCTTTTGATGGACGACACCCGGACTTTGTAACAGGCCAAATTTTATTGTGCAATCAGTTTCTCTTGCCTACCTAACATTTAAATAATCAATGAACTTGTTTAATGATAACAGATATGGCCCATACAAAGCAAACCGCCATTCAAGTTGACAAACTTGGCAGAAGAATCAACACTAAGGCCGCAGCTGAAGCAACAACGGTCGGGCAGAAATGCCAGAATCCCGAGACAGCTGGACCATCAACTGCGGAGAAGAGAGCAAGGACGAAAGAAGTAACGACTCCATTTTCTTTCCTAGAGGATGCATCCAGAACAAGTGCAAAGCTATCAAAAAGGAAGCGCAAGGCTCGTGCCGATTATGATGATGATAACCGGCCTATGGTAGATAGAGAGCTCTTGAAAACACTTGTGGATACTATATCCAAAGAAGATACCCTCCATGAAGAAGGTGGCTTCATGACTGATGAACCCAAAATACCCACATTCAATCCAGAAGCCACTGAAGAAAGACTTCCACTAATTTTCTCTTTTGGAGATGGTCCTAAACCACCGCAGAAGACATACTATGATAAGGAAATGGACCTCTCTTGGGGCTACCAAATCAAGAAAAAGTATTGGAAGAGATAAGTGGACTTCTCTGACTAGTTCAATAGATGATGAAAGTCTAAAGAAACTAAGGTTGATGATCAGTCCTTTTGTTCATGTTCACAATGGAAGTATCTTAAAATGTCTACCTGGTTTGAGGGAATGCCTAATAGTTTTAGAACTTCTTCCTAAGCAAAATCGCATGACTGATCTCCTTGAATCTTGCAATCTTGAATGCACATTTGCCTTTTGGTACAGCTGACTGCAACATCTTCATCCTAGAATGGATATCAAATAAAGAGAAGCCTGACCAACTCCACCACGATGACTACTGGTGCAGGCACGCTCACCGACTAACCCTCACTGGGGTAACATTACCCTACCTTATCTACTTCACAACTCTGGGACAAAGTGTGAAGCAAGTTTGGGGGGGTACCATGTTCCAATGAGGGAGGTATAAAAAAAATATTCGACTCCACCCTTTTTGTTCTTTTGTTCTTCTCCTATATCATATGTACATATGCATGCTCTTACAAAAATTTTGAAAAATTTTGATTACGTGTGTCTCCATAACAAATGTACAAAGATGCTATATAGTAAAAACCTGATACGACTTCTTGTCAGTTTGTTTTCTATGTGCCTAAGGAGATGCAGGTTTCATTATGTCTTTCTAATAATGCAGCCTCAAACGACAAATAACTATGACTTTCCACGCCAAAAATTTTGAAAAATAATCTCACAAAAGCTAAGAGACGTGTATGCAGAAGGAAAAAGTTGCCCAAATAGCAAAAATTCCTCTCATTTTTCCTTTACCCAATAAAATCCTAAAAAGAGAGAATAGCCTTATGAGAGTGAATAAAAGCATGAGAGTTGTGCCCAATAAAAATAAAGAGAAAAAGAAAAAGAAATATATACACACTTGTTTTCTAAAAGTACCCATCTTTAGGCATGGTAGATCCGGGGCAGTGGTACGTAGGATGTGAAATCACTGCTCTAAAGCTAACTGGCTTGGACCGTAGGGACCACTAGCCCGCTAACGGACCCGTACATGGATGGACTGATGGGAAACAAGAAAAACCCAAAAAGCCTTAGCCTACCCAACACACAACTTTCTGCTCCCAAAAAAGTTGTTTGGTGTGAAAGCTAACTTCGAAATCATGCACCCAAGTCTCACTGAAGCTGTGGAGAAATTTTTTGCTTAAATAAGGTAGGAGAAATAAAGTTTGTTGTTCAGGCCGCATTCTTTGTGAGACATGTCAATGCTCGCTCAAACCCTTGGCCTAAAAACTATATCAGTCAAGAAGAAGCATCACAAAACAAAGTTTAAAGATTGATTGAGGACAATCAAAATGCTAAGTTTGGGGGAGTTGATAACACCAAATTTTGTGATGTTTTTAGCCCTTCTTTCGTTATCAAAACTGCCCTTTTAACTATTTTCCTCTCTCTTTTGTCATGTTTTTGAATAAACAGGCCACGCTACGCTCTTAACTCAATTTTATCATATTTTACAGTGTTTTCCCCGATTTTTAACTCATTTATCGACAAAAAGTCCCATCCTGGCCCACGAACGTGTTCCACCTACATCGGCCTTTTTACCAACCAGCCGGCCGATACACTCGCTGCCCGACACAGGTGCGCGATACCATACCACGCGACACAAGGATGTCGCGCAAGAAGGGATGAACGAGTGACACGCCATTTAACCGACAGGGAGTCGGGCTCGCCACGACAACTGAAGCGTGTCGCGCGATACAGGCTACCCACCGGCAGGCGCCACTTGTCACGGTCACTGACAGCCCGACATCCTTGTGCCGGGCGATACACATATCGGGTGTCCCTGAAGCTGCAATAATGGAGCTGAAGGAAGAACACGTGGCGTCCGTAGCACCATAACTTCCCCCAACTACTGCCTATAAATAGCAGCTACAGGACTCTGATGGGACAGGTCGGAATCTCTCGAAAGACAACTTAGGAAAGCTTCAGGAGCTAGCGTGTCGCGCCTCAGAGGTGTGTCGGGCGATTCTAGGTGAGCACTTCCCCATCCCGAGAGGGAGGGAATGGTTCATTTAGGGTCGTCCCGGGAACCACTACAGGTCGATATTGGCCAACAAGGACACCCGATAGGAGTGCCTGATACTGGAAGCAACACTCTGACCCGACATGATACTGAACCCCGATACGCATCGCCAGTCATTGTGTGTCACCCGAGAGGGTTCCGCCCGACACGATCGTATCGGGCAAGGGCGCCCAGCACGATATGTCCGCCCATCATGAGTGTGTTTCCCGAGAGGGTGTGCCACCCGACACGGGTGTATCGAGCAAGGTTCCTGCCCGGTATCGGGATAGAGGATCTGTTGTTGTCTGTCGCCCTTCTAAATCAAGAAGGCAGCATATACCTTTACTTATTTCAATCATTTACTTTCTTTACTTATGCAATGTAATCAGACCCTTATATGTTAATGGAATTAGAAGAGACTAAATTATCTACTGCTTTATGTTTGGTTCCTTTTGTTTGATGATTGCTATGTTTAACATCTGAACTCTAGCTTGTACGCTTGGATCATGTTTTGATTAGCTACCAAATCATTTTTTCCCGTTGCAACAGCCTCGAGAGAGGTGTTGTGGCTCTAGTGTTTGGTCCAATACTGGAGTACGAGAGTGCCCATGATCAGAGTTGCTTTAGTAACCTTTCCACTCTAACTTAAGTCCAGCAACCTCGAGAGGGGTGTTGATGCTTGGTTAGAGGTACCTGCTTCGAGAGGAGGGGTACAGGATGTTTCTGTTTCCGCTTGTTCTACCGAAGTTTTCTCCTTCATTCCCTACTAAAGCGATAGTATTATCTCTCTGTTTCCGTTGCACGAAAACCCTAAAAATGGATAAATGCTTAAAACCTATTTTTCCTCATAGCTCCAGTTGCAGATAGACTTCTTTTGTTTTTATCGATCCTTGTCTGTTGTTCCCTTGGGGAACTTTTATCATCTCCTTGCCCTTACCGGAGTGTAACGTGTCGATTCTGCATTCTCAACACTACCACCCTTGTCCCTGTGCTTGACCACGTATATCTACTTCGACCCCATAAATAAAGTTGCGGGGGCCTAGAAGGTTTCGGGTTATAAATTTAAAAGTTTGACTACTTCAAATCCGCCTCCACTTTTTGGACGCGCGATTTAGGCCGGTCAATGAATAAAGGTTGCAAGGTATAAACCTGGTCCTAGAGAAAGTGCAGTGATAATTCTTACAATTACATGCTTCTTCTTCAAGTAGTACACGAACAGTCATCGACGATGACCTCCTAGTGTAGCACCACAAACAATGTTGATGACGTTCTCCTACTATGGTGGAAACAACCTCCACACCTATATGTAGTCCACACAGATCACCCAGAACTCCTATCATTCTTCTAGAACTGATAGGAAGCAGTTGTCTATTGTGTTGTCAAAGTTCTAGTGTCAACTTTTCACCCCTTTGTCTATCTCTCCCTTTTACAGTAAGATGCCTCTAGCTCTCACGTTACCACAATGTTGAGATTAGGAAACTTTTTCTGAGGAGTGGATGGGTTAGGGTTTCCAGAAACTGAGGGATATGAGGAGACATATTTCATAAATTGTTAGCTACTATGAATAACCAGTCGGTCAACTGGACACTCTAGTCAATCAACTGACACTCCACTCGATCGATTAGACACTCCTTTTAGTTGATTGTCTATTTTCCATATTTGCAAACATATTATCTTTCAATGTGATTATTAATGCATGACATGACATCAACATCAATCCTTGATCTAGTCTTATTGATCATCTAGTCGGTCGACTGAACACTCTAGTCATTTGACTAGCATTCCCGGTCGGTCAATTGGATACTCCAATCAGCCAACTATTAGTCAATATTGTTTAAGTTTATTACCCATACACTGTAGTAAACAATTTAACCCTTATTCATGAGTACACTCCTATTACAGGTGCACCCTATGTGTGTGACCCTATAGGTCCCAAATTACATTGGAAGTGAATGTCCATAACTAGATTATAACATCGAAAACAATGAGAAAAAGGTAGCAACACATCATCTATATCCAAGTAGTTGGAAAATTGGATAACAATTCAACCTACATTTGTCATTAGTGCTATCATAATCGTATAGTTCCTTTTTCACTGATATCTAGATTGAATTTGAGGCATGGAATCATCATCCTCTTAATATTCAATCCATGTTCCTTGAAATAGAGCACATTGTTTGAGATGCATGTGATATCACATATCACATATTGATGCACATGAGTATGGCCATACATTTCTTAGTCTCGCTTATCAAGTGGCCAGAATATCAATTATGGCAAAGTGAGAAATCCCATCTCACTACTACAGAAATGGCTTATAACGTCACTTTTTCTGGTATCGGTTGTAATAATAAACTGACACCTAACACATACAACGTCGGTGTATAAAATAAGCTGACATCAATCTGTGAAGGGCGACCAGATACGGGTATCGCTTTTATTCAGTGTTGGTTCCTTAATAAGAAACTGACACCGAAAAGTAGCCGCCAAAACCAAAATTTCCAGCGAAAAAAATTGCCTCCATAAATTGACATATATCATCGGTTTTTAAGAGAGGAACCGACAACTAAAGGTTTTCTGTGAGACATAAATTTTCTCACTTTTTATCATCGGTTTTGTGACAATAACTGACGCCATTGTGTTTTCACACGAATAACCGCGAAAATTTTCACCTCCCTTTAGTGGAGGTGGTTTGCTACAAACTGACACTTAAAGTTTGTATTGTCAGTTTTTTTAGCAACTGACACCTATAGTTAACTTAATAGTGTGGCAGCCTCTTCCTCTTCTGTTTCATTCATTTCCGCTTATCAGGGTTTTTGCTCCGATGATTCCCTTTGCTCTGACGATTCTACTGCTGTCCCGCACCTCTGCCTCTGCCTCCTCCTCCGACACTACCTCCGCCTCCGACATTGCCACCACTCGCCACCTCTGCCTCTGCCAGCCACTACCGATGACCACCCGACCATCTGAGCAACAACGCCGCCCGCACGGAGCAGCACTGCCGCCCGCAGCAACGTCGCTGGCAAGGAGCAGCACGGCCGCCTGCATGGAGCCAGCAGTGTCACCGCTTGAAGTAGCCAGCATGGCCGCCTCTTCGAGCTTCTAGAAGGGCCGCCAGTTGAAGCAAGCAACCGACACCTATAGTTAACTTAATAGTGTGGCAGCCTCTTCCTCTTCTGTTTCATTCATTTCCGCTGATCAGGGTTTTTGCTCCGATGATTCCCTTTGCTCTGACGATTCTGCTGCTGTCCCGCACCTCTGCCTCTGCCTCCTCCTCCGACACTGCCTCCGCCTCCGACACTGCTACCACTCGCCACCTCTGCCTCCGCCAGCCACTACCGATGACCGCCCGACCAGCTGAGCAACAACGCCGCCCGCACGGAGCAGCACTGCCGCCCGCAGCAACGTCGCTGGCAAGGAGCAGCATCGCCGCCCGCACGGAGCAGCCCGGCCGCCTGCATGGAGCCAGCAGCGTCGCCGCTTGAAGTAGCCAGCAGGGCCGCCTCTTCGAGCTGCTAGAAGGGCCGCCAGTTGAAGCACCCTGCACGCCCATTATCACGTTTTCCCTTGACATGCATTGTTCTATGACAAACTGCATTTTGTTCTACACAATATTACTCACGTTTACAACATACTCACATATCAATTCAGGGTTAATCTGGGGGATTTGGGGGCGGGATATTGCGCTACAAGTTCTTCATGTGCTTATCTATGCATAACCTTTTATATTTATTTATCCTCTTTCGATTCAAGTTTTATAATTCTAGGTAGTTATAAGCTACATCTTCACTACTTCAACCACTTAAAAGTTTTGATATGTAGATTCATCAAGTTGATGAATGCATTATTACATTGTTTAAAGCTTGATTAATTATGGTAATCCAATCATTATGTTTTAAAACTAATGAGAAGATTTAAACATTATTTGATTCACATAATTAGGGTTTGACAATTGAAAATCATAATCGACAAAAATTAGGGTTTTGGTAACATATGAATACAAAATTTGATCAGTATAGTCGTGTACTAAATGATTTTCAGCATTTTATATACAACTAGGATTTAGTTGAAATTTGTACATGGTTTGGAGAAATTAGATATTAGTTGGAAGAATTTTTTGACTTGTTTTTCGGCCGAATAAACTCAATCGGCCATGTATTCAAACTGAAATATAGCAATCTAGTATTTGAATTTTATCTTTTTATTGGTATATCCAATTGATCTGAAATTTTAATTATGTTTTGGAAACTCCATTTTGGGCGTGTTGTTAAACTTTCCTAATTTTTTAATGATGTTTGAACTCTATAGGGAGGAGTGGAGGTTGAGTATTCCCCAGATTAACTTGACCGGCCATGTTGCATACTATATTGATTGACGATCCATGGGAAATTCTATGGATATATGACTATGCTATTTCATGTGAATATTGCCTAAAAATCTGGTCAGTGGTCAATATGCTTGGGAATTGAATTGACATTATAAAATCATATTTGAATTGTATTAAAATGAATTATACAAATGTTTGTTGAGTCTTACTGAAATTGAATATGATATATACATAAGGATCAGTGTGAGGTGGAAATATTCATACAATTATGTAAGTATTAATACATGTATCAGATGGCTGATCAGGACCGTGATGATGATCACTGTGAGGGTGAGGATGTGCTTGCACCGCTTGACAATGTAAGTTTTAAGAATATATCCCTATATGTTCATTTATAATTATATTACGTGAGTGTGTTTTTTATCAAATTTTAGGTTTGTGATGTACCCCCTGAAGAAATTACAACACTTGATGAGTAGCAAAAGAAAATTGAGAAAGTGAGGGGCATCACAATGATGAACAAGTTAATATAGCAACGGGCCAATGGACCCAAATTGGCTGTGGATTTCGATCAGGCAGGAAATCCATATGGAGTGAACTACAACTCATTTGTTTCATATCTTGGGGTTCTTACTCGCAGCCATTGTAGTGTTATCCTAGAATCATGGCATAGAGTTCCTAAGGAGAAGAAAGACCACATATGGAAGGAATTATGCATGATTTATTATTATTTGTAATTCTATTTGTGTAGATTACTCATTTTTAGGATACTAGATAATAGCAATATATTCTATTTAATTTGCAGAGCATATTTGATCTGGATGAAAAGTTGCATCGTAAATGTGTGATGCAACATTTTGGGAGGGTCCTAAGGAACTATAAGACCAATATCACCCGAGATTACATACACGATGCTGAGAATAGGTTCTTGATAGATTCCAATTCTAGACATTGATCAGTATTTCACTAATTTTTGTTTCTATTCTCTTTGAAAAATAAATATAGGAAGAAGGAAGCCACACAACAATGGAACTACTTGGACCCCAAAGTCTGGGAGGAGTTTGTTACCCAAAGAAAAACAGATGAATTCAAGGTATTAAGTGCCACCACTCCCAATTTAATTAATATACATTTTTATGAATTCACCAATTCAAGATTAACCTTTAGTGTTACTAACCAAATCAACGTGCTAACTAACTAGGCTAAGAGCGATGCTCAACGAGCAAGGCGTTCACTGAATGTGCACGACCACACAATGGGTCCAAGAGGATATGTAGGCATTCACCAAAGACTACAGGCTGAGTCTACTCAGCCTACTGCTACTCAGGAGACTGCAGAGTCCTCTACTTCTACTCCTACACCTCTACCTCGTCATGTTATGTGGATAGCTGGGAGGAAAAATAAGAAGGGAGATATACCGAAGCCCGCAACTGCTGAGTCCGCTACAAAAATGGTAAAAATCAAACTCTTAGAGAAATCTATCGATATTGATTATTATTATGTTTACTTATGAAATTTTGTTGATGGTGCTTAGCGGGAGCTGCACGAGCAGAGGAAGGAAGGCAAGTTCATCCCTCAGGGCACAAGGGATGAACTGACAGTTGCTCTGGGTAACCCAGAGCATCCTGGACGTGTAAGGGGTGTAGGTGCTAGTGTGGGCATCAAAGCGTTCTTTGGGCCATCCCAGCGTAAACTTGTCCCAAAAGCGGGACTTTCACAAGCTGAGGTAACTTATTCTTATTTTAGAACGTTATTGCGAAAGGGAATTCAATAATAAGCAACTAGCATTTCTTTTATCCATGTATAGGTAGATTTCTTAATTGAAAAAAGACTCCAGGAAGCATTTCACAAGTGGCAGTAGGCGCCTCAGACTGCCAATCAGACAGTACCCGTGGCGAACCTCTCTTCTCCTACTCGTACTGCAGAGGTTGGGAGTAATCCTATAGACCCACCTAGCACGTCCTCTATAAGTATTTTTATGGCATATATAATAGCTAGTCTGTTTCAGATGATATGTTTGTATATATATGCATATAACATTCTTTAATTACGTAAATTTGTAGGGGTTGAAGCCATGCCGAGTACAAAGTGAAGGATATATTGTTGTAGATGCATCGGCTTACCCACCCCTTAAAGGGTGCATGTTTCATGGGAGTCCAGTACCAGATGGCATGGTACGTGTGAGCCCCATACATATACTCACTGGCTGGACGGATCTTGCACTACCTCATGCACATCTAGATGCTCAAAACACTTGGTGAGGCAGTAGGCAGAGTGATATTGTGGCCTGAAGCAGATGTCCTCTATACTGATATTGTATGATAAATTTTCATTACTTTACTTTGTTAGTGTGTATATATATACAAGTCAATTGATATGAAATTATATATACAGGTCAAAAAGACGAGACCCACTACATCTCGGCCTCCACCTCCTCGACTACCAAGTTGGCTTCCACGGGACCTACACGCCTCGATAGGTCCTAATTGTAGGAGTGTGGCAGTATGGATCGGCGAACATAATCTAAATTGCCCTATAAATGTTACTATTCCGGAGAATGCTACAGGTAAATCATACGATAACAATCTATTTATACAAGTTTAGCATACATATTAATGCATACGTAATAGAAGTTCAGGATACGTATTAATGCAGGTCAAACATTCAGAATCAACATATTTATACAAGATATTTTGGAGTTGTTTAAGTATGAATGGCTGAACACATCTATGATAGAGCTGTGGATATGGTGAGATTAATTAATGCACAAGGAAATCTGGTTTATACATCCATATACCTTGTTTTATATACTACAATCTGGTTTCTTATATATTAATGCATACATAATACATGTTTTGCAGCCACTTATACAAGACATGTAAAGATTTTGGTTCCATCTTTGATTAGTCTTGTAGAAAAAGACCATGTTTCAGTTAATTCATACTGTTGTGATGCTTTTGAATATTTTGGTAAAAATAATAAAATGGTGATAATAGCTCCATTCAATGTCGAGTAAGTTTACTTTGCTTGTAATTTGGACTTAAGCAAAATACATTTTTATTGTGGATATTGAGTTATTAATTTTCTACTTTCTTACCTGTAGTTCTAAGCATTGGGAGTTATTAGTTATTATCCCCAAGACATTCACCGTCTATTATCTAGATCATGCGGGGAGTGAGTTGGATGTATTTGGACATGCAATTAAAAGGCCATTATTCTCGTGAGAAATATTTTATGTTTTTATATTTGTTAACATATGTTACTGCATTACTATTTAATTATGCAATTTAATGTGTTACATTAACATATATATAGGGCTTTACAAGAGTACAAAAAAGCTGGAGGAAAGGTCCCCAGGAAAAAACATCTGCAGCTCATTTGGAAGAATGTGAAAGTAATTTCCTGACTCCAATGTATATATTATTTATGTGAAGTGTGCTTATTTGTATTTTTGAATATTTTGTATGTTTCAAATTTATAGTGTGCTACACAAGACAACGGTTGGGCATGTGTCTACTATGTGATGCGATTTATGGACCTAATCATCAAACATGTTGTATTGGAAATCGATAACATACAACATGTATTTTACATAGTCTCATTAGATAATATGAAATATATGAATCTTATTATATATTATTATAATTATGTATGTACGTCATTCTCTTTGTAGGTCTTTAAAACTGAGGACTTCAACACAGGTGCAAAGCGTTTTGATGTACATGCTCCCTATACGAGAGATGAATTAGATGTTTTAAGAGAAGATTGGGCAAAAGCCCTACAAAGAGTGGGAATTTTTCAATATGATTTTGATGACAATGACGATGATGAATAAAGAATAACTTTGTTCTCATAATTAATTTTGTGTGAACGTGAATGAATTTTTATGAATTGTCATATATGTGTGTGAAAATCATCAATACATGAATGT